>CM028377.1:105259172-105285321 GCA_013146195.2 Codonopsis lanceolata | reverse complement strand
GGCAAATATGATCTAAATTTTTCTAAAGCATATACTATCGTAAAATTCCTTTTCAAGAGTGGTATAATCAATTGAGCATCATTCAGAGTTCTACTAGCATAATGGATCACATGAGGCTTTCTATCTACCCTTTGTCCTAACACGGCTCCAATTGCAAAATCTGATGCATCACACATGATTTCCAAAGTGGAGTGACCAAAAATCTCTGGATAAAATCAAGTAGTTAACTTTTCTTTTAATAAATTAAAAGCTTCTAAACATTCTTTATCAAAAATAAACTCTGTATCTTTGCTAACAAATTACATAGATTTTAAAAAATCTTTTATAAATCTACGATAAAACCAAGATGACCAAGAAAACTTCGAACTCCTTTAATCAAGTGGGAGGGGTAGTTGTGAAATAACTTCAATTTTAGCTTTGTCAACTTCAATTCCTTTATTTGAAACAACATGCCCTAAGACAATTCCATGTTTTACCATGAAGTGACTTTTCTCCCAACTTAAAGTTAAATTAGTTTCGCAAAGATCTTTTGACAGATGTAAGGTTTTCTAAACAAGGATCAAAAGAATTTCCGAAACCGAAAAATCATCCATGAAAACTTCTACGCATCTTTCAACTAAATCTAAAAATATAGAAATCATGCATCTTTGAAAAGTAGTGGTGCATTACACAACCCAAAAGGCATTCTCCTAAAGGCAAAAGTACCAAAGGGACATGTAAATGTTGTTTTCTCTTGGTCTTCAGTGCAACAGTGATCCGATTATACCCTAAAAACCATCAAGAAAACAATAATATTCATGACCGGCTAATCTTTCAAGAATTTGGTCAATAAATGGCAAAGGAAAGTGGTCTTTCCTATGCCGCATTTAATTTACGCAAATCGATACACATTCTATAACCAGCTATAGTCCTTCAGAGGACTAATTCATCTTTATCATTTTTAACAACAAGAATTCCTCGATTTAGGAACTACTTGAACAGACTAACCCATTTACTATCCGATATGGTAAATTATACCCGCATCTAAGAGCTTAAGAACTTCTTTCCTAACGCTTCCATGTGTGGGTTAAGTCTTCTTTGTCTTTTCTCTAAGGTTTACTACCTTCTTCTAAATGTATTTTATGCATGCACATAGAGGGACTAATTCCTTTTAAGTCGCCTAAAGACCATCCTAAAGCTTCTATGTGTCCATAAAACTTTTAACAAACTTTCTTCTTGTTTTTCCTAAGTCTGCTATAATAACAGTAAAGTGTTACCTTCCCTAAAATGCATATTTTAAGTGGGATGGTAATGGCTTTAATTCTTCGACTTTGAGAATTAATGGAAGGCATAAATTCTAATTTTCTACTTTAATTGTTTCTTTTATTTTAGCCTCATTCTCTCTTTTCTTGTTTCTTCTTCTTAATATCTTTTATCTCAATTCTTCAAAGAGAGATTTTAGAATCTCTACTTCATCTTCTTTGATTTCATAACTTTCTTCTACTACTTTCTTTGACTCATCGTAATTATTTTTCGATTCTACTTTTTATTTCTTTTTCATCTTTCTTTTACTAGCTTCTAGCTTTTCTTTCTCTAATCTTTTCTTCTTCTTCTATTTCTCTTTCAATTTCCTCAATGTCAATTTTTATGGGAGGAATAGGCTATCATCATAGACAATAAATCTATCTCTCTCATAATCTTCCTCTTCTTCAAAAGTTTCGTTGATAATTTTCAATCTCATCTATTGAAAACAAGCACTCATGTCACTAGGTCTATTCATAGCATCAAACACGTAAATTTCAACTGTTTCACCTAGACCGACCGACATTGTGAGTTTACCATTTTTCACATTAATCATTGTATTAGCAGCCATAAATGGTCCGCCTAACAATATTGGGACTTCATTATTAGTGCATATCTTCCTTTCCATCTCTAGAACCACAAAGTCTACTGGTATGATTAATTTATCAACTCGAACTAGGATATCTTCCACTATACCCAAGGGATATTTAACCGAGCGATCGCCTAATTGTAATTGCATATTAGTGGGTTTTAGTTCTCCTAAACCTAATTGTTTATAGACCAAAAGGCATCAAGTTAATACTTGCTCCTAAATCTAGCATTGCTTTCATCTTTTAGAGCTCCCAAGGAGACTTGGATATTAAAGCTACCTGCCTGGTCTTTCAACTTAGGTGGTAATTCGGGTTGTAAAACGTAACCCGACGCGCTTTCGTAAACAACAATCTTTCATTGTTTTCAAACTTGTGTTTCTTAGAGTGAAGATCTTTGAAAAACTTTGCATAAGCCTGGAATATTTTTAATAACATTAAGCAAAGGTAAATTAACATTTACTTTGGATAACATATTATAAATTTCCGTGAATTGTTTGTCCATTCGGTTTTTCATAAGTCTTCTTGGAACGGAATTGAGGAACATAAGGTGGTGGAGCCACATAAGGTTCCTCTTCTTCTTGATCTAACTCTTTTCTACTTCAACTGTATTATCTTTATTTTGAATTTCTTTTCTTTTTCTTGTTCCTTATTTGGAACTTCTAACTCTACTTCTACTTCTTTTTCTTTTTCTACCTCTTGATTACTTAAATCATCAATCACTTTATCACTATCACTATCTTTTTCAATTTCTTTTCTATTACTTTTTCTAATTTTCTATCAAGCATGCATATTAGAAGAAGGATCGATCACTTACCTCTTCACCTATCACCTTACCACTTCGCAGACGGTGATTGACTTAGCTTGCTCGCTTGACTAGGAACTTCCCTTCTTCTCTTTTATTTGCTTCGAATTTTCAATATGTTTCTTTAGATTTTCAATTTCTTCAAGCATGTACTTCATCAAAGCCGCTTGACCTTTACTAGCTACTTCTTGCTTGGGAACTTCTTCAATTCTCAACCGATTTTGATTTGGCAATCGTGGAGGTTGTGGTGGTTGAGGTTGGAATTGTTGAGGTTGCAAAGGCTTATTTCCTCCCCAAGAAAAGTTAGGATGATTCCTCCAACCAGATTATATGTATTTGAATATGGATCATTCCTTGGCCTTTGAGGGTACATATTCATAGCATTAGCTCTGCTCGTAATACATAGCACTTGACGGACAAAAATTAGTAGCATGAGAATATAATCCACATAGAGCACATGCTTCTTGAATTTGCCAATTTTCAAATTGAGCTTGTGTATTTGAATTATCTTGCAATTGATATAGGCTCCTATTTTTACCTCTAGCACTTTTCTCGTTGGGAATTAATACTTAGCATCTCAAATAATTCTTCTAGTGCTTCGGTGTCATTCTATTAATAGAACCACCACTGCACTATCAACCATAGTTTGTAAACCCGGCGAAAGACCATGATAAAATTGAAGCACTAACACATGTTGAGCCAAATTATGATGAGGACACATAATAAGCGTATTTTTAAATCTATCCCATGACTCATGGAATGTTTCACCTCGGTTCATTTTGGAATGACATGATTTGTTTTCTATACTCAGAAGAGATGCATGTTTGTAAAATTTGCTCATAAACAAATCATATAATTGTGCCCAAGTAAAACACTGCTTGGTGTTAGGTTCATAAACCATCTCTTTGCCAATTCTTTTTAATGCACTGGAAAATATTTCATTTTAATTTGATCTTCGCCAACCCTCCTAAAGGAAAAGTACTCATCATGTATTCATATTCTCTTAAGAAACCGACAGATCTTCATGGGGCATCCCATGAAAAGATGGTATGGCATTAAAATAATGTCCTTTTAACTCAAAATTCCTAAAAGATCCGGCAAGACTAAACATGATGTCACCACATTTAATGAAGGTCTACTAAAGTCATTAATAGTTCTTTGATTTACTACTACTTCCATATTTCTTCTTCGTGCTCTTCTTGTCTTTGATTCCTATTGACCGGGTCAACTAGGTTTTCGTGATTACGATTATTGTTATTATCTTCCATTGTAGGATCAACAGAGGATCCTCTCGATTCAATTGGTCTTGATTATCGCTCGAAAGCTAGATTTTCAAAATATCTTTGGTATCTTTTAACAATATTTATATCTTGATCTAAGTCTACCAATTCAGATTTAAAGATCTACGACCTTGCATAAAAATAAATTAAAGCAATTTAAAAACAAATAACTAATAAAATAAAATCTTTTTGTATTTTTATTTTTTATAAAACGTAAAATTAAACTAAAAACTAAATTAAATTAAAAACTACGCTACCTACAAACTAACTACGTGAACTAGCTTGTCCCAAGCAACGGCGCCAAAAACTTGATCGATGTTTTATTTAATCTATTTCCTTGCAAGTGTACAAGACTATTATAGAATAGACTTAAGCAAGGGTCGAACCCAGAGACAAGTGATCACGAACAAGCGATTATAGATAGCAAATTATTAACCTAAGGGGGTTTTTATGTTTAATTCTACTCTAAATTACTAGTTATAGATGTTTAACTAATTAGACAAGAATAACGATATGAAGATCTTATGGTGAGTGGAAATCTAGGATTCTCGGGTTTCACTTATATCTCCTTTATGTTCAATTCATAATAATGTCATTCAATGTCTTGGTTCGTTCACTAAAAATAGATATAGTCTGTTGAACAATTGGTTCAGCCTCCATCCCCGCAAAATTCACCCATTCTATATCCTAAGCACAGAACTGTAATCTAGTCGTGTCACCTAGATTTATGATCTATCTGTCACCTAGATCATGTAAGAACCCGGTCCTAACTTATCACTCTCGTGCATCGATAGGTCCAATTTATTGTGTTGGTGAGCCGTTGTACGACATATGCACTTGGTCATGCAGCTTATCCGCACCTCTAAGCCTTTATTATTTGCGATTACATTCATTTGTTCAAAGCAAAATAATATAGGGGTTGATAAACAACACAATCAACAAGCATTGAATAGACATATATATATGAATCAAAACATAAATTCGATACAAGTTACCTCCCACCTCCTAGATTAGGATGATTTAGTTCATCATAGACGATGAACAGCACATGGAGATGATGGAAGACATGATTTGATCTTCAATACTTGAAATTACAAAACCTAACTATGTTATACAATCTAAAACTACCTAAAATCTATGTAAAGAGAGCTTCCGGCCCTCCTTATGCTTAGGCTCGGCATCCGACTTCTATATATACTCGGGAGTTGTGATTGGATCGAATGACCGTGTGAAAATCCGAAAAGGTCGCATTCTCGCCTACCTTGCGTCGCAGGTGCTTTGGATACCTTCCGCAAGGTCTCCGCAGTGGGTGGCTTTGATTCTTTGATTGCCGACTTCTGGGCCTATACGCCTACCTTGCGGTCGCAGCAGCACCTGAGGCACCTTGCGTCGCAAGGTGTCCGATTGAGCGCTTTATTGTTTCTTCAATTTTCCTCTTTTGCCCTTTCTTGTAATTTGCACTTAAAACCCGGAGTTTCGCGTATTTTCACAATAATCTGAAACTTACAAAACTCACCGAAAACATATATTAGTACTCAAAAGACTCGTGAAATAACATAATTTAAGTCACAGAAGTATATAAAATCGACGTATAAAATACATCGATCAGGCACCCTGCAAAATTTTATTAATAACATAAAACAATACAATGAGGGGGACAACCAGCCTTGCCCACAAACGGGAGGACAAAGGAGCCGAACCTCTACGATAGAAATGCAAAAGCTATCATCAACTACGGAAACTAAAAATACCCATCCTATCAAATCTATAAGCTTGTCTAATCAGCCTCCCTAAGCCGCCGCACATCATCATAGCAAGTATACAGAACAAAAGAATGGGCCATCTCTGCTAATTTTTCAGCCACACCATTAGCCTCTCTATATACATGTCTAATATTGTACGTTCCCATTAAATCTTTACACTCTCTAAGCTCATATTCAAACTGCCACGGAAAATGTTGTAAACCTAAAAGACCTCTTTCTCGCTACTAAAGAATCGCGATTAAACACGCTCTCCAATTCAAGTCTCCGACACAAAGCCAGCCCATCCCTAAGCGCAGAAATCTCCGCAAACATGTTTGTACCCGGACCATAGAAATTAGAGAAAGCACAGATCAATCTACCTTGGAAGTTTATGATAATCCCTCCCCCCGTACAAAAACCATTCCTAGCTGAACCATCGGTGTTTAGCTTGTAAACATTCATAGGAGGAGGTTCCTATCTAATCAATTTACCACGACAAATCTTAATCTTCTTTATCGGCACCCAAAGAGCCTGAAGATTAACTCGGCCCAATTTTATTAATCTCCACTTGCGGGTTATAATTAATCATGAAATCTTGCAACCCACGTTTAACTTCAGCCAGAATAGCCTCTCCCTACATAGGAATATTCTCAAAAACAGCTTTACATCTAGCTTTCCATATCTCCCAGCAGCCTAACATGACAGCCCCAACCTTGCATACACCAAACTGATTATGCAACTAAGTCTTATGCAACCAAACCTTAAGCAAATGAAACAAATTCTCGTATGTATCAACTGCATGGAAATGACGAGCCAGAAAACACCAAACCACCCTAGTCGATTCTGAATGAAGAAAGAGATGAGATATAGACTCTCGATCATGCTTCCTCACACAACAGACACATTTAGAAACTATAGCAATTTTCTTGACATGAAGACACAGGTCAACTGGAAGAGCACCATTGATCAATTTCCACATGAATCCACTTATCTTGAGGGGACTCCAACGATTCCAAATTTTGGGAGCCCACCATTGACGAGGCCACTGATGTCGAAGGTGTTGCCAGTGAGTAGCGACCTCAAAATCTCCTGACTTGGTTCGAGTGTAAACTAGCTTATCCAATTTATTATCATTCAAACGAATTCTATTAATCTTAGCAAGGTTCTCATCCTGAGATCCAATAAGCAAATTGCACCAACCGAGGAAGAGCCTCTCGAATAGTGAGATGAATGTCCATTGGTTGAGGGCCTTTAAGAATAACCCCACACCAATTGTCCCCCCAGAAAGAAACATCCCCTCTTCCTACAATCCACCTACTGCAATCCTGATTCTCCATCATATGCCTATAAATATTGCGACTAATCGACGACATCACAATATTAAGGTCTCCAAACAACCCATATTTTGACACGGCAGACCACCACCACCCAGCCCCTTTTAAACTCCTAAAAAGAATACCGACCAAGTCTGGGACGCAGTGCCGCCTAGCCTTCGAGAAAATAAAAGCCTACCTTACCAATCCCCCCGTGCTAAGCTCCACCCCATACACATAAACCTCTCCTTATATACTTAACCGTCACGTACACGTTAGTAGGGGCTATGCTCGCCCAAGAGAAAGAAGATTCCTACATTGAAAATGCCATATATTTCATAACTAGAAGTTACAAGGAAGCGAGCTAAACTATTCTACTGAGAAAAGCCGCACCGGCCTAGTCTGGGCCACTCAGAGACTCAAAACTTATCTCCAAGGAAGGTCCATCAAGCTCATATCCAGGAATGGACCCTATCAAGTATATCTTCGGTAAACCATCATTTTCCAGCCGACTGGCCAAGTGGTCCTTTCTTCTTAATGAGTTTGACATAACTTATGTCACATTCAAGTCTATCAAAGGGAGCCGGCCATCATTGCACTCACTTAGCCGATCTACCTTTGAAGGCCGAAGATGCGGATCGAGCCTAGTTTCCAGATGAAGGTGTCTTGGAAATTATTGACCATGACACCTATAAATGTTCTTTGATCCTGAGCCGCAAACAAGAGAGGCTTTGGCATAGGAATCTTGTTAATCGATCCTACGACTCTCATACTCCGGCTATAAGGTTGAGTTCGAATGTTCAAATAATACGGGCGGAATATGAAGCCTGATATGGCGGCCTGAAGAAGCTCTCCAAAGGGGGCTAAAGATCTTGAAGTCTACGGGGACTCTGCCCTAATCATAAATCAAGTCGAAGGAAGATGGAAGACCCAGGATCCTCGACTGCAGCTCTATCACGCCAAGTTAACAACAGTCACCGCCCGATTTGGTTCTATCTCGTTCCATTACCCGCCACGAGATAGGAATCAATTCGCCGATGCCCCGCCACTCTAGCATCACTAGTCCGATTCCCGCTGAAACTAAAGTTCAGCCATTTATAGTAGGGAAGAAGGTCACTCCCAAGATATGCTTTAAAATT
The DNA here is from genome assembly GCA_013146195.2 of Codonopsis lanceolata. NCBI lineage: Eukaryota > Viridiplantae > Streptophyta > Magnoliopsida > Asterales > Campanulaceae > Codonopsis > Codonopsis lanceolata. The sequence goes on along the minus strand of CM028377.1, from coordinate 105,277,174 downwards.
AATGCACCCCGAGGTAGATCACGAGCCCTGGTATGCCGACATCTTAAATCTGCTCCAAAAGGTCTTTATCCTCTGGCTTAGACAAAGAGGAAGAATCTCCTTGCGAAGATAGGCCTTCCAATTGCATCTGCGGTGGGCAACAGATAAGAGGCATTATCAAGGCCTCAATTTACTATGGTCAATCCGCCAAAGCCGAGCAAATTATGGATCAACTACACGGTGGTACCTGTGGCCCCACATGAACGGCCATATACTATCAAAGAAAGTCATCCGATAGGGTACTATCGAGTACGCCGAAATCGACAGATCCGGCCAATGGGTGCGACATTGCGACAAATGTCAACGCTTTGCCAATCTAAAGATGTGCGCGACACGCCCTATACACGTACCACGCCCTCGCCCTTTCAACATGGGGTATCGACGCCATAGACAAATTCACCCGGCGGATCCAATGGCCACGAATACGCCCCTAGTAGCCGCCGACATTTCACAAAGTGGGTGGAAGCCTCTTCCTACAAGATCCTAAATGCTTGAAAGGTGTCCGAGTTCATCCAAAGCCAATATCATATATCGCTATGGGTACCTTTCGAGATAATCTCGACAACGACTCTCATTTTGGGGGACGTGAATCGCCTGGCCGGACGAGTTCAAGATCCAAAGACACAAATCCTCCCTACCGCCGCAAGCTAATGGTGTCGTTGAAGTAGCCAACAAAACTCTCGAGAACATCATCGAAAAAAGGGTCTGAGACAGAAGAGACCGGCTTAAAATTGCCACTAGCCCTCTGGCTACCGATTTGGCCCGACACCCACCGGGCTACCCCTACCGCATATGGCATGGAAGCGGTACTACCAAGAAGTGGAAATTCCATCATTAAGAGTGATGATGGAAGTCGATATAGTAGTTGATCGGGTCAAAGGGCGATACGAAGAATTAGTTCTAATTGATGAACGACGCCTGTTAGCCTTGGAGCATACCCGGGCATATCAAAGGCGCATCGCCCGAGCTTTCAATAAAAAAGTTAAATGCCGTGATATCCAAGTTGGAGACCTTGTGCTTCGAGAGAAACCCCCTAGTTATGTTGATACTAGGGGAAAATGGAAGTCTCCCTGGATGGGACCATACATCGTTATGACATCCGATTAGGAGGTGTCGTGGCTTCTCACGAACTAGATGGGAAGATCTTGTCCAGCCCTTCAACCTCGACAAACTCAAAAGGTACTATGTCTGAGCCATTCTATCCAGCGAATGCTTCCCTCTCTAGCCCGCTAGGCTGAAAACCCGAAAGGGCGGCCTAGGCAAAAATTAGAGCACAAAAAATATATAATAAAAAAAGAATACAAAGAAAAAAAAAAAAAAAAAAGGAGAGGGAAGGCATTATTTGAAGTCTTCAGCATATCACCTCAAGTCTCTAGTGTATCAGAGGCTCGACCGATGTAAGAGAAAACCACCCATTGCAATTGTGAAGCTCATATTAAAATACTAAAATATAATTTTACAGGTCCTAAGGTGCAACTTAGGAATATTTATTAAGACATCTATATTATATATTAATTGCATTGTACATATCTATATATACTGCCTATACCCCTTTTGTTGTCCCCGTAAACAATTCCTTTTCCACCGAAATGCGCCTTTCCCCGAGCGGTCGCGGCATCCACCGCCGGCGGCATCCATATACTCTTCTCACAGAGCCGCCCAATACTCTTCTCATGAGGCGCCAGAAGAAGCTCCTAGACTCATCAAAGATGAGAACCACCGTATGTGTCTCCTCTTCATCGCAAGATCTCCGCTCTCGTAGGCACCATATTGCTCTGACCAGCCCATCATTTCTCAAAACCAAGACCCCTCCATATTTCGGGTGGGGGAGGAGGAACAACTATCTCTTGTTCCCATGGATTGTCCCTGTGCTTGCTAAGCTCCACCACCGAGGCTCGTGGATCACTCAGCTCGAGCCGTGCCCCAACCGGCCTCGAGGAGGAGGAGCAATGCTTTTGTTCCTATGGGTTATGCCGCCGACCGACATCGCTCAATCATGCTGGATGTATTGCCGGGACTCGCAGTTGTCCGTCCCTGTGGGACGCCTCGAGTGTTAAGGCCATGCAACTGCTCTGAATTCTCCCAGACCCGAGGAACAACTAACCCCGAAGATCAATGTCCTCGCCTACTTCCATCAGGCGAGTATCCACTCCGTTAGTTATATGGCGACCCAGCAAATGCCTCAATCCATGCCAGATGGTGTGAGACGGCCCCTCAGCAGCTACCATGATCCATTCCAAATACCCAAGGGACAGAAGCATATAGTCAGAATATGGGTATACTACCTCCAAATTTTCGTAATCTCCCGAGCCACATGCCCCGAATAGGGGGACCTGCAGACGATCGCAAGAAGCTCCCTTCCCATATATATAGGACGGTGGTGTCTCGGGATCACTTGCTCTCTTCCGAATTGCCGCAAGATTCGGTCCGATTGGTAAAAAAGAAGTCCGATGAAGACCCAATATGACTACTTGACTGCACTCATCTGAGTGACGAAGAAAAAAGTCGGATCTCCTGGGCGAATGACCTGTGATTATGTCCATTAAGCCCCCGAGATAGAAGTGATCAACCCAATCAATCTCAGAATAATTGGTCTGGGGAAAATGCCCACGCATGCCATAAAATGATGGGTCATAAGGAGCTCCATGTGGCACGAGAGCCTGAACCCAGAGGAAATTCTCTTCTAGCCACATATGAACTGTAATGGGGCTACCTAGAGAACGCTCATCTCCAAGAGCGAAAGCGCCAAAGCCCGCGAACGCCTCCGCCAAAATCACCGAACAATGTTCACCGGCGATTCGAAGCCAGAGTGCCAGTCAACGACCACAAGATCGACAAATCCGTAGACTCGCTATCAAATATCTCCCTACCAAGCAGAGAAAGAGCGCTGTTAGTCTACGCCGCTGATAGTCCACATCATCTTCCCTGTATTCTGTGAAGGCTCCAGGAAGAACCATCAAATTAAAAGTTTCCCCATTAAAAAATCCTAGAGTAGCACTACGGGTAGAATTAAAGAGCTCCCGAATAGCCATATATGGACGCCTTCGTAGGCAATGCCCGACGAGTAGGTGCCACCCCAAAGATCACGCTGTAACTCCTCAAAAGTAGGACACATCTCATTCATGCCGAAATTAAATAAGTGATCCTCAGGAGACCAAAACCTGGCGGCTCCCCTCAACATGTCCCAATTAATAATGACATTCCGCCAGGACAAAAGACACCTGAACCCGAAAAGATGTTCAAACCAGTCCCTCTCGTCAGATCGCAGGGAAAGGATCCAAAATCTGCCTCGTAAATCTCAATTTCCAGAGGAGGAATACGAAAGCGTACCATTTATAAAGAGAGATACGAGAAATTTTATGCGGCATAGAAGAGCAATGGCAGGACAGAAGCTGGTGAGTTTCTAAAAGAAAGGGACGAAGTGAATTGGTGAAGATCCGAGATGATTTCCGTCTGAATTTATATCGAGAATTGAGAAAACGGACAGTTCAGTGCACAGTGCGCGAATAGTGAAGAAAACAGTGGCTGCACAGAGAAGATATGGCGCCACCAAAAGGACCCCTTGGTGCCGCGCCATAGGCCCCTTATGGCCGCACTGAAAATCTCCACCGTGCTGTGAAATTTCTACCTGGTATCCCGGTTTGATGATCTGACACTCCGCTGTTCCTGCGTCTGATCGCGAAAAGAAAAGAAAGGCTATGAAAGGTGGCTACGAGCACGGGTGTGGGTCCCAACGGGCACAATAATAAGCTAGAAGGGGGGTTGAATAGCTTATTATACACTTAAAATCTTTTAAGTAAGTTCTTTGAAAAGTACTTACAATCTATTGAAAAGATAGAAGTAGCGGAAGTCTTTCAAAGAAGCTAGTTCAGGTCTGCCGATAAGGACTACCGATAGACCTTAACAGGTTACTTAAGTTTGCTGTAAAGGATGAAGATAAATAAAGCAATAAGTAGTTCAATAGGCAGACAAGCAGTAAAGGAATTAACACAAGTATTTTGTGATGGTTCACACTATAAAGAGTGCTACGTCCTCCACCAAGGCAGTCAATCTTGGATTTAAATAGTGCACTATGTTTTCCACTAGATCTATTACAAAGAATATTCCCAATGGATCGTGTAAAAAATATTGACTTGTGTTTGGGGGTTAAGGTATTAAATATCTATGTAAGCATGATATTTAATTCGTGCAGAAGAATATCTTTTGAATGTAAACAATAAGAAGTACAAAAATAAATGTTGATGCACAGCTTCATGTTGTTGACGAGGACTTCTTGATCTGTTTAGGATCTCTTGAATGCACTAAGTATTAAGACTTAGAGTTGTTGTGAATTTTTAGAGCAATTCGTCAAGTGTGTGTCTTAAGACTTTAATGGCAACATTTATAGCAGGAGCATTCTGGAGATCCGTTGGAGAAGACGAAGAATTAACAGGTCTATTAGGTTGAATGCATTAAATGCATGGAGCTGTCAATCAAGAATTTCGTCTTCACAGATATCGAGCAGGGAATGAGTACAGAGATCTTTTTGCAGAGACTGGAGTTTGGGCAATCTGGATGTCAGATCTGTGAGAGTTATTAGACGATGAGTGACGATGCGCTTTCACCTTTCTTGTTCGCTGTGAAAAGTCTTCTTGCTTTTCGGAAAGCTGCTTTCGGCGGGTCTGAGATGTCAGGGAATGTCTCAATTTAAATTCAAACTGATAAGGATAAATTTAAATTGATCCATGAAGAATTTCTGAACTGGACACGTCATGATTGACCTAGTGTAGACAAGGTCTGCCGTTGTATGTTGAAGCGGATCTTCCGGTGAAGCTTTGAAGAGGTCTTCCGCTGAACCTGTTGAAGTCCTATAAAAGCTACACTTGGCAAAGTTCTATACACAGTTGCCACGCTAATCGATACGCAGCCCAATTAGCCACTGATGTATAAACTAGTGTAATGTATGGGCAGATATAAATCTAAATACAATAAGTATCAACAACGGGCTCAATAGCCACAGGGCACCGAAATAATAAGGGATGTGGCCATTTTCCCGTTCCGATGTCACTTGAAAAGCCCGCTCTGATTCAAAGGTGTATTCTCATAAACTCCCTTTCTAAAAGTACAGCGTGCCATTACCCTTTAGATGTCTGGCATAGCTTTATTTTCTGTGTGAATTTATTTTTGCATGTGTAATATATTGCATCATTTACATTAGATTGCATTATACCATAATGTTTGTACATGTTTTTTTTACAAAAAAAAAAAAAAAAAAATAAATAAAAAAAAATAAATAAATATATATATATATATATATATATATATATATATATATATATATACAAAAAAAAAGAGAAAGATACTAATATTCACATGAATCCAAAGCTAATGTGCTTGGGACGACTGACTTCTGTTAAGACCACCACCCATGACTCTGGGACCTGTTGTGCCACCGATTCTGAATCCCCGACCTCTGCCCCGACCGCGGCTCGGCCCGATATCATCGTCATCATCATCATCATCATTGTCATCTCGATGTACGGAGCTGCTTGTGCCCCCTTGCAAGAAAATTCATCGGCGGAGTTTTTGATCTGATTCTTGATGCTAAAAAGCCCCTGGCCGACTTCTTGTAAGTGAACACGTTCACCTGCAAAAAAAAAAAGAGAAATAAAAATAAAAATAAATGAAATATGTTAGTCTCAAAAAAAAAAGGAAAAAAGAAAAAATAAATGTACATGTATAAAAAAATGTGTATAAAAATAAAATCAAAAAAAAGAAAAAAAATAAAAGAGACAACAAAGGTGGATGTGTCTACCGAATGAGCCTGCTTCGGGACACGACGCTCCTCCGGAATCTCGACATCAGGAAGAACCTGCTCTACTAAGCCACCACCCCACTCATACTGGAAAGTAGAGAAGACATCATCGGGCTCTGTGAACATCAGGTTCTCGTCGAGATGAAGAAACGACCACAGCTGGCGGAAGCATCGAGCTGCCGCTGGCGCGGCAGGAAGCGAGGGGAAGAGGGATGCGACACTAAACTCAGGAAATCCTCATACGCCATCACTGGATAATCATCGTTGGCATGAGGTATTTCGCCAAAATCTTGATACACAATTGGGCGATCGATCGGGCTCTATCACCCAGAAAGGAGGCCGAGGAGGCACCACTGGAGCTACTTGAAAAGATTGATGCTGACGGTTCACCCGCTCGCCCATACATAAAGAGTCCACCATGATGGAAACCATTAGTATCCAGCAGCGGCTGAGCATCAAAGTTACAAAATAATGACCCTCCAACCCCTCCCAAGGAAAGAAGTGCACCGTGCCAGGACTCGAGCTAATAATCCGCTCCAACACTCTTTCCCTCTCACTACAACCATTGTCCTCGGCCGGATCCACCCTGTTATTGTCAACGTCTTGGGAGTCACGGAGGTAAAACTTCAGAATGAGACGACCCGGCGAAAATGTGAAAAATGAGAATGCCCAGACCTGCAATATATATATATATATATATATATATATATATATATATATATATATATATATATATATATATATATATGTTATCAAAAAAAAAAAGAGCAAAAGAAAAATGTATGTGCTAAAAAAAAATAATATAAAAAAAGTAGAAAGTTTAAATAATAAAAAAAAGAGAAGAAAGAGAGAGAAAAGCAGGAAAAGGCATGTACCTCCTACGCCGGGGCAAAACCATTCAGAGTCGGCGAGTCATTCCGGCTGGCCCTATCCATAGAAGCATATAGTTCGGCCAAGCCTGCCTATCCCCAGTCATATAAAGGGATCCGATCGAAATCCGCCAAACAAGCCAGGACGGAAACTCTCAGGGAGACAAAGGAGTTGGCAAAGAGCGATGTGCCAAGAAAGAAAAATAGAAACGCTCTTGCCACTCGAGTCACGGAGCTTAACATCATCGGCCAGGCACCCGGCATTGTGAGAAGCCAATTCCGAGCGTTGTCCGATAAAAATCTCATCCGTCGATTTGAACTGCGGCTCAAAACCCGGAGGTCCACCACCTCCTCCGTCGACGGAGAGTGAAATCGAGGCAGGGGTCTCCCCCATCTTTGGTAATACGGAATGATCGCGGAAAAATCGCACGGTGTCATGGTCGCCTCCCCCCAGCTGAAGTGGAAAGTATGGGTGGTGTCCCACCAGAAGTCCCTGAGCACATCAAAAATGGGAAAGTAGCTGGTGAAGTGGGTGAAAGAATGCATAAGGACACTGAAGTCGGACCCCTCCACCAATAACTGCGCTGCCTCGGGCAACATAGCATAGATCTCAGCTACGTTGGCGCATGTTGCCCGCACCATTGTGAATTCCCTGCGAATCTAAAAAAAAAGAAAAGGAGAAAAGGTAAGTCCCCTATCCTTATTTTCTTCTCTGTACAGTCTTTTAATAAATAAGTATAAATAAATAATGAACATGTTGCATGCATTATACTTCATAAGTTCAAAATCGTAGCATGCTAAAAACAAAAACCTTGTTCATGTAAAAAAAAAAAAAGGTATAAATAATTCTTTAAGTTAACACATACCATTTTCATACATGTACATAAATTCACATGTAAATTCACATTTATTTTCATTAAACGTCATTCTTTTACGCGAAAAAAAGAGAGAGTCTATATGCTGCACATACATACTGTATTCTTTTACATTCTTACAACAAATAAAAAAATCAAACAAATACATAAATAAATAAAACACAAAATAATAATAAAAAATAATAAAACAAACAAAATTTTTATGTATAATTTATTTTGCATGTAAATAACTATTTTTGCATCCTAAACATAAAAAAAATGCATGTTAGATTGTATTTACCATGTGCATAATAAAACATGAAAATATTCATGCATCATCTTGTAATTGTTCTGCAATTACATCTGCGTCAAATAGAGTAATTCATGCATCCATTATGTGCATTTCACTGTCCAATAAGCTGCCATAGGGGTACGCTAAAAAGAAGATAAAGTGCCACCAATCATCAAAGTAAATATTTATGTGGCATTTACTATGTCCCTGTAGCAGTCGCATGCATGAAAAATGAATCTAAGGGCATGAAATATATCTGTTTTGTCCCATTTTTATCCAAAAATATGCCCGAATTAAGGCATCATTACCATTTTTTTGATAATTTACATCAAAGATCAAACACATTGAATACAAATTTAATTTTTTTATGTTTGTCATTTTATCAAACACTTATCTATATTTGTAAAATGAACAAAAATATACAAACCTACAATTAATCTCAATTCTCAACAACCCCAAAGCAATAAACAAGCCAAGTTTATAACTAAAAACAAAAAAAGATATTACTCTAGTTCGCCCCCTATTACCTCCATCTCTGCCTCACCATTACCACTCACCTTTCCTTCTCCAGTTCGCCCCCCTTTCCTTCTCCGGTCACCGCATACTATAAAATCAAAGCTACAAAAATAAATTAAGGTCGGCGACTGGTCGATTAGGCGGCGACTAAGAAAGTTGCGGCGGTAGAGAGGGGCCTAGCGCCTAGGCGGGGTCTAGGCGGAGTTAGACGGGGAGTTTTAGAACACTGGTTTTTAGCTGATAATCGGGCCAGTCTCATGTGATAGAATTATAACCAGAAAAGTTTCTTATATTTGTTTTCAACCAAGGTTCTAAAAATTGTTAGGCGGCACATTAGCGTCTAGCGCTTAGGGGAGTAGTCAGGGCGTAATCGAGGCCTAGGCGGGGCCTAGAATTAAGGCATAATTACCATTGTTTTTGATAATTTACATCAAAGTTCAAACACATTGACTACAAAAATATACAAACCTACCACTAATCTCAATTCCCAACAACCCCAAAGCAATAAACCAGCCAAGTTTAGAACTAAAAAAAAAAAAAAAATATATATATATATATATATATATATATATATATATATATATATATATATATATATATATATATTACTCAACCTACCTACTGTCCCTACAACCCACAATCTAATTTATCATCCCTAGTCCCTCCCCATTCTAAATTCTGAGTCCCGAGACATCCCTCTTCATCTTCATCTTTTTTTTCTTCTTCTTTCTTCTCTCTATCTGGCAGAATGGCAACCCCTTTTCTTTGGCGTAGGTGCCGACTTAGTCGATTTGGCGGTGACTAAGAAACTCACGGCGGTGGAGAGGCGTCTAGTGCCTAGGCGAAGCTAGGTAGAGAGTTTTAGAACACTGTTTTCAACCACTAAAGTACACTTTTGGAGGGAAAATGACGAAGATGCCCTTAATAAAGGAAAAATGTGCGGATAAAGCCACGGTCCAAATTTAGGCGTCTTAAGGAAAAAAATTTGGGCGTCTCTCAAGTTTTTGGGCGTCGTAATGCAAAAGCCCACTGTCCAAATTTTGGCCGTCGCATTAAAAAAAATTGGGCATCGTTTGTCTGCTGCCTTTGCACCGTTTGTCTTCCCTCAAAGAAAAAAAAACGGCTTCCAAAAATTCACCTTCCATCTCTTGTTCTCCACCCACGTTTGTCTGCAATTGTGTCATTAATACATGTTGGCAAAACACACAACTGGGCCACCAAACTTTGGACCATATTGCAATTCGGCCACCGAAACTTTGGTTCATCTATTTTGGCCACCCTACTTTCATTCTGTTGCAAGCGAGCCCATTTTTTGGATGGCCGTTAGATTTCGCCGTTAACTCATGTTAAATGTCTATTTTACCCCTGTAAATATTAATAGAGGAACAATTATATTTAAAAAGGGGTCAAACTGTAAATTATAGAATTTGGGGTTAAAGATCTGTTCATCTTCATCTTCCATTAATTTGGTTTATCCAGATCTGGATCAAAGTCCAGGCAACCACGAGCAAGCCAACCTACCTAGGCACTCTGCTAGTGAGGGTTAGGGGGTGTTACATCTCATCTTCATCTCTCTCTCTTTCTCTCTCACACAAACACACAGATCTGTTCCTTCATGATTTCAAATTTCCCAATCTCCAACCCAGTTTAAACCCTAACCAAAACCCTAACAAGAAATCAGAGGAGGAGAACTTAATCGTGGTGGGTAGGATGGAGGAAGAGGAGGAGATCTTAAATAATTTCGCAAGAGGCCGCCGGGTAAACACACAGATCTGTTCCTTCATGATTTCAAATTTCCCAATCTCCAACCCAGTTTAAACCCTAACCAAAACCCTAACAAGAAATCAGAGGAGGAGAACTTAATCGTGGTGGGGAGGATGGAGGAAGAGGAGGAGATCTTAAATAATTTCGCAAGAGGCCGCTGGGTAATGTCTTCGCCGGATCTAAAATGAAGGGATGCAATGACTTGGATGCAGATTCAACAAATCTGAATCTTTCTTGCAGGATCTGCAATCTTCTTTCTATGTTCGTCTTTCTCACCCTCCACTGTCACCAAGGTTCGATCAATTTGCAATTCGCCCAGATTATTTTCTTTGACGGGTTAGGTGGAGCAGCTTCACTGGAGAAGAGAGAGCGTAGATGGAGTTAGACCAACCAAATGTAGGTCAAGCAATGTCTTAGCCAATCAGAGGAAGGAACGTCTTAACGAGATCTGATGCGGCGTTGGCAGGCGAAGGTGTTGTTAGGTCGGAGATGGTGGGTGAAGGTGGAAGGCTTGACCAGAGCTGCGTGTGAGATTTTTTCACATGCTCTGCATCCGTGAGAGAGACGAGAGTGAGAAGAGAGGAGAAGGGAGATGGGTTTGGGTTTTGTGGGGAAGAGGAAGTCGACGGGGAGGATTACTTTGGAGTTGGGAGTTTGGGTTTTCACATGCTCTGCTCATGGTCTGTATTTGTGTGTTTGTGTGAGAGAGAAAGAGAGAGATATGACCAGATGTGTACCTCAAATTCTATAATTTACAGTTTGACCCCCTTTTTAAATATAATTGTTCCTCTATTGATATTTACAGGGGTAAAATAGACATTTAACATGAGTTAACGGCGAAATCTAACGGCCATCCAAAAAATGGGCTCGCTTGCAACAGAATGAAAGTAGGGTGGCCAAAATAGATGAACCAAAGTTTCGGTGGCCGAATTGCAATATGGTCCAAAGTTGGGTGGCCCAGTTGTGTGTTTTGCCATACATGTTTGTTTATCTGAAAAGCTTAGGACGGGCTTCACCATCTATTTCATCATACATGTCTTCCAACAACTTCTTGTTCTTGCTTCTATATCTCAGCGTTTTGCTTCATTCAATTGAAACAATATTGTAACTTGAATCATCTAAAAAATACCCCCATTTGCACCATCGACACAAGAATCGCAACAACTGACGCCAACATCGCAATAACTGATGCCCATATCGGAGGCAACAATGCCCACTTTCAAGTCTTCTTGTATCACATATCCTATTGCAAGAGACTGGTGTTGGATTTTTTCTAATCTGACATAACTATTTTTTCTTGTAAGGGTGGCTTCCAACAACTTTTTATTCTTGCTTCTATATCTCAGTTTTGCTTCATTCAATTGAAACAATATTGTAACTTGAATCATCTGAAAATACCCTTATTTGCGCCATTGACGCAAGAATCGCAACAACCAATACCAGCAAGACAACAATCGATGCCCACATCAGAGGCAACGATGTCCACCTTCAAGCCTTCTTGTATCGTATATCTTATTGTTTGACGTCACCCTGTGCTTCTGCAAGCATGTGACTTGTATCGCCCCCTTAATTTTTGGTTTAGGAAAGCTTTCAAGGGCTATTAAAAAAAGACGATCAACTGGGGGCATATCTCGCCATAGAATTGTGGAGAAGGAAGGACGGGAGGAGGAGGAGGAGGGGTATTTTAGGTAGAAATTAACGAAAATGGACTTTTGTGGTTGGAAAAAAAGATGACACTGTAATGGTTACAATTTCAACAAAAGGTACCGGCCCGCAATTAACTCTTTTAAATTTGCTCCGATTGCTATCAAAATTTTTCTGTCCATTTCTCTTTTACATATTTTATTAAATCATTATAGAAAAGACTCCCTTTGTTCCTAAATAAATAATTATTTTTAATTTTTTGTCCTTAAGTGAATGATTATTTTTTTATGAACATAATTATTGTTCCTTTGGCACATTTAATGTTATTATATGTGAACTTCTAATGGTATATGTGTATACTAAGAATATTAATGTATTATTAAAATTCTCCAAAACCTAACTTCTTTAATTTTAATAAAAAACTAAAGATAGAAAATCATTTAGGGGAAAAATGATAAAACAAAAATAATACTACATCATTTCCAGGCAAAGAACTCGTTAATAGTATTTTGAAATATTTCATTTAAATAGTTTATTTTAAATCATTTTACTTAAATAGTCTATTTTAATTATTGACTTTTCAAACATAGACTTTTGGGTGGAATGTAAGGAGTAAGAAATACTCTCTCTGTCCCAAAATATATGACGTTTTGGGAGAGTTTTTTGTTCCAAAATAGATGACACTTTACAATTTTCAAGGAACTTTTTCCCTATTTTTCCAATTCTACCCACATTTATTGACTCCTTAACTCGTGTTTGGCTCTTTGGGCAAGAATATCAAAACACCTCATTAATGTTTGGCTAGAGGCAGTTTAGTCTTTACAATATGTTTCTTTAGTCTGTGTGAAAGGCTTCAAAACGTCATATATTTTGGGACAGAGGGAGTACGGACCTCCTACATAAAAAGATATATTTTTTAGTAAGCGTATAAATTATTTGTTCAACTTTCTCATCTTAACTTCGGCAGGCAAAAATATAAGGTAGAGGCTAACTACACCCAAAAATCCACTCTCTACACCACATTTTCTGCATTGAGATATTGTACTTTGTGTTGTACATTACAAAAAATGGGGTGTAGATACTGAATTTTGGGGTGTAGTTAGCCCCACCCAAAATATAATTAGATAGATATCATATAATATAGCATATGTTAGAAGTGGCTTGGCCTAATGATAGTTGGGCGTCCTGCTTTCAAAATCCCAAGCAACCAAAATCCCATAAAGGGCCCAATTACTCCTTTCTTTTGGCTGACCGTATTCTCAAATTAGTGGTTTCCTTGTTTCCCCTTATATAGTCTATTCTTATTCAGCCATGTTGACTCCTTCCCCCTTGTTGGCGACAGCGCTGCAGCCGTTGGTTCCGATAAGGAGTCTTCGAGTACTTATCCTTAGCTGATGCTACTGATCGATGTATTTTATACGTCGATTTTATATACTTCTATGACTTAAATTATGCTATTTCACGAGTCTTTTGAGTACTAATATATGTTTTCGGTGAGTTTTGTAAGTTTCAGGATTATTGTGAAAATGCGAAACGAAACCGTCGGGGTTTTAAGTGCAAATTACAAGGAAGAGAAAAATTGAAGAAAATAAAGATCAAACCGGACACCTTGCAAGGAAAGAAAAAATCAAAGAAGAACCTTGCGGACGACCTTGGAGCAGGTACACGGACCGCAAGGTGGCGAGAATCGACCTTTTCGGATTTTCACACAGTCATTCGATCCAATCACAACTCCCGAGTATATATAGAAGTCAGATGCCGAGCCTAAGCATAAGGAGGACGGCTGGAAGCTCTCTTTACATAGATTTTAGGTAGTTTTAGATTGTATAACATAGTTAGGTTTTGTAATTTCAAGTATTGAAGATCAAATCATGTCTCCCATCATCTTCATGTGCTGTTCATCGTCTATGATGAACTAAATCATCCCTAATCTAGGAGGTGGGAGGTAACTTGTATCGAATTTATGTTTTGATTCATATATATATGTCTATTCAATGCTTGTTGATTGTGTTGTTTATCAATCCCTATATTATTTTGCTTTGAACAAATGAATGTAATCGCAAATAATAAAGGCTTAGAGGTGCGGATAACTGCATGACCAAGTGCATATGTCGCATTAATCGGCTCACCAACACAATAAATTGGACCTATCGATGCACGAGAGTGATAAGTTAGGACCAGGTTCTTACATGATCTAGGTGACAGATAGATCATAAATCTAGGTGACAGCTAGATTGATAGTTCCTGTGCTTAGGATATAGAATGGGTGAATTTTGCGGGGATGGAGGCTGAACCAATTGTTCAACAGACTATATCTATTTTTAGTGAACGAACCCAAGACATTGAATGACATTATTATGAATTGAACATAAAGGAGATATAAGTGAAACCCAGAATCCTAGATTTCCACTCACCATAAGATCTTCATATCTGTTATTACTGTCTAATTAGTTAAACATCTATAACTAGTAATTTAGAGTAGAATTAAACATAAAAACCCCCTTTAGGTTAATAATTTGCTATCTATAATCGCACTGTTCGTGATCACTTGTCTCGTGGGTTCGACCCTTGCTTCCGAGTCTATTCTATAATAGTCTTGTACACTTGCAAGGAAATAGATAAAATAAAACATCGATCAAGTTTTTGGCGCCGCTGCCGGGGACAAGCTAGTTCACGTAGTTAGTTTGTAGGTAGCGTAGTTTTTAATTTAATTTAGTTTTTAGTTTAATTTTCTGTTTTTATAAAAAATAAAAATACAAAAAAGATTTTATTTTATTTTAATAGTTATTTGTTTTTAAATTGCTTTAATTTATTTGCATGCAAGGTCGTAGATCTTTAAATCCTGAATTGGTAGACTTAGATCAAGATATAAATATTGTTAAAAGATACCAAAGATATTTTGAAAATCTAGCTTTCGAGCACGATAATCAAGACCAATGAATCAATCGAGAGGATCCTCGTTGATCCTACAATGGAAGAAAATAACAATATTCGTAATCCTCGAAAACCTAGTTGACCCAGTCAATAGGAATCAAAGACAAGAAGAGCATGCAAGAAGAAATATGGAAGTAGTAGTAAATCAAAGAACTATTAATGACTTTAGTAGACCTTCATTAAATGTGGTGACATCATGTCTAGTCTTGCCGATGATCTTTGTTAGGAATTTTGAGCTAAAAGGACATTATTTTAATGCCATACCATCTTTTCATGGGATGCCCCATGAAGATCTGTCGGTTTCTTAAGAGAATATGAATACATGATGAGTACTTTTCCTTTAGGAGGGTTGACTGAAGATCAAATTAAAATGAAATATTTTCCCAGTGCATTAAAAGAATTGGCAAAGAGATGGTTTATGAACCTAACACCAAGCAGTGTGTTTTACTTGGGCACAATTATATGATTTGTTTATGAGCAAATTTTACAAACATGCATCTCTTACAGTATAGAAAACAAATCATGTCATTCCAAAATGAACCAGTGAAACATTCCATGAGTCATGGGATAGATTTAAAAATCGCTTATTATGTGTCCTCATCATAATTTGGCTCAACATGTGTTAGTGCTTCAATTTTATCATGGTCTTTCGCCAAAGGTTTACAAACTATGGTTGATAGTGCAGTGGTGGTTCTATTAATAGAATGACACCGGAAGCACTAGAAGAATTATTTGAGATGCTAAGTATTAATTCCCAACAGAGAAAAGTGCTAGAGGTAAAAATAGGAGCCTATATCAATTGCAAGATAATTCAAATACACAAGCTCAATTTGAAAATTGGCAAATTCAAGAAGCATGTGCTCTATGTGGATTATATTCTCATGCTACTAATTTTTGTCCGTCAAGTGCTATGTATTGCGAATGCTATGAATATGTATCCTCAAAGGCCGAGGAATGATCCTATTCAAATACATATTGAAAGTTAGGAAGCAAATAAAAATAAAAGAGAAGAAAGGGAAGTTCCTAGTCAAGCGGAGGAGCAAGCTAAGTCAATCACCGTCAAATGAAGTGGTAAAGGTGATAGGTGAAAGAGGTAAGTGATCACTGATCCTTCTTCCAATATGCATGCTCTGAGAAGAAAATTAAAGAAAAAAGTAAAAGAAAAGAAATTGAAAAAGATAGTGATAGTGATAAAGTGATTAATGATTTAAGTAATCAAGAGGTAGAAAAAGAAAAGAAAGTAGAGTTAGAGGTTCCAAATAAGGAACAAGAAAAAGAAAAAAGAAATTCAAAATAAAGATAATACAGTTGAAGTAGATAAAGATTTAGATCAAGAAGAAGAGGAACCTTATGTGGCTCCACCACCATATGTTCCTCAATTCCGTTCAAGAAGACTTATGAAAAACCGAATGGACAAACAATTCACGGAAATTTATAATATGTTATCCAAAGTAAATGTTAATTTACCTTTGCTTAATGTTATTAAAAATATTCCAGCTTATGCAAAGTTTTTCAAAGATCTTCACTCTAAGAAACACAAGTTTGAAAACAACGAAAAGATTGTTGTTTAAAGCGCGTCAGTTTTACAACCCGAATTACCACCTAAGTTGAAAGACCCAGTAGCTTTAATATCCAAGTCTCCTTGGGAAGCTCTAAAAGATGAAAGCAATGCTAGATTTAGGAGCAAGTATTAACTTGATGCCTTTCGCGGTCTATAAACAATTAGGTTTAGGAGAACTAAAACCCACTAATATGCAATTACAATTAGCTGATCGCTCAGTTAAATATCCTTTGGGTATAGTGGAAGATATCCTAGTTCAGGTTGATAAATTAATCATACCAATAGACTTTGTGGTTCTAGAGATGGAAAGGAAGATATGCACTAATAATGAAGTCCCAATATTGTTAGGCGAGACCATTTATGGCAACCTGCTAATACAATGATTAATGTGAAAAATGGTAAACTCACAATGTCAGTCCTAGGTGAAACAGTTGAAATTTATGTGTTTGATGCTATGAATAGACCTAGTGACATGAGTGTCTGCTTTTCAATAGACGAGATTGAGAAATTATCAACTAAAACTTTTGAAGAAGAGAGAAGATTATGAGAGAGATAGATTTATTGTCTATGATGATAGCCTATCCCTTCCATAAAAATTGACATTGAGGAAATTGAAAGAGAAATAGAAGAAGAAGAAAGATTAGAAAGAGAAAAGTTAGAAGCTAGTAAAAAGAAAGATGAAAAAGAAATAAAGGTAGAATCAGAAAATAATTCTGATGAGTCAGAGAAAGTAGTAGAAGAAAGTTATGAAATCAAAGATGATGAAGTAGAGATTCTAAAATCTCTCTTTGAAGAAATTGAGATAGAAGAAATTGAGATAGAAGATATTAAGGAAGAAAAGCAAGAAGAGAATAATGAGGCTAAAATAAAAGAAACAATTAAAGCAGAAAATTCTGAATTTATGCCTTCCATTAATTCTCCCAAAGTCGAAGAATTAAAGCCATTACCATCCCACTTAAAATATGCATTTTTAGGGGAAGGTAACACTTTACTGTTATTATAGCAGCCGACTTAACAGAAACACAAGAAGCAAGTTTGTTAAAAGTTTTATGGACACATAGAGAAGCTTTAGGATGGTCCTTAGCTGACCTAAAAGGAATTAGTCCCTCTATGTGCATGCATAAAATACATTTAGAAGAAGGTAGTAAACCTTCTAGAGAAAGACAAAGAAGACTTAACCCACACATGGAAGAAGCTGTTAGGAAAGAAGTTCTTAAGCTCTTAGATGCGGGTATAATTTACCCTATATCAGATAGTAAATGGGTTAGTCCTGTTCAAGTAGTTCCTAAAAAGTCAGGAATTACTGTTGTTAAAAATGATAAAGATGAATTAGTTCCTACAAGGACTATAACTGGTTATAGAATGTGTATCGATTTGCGTAAATTAAATGCAAACTAGAAAGATCCACTTTCCTTTGCCATTTATTGACCAAATTCTTGAAAGATTAGCCGGTCATGAATATTATTGTTTTCTTGATGGTTTTGGATATAAAGATCCCCTCGTTGCACCAGACCAAGAAAAACAACCTTTACATGTCCCTTTGGTACTTTGCTTTTAGGAGAATGTTGTGTAATGCACCAGCCTACTTTTCAAAGATGCATGATATCTATATTCCCGCATCTAGTTGATTAGAAGTTTTCATTGATGATTTTTCAGCTTGGAAATTCTTTTGATCACTGCTTTAGAAAACCTTACCTCTGTCCTAAAAAGATGTCAGAAACTAATTTAACTCTAA
>CM028377.1:105220205-105259072 GCA_013146195.2 Codonopsis lanceolata | reverse complement strand
TGTGTCAGATCATGGGACCGGTTTTCGGGAAAGTTTACAAGGGCGTCTTGAGCAAATGAGGGTGAAACATTGGCGGTCATCGTGGCATATCCCCGAGAAATGGCCAAGCGAAGCTGCGAATAAACAAATTTTGCATGTCTTGAAGAGGAATTTGGAGAAAAGGCTGGAAGGTGGGTGGGCGAGCTACCTTGACTTTGTGGCGATAAGAACAACGATGAGGTCAGCCAGGAAGCCGCATTTTCTTTAGCATATGGGTCGATCTATGGCTCAGGTGGAAATGTACTTGCCACTTGTTCATAGGGTTTTAAATTACAATGGGTTCTAATCACCACAGGCTCGAGCAGCGGACTTGGACTTGTTGGAAAAGAAAAAGCAATTTGGAAGCTAAAATGAGGATGGCCAACTATAAGCAACGAGCAAAGGCTCACCAACGATAAGCGAGTTCGTGGTCGATCATTTCTTTGTGGGGGATGGGTCCTTCAATAAGATTGAGGCCACGGGCCATCGAGTGAATGGGGAAGTTGTCACCAATGGGAAGGCCCTTTTCAAGTTCGAGAATTGTTAAGGAGGGCACCTACATGTTGCGAGCAGAGGATGGTGACGATTTAAAGCATCCGTGGCATGCGGATCATTTGAAGAAATATTATTGGTAATTGATTTACAATATGTAATTCTTTGATCTTTTTCTTTCATGGTAAATGCCAATAATGAGGCTCAGTTGACTTTTCAACTTTATGTTTGAAAAATGGCTTTTTTGAGTTGAATTTCTTCAAGTCTTTGATCGAGCATAAAGGTCTTTATGCTTGATCAAATTGAAAAATGTTTCAGTTGATCGGGTAACCTTTTATAGCGAGCATAAAGGGCTTTATGTTCGTAAAGGAGGAGGTATTCGAGTAAAAGCTAAGCTAAATGATGATCGCTCGCTTTAGAGCGAGTAAAAGCTAAGCTAAATGTTGATCGCTTTAGAGCGAGTAAAAGCTAAGCTAAGTGATGATCGCTTGAGGCGAGTAAAATGTTTAAATTTTTATCGCGCTTGAGAAGCGGAGTAAAAGATGACTTTGCTCGGCTAAGGCTAATATGGGAGGTCATTCAAAAACAAAGAAGTTAAAATATTACAGATGAAAAGTAAAATTGTTTTGAAACATGGCACGAAGGCCAGAAAGGCGCGCAGGCCTGAGAATTTAAATAGCAGCGGCAGTGTTATCCTCAGTTGAAGCAGCAGTGGGTTCCTCGGTATTTGTGGTGGCATCCAGAATTGTAACTTCCTCGTCGGCTTGTCGTCGGCGCCATCGGTGGTAGTTGAAGGAGCTTGAGATCGCCAAATCTGTCATGAGGTCGGTGGTGTAGTATCGACGGCAGGAGGGGGATCCATGGAGGCAGGCCCTTGGCGGCATCGGCTTGCCAACCCTTCTAGTTCATCTTCGTTAAAGGGCACTTGGGAATGGCCGGCAGGCAAGAAAGGGGTTAGCTCCCCATTCGGCGAGTGCTCGGGGCTAATCTCTAGCCAGCTACAAGCGCCTCAAAAACATGGTTAAATCCCACATGCGAAAAATGGGTAGGCTTCACCCTCCACACAGTTGGTAAAGTCGGATGACCTTTTGTAGTCCTCGATGATCTGCTGCTTTTGCTCGTCGGTCGTCATAGAGCCGACCTCTGATACCAGTTGCTCGAGCTTTGTGACGGTGGCGTTAGCGGACCTCAGATCGTTTTGACAAGCCGCGGCTCCGGCTATATTGTTGAGAGCGACCTCTTCGATTTTTGGACAAGTTTAGTTGGGCTTCGAGTCTTTGTCTTCTCGGCCTCGACTTTGGAAAGCTCTGTCACCTTGGTGGTAAGGGATTCCTCGGTTGGTTTTGAGATCGGCTCGAATGCAATTGATTTTTTCCTCAGGCGTTCTTCTTCCGGAGGCCAAAGTTTTCTTTTCGGTTGTCGGGGAGTTGGTCTTGTTCAAGTTGGTGATTAGTCGCTCATACATCAAAAGCAGATTTGTTTGCGATGCAGAAACTATGGATTAAAGCGAGGAGAAAGAAAGAAAGGAAAGTGAAAAGTAAGAATTATTTTTACCTCGGTAAGACGAGCCCCATTTCACGATTAAGGCAGGCTTCGCTTTGGTCGTGTATTTTTACGGATGCTTGTGGTGGAGGCGTTTCATCGAGGCCAAGTCCGGTGGTAGGCGGGGAATCCTCCTCGTTTGTGAGCAGCGATGGTCGAGTCGACACATTAGCGAGCTCCTTGATAAGGGCGCGGCTACGGGTTGATCATCGGGCATAGCAAAGCCTTCTTGTTGCCGGGGAAGGAAGTGGGGGAGTGCTCTCTTCAATCGCGGCTTTGTCGCCGGCGTCTGCTCTTCCTCGGGCTCTCAGTTGCTCGACATTGATGATAGGGGAGAATGCGCTTCTTGGTTCTCGTCTTGAGGCGCGAGGATGAAGTTTGATGTAGGCTGTTCGGGTTGTGGCGTTTTGTACCACGGCTTGAGCTCGTGGCGGGGACGATGGGGAGAAGCGATAGCGGTTGAGTAAGGCAGTGTTTGGCTCGTTTGCTCGAGCTCTTTTTGGCGACTTGCATAAATTTGGAGACATCATTAATTGCCTCATTTACGCACCAATTTCAAAGAATATTAGCATCAAGGAAAGTGCGGCGGTTTGAATTATCAAAGGAAAAGGCAATGAAGTAAATAGTTCGGAAATAACCCGAGAAAGTGAAAAGTCGAGGTCTGAAAGGGTGGAGTGCGAGCACAATCCTCGCGTTATTTGGGAAATCTATTTCCATGGCAAGAACCCGTATGGGTGAGGGTTTCTTGGTCGATTGTAACTCGGGGCTCCATGCCTTCAGGGAGGTAAGAAATCGGCGGCGCAAGGCAGAGGTCAGAAGTTAGAACCCGATCCGGCACAAAATCACCCAACTTGCCTCTCTTGCGCCTAAGTTTTCGAGCGCCTTGACTATTTTGGGTTCCCGGCTCGGTAGGCGTATTTGTCATGTTCGGGAAGCCCGTGTCGGCGATATAGAGGCGCGAAGGGCCATCAATGCTCGATTCAACGAGCGAGGCTTTCCGTCAGTATCGACTTTGTTGGGGTGTCGGTGAAAGCTTGAAGAAACCATGGTTTGGCGGTGATTAATGCGGCGGTTTTCTTGTCGAGGAGAGGAGAAAGAATTTTCGAAATAAAGTCATATCGGGCTCGAACAGAGTGACTGCGAGCTACGGTGAAGGATACCAAGAATCTAACGGTGGTTAGGGTTAGGTCGCGGGGAGGGTATTAGAAGCATTCATCAATTCAACGATGAATGGGTCGAAGGAAGTCGGAGCCCGACTTGGAAAAAATCAAAGTAAAATACCATCCTATCTCCTTGAAAGTTGTGCCCTTCCTTTTCTAGGTCTAAATCAAAAGCGCGAACACGGTACAGTTTGGGGTCTATACCTAGCGAGTAAAACCAGGTACTAACCTCGTCCTCGGAATTTAGATCTTCCCATTTGATTAAAGGGGAGGAAAAGGAGGGGGCAGGAGTGAATAGAGTTTGGCTTGATCTGGGTAATTGCTCGATTGGCCGAGGAATACTGCTCGCTTGATCGTTATCAGTCTGTTGCCTGCTCGCTTGTGAGGGTTTTCGTCGGCGCGTGATCAATGGGGCTACATCCTGTTCGCTTCCTTCAGAAGAAGATGAGGACGGAGGCTCTTCTACTTGAGTTCCATGGTCGTAGCACTGTCCTTCAATTTCGAAGCGGTACCTTCGCTAGACATCCTACGGGGAAAAGGAATCGAAATTACGGGTTAAAAATTGGTGGGTAAAGTGTGGCGAGTAAAATGGGTTGTAACATAGTGGTTGCAAGATCGATGGCGAGTCTTGAACATGGTTTCTCGATTCCTTGGAGTGCAGGTCACTAATTCACGAAGAGGCGAAGACAATTGAGCCTTGGGCGGATAGAGGATAAAAAAGAAAGGGGGTTTCTGAGTTAAACCCTAGATCAGAAATTGAGAAAAGAGTGCAATGCAAGAAGATGATGAGAAAGGGGCAGTGAAATACCTGGAGAATTGGACGAGGATCTTGATTTTGTTGTCGAAGCGCGGTAAAAAAGCAATCTGGAAAGTGGTCTTGGATGAAGATTTGCAGAAAGTTCTACCTTGTTTCGTATATTAGCTTGAATGGTTGTGTGAATTGCAGGGGAGCGTAAAGTGATCAAAGGATAGAGTCCTGCCTTTTATCTGAGGTAGCCGTCGTTTGAAAGTTGAATCATTAGGGCTCGTAGCACGAGCACGGTGAGCAGGCCGCATTTAATGGGCTGGAAAATTGAACCTGCTTTTAAAAAACTGGCGGCTGACGGCTGACGGCTGACGCTTCGTTCTTTTAGGAAACGCTTGCTTAGGAAGTTTTGTGAATCGCCGCCAATATAAATTTTGGGTTTTCAAATATTTGGGGGAAGCCATTTTGAGATTTTTGGGATCCTCCTCGTCATGAGCATGAATACTCGATAAGACAAGGAGTTGGGGGCTACTGAGCTGCTCGTCCCAATTAGGCCCAAGCCAGGAGCCACGTGTCAGTCGTATATACCTTACGAGCAATCGAGCAACATGTCATGCGAGCAATCAGGTAAAATTCCGTTTTGGCCGAGATAAAAGCTCTCAATTATGCGAGCAATAGCGAAGAGCGGGCAACATTGCTCGATGTCATTGAACAAGTCACGAACAGTTGAGGGTGATATCACCCGGGCAAACCAGATACAGTTGAGGGTGGTTACACCCGAGCAATAATTCTGCTATAAGCCATGTCGGTTCTGAGAGGAGTTGATGCTCATTAATGGGTAGTTAAAGCAAATGCCAATCATGGGCGATTAATGTCAATCATGGGCGATCGTAGGCGATTATGCATGATAATGGGCGATTATGCATCATAATGAGGCGATTATGCCTCAAAGCACGTATAAAAACCTTGTCAAAATTCGGAGAAAGGTATGCGCAATCTATTTTCCCTAGCCTAAACTCTGTCAAATTGTGAACTCATTGTACTAATTCACAGCAGGAGGCTTTGCGGGAGTGTGCCCTGATTCACTTTTCTTCTTTTTCATTGCGAGTTGGGCTCGAGAGAGTTTGGAAGCACGTTGAAAGCAGTGCTTGGATTGGGCTGTTTGAGTGGGTCCAAATCTTCTTGGGCGCATCACAATTAAAATTTTTCATTTTGTAATATGATCAACTTTATTATACTAATAAATTTCTTAATAATTACTACAGTTGTTCTAGGTAAAGAGTCCACCATACTATTGTTGAGGTGTTTCAAATAAACAGTCTACGTTCAAAAATTATGCTTACAATAATTTCCACTTGTATTGTAAATCATATTGGATGTGGTTAAATATTTTTAATTATGAACAACTGATACTACTATATCTATCGGTTATTAGACTTTTCAAACGTGACTCTTAGGAAGGAATGAATGAAGAGAATAATTAACGGACGGTCTACTCCAAAATATTTAGCATATGTACCTCATATTTTTATTCCAACAATATAAGTTATTTCATAATTTTTGTCCTAAATACCCCATAGCAAAAAAAACGATAAAACTATGGAGACTCTTGTCCTTCATTTCGACTTTTTCTCTCTTACCTTCATTTGAGAGCAAATCTATCATTAATAATAAAAGAAGAAGGTTATTATAGTGTATCTTTCCTTTCCTTTAGTTATCTCCTTGATTTTGGTTAACAAATGTGTCTTTTCAAACTTTTCCTTTCAAAAGGAAGAATTCAAGAAATCGTCATTAATAATTACGAGCACCTCCCAAGGCCGATCAATTCTCCTTGATTGTTGCACTCAATCCATCATTTATGTAATTCTCTCCTTGATTTTGGTACTCAATCTCTTTATCATATTTTTCAAACCTACTGCAATTGTATTTTTCCATTCTAAACTTAAAGAATCAATCTACTCGTATTCGTTGGCTCTTATTGTCCAATTATGAGTAAATATTCTACCTCGGTATTTAACAACAACGCGACATTATAAATCAACGATACAACAATCTAAGTCAACGACGCAACAATTAGAACCAACGACGCAACAATCAAAGCCAACGGCGCATAAATATAAATAAACGAGGCGAAATATAATTTGTTCTGCGTTTCATCTCTTTCTTTCTTTCTTGTTCATGTCGAATAAAGTAAAGACATCAAGCACAACATGTTGGTTTTTTTCTCTATTTCCTTGCGTATTGTTTGTTTCGGGCATCGTATCTTAATATTCTATCTCGATATTTAACAACGACATGACATTATAAACCAACGATGCAACAATTGAAGTCAACGAAGCAACAATCGAAACCAACGACGCAGAAATATAAATCAACGAGGCAACATAGGATGATGAGATGTGTGATTAAATAATGCCCAATGTACATGTTGGCTTCATAAATACATCTGGTAGGGTTGTTAACCCCAAATGATAGCTAATATTTATTAAAAAATTATAATTGAATTTAATATGGGTGCGTGCCTATTTATTAAACGACACGGCAATATAAAACATCGATACAAATTTGGAAGAGGCTATGCCTAATAAATTAACAAAACATTAAAATAAAAAGCGTGTATTTTTTTGAAAAACAATTACGATGCCCAATTTTTCTTTGCGGACCCAATATGTGCGCAACGTTTTACGTCGTTTATGTCTTGCGTTTGTTGTTCATTAAGAGTATTGTCATCATTTTATCCCTAAAAGTGTGCTTTTAGCGATTGGAAAAAAAATCATAGACTTTTGCGGTTAACATTTCACCACATAGTACCGGCCGAATTTCACCCATGAATGAAATACATTTTTGGAAAATTTGCGGGGTGGTCCACTTTTCAAAGTATTAATTCGCTCGATGAGTGTTTTTTTCAATCGGAAAAGGACACTTTTAGGCGAAATGATGTGATACCCTTAATGAGTGCAGGCGCTACAAAAATGCACTGCGATTCAAAAAATTATGAACCACGATTCAAGAATGTATGCTGCGATTCAAAAATTTACGAGAAGCGATTCAAAAAATTACGAACAGCGATACATTAATCTTATATTTTACACCGCAATATAAAATCATAAAGAACGGACACGTCTTCCACCTTCTTCTTCCATCTCCTCCGTCGTAAGCCTTCGTTTCTCTTGAAAAATCTTAACCCAAAGCCAGATCCATTATAGTTTCTAGTATTTCATAAATCAAAAAATTGTTTACCTTTCGAGTCACACAACAATAGTGATTTTCAAATTCAAAGTGTGTTCTTGGGAGATTTGGAAGAAGCGATGTCATTTCGAATAATATTTCAAAAAATGGTCTTTACGGTTGAAAAAAAGAACGATAGATTTTTGAGGTTAAAAACATTGAAAAAGTGATCGACCAGAATTTTTCCCTACAATTTTCATGCATAGACTCTAGGGGTGTGCATGAGTTAGCACATGGCTTTGGTATAGCCCAAGATGTGCACATATAGCTATGGACTTTAGTTTTCAATCCCAGAATAGTAGGCTTCATGCGGGCATAAAATTGATGGCTTTCATGGGCTTTGACATGCATTACAAGGGCACGGGCTTTAATGGGCTTATGTAAATTATATGTTTTGAAAACTTTAAACCTATCAACTCTTGGGCTTCAAAATAACTTCAATCTATATAGTTTATAGACATCAAAATTTTAAATTAGCACAAATAGTTTCTAGAAATTAAATGAAATAAGCATCTATCATCTCAAGTTCTCAACCTTACAATTTACAAGTTTCAACTTAAACTTTAATATTAGAAATATAAGTCCCTAATTAAAAATTAAAATTACAAGTCCCAAATTGAAATTTAAAATTACATGTTCCAACTTCAAAATAAATAAACAATATCATTCATAAAGTTCATATGATTTCTTCAAAATAAATTGGGGCTTCACCTAGTGAGCCGTCTACTCGTAGTCAAGCATTCTTCAATACATGAACTTGAGTAACCATGGAAAAGTTGGATCAAAATTATGAAACAAACTAAAAAACAAAATCAAATAGGCAAAAGCTAGCAAAATGTTACCTAAATATTATGACTACAATGAATAGTGGTTACAGAATAGGATTGAAAATTGGTGTATCTCTACCTTAAAAACTGTTCATATAATGAATGAGAGGCAGAGCACGCAATAATAAAGATAATGATACACCACTCGATTAGTGTAAATGAAAATGCCAAAATGGAGTACCAATTAAGGTTCCACAAAAGGCAAAAGGCCAAAAAACATATTAACATCAATTAAACTATACAGACTTTCCATTTGGGAAGCCAAGGTATTGTTCAATGTTCAATAATTATAAAATGGGTTGCGCTATATAGCCTCCCAATGATATAAGTTGACCCTTCCAAAACCCAAAATTCCTAAGTTACCATTCCCTTCATCCAAACTTAACCCCCTTCACAGCCTCCTCCCTTCCCACCCCCCACCGCCTCCTCCCTCCCCCAATCCAATGTTTCTTCATTCCTCTTCCATCACCACCACCTCTCCCTCCCCCAATCACAATATACTCCTTCCATCACCAGCACCACCAACTGAGTTCCTAGCTCACACCTCCAAGTATCTCCCTTCTTCCATGTCTCTTCCTCTTTTTTTAAAAAAAAATTCAATTCAAGGGTTGTTCGACCCTGGTCGACCAAACAACCCTCATTTGTTAAGCCATAAGCTACCGAACATAGGAGGGTTGTTCGGTATCCAATGGTCGAACATATGAGGGTTGTTCGGTTGACTAGGGCCGAACAACCCTTGAATTAAACTTTTTTAAAAAAAAAAAGAGACATGGGAGAAGGGAGATGCTTGGAGGTGTGAGCTAGTCAGTTAGGTACTCGGTTCGTGGTGATAGAAAAAAAAAAGGAAAAAAATTAAGTGTTTTGTTTGGATGGGAGGGAGGGAAGCGGAAGAAGAAAAAACAATGGAAGGGAGAGATGGAGGACGGTAGGAGGGAGGAGGTGGTGGATGGTGGGTGGGGGAAGGGAGAACGAAGTGGTTGGGGGGAAAGGGAGGAGGCGATGAGGGGGTGAGGATTTGATTCAAGCTGGTTTTTTTTTTTTTTTGGGCGGGGGGTCAACTTATGAAGGGGAGGGTAATTTAGGAAGTTTAGATTTTGGGGGGGTCAACTTATATGTTTGGGGGGGGGGGGGCTATATAGCACAACTCTTATAAAATTACTGCCCAAATAAGTTCACATGCAAGCAGTAAGCCTGGAATTCATTTTTCCCGAAAACAAGTTCAGGTCAATCAATTTTTTTCATTTCATTCAAATAGGGACTATGAAATATAAAATTATATACTTTGAACTGTAAACTTGCGCCAGAGATTAGAAGAAGAGAGAGAGAGAGAGAGATCGTCGATCTGGAAGTTTCAACCGGTCGAAGAAATCGTCGATCTTGAAGACTTCAGTGTGCCGAGACACATATCTAAAAGCGGAAGGATGGCTCAAACCTCGAACTCGAAGTATGGATACTTGGACGAGAGAGAAGAACTGTGGAGTGTAACTACTCACTACTGGACTGGATGACGAGAGAAAGATGGAAAGTGGAAACGGTGTCTTGGAGACTTGGACGGATAGAAGAAGAAAATAATTAAAGAAGTGATACAGTACTAGGATAGGGTTTTTATTTTTTTAATGATTATTTATAGACTATAGTTAATAAATGGGTCGGGCTAGGCAACGGGAATTGAAAAAGTAAGGGCCTAATCTTGCCCGAGCCCATGGGTATCCTTAACTTTAAAGCCCAAAACTGATGAAGACTTTACGGATATGGGCATTGTAGGCATTACGGGCCTTATGGACTGGTGGACGGTTTTGCTCACCCATAATAGACTCTCTGGGTGGAATGAGAACATAAAAAGTAATTATTTATGGAAAATGGTTCTAACAAATATGGTTAAAAATAAGTGATATGCACAATAATAAGCTCCATAGGTAAAGTGAACGAGTATGACTGAGCTTACCCTTTGAATGATGTGATTGTTCCATATAGGCCTTTATGGAGAATTCTATTGAGGTCACCTAAAAGGGGTGGGTTGGGCCAATGAAATGGAGGATCGTTTAGGAGCGGGCCTAACGGGCTGCGGGCTATTGCAATGCGGGGCGGGGGCGGGCTGCCCATCATTTTCTCAAAAGTAATACCCAAAAGATAAATAGAAAATTTTGAGTACTCAAATAAAGTACAGTAATAGAAATAGAAGAAAAGGTATGAGATATTTATATAGTGAATCAGAATAGTAGTAATAATAAAATAATATATCTTGGGGGTTAAACAACAGTAAGGATAGCCCAAACAGAGTGTTGACTGAGATCTTTGACCGGCGCCTTCCAAAAAATTAACAAGGATATGAAAGTCAGTGTCAGACCCATCTTCGCCGAGAAGACAATCTTTCTAGGGTCGGACCGACCCATCTCCCATGCCTTGATCCCAACATCCTTCAATTTCCTCCAGTGCAGCTATGTCGTCAATTCTGGTTCTTCTTCAACTCTTCATCTTCTCATCCCTTCGTCTCTCTCTCGTTCTCGCCTCCGGCCTCTGGCACAACCTCGATCTCTCCCTCGCTCAGTCTCACAAGTATTTCTCTTCTACCTTCTCTCTCTTAAACTATTACAATCTGAACTATTCCAATTTCCAGTTTTCCACATTGGTTTTGATTTTGAAGTTTTCTCTTTTGTTCCAACTTCCAAGCCCTCAGTGCGAGCGACACCGACATGGCTGTGACTATGAGTATTTTCGCTTAATGACAGTTAACCATCTTCAAGATTCAAGAATGAACATCTTCGGCTTTGGCCTTTGAGATCTGATATGCGTTTATTTGGGTTGAGGCTTATAGCTCTAAATTTACAATGATAAATAAAATCATAAAATTAAAATAAATTCTAATTTTGCGGGCTTACCCGTTTTGCCCGCGACCCAATGCGGGGCGGGTTGGGTTAAGGTTTCTTAGGACCGTCATGTTTCACGGGCTAACCCGCCCCGCCCCATTTCAATGCGGACTTTTAGGCCCGCAGGCAAACCCGCCCCGTAGGCCCATTTTGAAAGCTCTAGTTCTTATCCCATTATTAATGAAGAATAAAAAACCATGAAGAGGAGGGGAAGAGGAAGACCTAGCTAATGCAAAAATCTGTCAAAGGCTTCCCACAAAAAGGTACACATCGACACTTATTAAACATTTCTTTGGTGTTCTAAATCATGTATGAGTAGCTATCATGTATGAGTAGGTATCATGTAATACTGTCTTACATATCTTAATTCGTAAGACGGAGTTGTCATGCCCCAGAGATCATGTTTACGCATCTCACGGGAGGTGAAGAACAAAACCGATCACAAATCTAAAACAAAAATCAAATCCAAGAAAATATTCCTGTCAAAGCAGACCAAAATACCAGATATATATCACAGTGTACAAGTACATCAAAACAACTATCCTCTGGATACAAAGCAAACTCAAAGAGTCTGATGACAACCCAAATATTCAAGCCTCCAAAAACTTTATACTATAAACTATACAAATCGACAAAAATACGATGTCCAAAGGTGAGCTAACTCATGCAACATTATAAAACTTCTAACTACAAAACCCAAACCAAACACCAAGCTTCCCTCTAACTATCACCTGGAAGGAAGAAAAGAGAAAGGGTGAGCACAAATTGCCTAGTAAGAATCTTGCCAACATAAAGGATGTGACAGTGTATCGAAACTATATTGAAGTGACTTCATCAATCTGATAACAATAGCTGTGAAACAAAACCAAAAGCTGTGAAATAAAGCCAAACAATTATATCTCTCTATCGAAGAGTGAATGAACAATAATAATAATAAATTATATCAAATCAAATTCCATAACACTTGAGCCGACCAAATGCCCAAACCTGCAAAACAAATGACTCAAACATCAAAGTGCCACTGCAGATGCCACTTTGACTAAGAGCCGCAATAACAATACCAACAACCGGTGATGAAGCAGTCAACTTGTGACGCTATCAAATCGTAAAATAGTAACAACTCAAAGTGTATATGGCGGAGTAGCAAAACAAATAGGAATTATCGATTCCAAATGATGTGAACGAAGAAACGATAACAAACTCAAATTCAACTTGGTAAGAACGTTATCAATTATTAAAGGTATCGAATATCATGAATCAAATGGTAACTGGGTTGACAAGAACCCTTACCTCAAATCTGAGACAATCCAAACATCCATCTAGCTAACTCGCTTCCATCTAAGAATATAACACAATAAAACGATCTAAGAACCAACTTCAAGTATCATATTTTCAGCAATGAGCATTAACTAATGTCACTACCATTACAATCTGCGATTATCAATCATAATTCAAAATACATGTGTAAATTGATTCTAAAACTAAGTCCATTCAATAGTACTTTGAAAATAATCAATTTAGGCTTTTGAATCATTTAATTCCAATTTAAAATGAGTAATTTATGACCACTCCAAGTTTGTAACATTTTGTTAAAATTCACTGGACCAAACTGAGAAATAATAACTATTAAGGTAAGCTTTCTGTCAAAAACTAAACTACAGGGACTAAATTGTAATTTCCAAAATTATTCTTTTTCAACCTCAAACCTAGCTACTAGCCTACTAGGGGTGTGCACGGGTCCTAAGCCCGCTGGTATTGGTAATGCCCAGTATAGGCCCATATAGCAGCGGGAATCATTTTAAAAAGCCAAGTATCGTAGACAAGCCCACGGGCATCATTGAACTGGCATTTGACGGGCATGGGCTTAGATGGGCTCTCCGATTGTCTACAATGTAACAGAACTATGAAGAACCAAAAATTCAATTAATACAAAGTATTTTCATTATTTCATTTGCTCCCAAACAAAACTACATATGATCAAAAACCTTGAAATCATTCATTTTACTTGCAAACTCAACACACATATGACAATTAACCCTTAATCAAACATCATGAACACCTAAAATTCGAAACTCAATTGTTATTTTCAATAAAGAAGCAATAAAAGAAACTCAAAACAAACTTACATGAACACGATAACAAGATCTGCAATGTCTCGCAAATAGAAGAAAAAAAATATCGAGTGGGTAGCGGGCCTAGCGGTGAAGTGGGAACTGGGAACGAGAAGTCACGATTCTGCCGAAGGGTCGCGATTCCATCAAGGTATTGAAGAACCGAAGGTAGTAGACTAGCAGTCAATTTAATTTAGAGTTTCACACTTTTACTTTCCCTTTTGAGTTTTGGCATTTTGTATTGGACCTGTTGGTATATTACTAATTCACTATATTGATTAATATGGATAGTGGATTCTGTTAGTGTATAATGTATTATAGTAGTATATAATAATATAATTTGTGATTTTGTTTATATATAATTTTATATATAATATATCTAATACTAATAGACACTAATAGAGTAATGGTATAATTATAATATATGTAAAATTTAAAAAATTAATGTGATGATGGGTCGGGCTTAGATGGGCATTAAAACTTGAAGGCCCGGGTGTGCCCGAGCCCACGAGCATCTAACATCTCTAAAGCCCAATACTATATATCAGTCCATGGGCATGAGCACTTTGGGCCGGCCACAGATGGGCACATCGAGCTGTACGGGCTCATGGGATGGGCTGCTCACCCCTACTAGCTACTGTAATACTCCATTTTCCTATATAAATTATTTATTTATTCTTTTTCCTTTACCTTCAATCTCCATATATTATTAAACCACTTATCAAATAAAAACCATTATCCTAATTACAAATACCTACGCCCGACAACACATACAAATTAATGCACACATAAATATATTTTCTATGTATTAAACACAAATTAACAACTTGATTCATATGAAATCTGGACAAACCCACATGTAAGCATATACCCAAAACCCAATAAAATATTATTAACACAGAACAATTTAAAAGTCAAATCAATTCCAAAGGTATATCGATTATAATAAATATGTTTCAATAACAATAGCACGAATCAAATTAGAATACTTTAGGGACAATCACGTGATTAAACTACAAAGAATCAGTACTGTCTAGTTTCCCTTACCTCAAAATAAGAGAATACCTACCTATAAAAATATGTCAGGAACACACCAAAAACCTTTTGTAATAATCCTCAAGTCAAATCCGAAACTTCTACAAATTCAGAATAATCAAACTTGGCTCAAAATGGAGAATACACACCCACACCCACACCCGGCGGTTATCTCTCGTTCCCTCACTATGAAAGTAAAGAGGAAAACGTAATAAAATAAATGAAGTGGAGTCTACTCTATACCCCAGCAAATTCGGCCAGCAAGGAGTTGTGCATAGGTGTTAGTTCCTTGACATTGCATGCTTGATAAGATGCTACAAAGGTAGCTTATTCATCTAAAAATCATTTCCTACCCAGAGACCAAACAATATTGTATTTTTATTTACATAAAATAACATTTTAAAGTAAAGCTCACAATTTGACTTGGTCAACTAAAGTAAGGTATTGATATATTTCTTTTTTAAAATAATATGGATAAAGAAAAGTTAACAAAATATTATTTAGTTAAATATGTCAAAAGTGTTATCAAATTCGTTTATTTCTTACTAGTCCAATGATAAAATTATCAATATTATATTTTCATAATGTAACCCATAACACAATATAAACTAAACACTACTAACTCAATTACAATAACAGCTTGCATGTAATACATGTTAAAATATGATTATCAATTAGGGTCGAGATTATAGACAATTAGCACAAGTCAAATAACATTTATAACATATTAATAATTTAACAGGATACTATTCTAGCATAAACAACTTGAAAATCACATTTTAATTTAGTGTTCAAAAATATTGTACATATAATACAATTAAATAATACACAAATAAATTAATCAAATAGTTGGGGTGTTACAGGAGTCCTGCTCTCTCACAGTTCAGCCTAACATACGAAGGCTGGTCAAAGGAAACCGTATTATAGAAAATTTTGTAAGATCGTCTTCCCTAAGAATTTACCATCATGAATACATCTTAAATTTATTATTTTGAAAAAATAAAAACAATATCCGTATGTTACACCCGAAGAACCATCAATTGATCAGCGCTTCCCGCATCGACCGTCGGCGCGTGCACACGCACACACACACACTCCAACCTCTAATGTCTAGGACCAAGTCACCGTAGATCTTAATATTTTGAGGTCTCCTTCGCTTGCCCCTTCTCTCCGGTGACTCCAGTCTATTAAAATGCAATAGAGAGCCAATTTAACTATTGGATTACGGGTCTTCGCCTTCTGAAGCTAATGAAATTGTGGTGTCACCCTGGTTTTCGAATTCTAAGTCTCGTCCTCTCATTGCCATAGAAACAATATATTCTCATGATCCATTCTCACCATAGATCGAACCCTCCAATATCTCTTCATCCTCTACTTTCTACACAGAAACCAAATTTGGGGCCCAATTTCTTGGAGTTTATAGATGATGAAAACGGGTGGGTTTCGGTGGCGCGAGAAATGGAATCACGGAGATGTACGTTGTTTTTTTTAAATCTTTTTTTATATTTGTGCATTGTTTTGTTGAATATGCAAGTTATGGTGGTCATCGGAGATTTTGATGACTTGTGACGTTGTCGAAGATGAAGTGGTTCACTGGCGGCCATGCGGGGGTGGGTGGGTTAAGATCTGGGTAATTTGTTTTGGATCTGGTATGGGTTTATTTTGCATTTACATGATAGTTCAGGTATCTAGTTAAAAGAGAAAAATTATAAAAAGCATGCACAAGAGGTAAAAGCCTATTTAATTTTAACAAACAAAAAGGTGGGACTATACACACCCCCTTTATACTCTTCACACCCCATTTTTTTACAATATACGACACACGGTACAACATATCAATGCAGCAAATAGGGGTGTGAAGCGTAGAAAGTGGGGTGTATATAGCCTCACCCCAAACAAAATATGACAATAAGACCGTTTAAGGGCAATAAAAAAATTGTAAAAAAGAAGGTGATAATATAATTCATGAAGCTCACTGTTCGAAGTGTTTAAAGCACATGGACGAAAAAAAATACATAATAGTCCGAAGTGATAAAAGAAAATATCCATGGATGAAAAAAAAAACGTAATACCTTATGTGTTTCTAAATTATTGTACAATTTGATTTTTTTTAGTTATAGTGGTTGTTTTTCAAATGAAATTTGACGTATACTTTTTCGAGTAGGTCTCCTATAAGACGATTTTACGGATCTTAATTCGTAAGATGGAAATATACATGTTTAATGGGTCAAAGATTCAGAAATTGTAGCGCCACCCCCTCAACGTTTGAAAATTACAGTGTCACCCCTCAGATTTTATAAATGATAACCTTGTCACTTGTTGGTCTTAAATGCATCACTTTTACCATTAAATATGTTACTTTTAGTCCCTTATTTATATGATGTATGAAAGTGTGTCACTTTTGCCTTTAAATGTATCACTTTTACTTTTAAATGTGTCACTTTTGCCCTTAATTGTATCACTTTTGTCTTTAACTCATTATGTATGAAAGTGTATCACTTTTGCCTTTAAATGTGTCACTTTTAGTTCCTTAATGAGTATGTCATTATGTATGAAAATGTATCACTTTTACTTTTAAATGTGTCACTTTTGTCTTTAAATGTGTCACTCTTAGTCCCTCAATGTGTAAGTCATCATGTAAAAAATTGTGTCATTTTTTGACGCTAGAAGGTGTCACTTTTGCCTTTAAATGTGTCATTTTTGCTTTAAAATGTGTTACCTTTAGTCCCTCAATACGTTTCATCAAAGTCCGTTAAGGTCCATCAAGTATCCCAAGGTAAATAACGAAGGGTTAACGGAGCTGACATAGGATGACATTGTCAGAATTGGGAGGAAGATGACTTTGGCTAGCTGAACTTTGAAAAACAAGGGCACCAGAGTAAAACAACAAACATTTCATTCACAACTAGTGCGAATCACATGACCTGCCCCCCTTCCGCTGACCCACGAGTTTTGAAGTGGAGTCGGGTTTGACCTACAGGTTTCAGCCCACCCGCTCGGTTTTCAGCCCTTTCCCCTCTCATTTTGATCTATTTTCTTGTTGGGTAACCTGCAGTCTTATTTGATGGGTTGTCCGCTCTAGAAGCCTCATTTTTATTATTTTTAGGGCTCCGTCTTACGGATTCAAGATCCATAACATCGTCCTACACATGTTTTTACCTACTTTTTATTTTATTTTCAAAATCATAAAATATGTAATTCATATAACTTAAAAAAAATACACAGATTACGTGTTCAATGATTTTGAAAATAAATGAAACGATAAATTCTCACTTTGAAAAACATTCCATTTGAGTAAAATGACTTTCGTGGGCAGAGTATGAAAAAAATGACTTACGACAAAGGAGGAGGAGGAGGAACAAGAAGGTGGAGGAAATGCATTCGAACCCAGTTTGCATCGCGATGCGTCAATTGGTTGCTTGAATCGATACATTGCGATACATAAAAGTTGGTAAAGCGCGATGCAAATTAGATTAGGTAATTAAATTTTATCTATACTTATGCAAAATATGATTCTTCAATAAGCTAAGGGCGAAAGGAGTAGAATAGTATATGAACCAGGGTTCGAGGGCGGTAAAAAATATGTTGGACCATTTGTAAGCTTGAAGGCAAGTTTTGTAGGGACGGAAATTATGTTATTAGCAATAGAGTTGTGATATTCTGAGCTCGTACTTGTGGTATTTCAACTAGTTTTAGTGTTAATGTCAAATTTACTTAGATTTTTATAACTTCAGATCAAATTTGTTTTTTTTTCTAAATAATAACATGAACGTTCTAAATTATTACTAACTTAATCATTTAATGATTTTAACACTAAAGCTCGTATGTATATCATATAGATTATGTGACATAGTCGAGCTAATAAGTCGTAATATCATTTGTGTTAGTTTGTATTCCCTTCGTTTCTAAATAGTCGTACTCGTTTATGTTTTTGTCCGTTCTAAAATAATTATTATTTTTAAAAAAATTTCTTTTTAGGAAAACACTTTTACCACTGTACTTTTACTTTTTTTAAAAACTAATTTAATTAAGGACACATGCTCTAGGACATTAAAGAAAACCACACATTACATTAATATTTATAATACAGTCAATTATTCCATCAATTTTCAAATTATCATCCCCTTTTCTTTTTTCGTCGGTTTTAAAATAATTGTCCTCTTTTAAAACTTTCTTTTTTAGAAAATATTTTTACCACTTTACCCTTTACTTTTTTTTAGCTAATTTAATTATGGTCATGATGTGGCAAAATCACAGCTTGGGCCGTCCGTGAGTTGGGTATGATATCTGGGCTTTGAATCACATTCCTTGAGCCTGTTTAGATCACAAGAAACCTGAGTGGAAGTGCAAGGCATGGCCTCGCGAAACCCCTCCAGCATGAGAGTAAATATCGAGTATAAATGTCAAAAAACAAATTGACAGAATGCTGAGGCTGACGAAAAGTGTGTGTACCTTGTTAATGGCTTATGGAGGGATATTTATAGGCCCCCGATGTGGTTGAATCCGTTTAGGATTCAGTTTCCATAGTTACCTAATCAATCAAGGAGATAATCCCTTGATTTTAGGCATGATAGGCGGCTGGCCGCGTAGATGTAAGAGCGGATACGGTAAGTGCCCTGCTCAAATATGGAAACATTTGACTTGTCTTGGAGAGCAAGCCTCCGGTGCCTCCTGTTTGATATGTACCCGGGCGAGCAAGGCTCTGCTCGGTTGTTCAATGTGCACTGTTTGTCTGTTTCTGAACTTGATGTAGATCTAAGGGACGACCCCTGATTGGGCAGGCAGGGCCAATGATCGACCAGGTTTGGACGAGATGAATCTAGTTCCTTTGCTAGGTATGAGTGTGGTGTCCGGGTATGGCCCCTGGTCGGACAGGCAAGGCCTATGCCCGGCCAAGTTTGGACGGGAGTTACACTGCTCGGTGCTTGATGCTTCCATTACTTTGCTCGCTAGGGTTGTGGACCCCATATTCATTGTGCTCGTGACTGGCACGTGAGGATAGCTCGTGTCTTGCTCGTGACCGGGTTTGGGCCGGGCATATCGGGTCATATGCTTAAGGGCATTAAAAAAACAAAATGATATTATAAGCTAGAGCTTGTGATATTATTATAAACTTTAGTGTTAGAGCCGTTAAATGATTAAGTTGGTGATGATTTGAAATGTTCACGTCATACTTAAAAAAGAGCATATTTGATCTAACAGTGTAGAGATTTAAGTAGATTTAATTTAACGACACTAACATTAAAACTTATAATAGTATCATAATCTCTAGCTCGTGACATCATACATTTAAAAAAAATCATACATTATCTCAATGTTCATAATACACTCAATTATTATTCAAATGGTGTGACGGGTCAAAGATAACCAGACATGCGAATAGGATGTTTGATGAAAATACAAGAAAGAAAAGGTTAAAATGATTAGCATATGATTAGAGGTGACAATTTTTGCCTGCGCTCATTTGCCCGTTCAGACCGCACAGTAAATAATGAGTATGAGCACACTCAAAATTTTAAATGGGTACAAATTGGCATGCCCACTTGGTCACATTAATTATGATGGGCTAAATGGGCGCCCACTTGGGCACCTATACTAAAACTCATTCTCTTACTCTTCTAATTTTGTTTTATCAATTACATACATAATTATAAAATACTTGAGATTAATAATGACATTTAACATAATTAATATATCTATATTGTGCACCCACCCTTCCAACCTCCACCCCCCTCCAAGTGCGCCCCCCCCCCTAAAATTAATTCAATTCTCTTACTCTTATAATTTTGTTTTATCAATTACATGCATAATTATAAAATACTTAAGATTAATAATGACGTTTAACATAATTAATATATCTATACTGTATACCCATCATTCCAACCCCCACCCGCCCCACCAAGCTCCCCCCCTAAAACTCATTCTCTTGCTCTTCTAATTTTATTTGGGGTATACTTAATACAACACCTATAAAATGCTTAATACAACACTTTTAACAAATATTTGACCAAAATACCCTTTACATAATTTATTTATTTTGTTTTTTATTAAATTTAATTTAACAAATTTTAAATTTAAAAATATTTTAAACACAATTAATTAATTAATTAATTTGATTTAGTTACTAAACACAATTAAATTACTAATTAATTTGATTTAGTTATACTAAGTGAAAAATTATCTTTGAGTTAGGTTTAAAATTAAAAAAAATTGATTTGAATTAGGTTTAAATTTAAAAAAAAAACAAGTTTTGGGTATTTTATTTATTTATTTTAATTAAATTTAAATTAGCTAAAATTTATTTTTTTGTTTTTTATTAAATTTAAATTAGCTAATTTAAAATTTAATAATTAATTTGATTTGCATTAGGTTTAAATAAAAAAAAACAAGTTTTGGGTTTAGGCCTGAGGAGTTAGGACCGGTTTTGTATCAATCCAAATGAGGAGATGGGCTAGGGACCGGTCTGTTAGCAGACCAAATTGGGGGAATGGGTTTGGGCCTGATTGGGTGGCAGTCCAAAAGGGGGGATGGGTTGAGGCCTGGTCTGGTAGCAGGCCAAAAATGAGGCGCTGGGTTGAGAGCGGGCAGTGGGCTTGTGGAGGAAATGAATGGGTTTAGGATTGGTTTCAATCAAGTCCTTAAACCCAAATGTTGGGTTTTTTTTATTAAACACACAAACGCCACCCAACTTGACCATAAATTAACTTTGGTTCATCTATTTTGGCCACCCTACTTTCATTCAAAAGCGAGCCCATTTTCTAACCGTTAGCTCGGACGTTAAGTTTAAGTCAAAATTCTATTTTACCCCTGCTATAAATAATAGAACTTTGACTGTTCATCTTCATCTTCTCCCAAATTTGTTCATCTTTATCAAGAAAATAATCACAACCCAGAAAAATAAATTCAATTTTTTTTGGGGAAGATTCAAATCAAAATCTTCTTTTTGTATCGCCATATATGTAGATGGTTCCCAAATCTCATAATCAAAATCTTCTCACTGTTTCCCTCTTGGGCTTCTCATAATCAAAAAGCCGAGTTGGATGGACAATGCGACACGGCAATTTCTTCAGATGCCATTTGGCGACACGGTTTCGGTGTATCTCCATTGAAGCCATTTGCCACGCGCCAAAGCTCGAAGAGGTCGAGATCTATAGTGTTAAAGCCCGGATCTACATGTGGAGGCCATTCAAGGTATTGAGAGGGTGACACCTTACCTCGGGTTGAGTCTCGTTGGGCGAGTCTCATCACCGATTCGCCGAGAAGAAGAATGAGGCTGTGGATTTGGGCGGCTCTGATCGTAGATGGCGGTGATACGAGATACACGATTGCTTGGGTTTTGGGCCGACCATGGATGTGGTAATTCATCGGTGAAGGCGAAGATGGGTGAAGGAAGAAACGGATGAAGAAGGGGATGTTTGAAGCAAGCATAGATGAAGGAAGGGCTGGTTTATATAGGCCGGACCAAACCCGCTATCAAAGGATGGATGGCGAGGATAGAGGATTCACCGGGTGTTGATGGAGAAAGACCGGATGGAGGTGAGGATGGATTGGAATGAAGGGGGTGGACGCCACTGATCAAGAAGGGTGAGATTTTCCTGGAGAAAGGGGAGAAGATACGGGGCTTGCTCGATTTGAACGGAGGGTTGATTCGCCGAGGCCATGTGAAGGAGATCGGGGAAAGGCGGCGACGCCAGCGAGGTGTGGAAGCTTTGTTGGTGATCGCTAGATCTGCAATTGAAGATGTTACTGATCCGTGTGTGTGAGAGAAAGAGAGATGAAGATGAACTGCGTTTAACATTGTTTTTCCCATTTTACCCCTAAAGTTAACGTCCTGCTGTTAAAATGGGCTCGCTTGAATGAAAGTAGGGTGGCCAAAATAGATGAACCAAAGTTTCGGTCGAATTGCAATATGGTCCAAAGTTGGGTGGCCCGTTTGTGTGTTTTGCCTTTTTTTATTTAAACATAATTCAAATCAAATTAATTATTAAATTTTAAATTAGTTAATTTAAATTTAATAAAAAACAAAAAAATAAATTTTAGTTAATTTAAATTTAATTAAAAAAACAAAAAAATTAAATTACCCAAAAAATGTTTTTTAACATGTTTTTTTTACCCCAAAACTCGTTTTTTTTAATTTAAACCTAATTCAAATCAAATTAATTATAAAATTTTAAATTATCTAATTTAAATTTAATAAAAAAACAAAAAAATAAATTTTAGTTAATTTAAATTTAATTAAAAAAACAAAAAAAATAAATTACGTAAAGGGTATTTTGGTCAAATATTTTATAAAAGTGTTGTATTAAGTACCTATGTTTTATTTTATCAATTACATACATAATTATAGAATACTTAAAATTAATAATGACGTTTAACATAATTAATATATCTATACGGTATACCCATCCTTCCAACCCCCACCCCCCAACCAAGCGCCCCCCCTTAAAACTCATTCTCTTGCTCTTCTAATTTTATTTTATCAATTACATACATAATTATAGAATACTTAAAATTAATAATGACGTTTAACATAATTAATATATCTATACTGTACACCCATCCTTCCAACCCTCATCCCCCTCCAAGTGCCCCCCCATTGCAAAGCAAAGCATGTGATATATATATATATATATATATATATATATATATTGTACACTACCCGCCCTTCCAACCGCCACCCCCACCCCCAAATTGCAAAGCAAAGCATGAAATGTTATTCTATGACTCTGTACCGTTAAATGAAACCCAACATCACTTCCAGATTGCTCCATTGCTATGACTCTGTAAATATCCGTCTCTGTTACACTATAAATGGATTCATAGTGGTTTTGTGAGCATTGCAACATGCGACATTCTATGAATTGTGTGTTTATCTATTGGGGTTCAGCGAAATAAAAAATCGAACCATAAAATAGAAGATTAAATTGAGGGTTACAATAACGAAAATACATAATTGATACAAGAGATTAGCAAATATATATATTTATGTTACTTTTTTGGTGAAATTAATGTTTTTTTTTTTCGTTAATGAGCAAACATACATATATATATGTTAGTTGTAACTTTTGATAATTTTTTGTAAAAAAAAAAATTATTTTTTTGTAATTTTTGTATTTATTTGATAAGTGCATGTTAATGAGTAAATGGACGCCTATGCATATTTAGTGTCCGCCCATATATGCCTATATTATTAAATAGACACTTACTTACCCGCTCATTTAAGCCCATCGCCCATTTAAGCCCGTCACGTTCGCCCATTTGCCACCTCTACATATTTGTAGTATATGATTTCCCAAAAAAATAAAAAAATAAAAAAATAAAGATGTAGCATATGATAGTGGTGGTGGGGTAGGGTTAGTAATTCCGCCTTCGAGTTTAGACAAACACGTACTTACTTGCCTCAGCCTGCAAGTCTGCAAGACTGCAACCCACCCACCCACCCACCCACTCCACTCTTCCTCCTCTTCATTTGATCATATTCACACAGACAAGAGAGAGAAACAGACAGAGAAAGAAAACGAAAATGGCGACACTAACGATACCAGCATCGGTTCCTTCTCCAGCTGAGGATTGCGAGCAACTCCGAAAAGCCTTCGCAGGTTTCTCTCATTCATTCGCACTACTACTATCCGATTACGTTTTGACTTTGACTCTGACTCTTGATTGCTTCACTAGATCTCGATCGTTTATCTGCATCTTTTTGCTTTATTTTTTATCATTATATTAGATCAGATCACACTGTTCTCTTCTTAAAATGCATCATCCAAGCTTGTATATATATATATATATATATATATATATATATATATATTTGTGGGCTCTAAATAAATTTAGAATATGATGATTGATGATAATGTTATGTTCTTAAATATGATGATGATATTAGATGTTGTAACTTACTTATGTTACAAGTGAGAAGTGACCCTATTATTTGATTCTTTAAACTACTATTTGATTATTTTTGGATTGTTATTAGATTAATTAGTGGACATAGCAGTATTTTTGATTGCTTAATGATAACGGTCTCGGATTGATTCAATGAGGGTGTTAAAAAAGGGGCAATCCCTCCGATGGTGCGGAATTTGAATCATGAAAGGCTCAAATATTTTTGCAATTTTATGACCAAAAGGTTTAATGATGTGGTGTGGTCTGAACTCACATTTGGCGATTTCTTAGTGTAATTTTGTGCACATTAGCTGGATGAGGCCACTACGGTTAGGTTTAACTTTTGAGGTTGACCGAAGAATATGACATGATAAAGAATTACTATATTTGTTCCAATGTTATTCTGTTCATTTTGTAAATTTGATCAAAATTGTGTGGTTAAATATAATTTCATCCATTTTACGCATTCCTATTATTTAGCTGGGTTGACTTAACATGGCGTTTTGAATCTAGTGATTGCGCATTAGGCTTATCTGCGTACTACATGAATCCATTTCGGTGATGGAGATCAAGCATGAAAACTAAATAAGACGGTTCCAATATTTTTATTAAGGTGACACAAAAGTTTTGATTCTGGTTTGCCCACCTCCAAAGAAATTACCAATGTCTCAATGAATAGCATACCTTCAATTCTAAATTTTAAGATTGCACAAGTTTGTCATGTTTATTAGATTTTCTGTTCCCTTTTTACTACTGCAATGCATATTCTTTATCTAACTCAAAGTGTCCAAGGACACGATTCAACTCATCATACGCCCATTGTTTTATCTTCTTTGTTAACTTCGTTCTCTAATGGTTATGAGTTGTTTCGATCAAATTTGTGTAGGATGGGGAACAAACGAGGCATTGATTATTCAGATTTTGGCTCATAGGAATGGTGCGCAGCGCAAATTAATTCAGGAAACATATGCTGCAACTTATGGAGAAGATCTCCTCAAAGCTCTGGACAAAGAGCTTTCAAACGATTTCGAGGTCAGTTTTTCAACATCTTTTTTGTGTTTTACAAATGAGAATTCTACTTGTGGCTAACTTAGAAAAACATAAAAATATCTTAATTTGCTAATGTGGATTAGCTTCCTTTGTCTTTGGAAATCGGATAGCTTTAAGTAGTTTTTGTTGGAGGTGAAGATTGCAAATGTTTATATATATTACATATTCTTATGTTAATGACTAAACAGAGGGCCGTGTTGCTGTGGACCCTGGAGCCAGCTGAGCGCGATGCCTTCTTGGCTAATGAAGCGACAAAGATGTTGACTGCAAACAACTGGGTTCTTTTGGAAATAGCTTGCACCAGGTCTTCCGAACATCTTTTCTTGGTAAGGCGGGCCTATCATGCTCGTTATAAGAAATCCATTGAAGAAGATGTTGCATATCATACCAAGGGTGACATCCGTAAGGTACATCATTAATTTTTTAAATCATCAGAAATATGATGCTGGTAGCTTTATGTCACCACACATGGAATTATGATAACTTAGAGCAACTTAATGTTCAAATAAAGATAGTTTGTTTACCAGAGAATATGCCCCTTTTGCAAAGACGAAAACACCCTCTTTATATAAAGTGCTTTTCTGTCCTTCTGTACAAGTTAAATAAGGCAACTTTAAATTGTAAATTAGTTTAGGCTGCTTATGTCCGCTTGTATTAGAATTTCAAAGTGACCCTAATTTGCATATGTTTATGCTACATTCTTACTCGGAAGGAATATTCTAACTGAGGAATGCGGGCTGAGAGTTGGTTTCTTGA
This sequence comes from Codonopsis lanceolata, assembly GCA_013146195.2. NCBI lineage: Eukaryota > Viridiplantae > Streptophyta > Magnoliopsida > Asterales > Campanulaceae > Codonopsis > Codonopsis lanceolata. The sequence goes on along the minus strand of CM028377.1, from coordinate 105,233,356 downwards.
GATGTAACATTTGCCACCAGCAGATATTCATTTTGATGGTTCTCAGATTGTGTCAGACTATGGATCTCTCTTAATCTAACTTGTCAGACTGTTATCAGGACACTATCTGCAGATATTCGGGAGGGGGGGGTTCGTTTGAAATGATATTCATCATTCATAAGCTTTATATGTTTTCCATCATAAAATTTGGCAGATATAGGTAGACCAAACAGTCTACTGGCCTTAATCTGAATTCAATGATTTAACCTGCCATCATTTTCCAAATGCCATAAACATCCAGAAAGGGACTTCAAATGCAATTATATACTCCATCCGTTCCAGGCAAAGAGTCCACTATTCCATTTTGTGATGTTTCACTTAAAGAGTGTACTTTCAAAAATTAAGGCATAAAAATATCATTTTATTACTAATGAGCTACTAAAAGTGTCATTTTCTTAAAAAGTTTGACTTTTAAACGGGGACTCTTTGCCCGGAACGGAGGGAGTATTTACTAACTTCACATGCATTTCCAATTGAATATCTATGTGCTTATTTACTTTGCTGTGATTGCATACCTCTTCTTGGCCAGTCATTTACTTGGTTTGCTTTTTAATATAGCTTTTAGTTCCTCTCGTGAGTTCATTCCGATATGAGGGGGATGAGGTAAACATGATGTTAGCAAAATCAGAGGCTAAGATACTTCATGAGAAGATCTCCGACAAGGCCTACAGTGATGAGGAGCTGATTAGGATTCTGACTACAAGGAGCAAAGCCCAGCTCAATGCATCACTCAACCACTACAATAATCACTTTGGTAATGCCATCACCAAGGTAATATCTCTGCTTGTGAGTGGTTGGTTAATCCATACAAGTAGGATCATGTCAATAACTTAAAAGAACTGAAATTTTGTGGATCTATACAGTACTTACAGTTCTTTAATGAAACTTCAGTCCCGGACCAACTTATGATCTGCAATAACTATTCCAAATAGAAACAAAACATTCAATGAGACCATATGTGAAGCCCTTTTGTAAAATGTCAGTCGCTTAAGGGCAAGAAGTTGTTTCATCCTCTTGATGGCTTATGCAGATTTGAAGTTTGTTTCTATTTGGGGATTGAAATTCTAAATTTAGGTTACTCTATATGTTTTCAAAATTTATGCAGGATCTGAAAACTGATCCAAATGATGAGTACCTCAAATTTTTGAGAGCAACAATAAAATGCTTGACTACCCCCGAGAAATATTTTGAGAAGGTTCTTCGATTGGCTATCAACAAGCTAGGGACAGATGAATGGGCTCTTACTCGTGTCGTTACCACCAGGGCTGAGGTTGACATGCAGCGTATTAAAGAGGAGTACCAGCGCCGAAACAGCGTGCCCCTAGACCGTGCAATATCTAAAGATACCTCTGGAGACTACGAGAAAATACTCCTGGCATTGATCGGGCATGGCAATGCTTGAGAAACAATTTTCCAGCGTGAAATAATTACCTTGGGTTGTATCAGGACTTGCTTTTCATAATCCTACTTTATGATACCTTAATGTATAATTATTGTTTGTTGAAGTACCTTAATACCACTGTTTAGGTGGGTTTTGTTACTGGATTTGCCAAGTCCAAGACACCTGAAATACTAAGTAATATTTATGGTTGTTTGGCATTGAATTCTGAATTTTTGTTTCCATTTTGCTATCAGGTAACTCATGATTGATCAACATTTTTTAAAAAACAAATTGATTTTGGTAAAACGGTCTTACATATATTTTGTATAAGATGAATCTTCCTTTTTTGACCCACAGTGTGTTGGTGGATTGAGTTATAAAAGAGTATATCTCTATTTTACGAATAAAGACGTATACAACTTTAATCCATGGACTGGTGATGGTTTTATATGCCGTCACTCAAACCACATCCCAGAATCAGCTTGGAAATGCCATCAACAACGAGGTAACATAGATCTGGGCTATATGCCATCCAACTTGAAATTCAATATCTTAACCTATAGTTTTCATTCTTTCGAATTAAACATGGGTATATATATGGTTATGCAGGACTCAAGAAGTAGTCGAAAAGACCATACGAGGGGATGAGCTAATGCAACTTGATATTACATTACAAGTTATGCAGGATTCAAGAAGTGATCGAAAAGACCCTACAAAGGGACGAGCTGATGCAACATAATACTACATTACCAGTTATGCAAGATTCGAGAAGTGATCGAAAAGACCTTACGAGGGGTCCCATATACCCACGGAGGATAATGCAATCTAGAAAGTTAAACTACCATTAACAAATTCATATAGAAAGAGAGTAAAGAAGTCGGGCAAATCAAAATTATTTATATATAATCATCGAATTTAATCAAATTACTCAAGAATGAATCCCAAAAATGGGGCTAATCAAGTGAATTTAACCCATACAAAATTAATCCTTAACTAGGATAATTACAGAGCAGCCCTGTTCCGGAAAAAATTAATCCTCAATTTCACAAAGAAATCAATCAAATAATGAGTGGAAAAACAGAATATCCTCCAATTTTCTTTCAATTTCTTCCAAGTTATTCAACAAACAGAGCACCTCCTCCAGATTATCGTACTCCTCAACTTGCAGGCTTTCCAACCACATCTTGGCCCCAAACGCCGCCGTATCAGACCCTTCTTCCTCCCCATCGTCAACAACACTAGTACAACCAGTACTAGAATGATCAACGTTGTTTTCTTGGGGGTGGAGGTTGCCAACTAAGTGGTCAACGACGGAGTCAAAGGAGGGTTCTCCGTGGGTGTAAAGACGGCCGGCGGGAGAGAAGACGGCGACGACAGCTTTGGCGGTGGTCTTGGAGTGGAGTTGGGTGACTTTCTTGAAGAGGCCCTTTCTTCTCTTTGAGAATGTCACCATTCTGTCAGCAGCTTTCTCCTTCTTCTTGATCTCAATCTTCCTTTTCCCTGTTCCTCCGGCCATCTCTCTCTCTCTACTCTCCTTTCAGACAGAGGAATTATCAACGAAAATATCTTTTGTCTAGTTTAGTGCTTCCCAGTCTAAATACTTATAGCCGTTGTTATTATGGCTATGATTACCGGCAAGGCGGTAAACTTCTCTCCCCCAAGTTAAGTGTTCAATTTTGAATTTTTAATTGACACATTAACTCCCTATAGTTTGGATATTTTGAAAAATAAACCAATATTAATTTTTTTAGTAAAGGTAACGGTAGGGTCGTTTGGATATTTTGAAAAGTTAGTCAATGTTAATTTTTTTAGTAACGGTAATGATATGGATGAGGAATTGACCAAAAAAATCTAATTGAGAGACCAAACACATTTTTAAAAAAAATACATGGACCAAACGTATAATATTGAGATAATTTAGTAAATAGTAACGAAAATTGATATATGCTGAGCTGCTCGTCCCAATTAGGCCCAAGCCAGGAGCCACGTGTCAGTCGTATATACCTTACGAGCAATCGAGCAGACATGTCATGCGAGCAATCAGGTAAAATTCGTTTTGGCGAGATAAAAGGCGAGCTCAATTATGCGAGCAATAGCGAAGAGCGGGCAACATTGCTTGATGTCACCGAACAAGTCACGAGCAGTTGAGGGTGATATCACAGGGCAAACCGAATCTGATTGAGGGTGGTTACACAGAGCAATAATTCCTGCTATAAGCCATGTCAGTTTACAGAGGAGTTGATGCTCATTAATGGGTAGTTAAAGCCAATCATGGGCAGTTAATGTCAATCATGGGCAGTTAATGTCAATCATGGGCAGTTAACATCGATCATGGGCAGTTATGCATCATAATGGGCAGTTATGCCTCCGGCACGTATAAAAACCTTGTCAAAATTCGGAGAAAGGTATGCGCAATCTATTTTCCCTAGCCTAAACTCTGTCAAATTGTGAACTTATTGTACTAATTCACACAGGAGGGGCTTTGCAGGAGTGCCCCTTGATTCACTTTTCTTCTCTTTCATTGCAGAGTTGGGCTCAGAGAGTTTGTAAGCACGTTGAAAGCCAGGTGCTTGGATTGGGCTGTTTGAGTGGGTCCAAATCTTCTTGGACGCATCAGTTGGTTCCATTGCCGGGAACGAGTGTTTTTACGGCATTAAGAGTTTCGTTTAGTGAGATATTCATTGTTTTTCAAAATTCTATCCATGGCGGAGAATGGCGTTAACGGCGGTAGTGGCAGTCGCAGAGAGGAGGCACATCAGAACCACAGCCTCAATCAGGCTGCGGGGAGTAATGTCCCTCCACCCCATGATGCACGCCACCAGTTGAATCAGAGGCGTGGGGTTGAATCGATGGCTAGAAGCGCTGAAGCTGCGGTTGGTTTAGCCCATGAATTTCGTGAAGAAGCTTTACGCCAAAGAGCCATCTATCTCGGTCAGATGCATCAACTCAACTTACAAATGATTGCTATGGGCAAACCACCATTGCCCATCGAGTTGGATCACTTGCCAACTCTGTTGGGCAGTCGGCGGTGGCGTTTCACGCGGGAAATCCGATGCATCCTTTGGTTGTACATTCCCGACCACGCGAGCATGATTCTAAGCGTAATGATCGACCGAGAGGAAGTAAGGCCGATCGTAGGGTTATCCACAGTGTTCATTCGAGGTTGGGACCTCGAGTTGGTGAGGATTCAGCTCAGTCACGTCGTCGCCGGCGCTCACCTACACCGCAGAGGTCGCATGCACGTAGACGTCGTTCGCCCTCACCACGGCGTTCTCGTGCATATAGCCACCGCTCACGATCACCCAGGGGTTCGTATGCTCGGAGACATAGGACTCCCTCTCCTAGGCGGTCTCATCATTCGGCTCTTGGTTCGCGGCTCATTTGGGGCACCTCGAGGGCAGTGGCGCGAGCCGTGGGGGCTCACAAGCCATCGCGGTTATGGGACCCCAGGCCCTCCTCTCCGTGGTACAACCTCGGCCAGGGGGTGGTTTGCTGCAACCATTAATATGCAAGATTTTGAAGAGTTGAAAGCGCGGATGGAGGCACAGGAGCAGGGTAAAGCCCTTGATGGGAATTTTTTGGGGACGTCTGCTGGCAGTTGGCACCTTGGATCGAGAATGCTCCACCAGCCCAGGGTTTGATTTTTCCAAACATCAAGGAATATACTGGCAAGACTAAAGCTAGAGACTGGTTGATGTCTTTCGAGTCTCAGATCGGGTTGGTAACCTCAGACGAAGCATTAAAGATAAGAGCTTTTGTAGGGGCCTTGCAGGGTAAGGCTTTGGCCTGGATGGGAGCATTGCTTGCGGCAGCTCGATCAACAATTAGGCGATTTGCGAACAAAGTTTTTGGCCGATTCGGAATTTGGTTCATTAGCTAAGACAAGGGCCGACTTGTCTAAGGTCAAGCAAGGTGCACATGAATCAACAGCGAGCTATCGGAGAGGTTTACCAAGGTGCTCGAGCAAGTTCTGGGCTATCAGAGCAAGAGGTGACACCCTGTGTTTCGAGACTGGCCTGCTCGAGGGTGAAGGTGGTTTGCGATCGAGTTGAGTATCGTGAACCGAAGGCCTTGACGAGATGCTCATGCGAGCACGAAGTGGTCTTGTTGGTGAGACAGCGAAGAAAGAAAAGAAGAAAGAAAGCAGTGAAGCCACGGGAACTGTTAAAGGAAGCGGCCAGGCTGGAAGTGGTGGTTACAACAAAAGTAAGTCTCGGTATGATCGGCCAAAAGAGTTTCTTCGAGAGTCGGTTGACCCGCTCAATACCTTGCGAGGATATTATGCGAGGTCGAGAAGCAGAGCTTCCCAATCCACCTCGTATGAATCCAAATACGGCTGGGGAAAGGGACCAGACGAAGAGGTGTGCCTACCATGATGATTATGGGCATACCACAGAGGAATGTTGGCCGTTGAAAAAGGCCATCGAGATTGATCAATGAAGGCGGTTGGACCGTTTCAAGCGAGATCTGCGAGGAAGCAGAGGAATGCTCCACGGCGAGAGGCTCCACCAATTAGGGGGGTTATTAATGTCATAATGGACGAGGAACTCACCCCGACACAGCTCGGCAAGCAAATATACTACTTGTCAAAAGTGGTAGATCGACCAACGACTTTGCAAGAGGCGAGCAGAGCCATCTGTTTACCGCGGATGAGTTGGCGAGTAATGTTGCGGCGGCGATCCTTGATAGTTCGGCATTGGTCGATGGATGGGTTGTGCGAGAATCTTGGTGAATCTTGGAGCATCTTAGGGATGTAATGTATTACTCTTGTTTTCAAGGGTTGGAGTTGGCGATGATCGCCTAAAACCATCTGTAGGGGCTTTGGAGGGTTTACAAATCATAAGGTCAGTGAAGGGCCTTGTTGAGTTGGAGGTATTCATCGGCGAGGACTTAGAACCGGGGTTGAAAAGATTACCTTTATGGTGTCGACTTGAATCCCATATAACATCATCTTGGGCGTACAGAGCATGGCCAAATTTCGGATGGTTGCGTCAATCCCGCACGAGAGAGCAAAATTTTATCTGAGACCAAGGAGTGGGTGTATTGCTTGGTCGGCCATGATCGATCTTTGGAGTATGTTAGGGATACTCGAAAGGAAAAAGCAAAGTTGACTTTGGAAGATGGCGGCGAAGGTTACCATCGGTACCAAGGAAACTTCTCATGTGGCAATAGGACCATCGGTGGTCGCGGCAGTGCTGGGAAGATTTGGAGATGGAAGCCAGCTCCATGCCGAGGCATTGAGGTCGGGGAGCACAATCAAAATGAAGCGGATGCGGCATTGGTCAATGCCGAGCAGAGGTTGCGGTTACGTCTTTGCCATCGGTGCATGTATCGGAAAGATCGGCGGCGAGAGGTTGCCGAGCAAAGTATTAGTAATCCTTTGCCGACAACGGCGTCGGGGGATTAGAGGCACCGATTGAGGCTGTGTAGACCTTCTTGAGAATTTTGCAGCGATTATGCTTGAGGAACTGTAGAGGCTATGGAGGCGATCGGCTCGATAAGGTTGAGGATCGAGGTGAGAAAGATGAAAAGGTGGAGTGTGACACGCTCAAATGCGGGATGAGCCGAGTTCCTTTGCTCGGGGCGAGCTGGAAGAGATAGTCATTAATCGAGACTACCAGAGCGAGAAGATTAAGATTGGAAGGGCTTTGGCAGCGAGACACGAGCAAGCCTAATTAAGCGATTGCGGGGCAGCTTGGATATATTTGCTTAGCGACGGAGGACATCTGCAAGGGGTGGCGAGGATGTGGCCTTGCATCAATTGAATGTTGATCAAACTGCAGGCCAATCCAACGGCGACCACGGGTTTATTCGGTAGAAAAGGATCGAGCAATCAAGGAGGAAGTTGAGAAATTGCTCAAGGCGATATTATCGAGGAGATCCATTATCCAACTGGTTGGCTAATGTGGTTATGGTAAAGAAATCGAATGGCAAGTGGCGGATGTGTGTCGATTTCACGGTTTGAACAAGGCTTGCAGAAAGATTGTTATCCTGCTGAGAATCGACAAGTTGGTTGGCGCTATTGCGGGGTTCGAGCTCCTTAGTTTTATTGATGCTTACTCTGGGTATCATCAAGTTAAGATGGCGGTTCGACAAGGCTCTAGACTTCAGAGCGGCCGGGGGGCGTATTGTTACAAGATGATGCCTTTTGGTTTGAAGAATCTTTGGGGCCACGTATCAAAGGATGGTCAACAAGGTGTTTAGCTCGCGAGATAGGGAGAAATGTTGAAGCCTATATTGATGATATGGTGGTCAAAACCAAGGGGCGAGCACGAGAGGATTTGGGTGAAACTTTTGCTAATCTCGGGAGGAACAACATGAAGTTGAATCAGAGCAAGTGTGTGTTCGGAGTAAGCGGGCAAGTTCCTTGGGTTCATAGTAGCGAAAGGGGAATTGAGGCCAATCACGAGAAGATAGAGGCATTAGTTACCATGAAACTTCCTCGTTGTGTTAAGGGCGTGCGAGGTTAAATGGCGGGGTGATCGCTTTAGGAAGGTTCATCTCGAGGTCGGCGGGCGTTGCTTGCCCTTCTTCAGGTTTTGCGAGGTAATAAAGGCTTTGAGTGGACTCAGGAATGTCGAGAAGGCTTTCAAGGTGGTGGAGTATTTAGGAAGTCCACCCTTGTTGAGTAGCCCGATCTATGGAGAAAAATTGTATGTGTATCTATCGCGGCTAGGCGGTAGCCGCGGTTTGATTAGGGAAGAAGGCAATGTGCAAAATTTATTATGTATCAAAGCCCTCGCGATGTAGAGGAAGATATTTTAATGCGAGAGAAATTGGCTTACTAAGCTTGTTGTTCTTTGCTCGGAAACTTGAGCTTATTTTTACTGCTCATTCAATTGTTGTATACGGATTCGCCTTTGCGAAAGATTTTACACAAGCGGGATACCTACGGTCGGTTACTCACTTGGTCAATTGAGTTAACCGAGTTTGATATCGATTATCGACCACGACGAGCAATCAAGGCACAAGCTATAGCGGACTTTGTAGGCGAGACAAGCTTCAAGGATCTCTCGAAGAAGTAGGGAGTAAATCAACGACAACGGCGGCGTAAATCCAAAGCCAAGACCAGAATATTGTTGGGAACTTCATGTAGATGGTTCGGCTAGTCGATTTGGGAGTGGAGCTGGTCTAGTGTTGGTACCACCCGAGCAAGACGTAGAATTTGAGAAGGCATTGCGCTTCAAATTCCCAGCTTCAAATAACCAGGAGTATGAAGCTTTAATTGCCGGTCTCGAGCTCGCGCAAGACATTGGAGTCCGGGCAGTGGTTATATACTGTGATTCTCAGTTGGTGGTAAATCAAGTCAAGGGCGACTACGGGGTACATCATCCGATCTTGGTTCGTTATTGTGCAATGGTAAGGGAAATTTTAAAAGATTTCGATTACTGGGAGTTGGTAAGAATTGCTCGGGAGGACAATATGCGAGCAGATTACTTGTCGAAGATGGCAGAAGATGAAATCCAATCTTTGCATCCTGGAGTCATGATTGAGCACTTGGAGGTTCCTGTCATCGAGAAAGAGGTGGTTATGGACATAGAGCCGGTTGCCAAGTGTTGGATAGATGACCTTCGAGCTTACATTGAGAGCGGGGTGTTGCCTGAAGACAAAAAGGAAGCCAGAACCATTCAAAAACGGTCATGCCGTTACATCATCTTAGACAACATTTTGTATCGAAGATCTTATACGCGACCTTTGTTGAGGTGTGTTCGTCCAGAGATGGTGGAAGGAATATTGGGTGAAGTGCATGAGGGCAAATGTGGAGGTCACCCCGGCCAGCGATCGCTAGCTGAAAAAGTGTTAGCGGCAGGATTTTATTGGATAACTTTGCGGCGAGATGCCGAGGTGTATGTTCGCCGTTGTGACAAGTGTCGGCGCTATCACGAGATATTCAAGGTTGCCATCTCAGAGCGGACTCTGTTATTGCATCATGGCCGTTTGATATGTGGGGAATAGATTTGATTGGACCTTTTCCGTAGCTCGTTCAAAGTTCAAGTGCAGCGATGATCGCGGTGGATTACTTACGAAGTGGGTGGAGGCAAAACCATTGGCGACCATAAGTGAGGTCAACGTCATCGACTTCGTACACGAGCACATTTGGTGTCGGTTTGGCGTCCATGAGCAATTGTGTCGATCATGGGACCCAATTCTCGGACAAGTTTACAAAGCGTGCGAGCAAATGAGGGTGAAACATTGGCGATCATCGTGGCATATCCCAGGTAATGGCCGAGGCGGCTGCGAATAAACAAATTTTGCACGTTTTGAAGAGGAATTTGGAGGAAAAATTTGGAAGATGGGTGGGCGAGCTACCTTGACTTTGTGGGCGATAAGAACAACGGTGAGGGGTCAAGCGGGAAACCGCATTTTCTTTAGCATATGGGTCTGATGCTATGGCTCCGGTGGAAATGTACTTGCCCACTCATAGGGTTTTAAATTACAATGGGTTCTAATCACACGGCTCGAGCAGCAGACTTGGACTTGTTGGAAGAAAAAGCGGTTGGAAGCTAAAATGAGGATGGCCAATTATAAGCAGCGAGCAAGGCTCACCACGATAAGCGAGTTAGTGGTCGATCATTTCTTTGTGGGGATTGGGTCCTTCGTAAGATTGAGGCCACGGGCCATCGAGTGAATGGGGAAGTTGTCACCAAAGCTGGGAAGGCCCTTTTCAAGTTTCGAGGTTGTTAAAGAGGCACCTACATGTTGCGAGCAGAGGATGGTGATGAGTTAAAGCATCCATGGCATGCGGATCATTTGAAGAAATACTATTGGTAATTGATTTACAATATGTAATTCTTTGATTTTTGTTCTTTAAGTGGTAAATGGCAATAATGAGGCTCGATTGATTTTTCAACTATGTTTGAAAAATGGCTTTTTGAGTTGAATCTCTTCAAGTCTTTGATCGAGCATAAAGGTCTTTATGCTCGATCAAATTGAAAAATGTTTCGATTGATCGGGTAACCCCTTATAGCGAGCATAAAGGGCTTTACGTTAAGTAGGTATTCGAGTAAAAGCTAAGCTAAAGATGATCGCTTTAGAGCGAGTAAAAGCTAAGCTAAGTGATGATCGCTTAGAGCGAGTAAAAGCTGTTTAAATTTTTATCGCTTTGAAGCGAGTAAAAGATGACTTTGCTTCGGCTAAGGCTAATATGGGAAGGTCATTCAAAAACAAAAGAAGTTAAAATATTACGGATGAAAAGTAAAATTGTTTTGAGACATAGCACGAAGGCGAGAAAGCGAGCACGAGAATTCAAATAATAGCGGCGGTGTTGTCCTCGGTTGAAGCGGCGATGGGTTCCTCGGTATTTGTGGTGTTGAGTGTGTAACTTCCTCGTCGGCTTGGTCGTCGGCGCCATCGGTGGTAGTAGAAGGAGCTTGAGATCGCCAAATCTGTCATGAGGTCGGTGGCGTATGGTATCGGCGACGGAGGATCCATGGAGGCAGAGGCCACTTGGCGGCATCGGCCGACCAACCCTTCTAGTTCATCTTCGTTAAAGGGCACTTGGGAATGGCCGGCAGGCGAGATAGAGCGAAAAGGGTTGGCTCCCATTCGGCGAGTTGCTCGGGGCGACTTCTAGCCATTCTACAGGCGGCTGCCTCAAAATATGGTTCATCCACATGCGAAAAATGGGTAGGCTTCACCTCACACGATTGGTAAAGTCGGATGACCTTTTGTAGTCCTCGATGATCTGCTTTGCTTTTGCTCATCTGTCGTCATAGAACCGACCTCTGATACCAGTTGCTCGAGCTTTGTGATGGCGTTAGCGACCTCGAGATCGTTTTGACAACGCGACTCATTTATATTGTTGAGGCGACCTCTTAGATTTTTGGACAAGTTTAGTTGGGCTTCCAGTGCTTTGTCTTCTCGGCTTCGACTTTGGAAAGCTCTGTCACCTTGGTGGTAAGGGATTCCTCGCTGGTTTTGAGATCAGCTCGGATGCAATTGATTTTTTCTTCCAGAGCGTTCTTCTCGGAGGCCAAAGTTTTCTTTTCGGTTGTCAGGGAGTTGGTCTTGTTCAAGTTGGTGATTAGTCGCTCATACATCAAAACCAATTTGTTTGCGATCGTAGAAATTATGGATTAAGCGAGGAGAAAGAAGAAAGGAAAGTGAAAAGTAAAATTATTTTTACCTCGGTAAGGCGAGCCCATTTCATGGATTAAGGCGAGGCTACTTTGGTGTATTTTTACGGATCTTGTGGTGAAGGCGTTTCATCAGGCCAAGTCCAGTGGTAGACGGGAATCCTCCTCGTTTGTGAACAGCGATGCCGTCGAGGTCTGACACATTAGCGAGCTCCTTGATAAGGGCTGCAGCTCTGGGTTGATCATCGGGCATAGCAAAGCCTTCTTGTTGCCAGGAAGGAAGTGGGGGAGTGCTCTCTTCAATCGCAGCACTTTGTCGCCGGCGTCTGCTCTTCCTCGGGCTCTCAGATTGCTCGACATTGATGATAGGGGGAGGTACGCTTACTGGTTCTCGTACTGGGGGCGCAGGGATGAAGTTTGATGTAGACTGTTCGGGTTGTGAGCGTTTTGTACCACGGCTTGAGCTCGTAGCCGGGACAGTGGGGAGAGCAATAGCCGGTTGAGTAGACAGGTGTTTGGCTCGTTTGCTCGAGCTCTTTTTGGCAGCTTGCATAAATTTGGAGACATCATTAATTGCCTCATTTACGCACCAATTTCAAAGAATATTAGCATCGAGGAAGTGCGGCAGTTTGAATTATCAAAGGAAAAGGCAATGAAGTAAATAGTTCGGAAATAACCGAGAAAGTGAAAAGTCGGGTCTGAGGGTGCTAGGTGCGAGCACAATCCTCGCATTATTTGGGGAAATCTATTTCCATGGCAAGAACCCGATATGGGTGAGGGGTTTCTTGGTCGGTGTAACTTGGGGCTCATGCCTTCAGGGGAGGTAAGAAATCGGCGGCTCGCAGGCCAGAGTCAGAAGTTAAGAACCCGCCTTGATCCGGCACAAAATCCTGCCCAACTTGCCCCTCTCTTGCGCCTAGGTTTCTGAACGCCTTGACTATTTTGGGTTCCCCAGCTCGGTAGGCGTATTTGTCATGTTCGGGAAGTCCGTGTCGGCGATATAGAGGCGCGAAGGGCCATCAATGCTCGATTCAGCAGCGAGGCTTTCCGATCAGTATCGACTTTGTTGGGGTGTCGGTGAAAGCTTGAAAAAACCATGGTTTGGCGGCATTAATGCGGCGGTTTTTCTTGTCAAGGGAGAGGAGAAAGAATTTTCGAAATAAAGTCATATCGGGCTCGAACAGAGTGACTGCGAGCTACGGTGAAGGATACCAAGAATCTAACGGTGGTTAGGGTTAAGTCGCGAGGAGGGTATTAGAAGCATTCATCAATTCAACGATGAATGGGTCGAAGTCGAGCCGACTTGGAAAAAATCAAAGTAAAATACCATCCTATCTCCTTGAAAGTTGTGCCCTTCCTTTTCTAGGTCTAAATCAAAAGCGCGAACACCGTGCATAGTTTGGGGTCTATACCTAGCGAGTAAAACCGGTACTAACCTCGTCCTCGAGATTTAGATCTTCCCATTTGATTAAAGGGGAGGAAAGGAGGGAGGCGGGGAGTGAATAGAGTTTGGCTTGATGCGGGTAATTGCTCGATTGGCCGAGAATCTTGCTCGCTTGATCGTTATCGATTTGTTGCTGCTCGCTTGTGAGGGTTTTAGTCGGCGTGATCAATGGGGCTACATCTGTTCGCTTCCTTGAGGAGAGAAGATGAGG
>CM028377.1:105174191-105220105 GCA_013146195.2 Codonopsis lanceolata | reverse complement strand
CACGCCCACACAACTACCTAATACGCGATCTCCACATGCCACTTAGTAAAGAGATTGCAAAACGTGAATTTTATTGATACCGGTTTTCAAATATATACAACTTGATGCTAATCTTTAGGCTATAGATTTACATGAATAAAATACAAAATATAAAAGATATACCTAATCATTCCTAATCATAAAATAATAACCATATTTACAATGTCAACTCCTACAAATACCGAAACGTAAAACGAGAATTGGCTATGAATCGAGGATATTTGGTATCCTTATGCCGTGAACTCGAGGATACGGTATCCTTATGCTATGAATCGAGGATCTGGTATCCTTAATATGCTCCCCTCAAGTTGACTGGCCGAATAGAGTCCAATCTTGGAAATAAGTGACAGAAACGAACTCTGACAACGGCTAGTGAGAGCATCTCAAGTTGGTTGTGACCAGATATGTGCCGAACTCTGAGCCGCCCCTGTTGAACTTGTTCGCGACAAAATGGAATGCAAGAGCGAGATGCTTCATACGAGTGAAAGATGGGGTTGGCGTAATAGTTAGCCGCTCCGAGATTGTCGAGTAAATGACCGAGAGGTCATGCGTGTGAGAGTGAGTTCGAGAGAAGGTTTTGAACCCACATAAGTTCAGCTGCAGTAGCCGCCGCCGGAATTCACCCTCCGCTGGGAGCGAGCAAGGGCTCGTTGTTTCTTGGAAGACCAAACAATGAGATTGCGCCCGGTAAACCAAAAACCAATGGAGATAAAATCGCCCTTATTCCCGCCCGCCCGGCATCACAAAAGCATGAAGGACTCGAGGGAGATTTTGAAGAGTTGAAGACCGAAATGAATAGTGTCGTGTAGATATCGAAGAAGGCGTTGAGACGCCAATGATTTTCTTTCGAGGATGATGAATGAATTGAGCAAGTTTATTGACGGAAAGCAATGTCCTGACGAGTGAGTGATAAATATTGCAAACTCCCAACAATGGCACTAGAGTCGGGGATTGTGATGGGCGCCCTAGAGAGGCGCAGAGGGGGGGTAGGAGTTCATGGGGGTTGAGGAAGGTTTTGAGTTATCCATGTTGTATTTGACAAGAAGATCAAGAATGTATTTAGACCGAGAGAGAAGACCTTGAGAATTTGGTGTGACCTCAACTCCTAGAAAATAAGAAAGAGGACCGAGATCCTTTTTAGGCGAGAAGCAAGGGTTGGATGGACATTTGAAGTGAGTGGAAGGGCCGCTGACAATAATGTCATCGACGAGACAAGTAGAAGAAGACGACTCGAGTGTGTGTAGGTGAAGAGAGATGAATCCGAAAGTGAAGGAGTGAAGCCAAAGGAAATGAAATGATTTTAGTTCGGTGTACCACGCCGCAGGGGGGCACATTTAAGGCCATAGATGGCTTTTTGAAAGCCGACGAGACAAAGAAGATTCGGCTCGGAAGTGTTTAGAAAGCTGGGGGTTGTGACATAAAAGCTGTTTGAAAGATGACCTTGTAGAAAAGCGTTGTTTATATCAAGTTGGCGAAGAGACCAACCTTGAGTAATTGCAAGAGAAAGAATGAGCGAATGGTCACGGTTTAACTCACTGGATGAAAGTGTCAGTAGTCAAGCCCTTGGGCCGTTGGTGGAATCCCTTTGCCACAAGGAGGCGGGCTTTATATTTGGAGATGGTGTTGTCGAGGATTGTATTTGACACGAAAAACCCACTTGCACCCTATGATATTAGGTGCTTAGAAGAGGAACAAGACTCAAGTATTGTTGCGCATGAGGCATCATATTCTCACGCATGGCGGCATGCCGGTGAGGAGTGCAAGGGCCTGTTTTGAGGAGGTGGGGAGAGAGGTAGGATTGGTCGGTGTAGCTAGAGAGGCATACTTGGGATTGGGTTTTCGATGTTGTTGGACACTGGTAGTAATAGTTAATTTCAGGTGGAGGAGGGTTGAAGCGAGGAGGTGGATAGTGTTTTAGCGGGAGTGGGTGTGGCGGTGGGGACAAGTTGGCGGAGGGGATTAGCGGCTGGGAGGTGGGCCTGGAGTGCAGGTGCAGGTGGGATCGGAGAGGGTGGGGGAGGGGTTTGCTTGGGTCAACAACAAAGCAATTGGGGAGGGGTGGGAGGTTGTGAGGATTGGGATTGTAAGAGAACACCATTCATTTGGGGACATTAAGCGTGCTGTGAGGGGTGTGGTGGAGGTAAGTGTGGTATAGGGAAATCGGTTTCAAAGAATTTGACATGGCGAGAGGTATATATCTACTAGGTTAGTGGTTGGGTCTAAACAATGGTAAGCACTTTGGGAGGAGGAGTAGCCAATGAAGATGCATGGGTGGATTTGGGGGCTAGTTTGTGTGGAGCATAGAGGCGTAACCACGGTATAAAGGCACCCAAATGAGCGGAGTTTGGTATAGTTAGAGCGAGTTTGAATAAGCGGAGGAATGGTGAATCATTATGAAGGGTGGGAGTGGGCATGCTGAGTTAATTAAGTAAGCCGCGGTAGTGAGAGCATGAGGCCAAAATTTTAGAGGAAGGTGTGCATGTGATAGCAAGGTGAGGCCGGTTCAACGAGGTGTCTATGGCGGCGTTCGGCAAAGCCATTGTGTTCGAGGGTGTGTGGAGGGATGTGAGATGGGAAATGCCATTGTTAAGAAGAGACGGAGTAAGTTTGAGATATTCGCCACCGTTGTCGGAGAAAACTTGGAGAATGGGTTTGTCAAAAAATTTCTCAACTAAAGCACGAAACCTATTGAAGGTGGAAAAGGTGTCAGATTTGTGTTTAAGAGGATATAGCCAAGTATATTTAGTGAAATGATCAACAAAGATGACATAATATTTGTAATTGTCATAGGAGTGTACGGGAGATGTCCATACATCCGAAAAAATTAAATCAAGTGGTGCGTGAGAATGTAGAGAGGAAGTAGCGAAAGCTTATGACTTTTATTAATATTGCAAGGATCACAAAAAGTAAAGGAACCACTAGGAATTGATAATGAAAATTTATTATTCAAAAACGAAACAATAGGGGGGGAGGGGTGGCCTAGTCTATGATGCCAAGACTTGAGAGTTGAGGCAGAGCTAGTGTGAGCTTGAGGAGAGAATGAAGGATTCCATGTGTAGACACCACGATCACATGTTCCTTGGAGAAGAATGCGGTTGGTCGAGATTTCCTTTATGAAAAAAGAAGAATGTGAGAATGAGATAGTGGCATTATTATCCTTGCAAAATTGAGAAACGGACAAGATATTTCGGGAAATTAAGGGAACATGCAGTACATGATTAAAGACAAGAGAAGAATTAGAAATAGTGTAAGAGAAGGAACCTATATTAGAGATGGGGAGGGAGGATCCATCTCCGATGATAACATCGTCGGTGCCATCATAGGGGTGATGGAGGGAGAGAGTAGAGAGATCATTTGTGATATGATTTGTGGCTCCGCTGTCCACAAGCCAAGGGGCGGAGGGTGACTGTCGAGAGGAAGTGGCAGTATGAGCTTGGGCCGAGGAGTGGGGTTGAGTATGGCGAGATGGGCGGTGGGTGGAAGGGGGAGAAGGGAAGGTAACCATAGGGAAATCTCGTTTGAATTGTCGACACTGCGAGATGACATGACCCACAAAGCGACAATATTGGCACTTTCCCTTAAAGGGGGTAGGAGTGGTGTTGCGGTTGTGAGGAGGGGTGGGAAGGAGAGGCTGATTGGTGGGATGCCGAGGCTGGGTGTGTGGCTGATGGGAGAAGGCAGCATGGACAGAGGCAGGAAAGACGGGTGTGGTGGGGGAGGGTAGTTGTTTTAGGGTGAGTTCATGGTGGATGAGCTTTTCGTGGAGGGCTTCGAAGGATATTGGGTTGTCCCTAGCCCTAACTTGAGTCAATGATGGGTTTGAAAGCATCATAGTCTAAGCCCTTGAGAACCTTAGCAACAACATCTTCCGGATCCATAGGTTTGCCTAAGAGGGCAAGTTTATCAATGCAAGACTTAATGGTTTGCATGTAGTCAGTGATTGTGAGGTTGGATTTAGTGATGGAGTCAAGGTGGTCTTTTAATTGAAGGATGTGGGCACGAGAGGGATTGGCGTAGGTTTTCTTTAGAATGATCCAAGCTTGGTTGGATGTGGTTACATGAGAAACGAGGGGGGCAACAGAATTATCTAGGGCACCTAGAAGAGCACCGAGGATAAGGCGATCTTGCCTATTCCAAGTAATGAGAGCGGGGTTGGGGATGTCCTTACCATCGGATTTGATGGTTTCTGGAGGTTGTGGGTGAGTGCCATCAACGAATTGAAGGAGATCAAGGCCAAAAAGGATGGAGGTAACTTGGGAGGACCAAGCGAGATAGGTGAGGGGTGTTAGGGTCTTGCAGTTAGCAAGGTTGACAAGGAGAATAGGGTGGTTTGGCTCATTTGGGTTGGGGGCTGAGAGGAGGTTTGAGCACCATGCGGTAGGCGCAGATTAGGGTTGCAGCTGGTGGAGAAAAATTATGATCGTCTTGCTCTGATACCATAAAGAGATTGCAAAACGTGAATTTTATTGATACTGGCTTTTCAAATATATACAACTTGGATGCTAATCTTTAGGCTAGAGATTTACATGAATAAAATACAAAATATAAAAGATATACCTAATCATTCCTAATCATAAAATAATAACCATATTTACAATGTCAACTCCTACAAATACTGAAACAGAAATGACGAGAATTGTGCTATGAATCTGGAGGATATTTGGTATCCTTATGATGTGAATCTGGAGGATACTTGGTATCCTTATGCTGTGAATCTGGAGGATCTTTGGTATGCTTAATACTTAGTACTAAGATATAAACAATGGTGTCAAATAATGTCTGAAATTCTATCACACTGAAAATGGTGCTCGCTAACTGGCATGGCGTAAATGGAAACAACTTACATAATTGTTATGTAGCATCAATTTCATCCAAAACTCATCTTATGATCTTATGCACTCAAAACATATAGCAATACCAAATATAGTTGCAAGGAATATCGATGAAAATCCAAATTAATCCTCAAAATTAATTAATTATCAAAATTTGCCAACATTTCAAAATTGAATACATGTAGTGTATTCCATGTCTTATAACTAAAATAACCACCTAAACAAACTTAATGACTAGGATGACTATAAAATGAAATAACTAATGTAGGAGTAATGTCCTATCTAACTTTATGTCTCATCTTCCTCTTCGATTGGGTGATTCTGACCCTTAACATTAGTGCTAACCTCCGCACCCATGTGAGCTACGGAGTTGGCATATACTTCAATGTAGACACCTTCTTCATCCTCAGCCTCTTCCTCGAAGTATAGATCCTCTTCTATATATGTCGTCAGGAGGGCGTCCCACACTTCCTCAATATTACGTTTGAGTCTCGCAGAGCCTAACGTGCATCTCCTAGTTGCGCACCTTAGCCTCGGTGATTTCATCATGAGGTTTGTGCTGGGAATCCCTTAGCTTATTTGCCCTCGCAACTAGGCCTTTAACTCTCTCTTCTCTTCCTTCTACTTTTCAATGGTTCCCTCATCTTCGATTAACTTATGATGCGTCCTAGCCGGTATCCTCAGTCAGAGGTGAAGCAACTGACTTCCAAACCATCGTTTTACAGAGTACATCAGTTTTTAATCATCTCCTTAATCATTAGTTAAATCATCACTTAGGCCTCGTCTAGTGCAGCGTTTTGAAAACACAATTTTTTCTAAACACATCGTTTTTAAAACACATCATTTTCAAAACGTAATTTTTTTCTTGTAAACATCTTTGGAAAATTATTTCATAACGCTATTTTTATAAACAAAATAGTTATAAATGTAACACATTTTTAAAATGCTCCAAATTGGAGTGTTTTAAAACGCTCCACATTAAAAAGTTGCATTTTAAAACGCTGCATTAAAACACTTTTAAAGAGAAAACGCTACGTTTTTTACCTGCGTTTTGATCAAAACGCTCCACCAAACAAGCACTTAGTTATAATCACAACTTAATGCAAGTATCATAATCATATCCTATCGTCAATTCATATTCTTAACTGTTTCTAAATCCTAAGACCACTTGGATCTGAAGCCTAAGCTCTGATACCAATATGTAACACCCCAAACTCAATACCGACACTGCGGTCCCACAATTTGGACACGTCACCAACAATCCTAACTTAAATTATAAACATTCTCAAACTCATCATAAATAAACCTTAAAACATCCCTTAACTCAAGTCAAGATAAAACCCAAGACAATGTACTACAAAATTCAATACTAAATAAAAGTCAAACATACGTAATTAAATAAAAGTTGATAAATCTCAGAACCACCATCTTAGTCAGTCGCAAAATTCTCTAATAATTACTCAATCAAAAAGAAAAGATGAGAACAATCTAGTTCATATACAATCCTCTTAAGGAGAGTTAAGAAACAAATCGGAGATGAATATTTCAAGTATTCAAAATTCCACTTATCATTTCAAATATTTCCAAAGAAAATAAATCAGGTGAGTCGAGCAACCAAGCTGTCACCAATAGATATTTTTTGATAAGTAAAGTTGTATAAATATGCATCAAAATGATAATAGATCATAATTTAAATATCACAAAAATATTCATCATTATTAAAAGATATACTCATTTATTAGTATTCATAACCCTAATCAAAATCTTAAAGTTAAGTGGACCAAAAATATTAAGTAAATATTAATTATGAATCAATATTAAAATATTGGGAATTTCAAGTAGGTACAATTTTGAAAACATGTTTTCATTTAGGACCATTAATTTTTGTACATTTCATAAAACTACAAATTGCTTCAAATGACAAAAATGCCATTAATGAAGACAAAAGTGATCGGCAAAGATTATGCGAGACCAAATCAATCAAAACTCGATGCCCCGGCATCGGTGATGCATTGGGATGACATTACGCAGACCAAATCAATCCGAAACTAATTAGGCATCGGGATGCATTTGACGCAAGATATTATGCGGACCAAATCAATCCAAAAACTCGATGCCAAGCCTCGCATCGATTTATTTGACAACATTATGCGGGGACCAAATCAATCCGAAACTTCGATGCCAAGCCACGACATCGGGGATGCATTTGACAAAGCATATGACCAAATCAATCCAAACTCGATGCCAAGCCTCGTACATCGAGATGCATTTGACAAGATATAAAGGACCAAATCAATCCAAAAACTCGATGTCAAGCGGCATCGGGATGCATTTAAGATTATGCGGACCAAATCAATCCGAAACTCGATTCAAGCCCGGCATCGTGATGCATTTGACGATATTATGCGGGACCAAATCAATCAGATATATGACAAATCAACTAAACTCTGATGCCAAGCCCTGGCATCAGGATGCATTTGACAGTATTATGCAGGACCAAATCAATCCAGAAACTCTGATGTCAAGCCTTGGCATCAGGATGCATTTGACAGTATTATGCAGGACCAAATCAATCCAGAAACTCTGATGCCAAGCCCTGGCATCAGGATGGATTTGACAGTATTTTGGAGGATCAAAATGAATTCAAAAATTATGATGCCAAGCCATGGCATCAGGATGGATTTCACAGTATTTTGGAGGACCAAAATGAATTCAAAAACTCTGATGTCAAGCCCTGGCATAAGGATGGATTTAACAGCATTATGCAAGACCAAATAAATTCAAAAACTTTGATGCCAAGGTTTGACATCAGGATGAATTTCACAGTATTTTGGAGGACCAAATTAATTCAACATTTTACGATTACAAAACAAAATACATTAACAAAAAAATGGAATAAACATAAAAATTTAATTATCACATTTTCAAACAAATTTGTCATTGTTTTTTGTTGTCCCCTTTCAAAATAAATGTTTCAGTCATCTTTAACATATATTTAACAACATCAATACTACTAGGAATAATTTGTCCTCTTAACAAACATTCAATTAAAGAACATACAAAAACACCACAATCTTCAGTGTTAGGATTTTGTTGTGGTGATTTTTCATATCTTCCAACGCTGCATTTGAATTTAGGCTTGTTCAGATCCTTGTATTGTCCAGGAAAGAAATTCACAAGTTTTTTCATTCTGCATTCAACATAATTTACCTACAGAGGAAATAACCAATAAAACTTAATCTAAAGACATTACTTAAAAGACAATACTAATAAAACAAAATACATTACTAATAAAACTTACAAGAATTCTAGCCCTCTTCAAATGCCAATTATTATTGGCTGTTGAGTGTATGCATGAGTTGTATAATGTCCATCTCATGTCACCTTTAGAAAATACAAGTAGAGTCCAATGGTCGGAGATACCTGACTTTATTTTACCTTGCCTCGTTGTGTTTATAGGAAAAATAAGAATCTCATACCCCATTACTTTAAGTCTATTATCGATTGTTTGAACCAGTCATTCATAAAATCAATCATTAATCTTAATATTTGCAGCATACACCTAACAACAAAAAATTAAGAAAATAAGAAGCCATATTTTAATTTTTAAGCACATAACTGACAATTTCTTACCCAACAGCAAGGATCAAATACAGTGTCGTATCTGATATAACCAAATTCTTTGGAGATGATTTGTTCACACATTATAGACCATGCTTCTATGTGCTGTACCAAAGAAAAATATTAATTTGATATTATACACAAGTAAAAAAGATTAACAAGAATGGTAAACAAGTAATGTACGTACTTTTTCTTCCACCTTATCAGTCAAGATTTGTACAATGTCTTGCATCAAAATCACTGGTTTGATCTCTCCACCAGTAAATAATTTTGTTCTGCATAAGACAAATTTTATCAAAAAAAAAAAACAATTGAAAAATAATCTTAAAAGTAATATAAAATATCTTTTTGTGAGTTACATTTACTTACTGCAATTTGTCTTCTGATGTAGAATAGATTCTGCTAAGTAGCTCTTTTGCTTCCACTGAAAGAATCTTTAAAGCTGGAATCACTGTTTCAATTTCTGTCACTTTTTTAATTTTTTTTCTTCTTTCAAATGTTTTGTCACATGAGGATCCAACACGCTTCTTCTTACGATCAACACGACCATGTACTCTTTTTGCAAGTGTAGAGCCTTCTTCATTAACAGAAGGATCTTCATGACAAGACGAAACACTGACAAAATCATCCATGCTGTTGATGTCTTTCAAAACAGAATTAATATTCTCTGTAGTAACTGCCTTCAAATCAATAGCCTTGTTCATTGAAATTTCTTCTTCCAACTCTATTACCTTCTTCTTCAACATTGAATTTTCTGTTTGAACTTCAAGAAGCTTCACATTTAGTTCAGATGTTGGTGACAACTCAGAAGATAATGTTGGAGTAACTTTTGACTTTTTTGCAAAACTTCTACGATCTTTTAGTCTATCTATATCAATATCTTTCAATTGAATAATATGATCTTTTTCAGCAATAGTCTCTTTGAGGCCATCAATTGTTGACAAAAGAACATTCATCTCAATATCATTTGATTGCATTATATGGTCCTTATCATACAAAGTCTTTTTGAGGCCATCAACTGCAGAGAGAATCTCATTCATCTCAGACTTCAACTTATTAATTTCATTTTCCTTATCAGACAAAGTCTTTTTGAGGCCATCAACTGTAGAGAGAATCTAATTCACCTCAGACTTCAACTTATTAATTTCATTTTCTTTGTCTTTCCTAAGATTGCTTTCTATTGTCGCTATATCATCAGAAACCTACAAAAAATCAATTTCTGTTGCCAACACTAGGAATCATCAAGATTGTTTAAGCTATTATTATGACAATCCCCAAAAAGCCAGGCATCAGAAAATTCTATCAATATATACACAGTTTTTTCAAATCGGAAAACCCCCATCCAAAAAGGCAAGCATCAGGACTGTTAACACAAGCATCAGAAAAAAAAATCCAATAATGTTAATGCAATACTAGGCATCAGAACTGTTAACACATTTTTTCAAGAAAAAAAAATCCAATAATGCTGATGCGAGGGCGCAGACATCGTTCGATGCCAAACCCCATCAGGTTCTTTGGTTTGTTTAAGCTATAATAATGAAAAAAAGCCGGGCATCGACATTAACAAAAAGCGGCATCAAAATTGTTTAAGCTATTATTATGAATATCCCCAAAAAGCCCGACATCAGAAAATTGAATAGGATAAGAGGGGTGACTAACTTGTAAATGAATATCTGCAAAATGTTCTTCTTCTATTGGAAAATCAAGCATTGAAGTTGTAAAAACATTATCATCTGCATAATGTTGTTCTTCTTCACTACAAAACTCTTCGTTAGCTTCGTTATGATCTAGCGGAAAATATAAAACAAAAAATATTTAGACAAGATATGTTCCATAGCTGAAGAAAAATTGAAGTTCATTATAATAATATAAACTTACAATATTGGTCATGGCTGAAGCAAACTTTTTAGAACATATAGAAGATAGGTTCCATTTAAGGAAGCGTGGTGTAGCATCATTGTCGATGGGATACAAATGTTGGTTTCTCACATAAAACATACTGTAATTTGGAATTCAAACAAGATATAAGTAATAAATATATAAAAAATTAAGTTAAAACTATTTTATGATAAAGTTAACATAACTTACCGGTATCAAATGCGCACAATTCTCCACATTTATATTTGTCCTTTTCTCCAATCCATTTATCAAACTATCTACTATGTGTTTTGACCAGTTATATTCACAGATCTCATCAATATTTGATACTAGCTGTACATATGACCATGGTATGTATGAGCTGTTCTTTGGAAGAAAGAAAACCGCTAACACCAATAAAGTTATTAAACATGCAACATCCTTCAAATCATCTTCTTCTCCACTACCAATTATTCTACTAATACTACTTTCAATCCGAGATGAGCGTCAACCTTTCATTAAAATTATTGAAGTCTCAAACTTGTGTGAGAAAATGTTAACATTAAATAAGAACTTATTGTTATGAGTTCGATTCATCTTGTAAAGGAGGGAATCAATTTCCTTCACATCCTTGGAAAAAGTAAAATTACAAAACATACCTTACATGTCTCTTCAATTGTTTTTTACTTTTCCAAGGATGGGGTGAGAAAAGTACTTATTCCTCCTTTTACAAAACAATCAACCATTGATAACAATAAGTTCTTATTAATGTTGCGGTATTCATCAACATTTCTCACAAGTTTGAAGTAGAGCTTGACCAAAATTACCAAAGGGTCTTCTTTAAGAATATGCTCATAGGATGTTTATTTTCTTGAAAGTAGTATTAGTAGAATAATTGGTAGTAATAGAAGATGATTTGAAGGATGTTGCATGTTTAATAACTTTATTGGTGTTAGCGGTTTTCTTTCTTCCAAAGAACACTCATACATACCATGGTCATATGCGACTAGTATCAAATATTGATGAGATCTGTGAATATAAGCTGGTCAAAACACATAGTAGATAGTTTGATAAATGGATTGGAGAAAAGGACAAATATAAATGTGGAGAATGTGCATTTGATACCGGTAAGTTATGTTAACTTTATCATAAAATAGTTTTAACTTAATTTTTTATATATTTATTACTTATATCTTGTTTGAATTCCAAATTACGAGATGTTTTATGTGAAAACCAACATTTGTATCCCATCGACAATGATGCTACACCAGTTCCTTAAATGGAACCTATCTTCTATATGTTCTAAAAAGTTTGCTTCACCATGACCAATATTGTAAGTTTATATTATTATAATGAACTTCAATTTTTCAATTTTTCGACTATGGAACATGTCTATCTTGTCTAAATATTTTTTGTTTTATATTTTCCGCTAGATCATAACGAAGCTAACGAAAGTTTTGTAACAGTGAAGAAGAACAACATTATGCGATGATAATGTTTTTACAACTTCAATGCTTGATTTTCCAATAGAAAACATTTTGCGGATATTCATTAATACAAGTTAGTCACCCTCTTATCCTATTCAATTTTCGATGTCGGGCTTTTTGGGGATATTCATAATAATAGCTTAAACAATTTTGATGTCTTTTTGTTGATCTGATGCTGGCTTTTTCATTATTATAGCTTAAACAAACCAACTGATGGGGTTTGGCATCGAGAACTTGATGTCATGGCATCGGCATTATTGGATTTTTTTCTTGAAAAATGTTGCCACTAATGGTATTGCATTAACATTATTGGATTTTTTTTGATGCTTGTGTTGCCCGATGCTTGCCTTTTGATGGATTTTTCGATTTGAAAAAAGCTGTATATATTGATTCGATGCTGGCTTTTTGGGGATTGTCATAATAATAGCTTAAACAATCTTGATGATTCCTAGTGTTGGCAACAGAAATTGATTTTTTGTAGGTTTCTGATGATATAGCGACAATAGAAAGCAATCTTAGAAAGACAAAGAAAATGAAATTAATAAGTTGAAGTCTGAGGTGAATTAGATTCTCTACGGTTGATGGCCTCAAAAAGACTTTGTCGATAAGGAAAATGAAATTAATAAGTTGAAGTCGAGATGAGAATGAGATTCTCTGGATTGATGGCCTCAAAGACTTTGTATGATAAGGACCATATAATGCAATCAAATGCAATATTGAGATGAATGATATTTGAGATCAAAGAGATTATTGCTGAAAAAGATCATATTATTCAATTGAAAGATATTGATATAGATAGACTAAAAGATCGGGTAGAAGTTTCGCAAAAGTCAAAGTTACTCCAACGTTATCTTCTTCGAGTTGTCACCAACATCCGAACTTCATGTGAAGCTTCTTGAAGAAAATTCAATGTTGAAGAAGAAAAATTCAATAGAGTTGGAAGAAGAAATTTCAATGAACATTCAGGCTATTGATTTGAAGAGAATATTTACAGAGAATATTAATTCTGTTTTGAAAGACATCAACAGCATGGATGACTTTGTTAGTGTTTCGTCTTGTCATGAAGATCCTTCTGTTAACGAAGAAGGCTCTACTCTTGCAAAAAGAGTTCATGATCGTCTTGATCGTAAGAAGAAGCGTGTTGGATCCTCATGTGACAAAACATTTGAAAGAAGAAAAAAAATAAAAAAAAATGACAGAAATTGAAAGCTTTGATTCTTTCAATGGAAAAAGAGATTACTTCAAGGAAGCAAAAGAGCTACTATTCTACATCGAAGCGATAATAAATGTCGAAACTCACAATGTAAACAAAAAAAGATATTTTATATTACTTTTAAGATTATTTTTCAATTGTGTTTTTTTGATAAAATTTGTCTTATGTAGAACAAAATTGTTTACTGGTGGAGAGATCAAACCAGTGATTTTGATGCATGACATTGTACAAATCTTGACGGATAAGGTGGAAGAAAAAGTACGTACATTACTTGTTTACCATTCTTGTTAATCTTTTTTACTTGTGTATAATATCAAATTAATATTTTTCTTTGGTATAGCATATAGAGGCATGTTCTATAATGTGTGAACAAATCATCTCCAAAGAATTTGGTTATATCGAATCGACAACATTGTTTTTGATCCTTCTTTGTTGGGTAAGAAAAGAAATTATCAGTTATGTGCTTAAAAATTAAAATATGGCTTCTTATTTTCTTAATTTTTTGTTATTAGGTGTATGCTGCAAATATTAAGATTAATGATTGGTTTTCTGAATTGCTGGTTCAAACAATTGATAATAGACTTACAGAAGCAATGGGGTATGAGATTCTTATTTTTCCTATAAACACAACGGGACAAGGTAAAATAAAGTCAGGTGTCTCTGACCATTGGACTCTACTTGTATTTTCTGAAGGTGACATGAGATGGACATTATACAACTCATGCATACACTCAACAGCCAGTAATGATTGGCATTTGAAGAGGGCTAGGATTCTTGTAAGTTTTATTAGTGATGTATTTTGTTTTATTAGTATTGTCTTTTAAGTAATGTCTTTAGATTAAGTTTTATTGGTTATTTTCTCTGTAGGTAAATTATGTTGAACGCAGAATGAAAAAACTTGTGAATTTCTTTCCTGGACAATACAAGGATCTGAACAAGCCTAAATTCAAATGCAGCATCGGAAGATTTGAAAAATCACCACAACAAAATGCTAACACAGAAGATTATGGTGTTTTTGTATGTTCTTTAATTGAAGGTTTGCTAAGAGGACAAATGATTCCTAGTAGTATTGATGATGTTAAATATAGGGTAAAGATGGCTGCAACATTTATTTTGAAAGGGGACAACAAAAAACAATGACAAATTTGTTTGAAAATGTGATAATTAATTTTTTATGTTTATTCCATGTTTGTGTTGATGTATTTTGTTTTGTAATCGTAAAATGTTGAATTAATTTGGTCCTGCATAATGTTGTGAAATCCATCCTGATGCCAGGGCTTGGCATCAGAATTTTTGAATTAATTTTGGTCCTGCATAATGCTGTGAAAGCCATCCTGATGCCAAGGCTTGGCATCAGAGTTTTTGAATTATTTTTGTCCTGTATAATGTTGTGAAATCCATCCTGATGCCAAGGCTTGGCATCAGAATTTTTGAATTAATTTGGTCTTGCATAATTTTGTGAAATCCATCTTGATGTCAGGGCAGGTATCATAATTTTTGAATTAATTTTGGTCCTGCATAATGCTCTGAAAGCCATCCTGATGCCAAGGCTTGGCATCAGAGTTATTGAATTATTTTTGGCATGCATAATACTGTGAAATCCATACTGATGTCAGGGCTTGCCATCAGAATTTTTGGATTCACTTTGGTCCTGCAAAATGATGTGAAAGCCATCCTGATGCCAAGCCTTGGCATCATAATTTTTTGATTAATTTGGTCCTTCATAATGCTGTGAAATCCATCCTGATGCCAGGGCTTGGCATCAGAATTTTTTGATTAATTTGGTCCTCCAAAATGCTGTGAAATCCATCCTGATGCCAAGGATGCCAAGGCTTGGCATCAGAGTTTTTGTATTCATTTTGATCCTGTAAAATGATGTGAAAGCCATCCTGATGCCAAGCCTTGGCATCAGGGTTTTTGAATTAATTTGGTCCTGCATAATGCTGTGAAATCCATCCTGATGCCAGGGCTTGGCATCAGAATTTTTGAATTAATTTGGTCCTCCAAAATGCTGTGAAATCCATCCTGATGCCAAGGCTTGGCATCAGAGTTTTTGTATTCATTTTGGTCTTGCAAAATGATGTGAAAGCCATCCTGATGCCAAGCCTTGGCATCAGAATTTTTGGATTAATTTGGTCTTTCATAACGCTGTGAAATCCATCCTAATGTCAGGGCTTGGCATCAGAATTTTTGGATTAATTTGGTCCTCCAAAATGCTGTGAAATCCATCCTGACGCCAAGCCTTGGCATCAGAGTTTTTGAATTCATTTTGGTCATGCATAATGCCATGAAATCCATCATGATGTCAGGGCTTGGCATCAGAATTTTTGGATTAATTTGGTCCTGAATAATGCTGTGAAATCCATCCTGATGCCAAGGCTTGGCATTAGAGTTTTTGTATTCATTTTGGTCCTGCAAAATGATGTGAAAGTCATCCTGATGCCAAGCCTTGGCATCAGAATATTTATATTAATTTGGTCCTCCATAATGTTGTGAAATCTATCCTGATGCCAAGCCTTGGCATCAGAGTTTTTGAATTAATTTGGACCTGCAGAATGCTGTGAAATCCATCCTGATGCCGGGCTTGGCATAAGAATTTTTGGATTAATTTGGTCCTCCAAAATGCTGTGAAATCCATCCTGATGCCAGAGCTTGGCATCAACATTTTTGGATTAATTTGGTCCTGCATAATAATGTGAAATCCATCCTGATGCCAAGGCTTGGCATCAGAGTTTTTGAATTTTGTTGGACCTCCAAAATGCTATGAAATCCATCCTGATGTCAAGCCTTGGCATCAGAGTTTTTTGATTAATTTGGTCCTCCAAAATGCTGTGAAATCCATCCTGATGCCAGGTTTTGGCATCAGAATTTTTGGATTAATTTGGTCCTCCAAAATACTGTGAAATCCATCCTGATGCCAGGGCATGGCATCAGAATTTTTGGATTAATTTGGTCCTCCAAAATGTCGGATCACTTTTGTCTTCATTAATGACATTTTTGTCATTTGGCAACCAATTTGTAGTTTTATGAAATGTGCAAAAAATTAATGGTCCTAGATAAAAACATGTTTTCACAATTGTACCCACTTGAAATTTGCCCTTTATTTTTGCATTGTTGAGCTGCCCTTTGCCAAAGCTTCCCTCTGCCCAGGTCCATCAATTACTGGGACGAGTCCACTTCCAAACCACCTGCCTTCCACCACCAGTCCCATCTAATTTGCACCACTACCACGATTTTATCAAGGGCAATTTTTTGGAAAGTCTAATTCAAAACTGTTGTATTAAGTATATTCCAGTTGCGGTGTCGGTATTATGCGGTGTCGGTATTAAGTAAAAAATTAACGATAGCACGGAATGAAGAAAAGAAAAAAAATAAAGAAAAAAAAATAATATTTTCAAAAAAAATATAGAAAACTAGAAGAAAATCAAGAAAGGATATCAAAGAAAGAAAAGAAACAAAATCATGAAGAAAAAAAAACAATGAAAAGAAAAATTACGAAAATCAAGATATGATAAGAAAAGAAAATCAAGAAAGAGAAAAGAAAGAAGAGAAAGAAAAAGAGAAATCAAGAAAATGTAGAAACTGAATAATATAAAGAAAATAAAGAAATGTAAGAAATGAAGTCCTGTTTATCTACTGTTTGTTTTTCAGTTTTGATGAATGGTGAGCCCGCTGGATTTTTTGATAGCTCGAGGGGTTTGAGACAAGGAGATCCTCTTTCTCCTTTTCTTTTTATCATCATTATGGAGGTGTTGAGTAGGCTCATGGATAGAGTTGTTGTAGGTGGTTTTATCAGCGGGTTCACGATGGGTCGTGCGGATGGCACAGAATTGTTAGTCACATCTTTTCTTCGCAGATGATACATTGGTCCTCTACGGTGCAATTTATTCGCAGTTAGGAGAGCTAAGGTTGGCTCACGTGCTGGACCAGCGGCTGCAGTAATTGGGGGCCTAAGTATGGGCCAGGCCAGTTTAAAAGGAAAAGGTATGTGTGGGTGGCCCGTAAATCCTCTAGTTTGAGCTTGGAGGAGATATTAAAGACAAATCAGATCAATGTTGGGGTTAAGATTTCTGTGCCTTTCCCTTCAGAATTAGACAGCAACCCAATTGGTAGTAGTCTAGACCCATCTGGGGAAGGAAAAGGTTTACCCCCTCCCCCGGCCTAGAGCGAGCCGCATGTGAGTCAGGAATGGAAGTCGACACAGATACTAAGATTTAGGAGGTGAATCAAGGGCTAGTTGATAGGTTGAGTAGGGGGGTTAAGGACCTCGCGGATGAGGCTGGTGATAAGGTTGATGTAGGCGATGGTGGGTATCTAGCAACAGAGGAGACGTTGAATAATTCGAAGGAGGGTGTTGATTGCTCGAAGGACACTAAACAAACGGTTTCGTCTGGGAAGGACGATAGAGTAGAGAAGACGGAGGAGGTTAGTTCTGATATCTCTGGTGCCTCTTCGGAAGAAAACGAGGATGGGTTGTCTTGTGGAAGAGTTGATCAAGAGGAAGAAGCTAAGGAAGAGACTATAGATATGACGGAGCCGATTATCTCCTCTCCTATTTTAGTGGTTTGGCCCAAGGAACTGGAGGAGCCAGTACCTTTAACTATTGAGGAAGAGGAGGAAGACATCTTGATTTGGGTAAAAAGGAAGGCCAAAGGCTTGGGAAATTTTTTGGGTGTTTCCTGTGCAGAAATAAAGTCAAGGACTTATTGTTGGACATAGAAAAGAATTGGAAATCTTCGGAGGTCTACACAAACAGTAAAGTGAAATACTCTAGGGATAAGGGAAAGAGAGTAGAAACGACTTTGCTATAGCTTTAATTTCGACAAGGCAGGGGCTAATAATGGGATGGGGAGGAAAATTTTCTCATGCATCTAAAAATTATTTCTTGGAATGTTTGGGGTCTAAATAATGAAAGAAAGAGGAAGATAATTAGTGCTAATTTGAGAAGATGGAAACCTTATGTAGTATGCGTACAAGAAACAAAAATGGAATCGGTGGACAGGAACGTGATTTGTAGCTTAGGAGGAGGAAGATGGTTTGATTGGACTTTTTAGGGGCTGCAGGGTCAGCTGGAGGCATTCTTTTGATGTGGGATAGGAGGGTGATTTCGAAATTGGCAGTAGGGAAAGGGTCTTTCTCAATCTCATGTTTAATGAAAATGGTGGGCAGTAACCTAGAATGGCTTTTTTCGGGGGTGTATGGTCCATGTTCAGATTTTGCTCGTTCAAATACGTGGGAGGAATTAAAAAGCGCGAATAATAGATGGAATGTTCCTTGGTGTATGGGTGGGGATTTTAATCTTGTCCGTTTTCAGAAGAATGTATAGGGGCTTGGGGTTTTTCTCTGGCTGTGGAGGAAGTTCAATGATTTCATCAATGAGACCGGTGTGGAATCTGATTTTTAGACGTAACTTTCAAGACTGGGAAATAGATTCTTTCTTGCGCTTCATCGAAAAGATCCATACTGCTCACGTAGGGGGAAGACGAGTGGACTAGGTGAGATGGGATGGTTCGAGGAGTGGAAAGTTTACTGTCAAGTCCTTCTACGTTAAACTGCTTCGGTTTAATTACATTTCTTTTCCCTGGAAGTCTATTTGGAAGACTAGAGCTCCAAGTCGAGTCGCCTTCTTTGCTTGGGAGGCAGGTAATGAAGCTATACTTACAGGGATAATTTGCGGCGTAGAAACAAGATCTATGTTAACATATGCTTCATGTGCAAAGACGACGAAGAAAGTGTAAACCATTTGCATATTCACTGTCGAGTAGCTAGAGAATTGTGGAATTTTATTTTGGGGATGTTTAAAATTTCATGGGTGATGCCTGGATCTTTTAAAGAGGTGCTGCTGAGTTGGTCTTTATATAACTATTTAGCTGTTGTTTGGATCCTTTGGGGGGGGGGGAAGAAACAAAAGGGTGTTTGAGAATGAGGAAGGTTCCATCCTACAGCTAAAAGACGGGTCGCACTCTATTCATTTGGTATTCCGAGCCGACGGAAACTCTATCTACTAGATATTCTTTTGTAGATTTTGTTAATAATAATCTTTCTTTCTATTAATGTGTATACTTCTAGTGTACAAAGGTTGTGCCTCCTTTTTGGTGCTATAGTTAAATGTAATACTTATCAAAAATAAATAAATCAATCAAGAAACGAAAAGAAAGGATATAAATTAGGAAAATAGCGAATTTAAAAAAAAATCAAAAAATTATGGAAAGAAAATCAAGGAAAGAAAAGAAAAAAATCAAGAAATGAAAGAAAACAAAGAAATGATTAAAAATAAAAAAAATTAAGAAAAGGGAAGAAACTAAAAGAAAAAATAAAGAGAAGAAAACAATAGAAAATGAAGTAATCAATACAATAAGAAAAGATAACCAAGATAATTAAAAGGGAAAGGAAAAATACAAGAAAATAGTCGGTAGTCGACTAAAACAGTGGCTATCGTACCATTTCTACTGGAGGGTGTAAAGATAATTAAATATCAAGGAGTGTGAAACTTCGACCAATATATAAAATCACTGAATGGGGAATGTCAAATATTCTACACATCTTAGATATTTGACGCGAGAGGCTCTTAATAAAATGCATCAAATCGGCTACTTAACGCTCTCAGAACTCAATGAGGATATCTCCCTTGACGAAATGCTAGTGTCAAAAATGAGCTTCGAAGAAAGTTTTGATTATCTAAATCTCTTTAAAAACAAATAAAGGGTGAGACTGAGACCATATTAGCATTCACGAGTCGTGGTTAACATTGGTAACAAGGTGTCGGCCGTACCTAAAGATTGTGGCATTGAAGGATGATGGCGAAACGGGAAACTTGGTTTAGAAAATTGACACAATTGATGAACTTCAAGTAGGGTGCGAACTTGTAGCAAGGCCAACAAGGGCCAAAATTCCTAACTAGAAGAAACATATCAATTTAAAAACAATGTTACCATCCAATCTCAAAATTCTTGTGAGCAAGCATGAGAGAGAGGGCGACTGTGTAAGAGAGAGATATTACCAGAAATCAACCACACATTGACGCCCACATAAGTTCCCAATTAAATAGATCATAAATATCAAAATTTGCACGAACCCTAAGAAAATTCAATATCACAAGAATTCTTGAGCGGGAAATTACCGGAGGACAAATCAATAACGGAGAGGGAATGAGAAGAGGCCTAACGAGTTACTATATTCGTTCAACTAACTATGGACATAAGCTAATGGTATTAAAAAATAACGGGGAAGTGTTTGACAAAACGTAACAACATAATGCAACGAAAAATGTACGAAGAGTCGCTAGCTCTAGTCATTTCAAATATAAAGTTCAATGAAATTCGTAAGAAATTTCACATGCTTAAGCAGGCAGCCAGCGGAGCAAGTCCTAATATTGGTTTAGATATGAACTTTACAAAATTTTGTTTTACATTCACCGTAAAACAAAATTTTCTTGTTATTGAAACCAATAAAGGGAAATGTTTGACAATCCGTAACACCATATGCATGAACAATATAAACAATAGGGGAAACGGGAAACCAAAGATGTACCAGATCAGTTTAAAAAGGAGCATCTAGGACTCAACATGTTCAAAAAAATGAGGGTGGTCATGATAAATAAAGAAATATTACTCGCTTATGTTTATAACATCTTTGGTTAAAGTAGCTTAAAAAATGCACTGCCATATGCAATTATTTAAAAAAACATATATAGAGTAATATTTCTCCTTGAAAGGACCCCATCTTTGGTACACCCTCAATAAAATGTGTATAGTCAAGCAGGAAAATCTTTATCTCCTAATTTTTTTCGACCTTCTATTAAATATTAATTTTAGACTATGAGAACAGGGAGGATCGAACATATTTTCACGCAGGGGGAAGTCCTTTGAGTGGTGAGAAGATGGAGTTCGAGATCCCAGGACCTTTTCTGGATAGAAAGGAACAAAGGCAGAGTCAACGAGGCAGTTATTTTCTTAAGGCCGCTTTGTGGGTGTGTGAATGGCTGAAGCTTGCTTTAAACATTCGAGGAACATTCTGGTGAAACGCAAGGTGCAATGGCATGAGGTGACGGTGGCAAAGGAAGAAAACAATTCTGGAGGTTTATTCGCATTGAAGTTAGGAAAGTAGGACAGAGACGATTAGCGTTCCAGAAACTGTAAAAGGTTTTGGGTGGTCTGATGTCTCTGATAAGCTTAAGAGATTTATCTTGGAGGGAAAGGGGAGGTCAGCAGCTTAAGCAGATCTTATGCAGAGGTAACAAAGATCCCACCGTGGCCAGATTTCTTGGTTAAAATAAAACATCTTCCGAAAGACTCTGGAGCAGACTTTGCCATATAGAGGAAGGAACTTGTACGGAGACCACCTTTCCTTTTTTGGATAGATTTGGTTGGAAGGGTGGAAGATGTGAAAAGCCCCAGCCCTTTGACATCAGAAATGCAGAGATGGGTGAATAAAAATTGGAAGGTAATAGGGGGTGTTCGTATGGTAGATATGAATGGAAGTTTCTAGTTGTTTGAATTCTTTTCAAATGAGGAAGCAAACAGGATTTTAACCGAGAAGAAGTGGTATTTTGAGAGAGAGCCCCTGATAATTGAGTGATGGTATCCCCCATCAGCTACTGACATAGCGAAGAGCATACACCTAAAGAAGCCTGGGTTAGGGCACTCGGTTTACCTTTACACTTGTAAGGGAAATTGGGGATTTCTGTGGTGGTTATCTAGACATTGATGAAGCAACAAAGTCGAGGGCAGATTTGAGATGGGCAAGAATCTTGGTCTGCTATCATGGAAGTTTACCGGCGAGTGTTCAAATCGGATAGGGAAGTGGATCTTTTAAAGTACCAATATGGGCGGAAACCACGGCAAGATGTCTTATGTGGATTGCAGGCAGCGGAGTGAGTGATAGAAGAAGGAAGTCGGCTGAAGCAATGAAGAAGAAGGGTCATCTGAGACACGCGCCTTCAGGGAGAGTTCCGTATAGGGGAGGAGCTCAGAATAGGACAGGTGGGCAGTCAAGGATAAGACTAAATCAAGGCACGTGGGTTGTGAAGAATTTGAATTTCAAATTTGGGGTCTCTAACAACGTCGCACAAGAGGGATATCTTAATAGGTCAGAAACAGTAGACGGCGTCGCTCAGGATGAGGGCATTAATAATTCAGGCCAGTTTAAAGACAAAGATGGGCCAAATAATCAAATGAATGGGGGAAAGGCCCAATGCAAGAGGACCAAGGAGAGGGATCCTCGAGAAATGAAGGATCTGGGCCGGAGGCTGAAGTGATGAAGGGTAAAATATCTGGGCCTTTTCAATACAGTTTTAATACTCAAGAGAATTATGAGACCCAATGGGTCTGTGCCCAAAGATGGTGGAGTAAATCAGGGCCTGGGAAAAAGAAGTATCGATCTCAAACTTGCGCAACGAATCGGTCGTTTTGAGCATACTAGCGATCGAGGAAGTGCTACAATGGTTTCTGAACAGAGAATGAGCATTGATCTTGCGAGAGATGGAAAGTAAACGATTTCGGCAGAATAGTTGGAGGTTTTGGGAGACGGCAACAACGCCGGGGAGGAACTCTCAGATGATGATATAGAAGAAAATGGAGGGGTTGATACTGACAGGGCCCGTTTTGCTCGGGGGAAAATTGAGAAGAGGTGATAGAGTGCACACCCATAACGATGGTCAGTCCAGAAGAAATCAAGGGAATAGAACTGGTAGATGATGAGAGGAGTAAAGAATTATATCTGTATTGGGTGGAAAAAAATTGGTAGTGTCTTGTGAAGACAAAATTGAGAGCTTAAACATTTTTGCTGCAGTTTCAGCGAATAAGAATGGAGATAGGGCGGCTCAGCACACATGTTATTAGTTTTTTGGATTAAAATTTATTGAGTTGGAATGTGTGGGGGTTGAATGATAATAACAAAAGGATGATAGTCAAGGAGGCAATTAAAAGATGGAAGCCTAAGCCTACCGTTGTTTGTTTGCAGTAGACTATAATGGAGAAGATGGATGAAAAGTTGGTTGATAGTGCGGTGGGGAGTAGATGGGCAGATTGGGTGGGCTGTTGGGCAAAGCAGGGGGAGTGTTGGTAACGTGGGATAGATGAGTTTTCTCTAGACTGGATATAATTCAAGCCTCCCATTCAGTTTCGTGCTTGTTTAAAGAGGAAAATGATGGTTTTACGTGGGTGTTTTCTAGAATTTATGGCCCAACTTCATATTCAGATTGCGTGGAGCTGTGGGAGAAGTTGAAAGCGGTCAAACAAAGATGGGATTATCCTTGGTGTGTCGGGATGGACTTCAATTTGATTCGGTTCCCAGATGAGAGAACAGCGTATCGAGGTTTTTCACAAGCTATGATTGGTTTTAATGATTTTATTAATGAGATGGAATAGATAAATCTGCCTTTAGAGGACAGCTCATACACTAGGTTTAGAGGTGGAGGCATACAACAGTGTTCGAGATTACACGGTGTTTGAGATTTGGCATATTTTGGGTGTCAAGTTGGACAGATGAATCAAAAAAAGCTTTCCCAGGGTAACATCCGATCATTCCCCTATTGCTCAAGTGCAGTGGGCAAGCTAGGAGGGGAGCTACATTTAGATTTGACAATAGGTGGCTAAAGCACCCGGGGTTTATGGACTGGGTGAAATTGAAGTGGACTCTTATGTGATCGAAGGGGAAGCCGTGTTTCCAGTTAGCTAGAAAGCTTAAATTGCTTAAGGAGGACCTAAAAGTTTGGAATAAGGAGATCTACAGAAAGATAGAAAATAAAATCAAATTGGCTATGAAAGAAATCAAGAGTTTCAACGAGGTGGAAGGTGAGGGTGAACTGGGGGAGGTCGAAGCAGCTCGTCGAGAAGAGGTAAAAATATGATGGTAGAAGGCTCTTGATATGTGACGAAATTTCAGGGAGATAGAAAACAATAAGAAAAGAAAACCATAAATTAAGGAGAAAATAAAAGAAAATAAAGTAAAAATCAAAAAATATATATATAATCAAGAAATGAAAGGCAAGAAATAAAAAAAAATGAAAAGCGAGAGAAGTATTGAAGAAAATAAAATAACATAATTGAAAAAAAATCAAGAAAAAAAGTTTAGAAAAAAATTAAAACGAAAAGAAAAACGTAAGAAAAATGTAAAAAATGAAAAGATTATTGTCAAGAACAGAGAATAAACAAAAAAAACTCAAGAAAGAAAATCATGAATATATTTTTAAAGATAATACAAAGTGAAGAAAAGAGATGAAAAGAAATGAAGAAAATAAAATAAAAAATTAAAGAAAATATAGAAAGTCATGAAATGAAAATCAAGGTATGAAAAACAAGCAAAAGCATGAAGGAAGAAAAAAAGTAAAGAAAAGAAAAATTAAGAAAATCGAAAAGAGAAGAGAAATCAATAAAGAAAGGAGAATAAGAGAAACAAAAAGAAAAATCAAGAAAATGTAGAAACTGAATAATATAAAAAAATGTAACAAAAACTTAAGAAAATCATGGAAAGAAAGAAAATAAAACCATGATTTGAAAAGAAAAGAAAAAAAATGAAACGAAGCAGAAAAGAAAGGAAAATTTAAAAAAGTAGAAAATAAAGGAAAATATCAAGAAAAGAAAATCAAGAAAATAAGAAAAAATAATCGAGAAGTGAAAGGCAAGAAAATCAAAAAAAAAAATGAATGGCGAGAGGAAAATTAAAGAAACGAAAATAACGAAAAAAATCAAGAAACAAAAAATTAAGAAAAAAATCATTAAAAACCCAAATTAAAAAAAACGAAAAGGAAATTAAGAATATCTAAAACTAAAGAAAGTAAATCAAGAAAGGAAATAAATCAGGAAAATAGATAATTTTAAAAAAAAATCGACAAAAAATTATGGAGGAAATCAAGGAAAGAAGAGAAAAAAAATCAAGAAATGAAAACAAAGAAATGATAAGAAAGAAAATTTTAAAAAAGGAAAGAAAGTAAAAGAAAAGAAAATCAAGTAATCAATATCGTAAGAAAAGATAACCAAAGAGAGGGAAAATTCAAGAAAATAGTCGGTAGTGTGCCAAAACAGTTGTTATAGGAGAGTGCCGTATAGGAGAGAAGCTCATAATAGGACAGAAGCTCAGAATAGTGCAGTCAAGGATAAGACTTAATCATGGCACGTGGGTTGTGAAGAATTTGATTTTCAAATCTGGAGTCTCTAACGACGTCGCACAGGAGGGATGTCTTAATAGAATAATAGGTCGAAAGATGACGCGCCGTCGCTGGGATGAGGGCTTTAATAATTCAGGCCAGTTTGAAGACAAAGATGGGACGAATAATCCAATGAATGAGGGGAAAGGCCCAATGCAAGAGGACCAAGGAGAGTCCTCGTAATGTAAACGCAGCGGAAATCAACGAGATAAACGAACAATTCAAGGGAACGTTCGACCTTAATTCGAACCCACGAACAAAGGATTTGATAAGAAACCAATCAGATCTCTTCTGCAAGCCAATTAAGACTTAAAGGTTGAAAACCCAAATTGCTAAGCAATCGTAAATTGATAAAGATAAAAGTTGTTGTTAAACAATAACAAAGAAAGTATTTATACTTCCTAGGAAAGCTGGAAAACCTAACTAAAAAGGATTTAGAAAACTAATTGTTTAAGACTCCTAATTGTTTAAGACTCCTAATTGAAAAGGAAACATATTTAGAAAAACTAATTGTTTAAGACTCCTAATTGAAAAGGAAACAAAGCTTCAATTCCTGACTTGCACCAAAAACGCAGAAAGCTTGCAATCTTCCACCAAGGGTTGATCAACCAATACTTGTGCTGCAATCTTCCACCAAGGCTTGATCAACCAATACTTGAGCTACATCATTCTCCCCCACTTTAAAAGGATTCGTCCCCGAATCCGTATCCACATAAAGAGGATCATCCGGGTAGAAATCAACCAAATCTGCAACATTAAAAGTAGGAGAAATATTCCACCCATCCGGCAAGTCCACCACATATGCATTATCATTGATCTTCTCCAAAATCTCGCAAGGACCAATTTTCTTCGGATGAAGCTTGCTATAGGTACCGTGAGGAAAACGTTCTTTGCGCAAATAAACCATAACCATGTCTCCCACGGAAAACACCTTGAGACGACGTCGCTTGTCAGCTTCTTTCTTATACTTCGCATTAGATTCCTCAATATTCTTCTTCACCTCAGCTTGAACAGTATCAATCATTTCTGCCATATTCTTAGCCGCAACACTATAACCAGGTAAGCTAGGCAACGGAACCAAATCAAGAGTATGAGTAGGAGCCCTCTGATAAACAATCTCGAATGGAGTCATCTTTGTAGTCCTGTTGGTCATATTGTTGAATGCAAATTCAGCAGTTGCCAACACCAAGTCCCACTTCTTGGGATGATCACTACACAAACAACGAACCATGCTACCCAAAGTTCTATTGACCACCTCTGTTTGTCCATCTGTTTGCGGATGAAAAGAACTACTAAACTGCAAGCCTGTCCCAAATATCTTCCAAAGAGTACGCCAAAAGTGACTCAAAAACTTCGTATCACGATTAGAAGTAATAGTCTTTGGAACACCATGCAAACGAACGATCTCTTTGAAAAATAATCCTGCAATATGAGCAGCATCCGCAGTCTTTCTACAAGGAATAAAATGAGCCATCTTGGAGAAACGATCAACCACCACAAAAACAGAATCATTGGACCTTTGCGTTCGAGGTAACCCAAGCACAAAGTCCATAGAAATATCCACCCATGGCTTATCAGGAACTGGTAATGGAGTATACAATCCAGTATTCTGTGACTGCCCCTTATTCGTCTGACAAACCATACACCTTTGCACAATCTTATAAGTATCCTTACGAATTTGTGGCCAAAAGTACTTCTTTGTAACTAACTCTCATGAACAGAACAATCTATTTTTGTAGAATAAAAACCCATCTTGCAACAAAAACAAACCAACTGAAACCCCATCACAACACTTGGCCCATTCTTCTACAAAATCCGCATCTGTCTCATATAAGTCCTTCAAACACTCAAATCCAATTACCACATTCTGCATAGTAATCAACAAATTTGCCCTACGACTCAAAGCATCGGCTACCTTATTATGTTGTCCACTCTTGTGTTGGATAACAAAGGTGAATTGCTGCAAATAAGCCACCCAACGAGCATGCATACGATTAAGAGATTTTTGACCATTCATATACTTCAAAGCCTCATGATCAGTATGAAGAATAAACTCACGATGAAGTGAAGTAATATCTTGCTCCCAATGCTTAATTGCCTGGACCACTACATAAAACTCAAGCTCATAAGTCGTCCACTTCCGTTTTGACTCTTCTAACTTTTGACTCATAAAAGCAACCGGCCTCTTTTCTTGTGTCAAAACAGCCCCTATCCCAATCACAGACGCATCAGTCTCAAGCTCAAATGGCTTAGAAAAATCTGGTAAAGCCAATAATGGAGCATTCGTCAATTTCTCCTTAATCAAAGCAAAACTAGCAGCCGCCTCATTACCCCATAGAAATTTCCCTTTCTTCATGCACTCAGTAATCGGGGCCACAATAGTGCTGAAATTACGAATAAAACGACGATAGAAAGTAGCAAGGCCATGAAAACTACGAACCTCGCTAACAGTTGTAGGTGTAGGCCAGTCACGAATAGCTCGAATCTTATCCTCATCCACATGAGTACCATCTGCAGAAACAATGTATCCCAAGAATAATAGTTTATCAAGCATAAAACTACTTTTCTTGAGATTTATGTACAACTCATTCTCTCTCAAAGCCTGCAGAACTGCTTGTATATGTCCAACATGCTCCTCCTTAGTCGTGCTAAAAATCAAGATGTCATCAAAATACACCACCAAGAATTTACCATTAAAGGGCTTCAACACTTGATTCATCAAACGCATGAAAGTACTAGGTGCGTTAGATAAACCAAAAGGCATCACCAACCATTCATACAACCCCTCCTTGGTCTTGAAAGTTGTTTTCCACTCATCACCGGGGCGAACACAAACTTGATGATAACCACTCCTCAAATCAATCTTAGAAAAGACTTTAGCACCACGAAGCATATCTAACATATCATCAAGACGGGGAATAGGAAAACGATACTTCACAGTAATTTTATTAATAGCCCGACTATCAACACACATACGCCATGTCCCATCTTTCTTAGGAACTAGGAGAGCCGGAACTACACAAGGACTTAAACTTTCCTATATATAACCCCTTTTCAACAAATCTTCTACTTGCTCTCTTAAAATAGCATGTTCTGCTGGACTCATTCTATAGTGTGGGAGATTAGGAAGAGATGCACCAGGAACCAAATCAATCTTATGCTGAATGTTGCGCAAGGGAGGCAACCCTACAGGAAGTTCATCCGGCATAATATCACCATATTCTTTCAATAATGATTCCAAGGATTTAGGAACCAAACTCACAGAACCCGACACATCCTTTCTTACCACCGCAAAAACACATTTAGCCTCAACAATATCATCCAAAAATTCATTAACAGTACAAAGCGAAATAATAGGCTTCTTTCTCTCCATGACACAATGACTTTTAACCTTTAAAGGGCATAAATTAAAACGTGACTCCAACTTTCATGAAACTAAGATAATTATCTCGCCCTTTATGCACCACATTAAGATCAAATTGCCAAGGTCTACCCAGTAGTAAATTGCATGCAGTCATATCTATAATATCACATAGAATAGTATCCTTATATTGCCCAATAGAGAAAGGAACAAGACATTGTTCTTGTACCTTAATATTGCCGACTGCATTGATCCAACCAACTGAATAAGGAGAGCGATGTGGTTTTACCTCAAGCTTTAACTTGTCTACAATACCACGAGCCACCAAATTTTCAATGCTCCCACTGTCAACAATAATCTGAATATCAACATCTTTAATCTTCCCTTTGGTGCGAAAGATGCTGTGTCTTTCAGGATCCTCCTCTTCGCTAGGGGTAGTCAACATTAATCTATTAACCACAAATGTCCCATGATCTTCCACACCTTCATCATCATCATTGGGATCCTCCCAATATTCTGGACAATCACCTTCATCAACACCGTCATCATGATCCACCACATTAACACTCTTACGACGAGGACACCCAC
The DNA here is from genome assembly GCA_013146195.2 of Codonopsis lanceolata. Lineage (NCBI taxonomy): Eukaryota > Viridiplantae > Streptophyta > Magnoliopsida > Asterales > Campanulaceae > Codonopsis > Codonopsis lanceolata. The sequence goes on along the minus strand of CM028377.1, from coordinate 105,190,962 downwards.
TAGAATTATGGCCTACCTGCCCACATTTAAAACACTTATTGCCAAAAGTTTTGGCATAAGGATTAGGATTTTGCTGCCCTGTAGTAGTGGTAATGTTGGCCTTCTTAGCTTGTGTAGGTTGAATAACCTCCAGAACTTCATTCTTCTCCTCTCGACACCTTCAAGCCGCAGTTGGTGTCTTGTCCCTGTCGCACCTTGCTTCCCGAATAAGAACCCCATAATTCCCGAGATTTGATTGAGTCCCTAGCGTAAAAAGCAAGTTGTCTCTCCACCGTCATAGCCTTTTCAATTGTGTCATCCAAAAATTCCATAGTATGCATCTCCACCAGACTTTTGATATCGAATCGAAGTCCATTGATGAATCTTGCAGTTTGTTGAACCTCTGATTCACCCATATCACAACGAGCAGACAAAGTATGGAACTCATGCGAATAATCAGTTACTGTTCTAGCACCCTGTTTGCATTCCAAAATTTTTTTGATAAATAACTTGGGAATAATTTTTGGGTAAGAAACGTTGACGCAAGGCCATTCTCATATGTGGCCATATAGTAATTGGCTCTCTGAACTCGCGACGCAATTGATTAGATAATTGCTTCCACCATGCAGAAGCACCGCCACGCAATTTATACGCCACATACGGTACTTTCCTATCCTCGGGAATATTCATCAAAGTGAAATACTTCTCAACCTCCTCAAGCCAATCAGAAAATTCAATCATATCCAATTCTCCAGTAAAGGAAGGTAAATCGGCCTTGATTTTAGGCAATTGCTCAGGAACATGATTACCTTCTCTCCTACGATTATCTCTATCTCCTCCGGCCGGCGGAACACGGACTGGAATGTCGCCCTACGCCTTCTTCAAGACTCGCCTCGCCTTTGGTTGACACCAAAGAATACCAACCTCTAAACGACCCAATGCCGCTATGAGCTCTGCATGATCTCTACGTTGATCTTCTTGCATCGCTGTCAAAATGGCGGTTAGTTGTGCTAGGATGGCTTGTGTATCGCTGTTTCCTCCATCGTTGCCGGCCATCGTCAAAGGATTGCTCCTGCTCTGATACCAATTAATGTAAACGCAGCGGAAATCAACGAGATAAACGAACAATTCAAGGGAACGTTCGACCTTAATTCGAACCCACGAACAAAGGATTTGATAAGAAATCAATCAGATCTCTTCTGCAAGCCAATTAAGACTTAAAGGTTGAAAACCCAAATTGCTAAGCAATCGTAAATTGATAAAGATAAAAGTTGTCGTTAAACAATAACAAAGAAAGTATTTATACTACCTAGGAAAGCTGGAAAACCTAACTAAAAAGGATTTAGAAAACTAATTGTTTAAGACTCCTAATTGAAAAGGAAACCGATTTAGAAAAACTAATTGTTTAAGACTCCTAATTGAAAAGGAAACCGATTTAGAAAAACTAATTGTTTAAGACTCCTAATTGAAAAGGAAACAAAGCTTCAATTCCTGACTTGCACCAAAAACGCAGAAAGCTTGCAATCTTCCACCAAGGCTTGATCGACCAATACTTGAGCTACATCACCTTGAGAAATGAAGGATCTGGGACGGAGGTTGAAGTGATGAAGGGTAAAATATCTGGGCCTTTTCAATCCAGTTTTAATACTCAAGAGAATTATGAGACCCAAAGGGTCTGAGCCCAAAGATGGTGGAGCAAGTCAGGGCCCAAGTCAGGAAAAAGAAATACCGATCTCAAACTTGCGCAACAAACCCGTCCGTTTTGAGTATATTAGCGGTCAAGGAAGTGCTACAATGTTTCTGAACAGAGAACGAGCATTCATATTGCGAGAGATGGAAAGTAAAGGATTTTCGGCAGAATAGTTCGAGGTTTTGGGAGACAACAACAACGCCAGGGAGGAACTCTCAGATGATGATATAGAAAATGAAGGGGTAGAAGCTAATAGGGCCCGTTTTGTTCGGGGGAAGATACAGAAGAGGTGATAGAGTGCACACCGATAATGATGGTCAGACTATAAGAAATTAAGGGAATAGAACAAGTAAATGGCAAACCGAACTTTTTTTTTTCTTCATAAGTAAATGATAAAACCAAAACAAACGCCAAAACCAGCAACGCGTCCTTGTAAACTAAAGCAAAACCTGGGGATCTAAAGGAACTGATTATCTTCAATTGTCAAAAAGAAGAATGTAAAAGTTTAACTATCGAAGAAAATAGGAAGATAGTAGAAAATAATATTCTTGCAACGTAAAAGAGCATGAACTAGATACGAGGTTAAAATTTGAGACAGAATCTTTGCAACGAATAATGAGCACGTACTCAAACTACATACGTTAGGTGGTGCCGAGAAATAAAAGATTGGAAAAACACTTACACAAGGCTGTTATTAAGGCATTCATGGTTTCGCCTTCTTGGCTTTGATGTCCTCGTATAACTCCAGTGCCTTCTGCCAGTTTTTCGCCTGAAATGAATAGCAAATTATGTCATTATGATCATTCACTTTGGAAGACGCAAGGAGAGCATATGAGCTCTATGAAAACAAAACTATCAAGTTTGAGCAAGTAATACTTGAAAAAGGATTTTCCATTTTGACAGAAAAAAGGACAAATCTGACACTGAAATGACAGTCCTGACCTCTAGAAGTCAAGAATCACTAGATACATCTCTCCCTCCCTCCCTGTCTCTCTCTAGACACACACACACACACACACGCATATATATAATAGATAATTATGTCATTACATATGTCCTATAAAATTTTACAAACGCAAGGTAGAAACCAAAAGGAAAACCAAGAAAGACTAGATCGTCATTCACTTTGGAAGATGCAGGGAGAGTATATGAGCTCTATGAAAACAAAATCTAGTTTGAGCAACTAATACTTGAAAAAGGATTTTCCATTTTGCCAGAATAAAGGACAAATCTGACACTGAAATGACAGTCCTGACCTCTAAAAGTCATGAATCACTAGATACATCTCTACCTCCCTCCCTCTCTCTCTCTCTCTCTATATATATATATATATAGAGAGAGAGAGAGAGATAATGCTAAAAATAAACTCTCGCTTTCTTAAAGGTCAGATGCACGTTGGTGGGTGGTTCCTGGAAGGGGATGGCTAAGGTGGTGCAGACACAACGTTGGTGGTGGTGGATGCAATTGTTGTGATGATGTACTCTGTACTCATTACATGAATGTTATGAAGAGCTACTGATAATGATTTGAGTGAGGAAGCCATCCGTAGGGAAGCGGAATGCAGACAGTGAGAGGAGTGTTAAGAATGATTCTGTTCATCAGTATCTGAAAACAGGCAAGGGAGGGTTGGAATAATTGACGGAACAAAGAAGAGAATAAAGGTGTTTCCAACTTTTTGACCTTCCAAGGGCAGTGTTGCCTTCTTAAAAACTTGCTCTGGCAAAATGGACAGCCTACAATGTCCAGAAGAAAGTATAGGATTCAAAGCAAAATAAACCAACCTTGCAATCTTAGATCAGTTTTCTTTGTCTAATTGAGAGAGAATCAACCATAAAAGTGGATTTCTCTCTCAAGGTCCTAATTTGTCCATTATGGCTAGTAAACTAGAAAATCAAGTATGGATGTGATATCTTATGGCCAAATAACAGAGGGAAATCGGAATTGACCTGCTGCAAGTTTCTGTCCCAAAGGTTTGGTTTTTAACTTACTTTATTCAACTGATGGGTTCCTTGGATGTGCTTTGAAAATTGAGACAGCAATTTTCATGACTTTAGATAGCGTAGTTCTCAAATTTCGGACAAACTGAATAAAAGCAACACCTTTTTTGCAAAGAATGAAATGTAGCCAATGAGTTAAAGATACCTCATCAGGAGCGACACCTTTTTTGCAGATATCATTATGTACAGTGCATGCAAACTCCAAATCCCCAGTCTGGCAACAATTAACAGCAATGGATTAAACTTCAGGAGTGCCCTTGATCTTATATGCATCAATCATCCTGTATACTTCTTGAGCTCAATCAACCTAAAGAAATTCAGAGTACATTGTTAAATAAGATGCACTGCCAATAAAAAAAGAAAAGAGAGAAATGAAAAGAAAAAAGAAACTGCTCAACAACTTTCTGCTACAAAGTAGAAACAGAATTGTTAGTGTCACATCTTTTGTTTGCAGATGATACTTTGGTCCTCAGTGGTGCAGATTATTCGCTGTTGGGAGAGCTAAGGTTGGCTCACGTGCTGGACCAGCGGCTGCAGTAACTGTGGGCCTAAGTATGGGCCAGGTCAGTTTAAAAGGAAAAGGTCTGTGTGGGTGGCCAGTAAATCCTCTAGTTAGAGCTTGGAGGAGATATTAAAGACAAATCAGATCAATGTTGGGGGGTTAAGATTTCTGTGCCTTTCCCTTCAGAATTAGACAGCAACCCAATTGGTAGTAGTCTAGGCCCATCTGGGGAAGGAAAAGGTTTACCCTCTCCCCCGGCCTAGAGCGAGCCGCGTGTGAGTCAGGAATGGAAGTCAACACAGATACTAAGATTTAGGAGGTGAATCGAGGGCTAGTTGATGGGTTGAGTAGGGGGGTTAAGGACCTCGCAGATGAGGCTGATGACAAGGTTGATGTAGGCGATTGTGGGTATCTAGCAACAGAGGAGACGTTGAATGATTCGCAGGAGGGTGTTGATTGCTCGAAGGACACTCAACAAACGGTTTCATCTGGGAAGGACGATAGAGTAGAGAAGACGGAGAAGGTTAGTTCTGATACCTCTGGTGCCTCTTCGGAAGAAAACGAGGATGGGTTGTCTTGTGGAAGAGTTGATCAAGAGGAAGAAGCTAAGGAAGAGACTATAGATATGACGGAACCGATTATCTGCTCTCCTATTTTAGTGGTTCGGCCCAAGGAACTGGAGGAGCCAGTACCTTTAACTATTGAGGAAGAGGAGGAAGACATCTCGATTTGGGTGAAAAGGAGGGCCAAAGGCTTGGGAAAATTTTTGGGTGTTTCCTGTGCAGGGTTTGAGGATAAAGTCATGGACTTATTGCTGGACATAGAAAAGAATTGGAAGTCTTCGGAGGTCTACACTAACAGTAAAGGGAAATACTCTAGGGATAAGGGAAAGAGAGTTGAAACGACTTTGCTGCAGCTTTAATTTCGACCAGGGAGGGGCTAATAATGGGATGGGGAGGAAAATTTTCTCATGCATCTCAAAATTATTTCTTGGAATGTTTGGGGTCTAAATAATGAAAGAAAGAGGAAGATTATTAGTGCTAATTTGAGAAGATGGAAACCTCATTAGTATGCGTACAAGAAACAAAAATGGAATCGGTGGACAGGAACGTGATTTGTTGTTTAGGAGGAGAAAGATGGTTTGATTGGACTTTTTTAGGGGCTGTAGGGTCAGCTGGAGGCATTCTTTTGATGTGGGATAGGAAGGGTGATTTCGAAATTGGCAGTAGAGAAAGGGTCTTTCTCAATCTCATGTTTGATGAAAATGGAGGGCATTAACCTAGAATGGCTTTTTTCGGGGGTGTATGGTCCATGTTCAGATTCTGCTCGTTCAAATATGTGGGGGGAATTAAAAAGGGCGAATAATAGATGGAATGTTCCTTGGTGTATGGGTGGGGATTTTAATGCTGTCCGTTTTCCAGAAGAATGTATAGGGGCTAGGTGTTCTCGGGCTATGGAGGAGTTCAATGATTTCATCAATGAGAACGGTGTTGAATCCGATTTTTAGACGTAACACTTTCAAGACTGGGAAATAGATTCTTTCATGCGCTTCATCGAAAGGATCCATACTGCTCAGGTAGGGGGAAGCCGAGTGGACTAGGTGAGATGGGATGGTTCGAGGAGTGGAAAGTTTGTCAAGTCCTTCTACGTTAAACTGCTTCGGTTTAATTACATTTCTTTTCCCTGGATGTCTATTTGGAAGACTCGCTCCAAGTCGAGTCACCTTCTTTGCTTGGGAGGCAGGTAATGAAGCTATACTTACAGGGGATAATTTGCGGCATAGAAACAAGATCTATGTTAACAGATGCTTCATGTGCAAAGACGATGAAGAAAGTGTAAACCATTTGCTTATTCACTGTCCAGTAGCTAGAGAATTGTGGAATTTTATTTTGGGGATGTTTAAAATTTCATGGGTGCTGCCTGGATCTTTTAAAGAGGTACTGCTGAGTTGGTCTTTATATAAAAGAAGAAAGAGAAATACTTTTTAGGAGACTATTTAGCTGTTGTTTCCTTTGGGGGGGAAGAAGCAAAAGGGGTAAAAAGACACCCTGCTTCGCACTCTATTCCTTTGGTATTCCGAGCCGACAGAAACTCAATCTACTAGATATTCTTTTGTAGATTTTGTTAATAATAGCGTTTCTTTCGATTAATGTGTATACTTCTAGTGTACAAAGGTTGCGCCTCCTTTTTGGTGCTATAGTTAAATGTAATACTTACTTATCAAAAATAAATAACTAAATCAAGAAACGAAAAGAAAGGATATAAATCAGGAAAATAGAGAATTTAAAAAACAATCGACAAAAAATTATGGAAAGGAAATCAAGGAAAGAAAAGAAAAAAATCAAGAAATGAAAACAAAGAAATGATTAAAAAGAAAAATTAAGAAAAGGGAAGAAACTAAAAGAAAAAATAAAAAGAAAACAAAAGAAAATGAAGTAATCAATACAATAAGAAAAGATAACCAAGATAATTAAAAGGGAAAGGAAAAATTCAAGAAAATAGTCGGTAGTCGGCTAAAACAGTGGTTATCGTACCATTTCTACCGGAGGGTGTAAAGATAATTAAATATCAAGGAGTGGGAAACTTCGACCAACATAAAATCACTGATTGGGGTGTATTTTTGGAGGGAGGGAGAGAATGGGGAATGTCAAATATTCTACACATCTTATATATTTAAGGCTAGAGGCTCTTAATAAAATGCATCAAATTGGCTATTTAACGCTCTCGGAACTCAATGAGGATATCTCCCTTGACGAAATGCTAGTGTCAAAAATGAGCTTTGAAGAAAGTTTTGATTATCTAAATCTCTTTAAAAACAAATAAAGGGTGAGACTGAGACCATATTAGCATTCTCGAATCGTGGTTAACGTTGGTAACAAGGTGTCGGCCGTACCTAAAGATTGTGGCATTGAAGGATGATGGCGAAAAAGGAAACTTGGTTTAGAAAACTGACACAATTGATGGACTTCAACTTGGTTTAGAAAACTGACAAAATTGGCGAACTTGTAGCAAGGCCAACAAGGGCCAAAATTCCTAACTAGAAGAAACATATCAATTTAAAAACAATGTTACCATCCAATCTCAAAATTCTTGTGAGCAAGCATGAGAGAGAGAGAGACTTAGTAAGAGAGAGATATTACCAGAAATCAACCACACATTGACGCCCACATAAATTCCCAATTAAATAGATCATAAATATCAAAATTTGCACGAACCCTAAGAAAATTCAATATCACAAGAATTCTTGAGTGGGAAATTACCGGAGGACAAATCAATAACGGAGAGGGAATGAGAAGAGGCCTAATGAGTTACTATATTCGTTCAACTAACTATGGACATATGCTAATGGTATTAAAAAAACAACGGGGAAGTGTCGGTGCAAAATTGTTGCGGACATGATTCATGTCAAGATTTCATGTGCTTCGGAAGTCATAACTTAAGTGCTACAAGGATCCTATCATCAATATCTTGTACATTGGCAAACCATTTTTTTTTTAATAATTGCATATGGCAGTGCATTTTTTAAGCTACTAAAACCAAAGATGTTATAAACACAAGCGACAAAGTATGCAACAACAAGTATAGTTTGTAGCTATTTTTTTCCCCAATAAAACAACATATATAGAGTAATATTTCTCCTTGAAAGGACCCCATCTTTGATACACCCTCAATAAAATGTGATAAAGAGCTTATAGTCAAGCGGGAAAATCTTCATCTCCTAATTTTTTTCGACCTTCTATTAAATATTAATTTTAGACTATGAGAACAGGGAGGATCGAACGTATTTTCACGCAGGGGGAAGTCCTTTGAAGTGGTGAGAAGATGGAGTTCGAGATCCCAGGACCTTTTCTGGATAGAAAGGAACAAAGGCAGAGTCAACGAGGCCAGTTATTTTCTTAAGGCCGCTTTGTGGGTATGCGACTGGCTGAAGCAAGCTTCAAACATTCGAGGCACCTTCTGGTGAAACGCAAGGTGCAATGGCATGAGGTGACGGTGGCAAAGGAAGAAAACAATTCTGGAGGTTTATTCGCATTGAAGTTAGGAAAGTAGGACGGAGACGATTTGCGTTCCAGAAACTGCAAAAAGGTTTTGGGTGGTCTGATGTCTCTGATAAGCTTAAGAGAAAGGGGAGGTCAGCAGCTTAAGTAGATCTTATGCAGAGGTAGCAAGGATCCCACCGTGGCCTTTCTTGGTTAAAATAAAACATCTTCCGAAAGACTCTGGAGCAGACTTTGCCATATAGAGGAAGGAACTTGTACGGAGACCTTTCCTTTATTGGATAGATCTGGTTGGAAGGGTGGAAGATGTGAAAAGCCCCAGCCCTTTGACATCAGAAATGCAGAGATGGGTGAATAAAAATTGGAAGGCAATAGGGGGTGTTCGTGTGGTAGACATGAATGGAAGTTTCTTGTTGTTTGAATTCTTTTCAAATGAGGAAGCAAACAGGATTTTAACCGAGAAGAAGTGGTATTTTGAGAGAGAGCCCCTGATAATTGAGTGATGGTATCCCCATCAGCTACTGACATAGCAAAGAGCATACACCTAAAGAAGCCTGGGTTAGGGCACTCGGTTTACCTTTACACTTGTAAGGGAAATTGGGGATTTCTGTGGTGGTTATCTAGACCATTGATGAACCAACAAAGTCGAGGGCAGATTTGAGATGGGCTTGAATCTTGGTCTGCTATCATGGAAGTTTACCGGCGAGTGTTCAAATCGGATAGGGAAGTGGATCTTTTAAAGTACCAATATGGGCGGAAACCACGGCAAGATGTCTTATGTGGATTGCAGGCAGCGGAGTGAGTGATAGAAGAAGGAAGTCGGCTGAAGCAATGAAGAAGAAGGGTCATCTGAGACACGCGCCTTCAGGGAGAGTTCCGTATAGGGGAGGAGCTCAGAATAGGACAGGTGGGCAGTCAAGGATAAGACTAAATCAAGGCACGTGGGTTGTGAAGAATTTGAATTTCAAATTTGGAGTCTCTAACAACGTCGCACAGGAGGGATGTCTTAATAGGTCGGAAACAGTAGACGACGTCCCTCAGGACGAGGGCTTTAATAATTCAGGCCAGTTTGAAGACAAAGATGGGCCAAATAATCAAATGAATGGGGGAAAGGCCCAATGAAAGAGGACCAAGGAGAGGGATCCTCGAGAAATGAAGGATCTGGGCCGGAGGCTGAAGTGATGAAGGGTAAAATATCTGGGCCTTTTCAATCCAGTTTTAATACTCAAGAGAATTATAAGACCCAATGGGTCTGTGCCCAAAGATGGTGGAGTAAATCAGGGCCTGGGAAAAAGAAGTATCGATCTCAAACTTGCGCAACGAATCGGTCGTTTTGAGCATACAAGCGGTCGAGGAAGTGCTACAATGGTTTCTGAACAGAGAACGAGCATTGGTATTGCGAGAGATGGAAAGTAAACAATTTCGGCAGAATAGTTGGAGGTTTTGGGAGACGGCAACAACGCCGGGGAGGAACTCTCAGATGATGATATAGAAGAAAATGGAGGGGTAGAGGCTGACAGGGCCCGTTTTGCTCGGGGGAAGATTGAGAAGAGGTGATAGAGTGCACACCCATAACGATGGTCAGTCCAGAAGAAATCAAGGGAATAGAACAGGTAGATGATGAGAGGAGTAAAGAATTATATCTGTATTGGGTGAAAAAAAATTGGTAGTGTCTTGCAAGGGTTATGAAGACAAAATTGAGAGCTTAAACATTTTTACTGCAGTTTCAGCGAATAAGAGTGGAGATAGGGCGGCTCAGCACACATGTTATTAGTTTTTTGGATTAAAATTTATTGAGTTGGAATGTGTGGGGGTTGAATGATAATAACAAAAGGATGATAGTCAAGGAGGCAATTAAAAGATGGAAGCCTAAGCCTACCGTTGTTTGTTTGCAGTTGTCTAAAATGGAGAAGATGGATGACAAGTTGGTTGATAGTGCGGTGGGCTGTTGAGCGAAGCAGGGGGAGTGTTGGTAACGTGGAATAGATGAGTTTTCTCTAGACTGGATATAATTCAAGCCTCCCATTCAGTTTCGTGCTTGTTTAAAGAGGAAAATGATGGTTTTACGTGGGTGTTTTCTAGAGTTTATGGCCCAACTTCATATTCAGATTGCGTGGAGCTGTGGGAGAAGTTGAAAGCGGTCAAACAAAGATGGGATTATCCTTGGTGTGTCGGGAGGGACTTCAATTTGATTCGGTTCCCAGATGAGAGAACAGCGGATAGAGGTTTTTCACAAGCTATGATTGATTTTAATGATTTTGTTAATGAGATGGAATTGGTAGATCTGCCTTTAGAGCTCATACACTAGGTTTAGAGGTGGAGGCAGACGACAGTGTTCAAGATTAGACGGTGTTTGAGATTTGGCAGATTTTGGGTGTCAAGTTGGAGAGATGAATCAAAAAAAGCTTTCCCAGGGTAACATCCGATCATTCCCCTATTGCTCAAGTGCAGTGGGCAAAAGCTAGGAGGGGAGCTACATTTAGATTTGAGAATAGGTGGCTAAAGCACCCGGGGTTTATGGAGTGGGTGAAATTGAAGTGGACTCTTATGAGATCGAAGGGGAAGCCATGTTTCCAGTTAGCTAGAAAGCTTAAATTGCTTAAGGAGGACCTAAAAGTTTGGAATAAGGAGATCTACAGAAAGATAGAAAATAAAATCAAATTGGCTATGAAAGAAATCAAGAGTTTCAACGAGGTGGAAGGTGAGGGTGAACTGGGGGAGGTCGAAGCAGCTCGTCGAGAAGAGGTAAAAATATGATGGTAGAAGGCTCTTGATATGTGACGAAATTTCAGGGAGATAGAAAATAAAAAGAAAAGAACCATAAATTAAGAAGAAAATAAAAGAAAATAAAGTAAAAATCAAAAAAAATATAATCAAGAAATGAAAGACAAGAAATAAAAAAAATGAAAGGTGAGAGAAGTATTGAAGAAAATAAAATAACATAATGGAAAAAAATTCAAGAAAAAAAGTTTAGAAAAAAATTAAAATGAAAAGAAAAACGTAAGAAAAATGTAAAAAATGAAAAGATTATTATCAAGAACAGAGAATAAAAAAAAACTCAAGAAAGAAAATCAAGAATATATTTTTAAAGAAAAGAGATGAAAAGAAATGAAGAAAATAAAATAAAAAATTAAAGAAAATATAGAAAGTCATGAAATGAAAATCAAGGTATGAAAACAAGCAAAATCATGAAGGAAGAAAAAAAGTAAAGAAACGAAAAATTAAGAAAATCGAAAAGAGAAGAAATCAATAAAGAAAGGAGAATAAGAGAAACAAAAAGAAAAATCAAGAAAATGTAGAAAGTGAATAATATAAAAAAATGTAACAAAAACTAAAGAAAATCATGAAAAGAAAAAAAGTAAAACCATGAAATGAAAAGAAAAGAAAACAGATGAAAAGAAGAAGAAAAGAAAAGAAAATTAAAAAAAGTAGAAAATAAAGGAAAATATCATGAAAAGAAAATCAAGAAAATAAGAAAAAATAATCGAGAAGTGAAAGGCAAGAAAATAAAAAAAAAATGAATGGCGAGAGGAAAATTAAAGAAACGAAAATAACGAAAAAAAATCAAGAAACAAAAATTAAGAAAAAAATCATTAAAAACCCCAATGAAAAAAAAACGAAAAGGAAATTAAGAATATCTAAAACTAAAGAAAGTAAATCAAGAAACAAAAAGAAAGGAAATAAATCAGGAAAATAGATAATTTTAAAAAAAATCAACAAAAAAATATGGAAAGGAAATCAAGGAAAGAAGAGAAAAAAAAATCAAGAAATGATAAGAAAGAAAAATTAAGAAAAGGAAAGAAAGTAAAAGAAAAGAAAATCAAGTAATCAATATAGTAAGAAAAGATAACCAAGATGATTAAAAGAGAGGGAAAATTCAAGAAAATAGTCGGTAGTGTGCCAAAACAGTGGTTATAGGAGAGTGTCGTATAGGAGAGAAGCTCGGAATAGGACAGGTGGGCAGTCAAGGATAAGACTTAATCATGGCACGTGGGTTGTGAAGAATTTGATTTTCAAATCTGGAGTCTCTAACGACGTCGCACAGGAGGGATGTCTTAATAGAATAATAGGTCAGAAACAGTAGACGGCGTCGCTCAGGATGAGGGCTTTAATAATTCAGGCCAGTTTGAAGACAAAGATGGGACGAATAATCCAATGAATGAGGGGAAAGGCCCAATGCGAGAGGACCAAGGAGAGTCCTCGAGAAATGAAGGATCTGGGCCGGAGATTGAAGTGATGAAGGGTAAAATATCTGGCCCTTTTCATCCAGTTTTAATAATAGGTCAAAACAGTAGACGACGTCGCTCAGTATGAGGGCGTTAATAATTCAGGCCAGTTTGAAGACAAAGATGGGCCGAATAATCCAAAGAATGGGGGGAAAGGCCCAATGCAAGAGGACCAAGGAGAGTCCTCGAGAAATGAAGGATCTGGGCCGGAGGTTGAAGTGATGAAGGGTAAAATATCTGGCCCTTTTCAATCCAGTTTTAATACTCAAGAGAATTATGAGACCCAAAGGGTCTGAGCCCAAAGATGGTGGAGCAAGTCAGGGCCCAAGTCAGGAAAAAGAAATACCGATCTCAAACTTGCGCAACAAACCCATCGTTTTGAGCATACTAGCGATCAAAGAAGTGCTACAATGTTTCTGAACAGAGAACGAGCATTCATATTGCGAGAGATGAAAAAGTAAAGGATTTTCGGCAGAATAGTTGGAGGTTTTGGGAGACAACAACAATGCCAGGGAGGAACTCTCAGATGATGATAGAGAAAATGAAGAGGTAGAAGCTGATAGGGCCCGTTTTGTTCGGGGGAAGATTCAGAAGAGGTGATAGAGTGCACACCGATAACGATGGTCAGAATAAAAGAAATTAAGGGAATAGAACAAGTAGCTGATGAGAGAAGGAGTAAAAACTATTGGGGAAAATAAGAGGCTCATAGGAAAAGTTCATGCTCTTCGGAAGTCATAACTTAAGTGCTACAAGGATCCTATCACCAATATCTTGTACAATGGCAAACCGAACTTTTTTTTTCTTCATAAGTAAATGATAAAACCAAAACAAACGCCATAACCAGCAACGCGTCCTTGTAAACTAAAGCAAAACCTGGGGATCTAAAGGAACTGACTATCTTCAATTGTCATAAAGAAGAATGTAAAAGTTTAACTATCGAAGAAAAGAGGAAGATAGTAGAAAATAATATTCTTGCAACGTAAAAGAGCATGAACTAGATACGAGGTTAAAATTTGAGACAGAATCTTTGCAACGAATAATGAGCACGTACTCAAACTACATACGTTAGGTGGTGCCAAGAAATAAAAGATTGGAAAAACACTTACACAAGGCTGTTATTAAGGCATTCATCGAAACTGCTGGTTTCGCCTTCTTGGCTTTGATGTCCTCGTATAACTGGCCTTCAGCCAGTTTTTCGCCTGAAATGAATAGCAAATTATGTCATTATGATCATTCACTTTGGAAGACGCAAGGAGAGCATAAGAGCTCTATGAAAACGAAACTATCAAGTTTGAGCAATTAATACTTGAAAGAGGACTTTCCATTTTGACAGAATAAAGGACAAATCTGACACTGAAATGACAGTCCTGCTCTAGAAGTCAAGAATCACTAGATACATCTCTCCCTCCCTCCCTGTCTCTCACTATCTCTCTCCTCTCTCTATACACACACACACACACACACACATATATATATATAATAGATGATTATGTCATTACATAGGTCCTATAAAATTTTACAAACGCAAGGTAGAAACCAAAAGGAAAACCAAGAAAGACTAGATCGTCATTCACTTTGGAAGATGCTGGGAAGTATATGAGCTCTATGAAAACAAAATCTAGTTTGAGCAACTAATACTTGAAAAAGGATCTTCCATTTTTATAATGCTAAAAATAAACTCTCGATTTCTTAAAGGTCAGATGCACGTTGGTGGGTGGTTCCCGTAAGGGGATGGCTAAGGTGGTGCAGACACGACGTTGGTGGTGGTGGATGCAATTGTTGTGATGATGTACTCATTACATGAATGTTATGAAGAGCTACTGATAATGATTTGAGTGAGGAGGCCATCCGTAGGGAAGCGAAATGTAGACAGTGAGAGGAGTGTTAAGAATGATTCTGTTCTTCAGTATCTGAAAACAGGCAAGGGAGGGTTGGAATAATTGATGGAACAAAGAAGAAGAGAATAAAGGTGTTTCCAACTTTTTGACCTTCCAAGGGCTGTGTTGCCTTCTTAAAAACTTGCTCTGGCAAAATGGACAGCCTACAATGTCCAGAAGAAAGTATAGGATTCAAAGTAAATAAACCAACCCTGCAATCTTAGATCAGTTTTCTTTGTCTAATAGAGAGAGAATCAAACATAAAAGTGGATTTCTCTCTCAAGGTCCTAATTTGTCCATTATGGCTAGTAAACTAGAAAATCAAGTACGGATGTGATATCTTATGGCCAAATAACAGAGGGAAATCGGAATTGACCTGCTGCAAGTTTCTGTCCCACAGGTTTGGTTTTTAACTTACTTTATTCAACTAATGGGTTCCTTAGATGTGCTTTGAAAATTGAGACGGCAATTTTCATGACTTTAGATAGTGTAGTTCTCAAATTTCGGACAAACTGAATAAAAGTGACACCTTTTTTTGCAAAGAATGAAATGTAGTCAATGAGTTAAAGATACCTTTTTTTGCAAAGAATGAAATGTAGTCAATGAGTTAAAGATACCTCATCAGGAACGACACCTTTTTTGCAGATATCATTATGTACAGTGCATGCAAACTCCAAATCCCCAGTCTGGCAACAATTAACAGCAATGGAGTAAACTTCAGGAGTGCCCTTGATCTTATATGCATCAATCATCCTGTATACTTCTTGAGCTCAATCAACCTAAAGAAATTCAAAGTACATTGTTAAATAAGATGCACTGCCAATAGAAAAAGAAAAGAGAGAAATGGAAGGAAAAAAGAAACTGCTCAACAACTTTCTGCTACAAAGTAGAAACAAAATAAACCTCACCTGACCAGCACTAGTGCATGCCTTCATCAGAGAACCAATTAACATGATCGGAACAGGTTGTGTCTCAGCTTTCATTTCTGGTAATACATCAAATGCACGAGCTACTGCCCCTGATTGACCACATAAGTGCATTGAATATAACCCGATCTGACTTCACATTCTACTGCATGCAGCATGTAATCAGTTACAAAAGTATATTCGACTCCAATAGAAAACTAAAATGTAATTCATGAACCAACTAAAAGAAGGCGAAAGAAATAAGTTGTTGACGAAACAAAACTGATAAAACCCAAAAGTTACATACCTTTGATCTCATTATGCCATAAGCCCCAAACGCCTTGCCAACTTGCCCAGCTTTAGGACAACCGTCAATAAGTGCACCATACGTATCGCCATTTGGTTCTACTCCAGCGTTCACCATTTCATGAAAAACATACTCTTCATAGAAAATTAAGGCATCAGTTGATAGATGAATGTATAACAATATATACTAAAACTAAGAAGTGTGGCAACAATACATACATTGAGCAAGACAGGAGAATATAATAACAATTTTATCATCACGCCCTCAACGATTGCAAATATGACAACAAATAAGTTCGACAATTCATTCCTCAAACCTAAAAACTTTCTCAAAACTCGTAACCATTGTTAAGTATTTTACATAGACAAACCACGAGTAGAGTAGCTAGTTCCTTTGCCAAAGCCTAGATGCTCAAAAGTAACCTCGACTATTTATTTAAAAAACATTTAAATATATTATTTCACGTCTTTAGCATGCTCCCACTTAAAATGATGAGGAAAATCCATCCAACAACGAAGATGTGCGGGTAAGAATTCAAAAGCTAACTTCAAGTTTCTATTGTAAGAACATCAAAGAAAAATGGAACATGATTAAGGAGACAATGTAAAGATAGATCAAGCTACACATTAGCTTGACCAGGAGTTTCAAAGCCCCGAAAGGGTTATTGTTTGTTTTGCTTTTTGTTGTTAGAGTTTTAGGTGCAGCCTAAATATGACATACAATCTCTCAAAAAGCTTCACAAGCACATGGAGAAACGATTTCTTTCAAGTAATGTACTAACGCATGTAAATTTTAGCTTGTATTTAAGTTGGATATAAGGGCTATCTCTCCCAAATGAAAGATTACCAAAGTAATTGATCCACCTGTAGGTACGCTGGATTTTAGAACATCCTATTGGTACTTTATCAACTAAGCCATAAGATGAATTATAAATCATACTCCATTCGTCCCCATTAAAGAAATACACTTCCTAAAAATACCCTATCATCTTGGGGC
The DNA here is from genome assembly GCA_013146195.2 of Codonopsis lanceolata. Classification (NCBI taxonomy): domain Eukaryota; kingdom Viridiplantae; phylum Streptophyta; class Magnoliopsida; order Asterales; family Campanulaceae; genus Codonopsis; species Codonopsis lanceolata. The sequence continues at coordinate 105,174,485 of CM028377.1, read as the reverse complement.
CACAACTTCAAGTATAGTTGATATAAGATAGAATTAGACTACTGATGGAATGTTAAAGAACATACAGGACCAAACAATTGATCTCTACAAGCCGGACCCCACTGAATTAGAGGCTTAAACAATAAACACCAAGAGGGCTATACCAATCAAATTTGCCCAAGTTAATCAATCAGAAATTGCGAACATGCGGCGATGAAAGTGACAAAAAACTAGTATGTATTACACATATCGCTTTTTTTATTACTAAACAAATTCAGTGTTAAAAAGATAAATCAATTGATATATAATGATTTT
>CM028377.1:105049226-105174091 GCA_013146195.2 Codonopsis lanceolata | reverse complement strand
GTAGGTAAAGGAACATTGAACGTTGAAGGTCTTCCAAACCTCAAAAACGCTTACCATGTGGAAGGCCTTAAGACAAACTCATCGATAAGTCGGGCTGTGTGATGATGATCTCCGTGTAAGATTTGACAAACATTTGGTGAAGTTCTTGATCATAATAACAAATGTCTTCTCACGTGCTTAAGATCGCTCTGATAACTCGTTACTTGTTCACCGTCAAAAAGCAAGTCTTGATGTAATGCATCTCCGCACCGTAAGCTTGGTCACATGAGTTTTCAAAGCTCGAGTGAGCTTGTGAGGCATGATGTCGCCAAAGGATTACCAAATTTGGAAAGGAATTACTCAAAGGTATGTGGATCGTCAAAAGGTAAACAAGTCAAGGCTTCACATCTTCCCATCACACAATGCTCCACTTCCATGTTTGGAGATGATTCATACCGACCTTTACGGGTCCCATTGAGGTAGAAAGCCTAGGTAAGAAAAAAGTACACCTTTGTCTGTGTAGATGACTTTCTAGATATACTTGGGTAATATTTTTAAGAGAGAAGTCCAAACTTTTGAGGCTTTCAAAATTTGGTACACCACAGTTATGAACTTGTATGATCTAAAACTCACTAGATTAGATCGTATCATGGCACTAATATGAAAATGCATCCTTTTCTAATTATTGTGCCTCAAATGGTATATCTCATGAATTTCTCATCCCAAAACTCCACAACAAAATGGAGGCGAGAGAAAGAACAGACATTACAAGAAATGGCTAGGGTGATGTTACATTCAAAAAATTTGCTAAAAGATTTTTGGGCATTGAACACCGCTTGTCATATTGAAATAGGGTTTTCTTGAGACCGTGTAGCACAATGACACCTTACGAAATATTTCTTGGGAAGAAACCTACCTTGAAATATTTTCATGTGTTTGTGCGTATGTTATTCGCTTCAATGATAGAGATCAACTTTCCAAGTTTGACTCTAAAAGTGATAAATGTGTTTTTTATGGGATATTCCACAAATAGTCGAGCATATAGAGTATTTAATCTTTCGAACTAAGACTATTATGGAATCCATGAATATTGTGTTTGATGATTTAACTGGTTGGTCACAAAACTTCGAGGAAGATGTTTGGATTTTGAATTTTGGACTTTGATCCTGAATTAGCGCCGAATCCAAGAGTTCAGTGGAGCGCATATACGTATTCAGCAGATGTGTGGTTCAGATGAAAGTTCAGGAGTGTCACCCAATGTTGTTCCTGATGTTGTTCCGGATGTTGCAACATCGGAGAAACATTGTCTACGTAACCGGCAGAAAAGAAGGCGCCGAACGTATTCAATCAGAAGATGATCACCCGATTGATCGATCAGAAATTGACATTCCCAAAGAAAATTCGAGAAACCATCCACTCACTCAAGTTATAGGTAATGTAAAAGATGGTGTGTCAACAAGAAAGAAAGGTAAAGTGGACTACAAGAAACTAGCATGCATGACCACTCTTGAATTTGATGATATACATGCTTCGTGTTTTGTTTCCACTGAACCTAAAAATGTGCAAGAGGCCCTTAAAGATGAAAGTCGATAAATGCCATGCAAGAGGAACTAGATCAATTTTCAAAAAATGATGTATGGTATCTAGTTCCTGCACTCCACTTCAATAAATGTTATTGGAACTAAATGGATTTTCAAAACAAAACGAATGAAGTGGGAGAAATAATGAGGAATAAAGCTAGGTTGGTAGCTCAAGGGTATACAAGTGAGGGGTGGACTTTGATGAAACCTTTGCACTCAGAGTCCGTATTGAGTCTATCCGTCTACTCTGGCAATTGCTTGTTTCCTTGACATTACTCTTCAACAAATGGATGTGAAGAGTGCTTTTTTAAATGGAATTCTTGAGGAGGAAGTTTTTGTGGAACAACCAAAAGGATTTGAGGACCCCCATAAACCTAATCATGTGTTTAAATTGAAGAAGGCTCAGATGTCTCAAACAAGCTCCTAGAGCTTGGTATGGTAGGCTTACGCATCACCTTTACAAAGTGGGTTTAAAAGGGAGAGGTGGATAAAACATTGTTCATTCAAAACAAGATAAACATATTTTGATTGCTCAAATTTATGTTGATGACATCGTGTTTGGATCCACCTCCAAATCCTTGAAAAGAATTTGTGCATTGCATGACATCCACATTTGAAATGAGCATGGTAGGTGAACTGACATATTTCTTAGGCATTCAGATCAAACAATCACATGAAGGGATGTTCATTTCTCAAGCCAAGTATTCTCTAAACTTGGTGAAGAAATTCGATCTTGAGAATGGAAAACATAAAAAAACCCCTATGGGTACATCCGATAAGCTTAATAAAGATGAAAAATCGAAAGTGTTGATCCTACCTTGTATAGAAGTATGATAGGAGTTTGTCAGATTTGACCGCCACCCGCCCGTATATCATGTGTTGTGTGTTTGTGTGCAAGGTATCAAGCAAACCCCAAAGTTTCTCACCTAAAAGTCGTCAAAAGAATCATTCGATATGTTGGTGAGACATTTGGCATGGGTTTGTGGTATACTAAGCATACAAACACCAACTGTTGGGTTCAAGTGATGCCGACGGGCCGCGCTTTGATGACATGAGAAGTACATCCGAGGATGTTTTTATCTAGGAAACAATCTGATTTCTTGGTTTAGCAAGAAACAAAATTGTGTGGCTCTATCAACTGAATCAATATATAGCCGCCGGTAGTGCATGTACACAACTTTTGTGGATGAAACAAATGATTCAAGATTATGGATTGCATAGTGACATTTTAATCATGTATTGTGACAACACAAGTGCTATAAGCATAGCTAAAAATCCTGTTCAACACAAAAGAACAAAGCACATAGATATAAGACACCATTTTATTAGAGACTTAGTTGAACAAGGCATTGTGTGCATTGAACATGTTGGTACAGATAACAATTTGGCTGATATCTTTACTAAGAGTCTAGATTTTGAGAGATTCATCAATCTTAGGAAATCTCTCGGTATGTGTGCCATGTAATCACTCACTATATAAATAAAAAAAAATAAAAAAATTTAGGCATACTGCATTGTTATCTAGGAGGGCACACTAGATCAAATCTGTTTGTATCAAGTACCTCTGCGCTTGTGTAATGATTCACTCAAAATTACTGTGATTTTGTTGTCAAATTTCTTCTCACCTTCTCCCAAGAAGTTGTTGTGTTTGAGAGAAATCTCTCGTTTGCACCACAAAGGAAAGAGCTACCTTTCAAAAGTTTTAGGATGCTGCAATTTGTCAATGTACCATGAAGTTTCGACTTGCATGGGTTGATCTTGACTAAATTGACTCCTCTGATTTGAGAAAGTGTGAAAGCTACCTAACGGAAAAGAGCTACCTATGAACAAGGTTGTGGCTTCCTTCGTTTGGGACTATGGATTTTCGAATTTCATGGTTCGATCAAATGCAAAGTTGCCACCCTTGGTAAATAGTGTGAAAGGTTCCTAGTGGTGTCTTTAGCTTGAAATAAAGTAAAGCTAGTTTTATAGGGAAATAAAGTACCTATAATGTTTCGGGAGAAATTGTGGAAGAAAAATTGCAATTCAAACATAAAATCACATTTTTGGGTGAATGTGATTTCCATTGTTGCAACATTGGGAACTGCAATCAGTTGATCTAGACATATCACTTGTGTGTATTTGCATTTTTTCGGTTGTTTTTTTCTTTTTGCATATTTTAGACATACCGTTTAGGACATATAGGTGCATGTTATCGCCTTCTTAATATTTGTCCATCAAGTTTAATGCCTGCTTTTGATTCTTGTTCTCAAAGTCATGATTTTATGTGGTCGTCACACTATCGTGTTGTTTCTTCATGATTTGAACTAGGTCTGCAGATTCGTGTTTATATATACCTGTGGAGTCTCACTCGTTAAGTATGTTTTTGTGTATACCCAAAATATCCGATCAATTAAACGAATGTGTTTTTGAAATCGATTGTAACTCAAATTGGTCTTATATCTCTCATGTCTCAAACAAAGAAACTCATGTCTTACTCATATCGATTGGTCACCTTGTGGAGTTTGAATTTTGAATGCCTTGTGATGTGTGCGACGGTTCATTTCACTGCATTAATTACCAACGTCTAATTGCAAATTAGTGGCAGGTTTAGTGAGTCTCTCTTGCAGGAACGTACGCCATTGTTCACCAAAATCTCTTCAAAATTTCCCGGCGACTTTGTCTGTCTCGCTTGTTTCTCAACAATTCTCTCTCCATCATCCTAAGTTCTTCTCTCGCCGACTTCAATGGCATCCTCATCTAAAAGCCCCAAATTTTCGAGGTCGAATGTCACAACAACGAAGACATCAGTGAGCCCTAATCTCTACGCAGCTGATCTCGTCAAAGGCCATGGTTGTCTATCAACCAGCCCCTCGAACCTCTCACCATGATTCTCCTGTGTGAAAAAGGAAATGCAATTGATGTTGAAAATCCTGGCGACTTGTCTGGTTTTTCCTCCATCGGCAACCCAAGCACTCGCCGGTCAAAACGTCAACGAGGAATTCCGGCCAACTATGATAACCCCTCCCCTGCCGATGTTCAAGCTGCGAAGAAAAATAAGGTTGAGGCTGGCTTCTTCAAGGAACCAGTGATTCTTGCAAGCGATTCGATGATGAGGATTTTGTTCCTCCAAACAGGTCAATTCCCCTACTCAAGCGGCTCCTATGTCACCAACTTCTCCACCCTCTTCTCCAGCTCAAGACCCCTTGAAGATGAAGATTATCCTATTCCATCCCCAAGGGTAGTTTTCCCTGTCAATCTCCTCCGCCTCGAAGGCCTTCCTCAAAAGTTGCACCATCTGGCATTGATGATGAAGTTGTTCGAAATTTAATTCGATTGCGCCAGGCTCGTGTCTCTTCATCAGTCCTTCAACCGCCGCCTCCTCCGACCGCACCTAGTCCATCGACTTCATCGATTTGACGATAGTTCTCGACTGTAACTATGCTACTCCGAAAGGTACCCCCGCCGCTAGTGAAGAATCCGATAAGTCTCCTGCAATCTTCCAGAGACGCCTGTCGACTCAATGTTGCACCGATTGTTGCAACATCCGTAAAAATGAAACCTCTTGGTACTCCCTACTCATCTTCGCTTATTTCCAAAATCGCTCGTCGATATAATATTTCTAGAAATATCATTGATGAACGAAATGTTCTCGAGTTCAATGTTGGATAATTTTAACTGCCTCGCTTATTTCTCCGCCGACATCTTTTGAAAACCTTGTCTCTGCAGCCCCATATCCTCGTGAACTGATTCATGAGTTTTATGCTAATCTTGAAAAGAGAATTCATGATTCTGTTGATTCTAGTTTTGAAAAAGTGTTTGTGAGAGGTCGTTGGTTTTCATTTTCCCCCACTGTCATAAACTCCATGCTTGGTTCTCATCCTTCTGGTATTGTTGATTTCAATGTTGACCTAAATTTGTGCATTTGTGAACTTTCGGGTGGTCGAATTAAATTATGGCCAGCCAAGGGTGTTCCTGTTAGTACTTCACAGATGTCCTCTCTCTATGCCTTTTTGCACAAAATCAGTTGTGCAAATTGGTCTCCGTCCAAAAACACAAATGTCATAACTGAAGAGCATGCTAAAATCTTGTATCTCCTCGCTCTCAAAACCCTTTGATCTAGGATCAGATGTTTTAGGAAGATATCATCCATGGTCAAACGGGTGGTGACAAACGGTCCCTCATATTTCCCTCACTCATTTACAGGATCCTACTTTCTCAAGGGTATAAACCTTCTTCCTCCATTCGACTCTCACCTGTTCTTGAGCCTCTTCATTTTTCCTCAAAACTTTTAAAAGGCGATAGGCTCGTGAATTTGCCTTTCAGTTCAGCTTCAGATCCACCTTTCACTGATCCTTCTATTCCTCATAGTACCGCTCTCCTTCGCCTCGTTTCACCCGCTGTACCTATCGTTGTTCCTCCGAATGTTGCAACATCCAAGCAACATCCACCCCGCTTGCTCCTCCTACGCTCCTATGCGGTTGTCTTTGTCAAAGAGCAACTGCGGTTGATACAGGACCAGCTCTCTCACCTTTCTGCACATCAGGCCTTTCTCACTACTTTGGCTGCACAGTATTCCTCCTGGCTGGGGCAACATTCTGGTCAAATAGGGGGTGAGGCTGCAACAAGAGTTGGTTGTGATGCTGAAGATGCAAGTGATGATGTTCCTGAATCTGGTAGTGCTCCTGAGACAGCCAAATGTTCTTCTGAAGGATAATCTGTTGTTTCATTGTGATTCTGATGTATTGTGGTTCTGATTTTATGAAACTGATGTTGATGGTTGGTAAAACAATTACTTCATTTGGTCTGTAATAATTAGGGTAGACATTTGAGATTCATGTAACATGCTGTTGATTGTGACTGTGATTTGTTGATCATATCTCTCTTCTATATTTCTGATCTTTGTGTCAGGAAATGTTCATCATGCTCTTCTTGCAGGTCTTGTAGATTTTACTGACAAAGGGGTGATTGTAAGGGTAATTTAGGCATTGCCTAATTTATCTTGTCTTCACTCTCTTGGTCAAAATAGAATTTTATATTGGTATTATTGTGGTAGGATTTAATTAGGATTCTTTTTTAGATTTAGGTGATATTTTTGGTAATTAAATCTTTGCATAAGTGTTTAGTTATTGATGGTATCAAATTAGGAAACAAAATCTTGTATATTTGTCGGTTTAATTTCTTTCCTAGTAGGATGTGTTGTTTTGCCGTGAATGTGCAGGATTCCTTGGTGTCTTGGTTTACAAGTCGTTGCAGCCTATATATAGAAGAGAAGTCGAGCAGTCTAAAAGGTGCAGAGAAGCAGGAGTATGCTGAGAGAGCTTGAGCGAGAATCAGATCATATTCAGTAGTAGTAAGAGAGATTAATTCCAGAAGTCTTGTGTGTTGAAATTGAGAGAAGAATTCAACAACTCATACACGAAGACCTTTCTGCATTCCTGCTGCTGCTGCTGCTGTGTAAAGCTTCAGGAACACAGCCTTGTGTTTCCTGAAGTTTGTGTTTCGAGCTTCCAGTTTTGTTTGATTGTTTCTTGGAAGCTATTCTTGTTTTTGATCTTTTCTTCCCACGTTTGTTCTAGTAGTTTATGTGGGTTTTGTGATCTCCAAGATTCTATATCTTGTGAGATTTTTGTGTTAACTGTTAAGGTTTAAAAACAGTTTTGATTTTAATATAGTTTGTTGCCTTGAGGCTTGATCTACAAGATTGATTCTTGTAGATTGTTTTTGTGTGATTTTCTGTCTTACTAAGTCTGTTCGATTTCAAATCACAAAACAAAACTTCCGCTGCTATTTTCTGTGTTACACTTTCAGTTCACATTGTTACTGTCATTGTTGCAACATTCACTGCAACATTGACAGCAACATCGTCCCATATCGAGAATCCGTGGCATCGCGTTCTTTCATCGGATCACTATGTGAGCTTTGGGTTTCCCACATCAAGTTATCCCTTGTTTAGGGGATACCAGGATATGGGAATGCATCACCCTTCCATTCTCATTTTCTCTTTTTTAGGGGAAAACGAGAAAGTGCAAGAAATGAGTGTTGCGAGGTCCCACTGGATCCAAAATGTTTTATAGAGTCGTCATCTTTATTTTAAGGCAAAAATAAAGCAAAACCAAAAAAAGAAAAACCAGAGATTATAAAACGGGTTCGGAGGCTAAGTTACAAGTTGGGAAGGTGCTAGGCACCCAACTCGCCATTTCGGTCTCAAAAGCGGTTTTTGGCTAAAGTTGTTTATTGTTATATTTATTTAGCAAATAAACAAAGTACTAAAAGACAGGAAAATAAAAGCAAATACATCCGCGGCTACATTATTTACGGACTTGCAGCCGTCACTACAAGAAAACATGGCAACTGAAACAGATTTTTCTGTTGCAATTCAGGAAAATCGGTTTCAAATTGATGTTTACAACGGAAAATGTCCGTAACAAAGTCCATAGCAATAAGCCTCATCGCAAAACTATGCGACCACTTTCTAGTGGTTGCAAAAACCTTGCAACGGAAAAAAATAGTTGTAGTTTCAGTTGCGATGTGTTTCCTTGGACATTTTTTACGTCCGTTGCAAACAACAACTGATTTATTTCTGTTTCTAATTTGCAACTGATTTTTCTGTTTCAAATTTGTTACACATAGAACTAAACTAGCAACTGAATTTTTCAGTTTCAAGTAGGCAACCTAATTTGCAACTGGTTTTTCAGTTTCAAATTTGTTACACATTGAACTAAACTACCAACTGAATTTTTCAGTTTCAAGTATGCAACCTAATTTGCAACTGATTTTTCTGTTTTAAATTTGTTACACATATAACTAAACTAGCAACTGAATTTTTTCAGTTTCAAGTATGCAACCTAATGTTTCGGTTGCAAATGTCCGTTGTTGGTTTGTAACTAAATTAAACAAAAAAAAGAAAAAACTTGCAACGAAAAATTATGTTGCAGGAAATTATTTTCTAAAAATAAAATATTACCAATATTAGGTCTATAAATATTTCTCAATTGAGCCTGATTGAACATTTCACTTAAAATGTCTTAAATCAAACAATTAAAATCAACAAAGCTTCAAACATTACATTCAAAAATGAATTGACAAACTATTATACTAAACTGTCGTACTGTGAAACTATATAGAATTGTCAAGTTGTCATACTTTAAACTATATAGGAGCTTGTCGACGATGCTCGGAGCCTCTAAGTTCTCGAATTGAGCATCTCTTGGAATTGCAACTGGAAATCATTTTTCATTTGCTCAAATTTAGCCTCATATGTGGATTGTAATTGTGCTGTGACTTCATCCCTCATTTTCTTAACTCTTTCATTCAACTTATCTTCAAACTCCTGGGTCTGTGTGAAATCTCCATTTGAACGTGCAGATGAGGAAATCGTGCTGCTACTCAAGATCTCCGATGGAGGGATCAATGAACCAAAGCCGTACAAACAATTCTTTACAACACCACCAGATGCATCCACCCAAGCTGTGGAATCAAAACCACCACCTTTCTTTCTAGCAGTATAATCCTCCTATAATGTAAAAAAAAATTATAAGTAACTTTTCTATTTGCATTTTATAAATAATAAAAAGAGCATTGAGATAAAAGATACATCTTTCAATAGCGATCAAGTATAAATAAATGTTCAGAGTGAACTAATGTAAGAAAACATTTAGATTAAACTCACAAAGATTTTTTTGGACTTAGCATCCACAAACTCGCCACTTCCTTGCTTTCTCTTGTGGGTTCTAAGGAAAACATCATCTTTTGTGATCACTTTGTCAGGATTCTTTTTTATATGTAATGACAAAGAATAATAATTTCTTTTATGTTCTATCATAATAAACAGAGTAACCTCAAAAAATATTAAGTTTAGCAACCGAAATGTAAATATCATGTTCGGTTCAATCAAAGTACACTAGGCAACCCAAAATTGTAATAAATTTAGCAATAAACATATACTAAAATGCAACACATGTCCACAAAGACTATATAAACAATAGATAAACTCTTACCATCGTAAGCTCATGGGAGGCAAAACTCTTAGACCCTCCTGAATGTTTAGTTAATCTCAGGCCATTCCGGTCCGACTTCCGATTTTTTCTTGCTTGTTCACACTTCTTCCTCGCCTTTTCATTTGCATAAAATAGCAAATGTCAGTTCTAGTCATGTTGCGTGCACCAAGATGTGTGCCCACTACGTGTGAACTGTTGTCGTCCCCTATGACAAATCCGTTTGTATTGTTCACATGCCATCGTATTCCAAATTTTTCTAACTTGTCTTTTCGGATAGTTTTCAATACACTTGTAATGTTTCTGCAATTAGGAAGTTAAAAAAATATGTTATATTCAAACATATATAAATTGACTAATTAATTGGATTGAATATAGAGATATTACATTCCATTCCCTAAAATAATAATCTTTCATATCCTCGGGTACTATCTTCCATGTGGGACCATCCTCATCGACAACAAATTTTCCTTGAATTGCGATTGTTATCCCTTTAGCAACACAAGCAAACTTGATACCATCTTCCTGCTCTGGAACTACCAAGCTGAAAGAAAATTTTAGCCCAACTCAGACATATATTATAGGCAGCAGTAAACAAATGTAAAGATATTGTAGTGCTCCACTTTGGATATAGATATTTAAAACCAAGCTAATCAGGCACATAAGATCTATAGCGAAAACAACACACAATATTTCATATGAAATTACACGAAACAGTAAGAAAGTGTCCATTCCAACTTATATAAAAGATTAATCTGCACATGTATATCTATAATGTTATCTCTTTACAAAATATATCTGTTTATCTTTTTTCAGCTTACAGAAGCCAATCTTATTTATTTATTTCTTTTTCTGAAGAAGAAAAAAAGTGTAGACATCTCCTGCTTCTTCACATTACCTTAGTTTTCATTTGTGTTCTAGTTTTATGGGTAATGAATTTCTCTTGTTGTCTTTCTAAGATGCTACTCCAACTGTAGGTTTATATCCAGTTGAAGAACAGTACTGAGTCAAACTCTGTGCTTCAGCAAGCAAATGCAGACTACTACTGCCCCCGAAATTAAGTAAGTTATTTGCGGACCACACAATCATAAAAACAAAAGCCAGGTTGTTGTTCTTCTTTGAAGTAATTTAGTACAGTAGACCAGCAATTTCACCTTAACACCAAAATATTGCATATTCACACTACTTATGCATAAATTTCACCCAAAACTTTTTGATAATTTCGAGGGAACTTCACTTTCCTAATGAGAAATTTCACAATTGTTACCTCCATATAATAGCCATCTGTTCAAACAAAAATCTACCAAATGATCACAAACTTACAGATGAATGCTTAAATACTACTAGTATCCCTAAAAAGCAAGAAGGCAAATGGATGCTTCATAGATAATTAAGGATGGGACTACTTCCAGATCAAAACTACTCTTAACAATACAAACTCGAGAACAATATTCAGAAAAGGCATGATGCTTGAAAAAGAGAGGGGACACATGATGAGAGTGGGATTTTCTTGTCTCAGAACCAGAAAAGGAACGGCCTATATTCTGGTTGTAAGAAAGTTCCGGATACAAACAGTTGACTCAACCATGAAGATTATCCTGGAAAAGAAGCCAAATTAAAGAAGCCACTAACAAAGTGGCTAGCCAATCAAGTCTGTGAGGAAGGAGTAGAGATTCAGTCAGTCGGATTGTACCAGCGCAACCTTCTCATCAAAATTTTCATTCTTTTGTGAGGGAACGAAAGCACAGTCCCATCCATAGACAACCGCATCTAATGCCTTCCCAAACAAAAGAATTACTCTGTCAAGCCAACAGGTGGAGGTGAAGGCAGGTGAAATATTGGACTTCGAAGCACTAGTGTATCATCATGCATAAAATAGAAATGACTACTAATTAACTGGCTGCTAAAAGTTGCTTTCCAAATGAATCATTTTATCAAGTGTCGGGAAAATCCATTAACTTGAACAATTAAAATCACATGGGAAACACTTCAATTGGTAAGGGCTTGGATATCATTACTAAATGAATATTATGGTTTTTAAAGACCATGTTACGAGAACTTCGTTAAGGGCAAGAACTTGGAGAAAAAAACATTCATTCATGACTCATGAGCCAACCCTAAAGAGTTGGGATAAAGACTTGAGTTCGTTAATACCATCCATTCACGACAAACTTGAGTTCCCGTAATGAGAGCTACCATGCTCAAAAAATCAAAAGTGAAAATTTTCAGAAATAACATGTAATTCCAATTTTAACGTGGCACTCGCAATCATAGTTGAAGACGTTGAGGTCACAAGAAAATGATGCAAATGCATCATTCACCTATCAAACTGATGCCTCAAAGTCACATGGACCATGCACAAATATGTCGGGATACCAAAATTTCCAAAACAGAGACAACATTGAAAAGACAAATATTAACCTTTAGACAGAGCTCAGATGCCATAAAGGATCCAAGGCAATCTATTTTTAGGGAGGTTTTACATCAAAAACACTTGCCAATACAACAATAAAGCCTTCACAGATTCTCTTCAATTTGTATTATGAAAACCCTGTTCCAGATGATGGTTACATGGCCATTGCGAGGGTGGTCACCTAGAAAAAGCCTTTAATTTATACAAGGAGATGATGAAGCATGGATTCATTCCTCATCACTACAAGAAAAAGTAGTATTTGGGTCGCCAAATTTTAGTTCACATGTAACAGTGGACCCTAATACCTAGTTTTTTTTTGGGACCGAAAGCATTACGAGTGTCCCTGATACTTTGCCGGGTAAATTTTTTTTCCCCAAATCTCCTCTTGTATTTCACATAACCTATACAATTCTTCTCCATTTCCCTCTCAAAAACTCTCACCCTTTCTCCTTTCTGCCTTGCCGGCCAGCAGCGTACATCACCTATCTAGGACTGTCGATCTTCGTTTCTCTCTCAGAAATATTCACTCTCTAGATTTGCGAGAAGGTGAAACACAATCAGAGGAGGGAGAAAGTTAAAGAAGCTTAGTTCTGAAGAAGTTTCGTTGGCTCAACTAGGTTATCAATTTTCAAGGTAAAAAATTCTTCATTCAAACTTATAATATAGGGTTTTACGTTTTTATGAACATAATTTGATTATGATTGTTATTATAATGTTCTAGGGATTTGTTTTACTTACAGTTTGAATGATTTAATAGGGCTCAATTTTTTGGATTGATTTGTAGTTATGTTTGGACATTGGGGAAACAAACATCTTCTCTATTCCTCAAAGATTCTTTCTGATCCCTCCTGACCTCATACTTTCGATTTGACCCAAACCCAATTGTTAGTCAACATTATCAATCTCTTAAACAATTTTTTTTTTTTTAATTTGTGCCCTGTTTTTCTTTTATAAATTTATGGCTTTCTTTTTAGTGTTGTATTAAGTTTTAATTATTTGTTGTCGCTGAATTGTCCAAATTCTGGTGGATAGAATTGTGTCCTTAAAACGCTTGTTGAACTTTAGACTTATTTGTGAGTACCCATGTTTCTCGTTGAATTAATAATTAACCTTGTTTTTGGCTGCCAAGAAAATGTAAAATTTGGTTAAGAAATAAATAAATTCTAATAAATTATCGGTTCACTTGACTTTTTTCGAAAATGGAATCAGTTTTTCTTTCTATCTTGCTTTGTTAGTGAATGCAAGAACGAAAATAATGAGATTCGTTAATTTTCACATCATTCTTTATTTTCAATATTTTTCGGAGTATGTACATGGTCTGTATCTGAAACATTTTTCAGTTTTTATGAGCAAAGTTAGTTGCAACACTTTTGATTTCTATTTTTGATGGTCTGTGGAAATTAGATTGCTATTTTCACATTTAATGAGTGAGGGTAAATCATTGGTTCTTGCTTGATAGCTATTTTCATTATTATTAGTAAAGAAAGGAAGTGTTATTAGTACAACACCCACATCTTTGATAGTGATTGCTACGCAGCACACATTCATTTGGGTAAACATGTAAGTGGAAAACAAAAGGCAATAATATTTAATTATATGAACCCATAAAAAATTTAGGCTACTAGAAATAATCGTAAAGTTATAAACTTGCCAAAGACCCGTGTACTTAACCGTATAAGAGAAATTCCTAATGCTCACCATCAAGGATAACTTACGCCATTTTGTTAACAGAAGAATATTATCATAATATTTATTTTTTTCTCAGTGCAGATTCCTTTTTATTTTGGTTCTGCTGTTGATACATATCCTTGTCAAAATTCACCTCCTAAATTTCAAAAGGTACTTATTTCTTTTGAGCTTGTTTCATTAAGGTTATCCTCTGATAAGGATTAACGTATTAATTTTCAAAAAGGAAATGCCCTTTTGTTTGCATGACAACCTTATATGGTACCTTGGTTTGGTTAGGAAAACCTAGTGTTTGATTGTGGATGTAGTGATGTAAAGAAGTATAAGAAATCATAATTATGTGGATCCTCGTACTCGGGCTTCAAGCCACTGTGATCTTGCCCCACAGTTAATGGCATTCTTGATTATGTGTTCTAGGTATCCCTAAAATGAAGATCTTATTTTAAAAGCAGAATTAGCAATTTGTAATCAAGGCATATAAATACCCCAATTATGTTTTCTCAAGACAACAATTATATTACCTCTTTTGGCTCATTATATACGTTTGTGTATGTTTTCTAGAGAGAAAAAAAGTGGATCCTTGACTTTTAGAGATAACTAGTAAGGTTCACGTGCGTTGCACGTGGTGTTAATGATTTTGTTAAAAGTGATTTGTTGGTTCCTTCATAAAGTTGCAGATTGTTGCTGTATGTTCAGGGAATAATACTCTGCTGCAGAAATTTGAAGAGTCCTTCCAACTTTTGGTATTACGTGATTCTCTCATTCTGGACACTTAGGAAAATAAGCAGCCTCACCCTTAGTATTTTGTTCATTGACTTATCTTGGAGGGTTGTTCCAAGTTTACCTATAAAAGGGTTATTTTGTAATGAACAAAACACAAATTATGAATAGATATTTTGTGAGCTTTTCAGCTTGTTAAAAAGATCTGTTTCTTCTTATATCTTACTTTAAACTTTTTGGTGGACTCCTAGAGTAATGAGTGTTGAGTGTTGAGTGTGCCTTGTATTTCCTCCTACTTCCCCATACTTTCCAGTGCCAGTTACCAATTTGACATTAAGGTGCACATGAGATTTCACGTATAGGACATTTTGGTCATTTTCTGGCAACGCTTTCTCTGCTTTTATATTACCTAAAGAAAAACCTATTTTTCTTCTTCTCCAACAACTCTTTCTCTACTTCTTCTCCATCAATGACCTCTTATGTAAATTTTAATTGAGATAAAACTCAAGAGAGTATGAATCTTTTATTCAAAATTTTCTATTGAAAAATAAATAAAAATAGAGCGGAATCATATCAGATATTAGAAAGATATAATTGAACATCAAATAATCACAATCAGGTGTCAAAACCGCCATGAATAAGAACCTACAAAAAATTAAAGTTGTCACAGCCCCTCGACATTTCTCCCTTTCTCTCTCATACAACATAATACACAAACATACACCACGAATTTCAAAACTCATATTTGAACGAATCACAAATGTATACGACAAAGATGAGGCACGCCATGGTTCAATCCTTCTTTATCGTCCCTAGCTTAAACTCTAATAAATTTCTCATCGATACCGTTGATATTGTTTTTGAACTACTTTCGATTGGGCCAAAATATGATTAACTCTCAAAATTACACAATAAATCGCACATTGCACCACAACCTACGAAGTGTCTCACTTCCATACCTTATTGTTCTATTTGTCCCACTTTGCCCCCTTCCGTCTGTGGGTGTTGAAAATAGTAACGGAAAATGGTATGTGCATGTCACATGAAGATTATTTTAATCATTTTTCTTGGGGTTCAAAATGGGATTTGATTATAACTTCATTATTTAGTTACCCATTTAGTATTTAAAATATGTTTTTAAATAAAAATAATAAATAATTGTTTCAATAATCCAAAAATAATTATATGGCCAATTTACAATTCCCCCCGCAAAGTATCCACCAAATCGCATAGTACACCCTAACCTAAGGTTTGTCCCATAATGGTATGTGATGCTATATTGTTTTCCATTTTCCACCCTACCCCTTGACGAACGTTAGAAAAATCACTTTAAATAGCACGTGGTCTTCCACGCGGGGAAAAATGACATTTCCCTTATCTGGCTAAAGAGTAAATGTATTAAAAGGAAAAACTCTAATCTCACATCCTCTCATTCTCTCATCTCCTGGTGCAATCCCATCTTCGGCTCCATCGTAATAGTCGTCATCTCTAGCCCCACCATATATAGAAACCGCCATCTCCAGCCTAAACCCTTCCCACTCCAGTCACTCATATCACAACTCTGACTCCTACCTCTTATGATTTTAGCCAAATTCTATCTTCGATCTCCCTCATTCTGTCCCCTGCCAAAGTCGCGCCTGAAGTAGCAATCAGAGGCTATAGAGTATACTTACTAAAAACCCTTATAAAAACATGGTATTAATAGAAAACCAATAACACATATCGTCGAATTCATTTGAAAGAGAGTCGGACATGAATTAAGAGAAATGGTAAAGGGTTTTATTGAAATACTCTTCAATTTTGCTGGAGAAAATTGGACATACGACCGGCTTGCATATGGCTTAAAACATAGTATCGAAATTGAGAGGATGTTGTAGAAGCTATGGTTCTAGATGATTTCGACCTCATAGCAGCTGTCATGGTGGTCGGGTTGAGTTATTTAAAGAATTATGAGAGAAAAAGTAAAGTTAGGTTAAGTCATGTAAGAGGATGAAATAGGGGATGAGAAATTGACTGATTTCAGTGGTGGTTTCAGAGAAGGTGAGTGGATCCAATTTCATACAAGAAATCGGAGATGGGACGGGTATCTATGGGTAAAAGTTTTTCATATCTTTTGTTTGTGTACTTTGTTTTCATTATCAAGATAAAAAAATTGATAATGAAACCAATGTGTATCTATCTTTTGGTTTAAGAGAGAGAAATTTAAGAGAGAGGACAAAACCCAGATCGGGTTCTGGGTTAATTTTTGGTTTGGGGACGACTGAAGATCGGAAAACATGGTGGGTCTTTTCTCTACATTTTCTTTTAGCAAGAAAAAAAGGAATGGTGGACCTCCATTCCATTTTTTTTTGAACATTTTAGCTTTACACACACATTTATATAATTTTTTAGAAAATTATATCTTATTTCTTAATTTTTATTAGGCTAAAATACATTTAGCACCCCCAAAGTTTACACAAAATTCCTAATATTTCCCTCGAGTTAACATCCACAAGGAAATGTCAAATTAGCGTGACTTTTCTAATGGTTGTGGTTAGGGTGAAAAATAGGGTTTAAAAAATAACGTCAGATACTATTATGGGACAAACCTTAGGGCTGGGGTGCACAATGTGATTTGGTGGATACTTTTGAGGGGAATTGTAATTTGGCATAATTATAAGGAAAATGTTATCCTTGCAACTAATTATATTACTTTCCTAACAACTAAGTTTTGAATAACTGCAAAGTTGTTTTGGACAAAGACATTTTTGTTTTTTTTCAAGGCTTAGTTGTAAGGAAATTTATAAAATTAGTTGTAAGGTTAGCAACGTTGCTGTTATAATTTTTCTAATATTTAAATTAAAAATTACATTACTCTCCAAAATGAAATTTAAAATTAATTTAATTTATTTTGTTATCAATGGTTTTCTTCCATCAATCTCATCATTCATAGACTCACCACCATTATCACCTCAAATAACACCATTAACTCAAAAATATATTTTTGATTTTTTTGTCTAATTCTTTACTCCTTCGTTCAAATTAACCTATATGCAAAACTCGTCATTTATAGACCTACCACCACTACAACCTTAAATTTCACTATTTACAAATCCAAATTAATTTTTTGAATTTTCAAATTTGAAGATTGAAACTCAAACCGATATGAAGATTTGAAAAATTGATGATTTGGAAATCTAACAATGTCATATTTCACCGAAACCACCATTGTTATGCTTACAATCACCCCCAAACACCACTCCTAACCCCACCATCACCATCCTGCAATCGCCACCGCCAGTCACCACAACGAAAAAAACGAGTTCACCTTGCTTTGCTAAAACGAAAAAATAAAATATCTTTAGCTTCCGTTAAGTCACCATTAAAATTGGATGACAGTTAGGGATAGTAACGAAATTGTATATATCTTTAAAAGTATAATGAAAATTTCGCTCGAAACATAGTATAGTGGCAAAATGTAACAATTAATCAAAGTACAGTGGCAAAAGTAACCATTTTTCCCCCAAAAGTTAATTTTTTATTTGATTTGATTCCTCTTTTAATTCTTTACTCCTTCCTTCAAAATAACTAATTTGAAAAACTCATCATTTATAGACACATCATCACACAACTTTGAATTTCACTTTTTACAAACTCAAATTCAATTTTTATATTTTTGAATTTTCAAATATTCAAATTGAACCAAAACCCATGTGGATATTTGAAAATATAATAATTTGGAAATCTCACAATGTTTTACTAACTCGACTGAGTACGGGTGTTTTTGTCATCTTAGAAAATATTGGGTGACATTTGTAACGATAATGGTAAGAGGGGAAACTGATAAGAAAATCAAAATATAAGACGAAATGAATAGAATTAAAAAAAACGTAGGATGATCTATCTTTAAAATAGGTACAAGTCAAGGGATCAATTTATTATTTAATTATTCATGAAATTAATTTGCTTATGACAAATTTACTCTTTTGGCCTTAATTCATGGCAAGTGATTTATAATATTTATGGCAATTTTTTTCTAATCATTATTGTTTGGCATAATAAATTTATGTGTATTGTCCTTAACAAATGGCACAAATTCATCAAATGATTCTTCATTTTTTTCATCTTCTTGACATTATGACACATTTTCTTAACTTATTTCTCTTATTTTATTCATGGGTAATAACTAAACATGCTACAAATTTGCTTAATATCTCGATACTAACCAACAATTTTATTACTATAGATATAATTTTTCATATAAATCTTATAATGTCTTTCCCGAACATATTTAAGAAAGTAAAACCATATTATTTTTTTAGTTTCCAATAAAGTTATAGTGTCTCAACCGAGTAAGGGTATTTTTGTCATTTCAGAAAATATTGGGCGACATTTGTAACGCTCCTGTGAGGTTGGGGAAATTGATAAGAAAATCAAAATACAAGACGAAATGAATTGAATTAAATAATGTAGGACCTAACTTTAAAATAGGTAGAAGTTAAGGGATCAAACTATTATTTAATTATTCATTGAATTAATTAGTTTATGACAAATTTACTCTTTTTGCCTTAATTAATGGTGAGTGATTTATTAAGTTAAAGGGTAGGTTTGTCCATACATTAAGTTGTAAGAGACAACCTACACTTATATATATATATATATATATATATATATATATATATATATATATATATATATATATATATATATATATATATATATATAATTAGATAATTAGATAGATTAGATTAGATTAAATTGTATTACTATTGATACAATTTTTCATATAAATCTTATAATGTCTTTCCCGAACAGATTTAAGAAAGTAAAACCATATTATTTTTTAGTTTCAAATAAAGTTTTAGTTTCTCAACCGAGTAAGGGTATTTTTGTCATTCAGAAAATATTGGGCGACATTTCAATTTATTATTTAATTATTCACGAAATTAATTTGCTTATGACAAATTTACTCTTTTGGCCTTAATTCATGGCAAGTGATTTATAATATTTATGACACTTTTTTCTAATCATTATTGTTTGGCATGATAAATTTATGTGTATTGTCCTTAACAAAAGGCACAAATTCATCAAATGATACTTCATTTTTTCATCTTCTTGACATTATGACACATTTTTAAAACTTATTTATCTTATTTTATTCATGGGTAATAACTAAACATGCTACAAATTTGCTTAATATCTCGATACTAACCGACAATTCTATTACTATAGATATAATTTTTCATATAAATCTTATAATGTCTTTCCCGAACATATTTAAGAAAGTAAAACCATATTATTTTTTTAGTTTCGAATAAGGTTTTAGTGTCTCAACCGAGTAAGGGTATTTTTGTCATTTCAGTAAATATTGGACGACATTTGTAACGATCTTGGTAGGTGGGGAAAATTAAAAAAACGAAGAGACAACCTACACTTTTATAAGTAGTTAGATTAGATTAGATTAGATTAGATTAGATTAAATTATATTACTATTGATACAATTTTTCATATAAATCTTATAATGTCTTTCCCGAACATATTTAAGAAAGTAAAACCATATTATTTTTTTAGTTTCGAATAAAGTTTTAGTTTCACAACCGAGTAAGGGTATTTTTGTCTTTTAGAAAATATTGGGCGACATTTCAATTTATTAGTTAATTATTCACGAAATTAATTTGCTTATGACAAATTTACTCTTTTGGCATTAATTCATGGCAAGTGATTTATAATATTTATGACACTTTTTTCTAATCATTATTGTTTGGCATGATAAATTTATGTGTATTGTCCTTAACAAAAGGCACAAATTCATCAAATGATACTTCATTTTTTCATCTTCTTGACATTATGACACATTTTGTTAACTTATTTATCTTATTTTATTCATGGGTAATAACTAAACATGCTACAAATTTGCTTAATATCTCGATACTAACCGATAATTCTATTACTATAGATATAATTTTTCATATAAATCATATAATGTCTTTCCCGAACATATTTAAAAAAGTAAAACCATATTATTTTTTTAGTTTCGAATAAGGTTTTAGTGTCTCAACCGAGTAAGGGTATTTTTGTCATTTCCGTAAATATTGGGCAACATTTGTAACGATCCTGGTAGGTGGGGGAAATTGAAAAAAAAAATTAAAATACAAGACGAAATGAATTGAATTAAATAATGTAGGACATAACTTTAAAATAGGTCAAAGTTAAGGGATCAAACTATTATTTAATTATTCATTGAATTAATTAGTCTATAACAAATTTACTGCTTTGACCTTTATTAATGGTGAGTGATTTATTAAGTTAAAGGGTACATTTGTCCATACATTAAGTTGTAAGAGATAACCTACACTTTTATAAGTAGTTAGATTAGATTAGATTAGATTAAATTAGATTAGATAATTGTGATTACTATTTTTTTATGAAATAGTTAAAATATCTAACACTGCTGAAATATTTTTTGGATCCCCACGGCCAATACCCATATACGACATTACTAACTTCGCTATAGTCCCATTATTAGAATGATTCCCACACCTTGCAAAGATGCACCACCGTTGACGACACTAGATGTATTCCGTCCTTATCTTCTACTTCTTAATGCAACCCATCTAAATCCACCAGTTCAAATCAATGAGGGAACTTCCTTTATTGGATTCATCCTACTCTATAGCACTTGATACTTCAAAAACTTCCCAAATACCTTCAAAATTAACCCTCTTGTCCTTCCATAGGTTTCTTAACCTCCTTTGCTCTTCACGAGTAATAACCGATCTTGTCAAATGCGATGATGTTGGTGGTTCATCTTTTCAATAGACTCGTCCATCAAATCATCATAATTTTTTCCCTCTGATCCCTCGTATAGATCATAGGCCTTTGATCCCCCGTGTGTGTTTATCCTTACACGACTTGTTGGTCCCATGGATGTACTCAAATAAGCTAGAGGGGGTGAATAGTATATGTTACCACTTTAAAATTTATCTCACCATTCATTTAAGAATATGAGTGAAATGTCTTTTAGTGATAAGACAATCTAAAGATAAGACAGGTCTGCTGGTAGTACTAAGCAGCAGATTTGTTCATAGCTGGGTAATGAACTCTATTGACAGATTGTAGATAAATTGTTTGCTAAAAATAGGTTTTGGCAGCGGAAAGGTTCAGACAAAACAGATTTATCTTTAGAAGGTTTAAGTAGTAATATACGAATATATGTTCAGAACAACAATATACTTAACTTTTCTTCAGATGCATGACATATTGGTTTTAGAATAGATAACTTTGGAAAATCAAAACCTTTTAAGAACTAGAAAGAGAGATCAGAACTAAGTTTGAAAAATATATAATATTTGCAAATACACCTGAGATTTATTCAAAGGCAAACATTCTTAATACATTAACTAAGATTCTCTAACCTAGCTATCTACTTTCTTCTCCTAGATTCCTTCCCCAATCAAGAGCTCGTCTTTCAGAGTTAATTTCTTGAATACGTCAAGAGGAGCAGGTGGAGTCAAGTAAATTTGACATGAGAAGACAATTTTATTGGATGCTCAAATAACGAATATTTGAGCAATTGAGTGTACAACACTCGACTCCCTATGATGACCTATTATTGCACAACCAATAGTAGGGGTGTAAACGAATCGAATTGAATAGAATATTGTAATATTTGATTCGTATTCGTGAAATTATTCGAGTATTCGTATTCGTATTCGTTTATTATTCGAATATTAAAATTGATTCGTATTCGATTCGAAATTAATATTAGAATTATTCGATTTGATTAGGGTATTAGATTTGAAATTTTATTTCTGGTTTTTTTTTACAAAATCTATTTATCAATCAATGATTTGAGTATTCGATTCGAGTATTCGAATTTTCAATATGAATTAATATGAATAAAATATCAATTATATCAATTATCCATAACATTAAATATTCATAACAAAAACCAATAACATTCATAAGATCAAATTTTCATAACATCCACAATAATTACCAAATACATAAATAAATGTCAATTGTCAAATTCATAAAAAAAAACAAAAACAAAAACAAATTTGACTAGCATCCGTCATCCAACCATCATGTTCGTAATATGTCATGAATCAACTCGTCCTCTTTATTGTTATAATCATACAAATATATAAATATCTCAAATGAATTTGCAAAGTGGTAGAATGCTAAAAGGAAGATCCTCCCACAGAATCCACATGTGAAGACGCTCGGGACTTTCTAACCAAGTGTTGCAAATTCTACTTGCAATCAGAAGGGCACTATAATAAAGATTCGGATGTATGGAAAATAGTAATATAAACTCTACCCATTTCCAAGAGTCGTTTAAGAAAAGATTGGAGCCTATCAATCTTAATACAAAATCACATGTGGGATTTAATTCACTTTGTGGACATTTAGTATACTCTCACTAACTATCCCATTGGCAAGTCAACTTTCTTCTTCCACTATATATACCACACCAACCCATCTCTCTCCTCCACCAAAACATCAACTCTTCTCTTCTCTCTCTAGATCTCTTTATCTCTCTCTCTCTGACCATGGATGCCTTTCAATCTCTCTCCTCACTTAGCTGTGAACTCAGAATCATCACAGCTAAGAACATAGAGCTTAAACCCACAAGGAACCTATTTGTTAGATGCTATCTCACTGCAGGAAACAACCAAAGGGTTAAACTTGATAGCCAAGAAATCTCACCAAAGTCCTCCAACTTGTTTTGGAATGAGTCCTTCTCCTTGGATTGCTTTGGCTTATCAAAAGACTCCATCAACATGCTCAAGGAAGGAAGTGTAGTTTTCGAACTTCGATCCAGAAACATAGTTCCTGTGTTTGGAAGAATCGGTAAGTCACAGCTCTTGGGCAGAGCTGAGGTTCCATGGAAAAGTGTTATTGAGTCACCAAACATGGAAATTGGTAAGTGGGTTGTTATGGCACCCAAGAAAGGAGTGTTGCATGAAGGCCTCAAGCCACCTTCAATTCAGATAGGGATGAAAATTGAAGCTCCGGTGGCGGCAGAAGAGGCAGCTAGGAGGCAAAGGAGGAGAAACAATGGATTGAGAAAGTGGGATGAGTGTGATTGCTCTTCCTGCCATGGTGGCTGTGTAAGCTGTCAAGATTATGAGCTTTTTGCATTAGGAGTTGCTTTGGAAGCCTTCTAAGTAACTTAAACCTAGCTAGGCAAGAAAAGGAAGAAAAAAATATATACAAAAAAAAGGATACATGTATAGAAGTTGTCAAAGCACAAAGGTGGTCTACGGTTGGTTTAAAAGTTTTGGCTAGAAACAGGCTACCATTACTTAGGATCTGTACCTTGTATATCACTAACTCTTTAACCTCAATATTTTAATACCTCACTTATTGTTCATCAAATTTCATAGACTATTCTATTATTGATCATTTTCATCTTTATTACTATTCTAATACGATGGAAAAAAAAATTAAATGGTATTAACAAACTTAATAATGGCAAAGCAATAAGACATCATATGAGTTACTCCGCTCGTTATATAATTGTCTTGTTTGTCTCTACACACAAATTAATAAAAATTCATTGACTATTAAATGATGCCAAATTGAGAGCCTAATGTCAGTTCCCCAATTTTATTGATCCGCCCTGATCTTGTTCTATATGCCAATACCCATGGGCAGATCCACCCTTTAGAGTTAGGGGACAAGAGATCACAAATGTGATTTCTAAACTTTTTTATGTAATATAATTGTGATTACTAAACTTTTTATGCCATATCATAATATTTTCCTTCTGATCCACCGTATAGACCGAAGGCCTTAATTTGATCACCGTTTGTGTTTATCCCTAAATGAGACACCCCCCCCCCCCCGGCGGCCATTGTGCAAGTTGCATTGTTAGGGTTTGATTCCCTTTCCTCAATTTGTTTCACATACTCCATTTTGTTTCTCCTTTCTAGATCCTCCCAGTTCCACATCTAGGAACTTTCACCGTATTAGAAAATATAAGACGGATCCTCTTGATCCGACCCACCGTGTATTACTGGGTTGAGTTGTGAGAGAGTGAGGCTCCGTCTTACGAATTAAGATCCGTAAGACGGTCTCACAGAAGGTCTACTCAAAAATATATATACGTCCCTTTCTGAAAAGATCATCTCTTCCAAGGAACTGTGTCTTTTTCAAACGATCACTACTAATGATCATTTCTATTCCAAATATGATCCTTTGGCGAACATTTTAGACACCAACAAAATAAATAGGGTGAAGCGCAGAAATGGTCCCTTGATTATAGGTATCTCACAATTTTAGTCCCTTAACATTTTTTTTGTCAAATTTGGGTCCTTCGAGTATTAATTTTTTCCAGAGAATTGAAGGTCCTTTTGATGGACGTCGTTTGTTCTAAACCGTTAAGTCGGTCATGTGTCTCTCACGTGCAATTGATAAGGATTAAAATGAATTTTTTAGAAGGAGGACTCTGTTCAGTGTTGGAAAGAAAAAAAAAAGCGAAAAGAAAAAATAAAGAACAAATTAATCCCTCCAATTCCCTCCGTCAGTCAATCTCTCCTTCTCTCAACGCAAACTTCTTCTTCCCAGATCCCCCAACCTCCGGCCACCGTCCTCCGGTTTCTCCCTCCTCCAATGGAGTAAAAATCAGGGGTTTTTTTCTTTTTCTCTTGCTCGAGCTTCTCTTGGCATTGTTTGTCTGACGCCAATGAGTTTCACTTTGACTCTCATCAGTTCCTTCGACTACTGTCGCTCTCTCCTCCTCTTCCTCTTGCTTCCTCTCTCCTCCTGTTCTATCGCCGATGACCATGTCCGATCACTCCTCAAGTTCAAAAAGGGGATCCGACCTCTTGACAAAGTGTTCGACTCATGGAAAATCCCCACCTTAGTCCCAGATCCGACCGTGTCTCCGACCTCCTTCCACGTCGTTTGTGATGACTCCGATTACGTCTCCACCATTTCGCTTGATGGATTCAACTTAGCCGACGACCTCAGGTAACCAGTTCACTGGTCATCTAGTTCCGGCTCTCAGCTCAATGTCTTCACTACAACACTTGGATCTGTCAGATAACCACTTCTACGACCTAATTCCTGCCAAGATTAACGATCTCTAGGGTTTGAATTATCTCAATTTGTCCAAAAACAATAGTATTCGGAATTTGCAACCGATGAAAGTATTTGATGTGCACTTGAACAAGCTTTGGGGGGATATCTCTATGCAGCAGCAAGATGGAATCCAAAACGTGATTCTTCACTACAAACGATCTTCAAATATGGGGCTTGATGTGGCCGTGTTTCCCACACAGATTTGGGGGAACCATGAATAGAGCTTAATTTTCCTATTTAGGTATTTAGGTCAGGAGAGAGGGTATGGAACTGGAGATGGGCTCGATTGAGGTTGTTAATGATGTGGATTGAAGATGGAGGAGGGAGAAACTAGAGCGAGCAAGGACGGTGGCCGGAGGTTGGGGTATCTGGGAAGATGTTTGTGTTGAGAGAGAGAGAGAGATTGATTAACGGAGAGATTTGCTTTTCGCTTCTTTTTTTCCCAACATTGAAAACAAAGTCCTCCTTCTTCCAAAAATTTTATTTTAGCCCTTATCAATTGCACGTGGGAGGAACATGATCGACTTAACGATTCAGAAAAAACGGCGCCGTCCATCAAAAGGACCTTCTCTTGAAAACAATTAATACTCAAGGGACCCAGATTTGACAAAAAATTATTAAGAGACTAAAACTGTGAGAAGGCTATAGTCAAGGGACCATTTCTACGCTTCACCCAAATAAAAAGAATTCAATAACTCTATCGGATATTAAGGGTCCGTTTTGGAAGATTTTAGCCTATCAAGTGTCATTCAGTCATTCAGTCATTCCACATTCTTTGTATACTTGGTGACCCTACTTGTAAAAGAGCATATAAACAGTATGCACTTCAACTAAGAGTTGTAAATAATATATAGCTCCATCGAATTCTAAGGGTCGGTTTTGGAAAGATTTTAGCCTATCAAGAATCTCAAAGTCATTATTTTACATCAAACTCAATCTTACTACAAAATCTCTATATATATTGTGATTCACTTTGTGGCCACTACGTATACAGTATACTCACACTAACTTCTCTATTGGCAAGTATTTTTTTCCACCACATGCTACAACTATATATACTACACCAACCCATCTCTCTATCCTCAACCCAAACATCAACTCTTCTCACTCTCTCTCTCTAGATCTCTCGCTCAACCATGGATGCTTTTCAATCTCTCTCCTCACTTAGCTGTGAACTCAGAATCATCACAGCTAAGAACATAGAGCTTAAACCCACAAGGAACCTATTTGTTAGATGCTATCTCTCTGCAGGAAACAACCAAATGGTTAAACTTGAAAGTCAAGAAATCTCACCAAAGTTCTCCAACTTGTTTTGGAATGAGTCCTTCTCCTTGGATTGCTTTGGCTTATCAAAAGACTCCATCAACATGCTCAAGGAAGGAAGTGTAGTTTTCGAACTCCGATCCAGAAACATAGTTCCTGTGTTTGGAAGAATCGGTAAGTCGCAGCTCTTGGGGAGAGCTGAGGTTCCATGGAAAAGTGCAATTGAGTCACCAAACATGGAAATTGAGAAGTGGGTTGTTATGGTACCAAAAAAGGAGCATCATATGAAGGTCTCAAGCCACCTGCAATTCAGATAGGGATGAAGATTGAAGCTCATGAGGCGGCAGAAGAGGCGGCGAGGAGGAGAAACCATGTGTTGAGAAAGTGGGATGACTGTGATTGCTCTTCCTGCCATGGTGGTTGTGTAAGCTGTCAAGATTATGAGCTTTTTGCATCAGGAGTCGCTTTGGAAGCCTTCTAGGCAAGAAAAGGAAGAAAAACAAAATACAAAAAAAGTACATGTATAGAGAAGTTGTCAAAAGCACAAAGTTGGATTAAAAGTTTTGGGTAGAAAAAAGATTACCATTAGGATATGTATCTTGTATATCACTAACTCTTTAACCTCAATTATTATTAATCAAATTTCAAAGTGCATTCTATTATTTAATCATACAAGTGGTTTGTTTTGCTATGCACATGAAAAACTCTAAAGGTGTAATTACATTATGATTTTCATCCTTATTACAAGTCTAATATTCCTTCCTTATTAAATAATTGTTTTATTTTCTATTTTCTTCCACTCTCAAAAAATTGTTTTGGTTTCAAAAAATTCATTTTTAGAAAGACCATTTTACCACTTTACCTTACTTTTTCTGTATTTAAAAAAAACTATATATTACACCATTAATTATAATAAAGTCAAGAAGTTTTTTCCTAATTCGTATGTCTAGTCAAACATGACAATTATTTAATAACGGATGGAGTACTATAAGAGAAAAAAAATAAATTAAAGAGTAGGTCTAACGTAAGACGATCATACGGATCTTAATCTATAAGAAGGAGTTATATATCCATGTTAAATGGGTAATAGATTCGGAAATTGCACGGCCACCCCTCCTTGAGAATTGCAATGTCCCTCATATTTATAAATGAAAACGTTCACTTTGGGCATTAAAGTGATATTTTTTTTCCTTTAAAGTGTCACTTTTTGTAATTAAAAGTGTCATTCTTTCTTTTAAAATTGTTATTTTTGGCATTAAAAGTGTAATACTTCAAAAAAATGTGTTACATTTTAGCCTTATATGTGCCACTTTTGGCTTTAATTGTGTCACTTTTAGTCATTTAATGTGTAACAGTCATTACGAATGGAAATGTGTCACTTTTAGCCTTAAATGTGTCTATTTTGTCTTTGAATGTGTTACTTTTGCCTTTAGATTTGCATTTTTCCTTTAAATTTGTCACGTTTACCTTTAAATATTGCATTTTCCTTTAAATATGTCACTTTTAATCCTCCAAGGTGTAACATTTTTCATGAATGAAAATGTCACTTTTTGGCCTTGAGTGTATCATGTTTTTCCTTAAATGTGTCAATTTTTAGAATTAATAAAGTGTCACTTTACATTAAAAATGAAGTTAATCAGAGTTTTAAGTTGATTTAGGACTAAAATGCAAAGTGGAGGAGTAAAGGGACTTCGGTAGCCTAGTTCTCAAAGTCAAGGGGCACCGAAGCACGATTTGAAAGAAGGAGGACACCTGAGCAAATGATCAACTTTTAAGTAATGTGGTGGCACTCTGTGAGCGTGCCACGTCGCCTCTCCACCAATTTTTAATCAACTTTTTTTGGGGGCTTCGTTTACTGATTTATAATTTATAAGACAGTGTTTCATAAGTTTTTGTCAAAGTTAAATACTAATAAGTAACAACTTAATGATGAAAATTCAATAACATTTTACACAAAAATCGCATTTGTTTCGTCATAATGAAGCATATATTCAAGTATTTGATGTTTGACTTGTTATTACTTTTTTTCATGTTATTAGTGTAGTACTCTCTTCGTTACAAAATTAGTGTCCTATTACTCATATAACTTTTTAAATATGAATAATTGTGGGCAGATAACTTTTTGGAGAAATTCAACCGCTTAAGTACCCTATTTATTTTTTTAAACTGCAAAAATGTTTTTTCATAAATTTGTTCAAAAAATACCCATACCCACCAACTACTTAGGTTGTCTTCTTCCACGTTCATTTTACCCATTTGTTATATATTGTCTCTTCATTCTCTCACTCACTCTCTCTCTCTCGAACTCGAACTCGAACTCGGCCTCAAGTTCACAGTCTTAGATTGATAGCTTTCGATTCTTCTCTCACTTCTTTCGACCTTGATCTTTCTTTTTCGTATTATCCTATTACATAGAGGATATCTCTAAGAGTGAGGGCTCTTATTTTCCCTTTCTGCAACAATGGTTGGGTCCATGGAGAGCCTTTCCCCTTGGTCTTCTTTTGAGGGTTTAACTGGCCTGACTTCTTGGAAATGACTTTTTTTAAATGTTCTAATTCTATCAATATGAGATTTACAGACAGGCGAGCATCATAGTCTTCTCCCCTTCTTCGATGCGAGCATCGTAATCTTCGATGCCCAATTTTTGCTTTGGAAGCATTGCGATGCCCAAAGTTGAGCAGGATTTTTGCATTGTGATGCCCAAATTTGGACATACTTCAATTGTGCTTGCGATTCCCAATTTTCATATTGCGATGCCCAAATTTGGGCAAGAATTTTGGCATTGAGATGCCCAAATTTGGACAGACTTCAGTTGGGAAATGCGATGCCCAAATTTGGGCATAATCTTTGTTCGTGCATCTTTTCTTCATTAAATGTATCTTCGCCATTATTATTCTAAAAGTGTATTTTAACGGTTTAAAACAAATATAAGAGACTTAGGCGGTTGAACATTTAACAAAAGGGACCGGCCCGATTATCACCCTTTTTAATTCAAACTAATTGTGTTTCAATTGAAAATTTGACGTATTTTTTTTTATAATCATAAAATGATTCGTAGTACACAAAAAGTAATACAAATTATATGTTTTATGATTTAGGAAAATAGAAAAATACTCGTCAATTTTTCAATTGAAAAATAATCTATTTGGCTTTAAAAAGTCAAAACAAGACACTCATTTATGAACACATGGAGACTAGTTTTTTAGGGTGATGTGTATACAAATAATATTTTTTTATTTTCTTTTGCATTATTAAAAACAAAATGCTAGCCGAATATCTCATAGTTTAATTACTAGTGGAGTTAATTGCTCAAGCACTAGCAAGCAGCAACTCTATTAAAATATGAAGATATATTTAAATCAAGATCCAACAAAAATAGTTATCTTACATTACTTAAAGAAATTCAAAGTTAAAGAGATGATCAATTGATCATGGGATCAAAGGTTTGTGTGAAACTATTTAAGAAAACCCATTGAACTATGAAGATAGATTCAGATCTAACAAAAAAAATGATATCTTATAACTTTAAGAAGCATCTTCATTTAATTTTAAACTTAATAGATGGTCAATTCATTGTACTAAAAAATTGTCTAAACAATTCGTGGACACAAGAAACAACTTAAGAAGCATCTTCAATATAAAATTATTGGCTTTCACTAGTTAGAACCTATATATATATTATTATTAGATTAGAATGCTTGATTTGATTTGATTTAATTATATATAATCCATCTCAATAATATTTTATATGAATCTTGTTAATCAAAAGACACTTTGTATATAGGTTTCAAATCATCCATCAAAATAATAAGGAAGGTGTACAGTTAAGATTAAAAGGAACATGGAATGTGACATAACAATTTGGAGCTAGCCCATGTATATATTGGTATTCTACCTATTAATGAAAGACAAAAACTCAGGCAAAACAGTCTTACAATTTTTTTTGTAAGATAGATCCTCATTACCCGAATCACTATGTGTTGGTGGGTGATAAGCTTGTAATTTTCCTTTTATTTTCATTATTTTTTCGGAATTTTATTGATTATTTTGAGAATTGGTTGATGATTAATTGCATTTGAGATATTATTTTTATGTATTTTGTGTTTCATGTAGGTATCTCAAAGATATTTGAGGTTTTATGGCTCAATATGTGCAAATCGAGGCAATTCCAGGCTTCAATGTTGAATTTTGATACTTGCCGTTAAGTTTCGTCAAGTATTTCAAAGCACAGCAGGCCTAACAGAGGCTAACGAAGCTAACGGAGGACTTAATCGTGAAGCCTGGGAGCAGAGGATCTTTGGCATCCACATTGAAGAATCCAAGGGCACCGACGCTATTAATGAAAGTCTTCATTAATGTGTTATCGCCGCCAGAGCGCGCCACGTCACTGCACCCACTCATCCAGTCCAACTCGCGTTCATGCTTCCTGGACGCAAGTCACCCGACCTAAGTTCACCCCACCTGCCCTCGTCCCAGCCCTCTTCACCTCACAGCCTCGCCCATGTCCACCTGGGTCATCCCGCGGTCCCATTATCTGGTTGCCCCATGCCCAACCTTGACCCAACTCTCTCTTTCCTTCCCCCTTTTGCCCCCAAACCTCTATTAGTCTTCCTAAATTGCCCCTCTTTGGGGGGATGAATGCCCTAGCAAAATTTTGAAAGTGGGGGTGTGTGGCATCGAATTTTTCAAAGACAGAAAGGCTGAAGGCAAGAAGAGAGGAACAACTGGAAGCAGAACAACAGGGATTCAGCCGCCATTCCCATTTTTTCACCTTCTCTCCATTGTTCTTCCATTGTTGTTCAAGCCCAAGCTCGATTTCATCACTTCCTCAATTAAAAAGTATTGTACACTTTAATCTCTACTTTTATTTAATGATAATACTTTGGGTTAATGTCATTTTTGATACCCTAACTTTACTCATTTTTCAGTTTCCAAACCCACTGTTTCTAGGCAATCAAAGTTAAGCCAAACCTTTCCAAAATCCATCACTTTTAATCCCAATCGTTAAATGGACGTGAATTACTAACGACTGGCATGTTTCTCCATGTTGTTTTCTTCCCCAAGTACTCCTTATTCCTTCCCCAATTTATTTCATTGATTCTAGCTAACCTCATTGGCAAATCAACTTCAACTACATGGCAGAATGTTTGAAAAAGCGCACCAAACCGGTCTACGTGTTCCCGCCTGATCGTCGACGTGTAATTCGTGGCACGATGATTATGCCGCCGTCTTCCCGTTTTTGCCTTGACGAAATATCTTTTCTCGATCCTATATGGATTTTCATGGATACAACTTTCTGGATTTTGATAGCAGGCAAAAGGCTTGCCCCCGATTGATATTATCCATTCCCTCTCGTCTCATATCTCTCCGGTCACTTCACCGCCATATCCCTTTCTCTCTCTCTCTCTTTTTCGAACCTACCCTAACTCTCTCTTTCTCTCTCTCTATCTCTCTCTCTCTCTCTTTAACTCACACTCACTCGCACACTCTCTTCTAACTCAGGAAACACCCTTCATCCATGGATGAAACCCCCAAGAAACTCAAAAACCTCCAATCAACCCAGCATTCTTCTCCCAAATCCCCAATCCCCCCACCCCACTAACCCAAGCCTCCACCGTCTGCCACTCGTCCCGCTTCATTTCCTCATTGGACCCACCAAAATTTCCCTCCCCAAAAGCATCCCTAAACTTCAACAACAAAAAAACCCAACAAAAATCAACCAAACAAACACCCAGAAAATCAATGATGAGCGCAAGATTTTCACGAATTTTCCCAGGAATTTTCTTTTATTTTGTGCTATTTTTGATTTATTTATGCTTTGGAAATATTATTATTTGTGTTTTTGTGCTTAATATAGGTTTCCATGCATAATCGAGCTTTTATACGGCGTTTAGCACGAAGTTCGAGACAATTCCGGGCTTAAAAGTTGTTTTAGAAATTAATTGGTCAACGTTCGTTAAGACCGTCAACGAATCCAAGGCAATTTGAGGCTAACAGAGGCTAATGGTGGCTGCTAGAACTAACAAAGGACCAAATTGATAGTCTGGGAGGAATCAGGCCGGCGGCGCTAAAAATCAAGACTCTGCCGGGAGCAATAAGCAAGTGGAGCCCGCAATTTCCAAACATGGCCCAGCGTGTTGTCGATCAATGGATGGTGACACTTGGCGCACTCTGCCGCGTCACCTCCACTAAGCGGACCCGCATGCTGCTCCATGGTCTCTGTTTGACTCGCGGTCCATCCAGCCCAACCGCCCACCATATAGCCCACTCCATCTCTCATTCTCAGCCCGTTTCACCAGCGGGTAACCCGCGAGCTTCTTCCTTGGTGTGCCTCGTTTCCCAAGCGTGCCCCAGCTCATTTCTTCTTCCCATTCAGCCCCTATTTCCTCTATGATCTGCCTTTTTTGCCCCTGACTTACCTCCATTCCTTGCTGCCTCCTCCTTATACTTCCGGCCAGCCTTCATTTGAAAGACCGAAGTCCCCATTTGGGGCTGTTAGCTCTAAATGGGGCACCACCTCCATTTCCATCCAATTTTCTTCCATTCCTCCATTTAATTGTTCGTCAATGAAGGTTTGGAGCATCATTTCAAGAGCCAACGGCGCATTTACAATTGATTTCAACCCCGAAAACGAACTTTGCTCGGTTTAATTTTTCCTATCTCTATTTTTTATACTTGTATAATTTCTTGGGTTGATTAATGTTGTAATTGAAGACTTGGTTTATGCTTAATTTAATTATGGAATGCAATTATTTTTCTATGTTAAATGTAGTGTTTTAATTTAATCTATCTCTTTGTTTAGTACACATTCATGTTGGTTATTATTTTGTGCACTTAATGCCTTTAATTAATTGATCACTAATTAAATGATTTTAGAAATATTTAGGATTCGCGAGAGCTACCTTTATATTTCGGACCAATCAATTTAATAGTTGGTGTTTTGTGACACACACCGATAGCCAAAATGAGACTAGGTTTGACACGCGATCGAACCACCTTAGCCATTCGCGACGTCGGGGAGGTTAGGGTTGATTATAAAATGCGAGAGCCCGTAGTTAATCAATTTTATTTGTCTCGGCTACCAATATGACTTGTAGAAAAATTTAGAGAATTTCTTTTTACGAAGTATTACCCATGCGTTTGGTTATTATTGTGTGATCTTCATGCTTTTAATGGCGTAGAGAACCATTAGATGATCATTAGAATTATAGGATAAGATGAGAGAGCTCGTCCTATTAATTCCAAAAATCACATTAATTGTTTACGTTACGTGAGACCGAGAGGAGATCGTGCGTAGATAGTCATTGGGTGTTTGCTTTGACACGCGGCTATTTTCTCCTATGTTATAAGAAGTGAGAGCCCGTAGCTAGGAGTTGTAGCTAGATTTGTTATACGTTGCGAGAGCCCGTAGCGAATATTATAGTGCACCCGACTACCAAAACTTGAATTAAAGAAAAGCAAAAATAGGATTAAATTAAACATCGGCTAGATTAGAAATACTGCATTCCTATATTTTTATCTTGTTTTGTTGTTGCCAAACCACCTTCGCAGTAGTGTAGATTTTAATTGCTTTCTTAGGTTGTTTATATTTTTAGATTTTAATTTAATTTCTTTTCGCTCAAATATAATTAGTTAGCATAATTTCGGTACTTAGTTGGAGTGAGAATTTCGTGCATTCCCTGTGGGATCGATAACTCGTATTTTTGTACACTTTATTACTTGATACGGCCGGATAATCTTGCCCGAGTTGCGTTTTCGCGCACATCAATCAACCAACCAAACCCCAAAGAAGTCAAGCAGTCAAACCCCCAATTCTAACAGAAATATTGAAAAATCAAAATGAAAAACAGATATCGAAGAACCTAATGCATTTTGCCCTGTTTCTCCCGATCGATTTGAGTCAAAGAGGAGAGGGCAATGTACTGAAAATATGGGCATAGAAGCAAATTCGGGAAATGGAAGAAGGGAGAAATTATGGGAAATGAACAAGGGATGTAAGGATATACATGTTGCCAAGCCTATTGCCGATTTCCAACCTAGGATAGCAGGTCAATCGTTAATAATTCATGGCCATTTAACGATTGGGATTAAAAGTGATGGATTTTGGAAACGTTTGGCTTAACTTTGATTGCCTAGAAACAGTGGGTATGAAAACTGAAAAATGAGTAAAGTTGGGGTATCAAAAATGATATTAACCCTAATACTTTTTATTGAAGATTTGATTTATTTCTTTAGCATTATGAGCTAATTTAATTGCCTAGGGTTTTGATATATATTAGCTTGGATGTTGTGATCTTAATTTGAGATTTTGCTATTAATTGCTATTCACTAATTTTTTTGGGTATTATGTTGTGCTCTTAATGCTTGTATTGATTTGATCACTCATTACATGATTCTAAAAATTATTTAGTGCATGAAAGTGACTTGATAATTTTAGAAAATACAAAATAGTTGTCTTTAAGTTGGGTTAGTCAATGTTATTAATCCTCTTTAAGATAGTCAATTGAGGTTTTGTGTTTGGAAACGATTAATTAGTTAATTTCATACATAGCGAAAGCCCGTGATTTTATACTTTTAATTAGCACCGTTATACGAAGCGAAAGCCCCTAACGGTGATTTTTGAATCCCCGACTTCCAAAAAAAAATAGAATAGTTTTAATAGCAATCACTTATTAAATCACAACGGAAGAGTCAATTGAAAGTCAAAACCCTAGATCTTTCATTAAAGTCAACTTCATTTTAATATTGCTTTATTTAATTTCTTGTCTTAGCTTAATTAATTAGTTAATTCACACAAAAATCGATCGTCTAAATATAATTAAAATTGCAACGTGCTTGATATTCATCCTAAACAACCAAATTGCTTCCTCGTGGGTTCGACACTCTACTTATTCACTTTATTACTTGTTTGACGGTAATTTTGCCCGTGTTGCGGTTTTCGCACCAACAATAGATTGAGTTGTAAGATAGTGAGGCTCCATCTTACAAATTAAGATCCGTAAGACCATCTTACACGAGACTTACACTTAATGAAATGTAGCTAATCATTATAATTATTCCTCTACTTTTACATGAATTTAGAGCAAGTTGATACAACCAGCCTACCCTTCCTTCTTCTACTTATACCCACGGTATAATATCTCTCTTCGAGTAACATGAAGGCTAATGCGGATGTGAAAGAAACTAGATGTTACCTAGAATTTACATCTTTTTTGAAAGAAAAAACCTCTCAAATACAAATGTAGATGAGTGGTGTCGATATGATGTGTCAATCAAATTTGTTCACATTGTAAATAACAATGTCAATTTTTTACATAAGGGTGTAGATACATCTTGGTCAACATTTTTTTTTTGTAAACTTTTTATATAGGTTGTTCGTTTTTCTTTTATTTATTTATTTTTTTGTCAAATTTCATTTTAGTAGTGAGATGCATGCCACATAAGATCATGTCTACATTTGCATTGGAGAGGTCCTTTTGATTGAATGTGAATGAAGAGAGAAAAATTATCACATACAATTGAAGGTGTTAATTACACACGGTCACGTAAGATCAAATCAACAGCTACATTGGTAATGCTATTTAAAATCCATGTGCTGAAAGCTCAACCTCCTCAATAAACCCAAAACGTCTCACATCTCCTTAGCGCAGTATCCGGTCACACGTATTTGTAAGAGCAAGAACAACAACTTATCCAAATCAAACACAAATCATTAAAAACCAATAAAGTAATCCATTTGATACTCATTTAATTCAAAACCTAAAATTCATTTTAAAAGTGACACAAGCTCCAACACTTTTCATATCTTTCCATTTTATCTTCAAAATTTGTTTGGTGTCCAAATGAGCAAATCAAGTATCTATTTATAGATAAATATGTGCTCTTTTTTTATTAAAAAATTAAAAAAATAGAATTGCAAAAATGCAAAAAAAAAAAAAAAAAGGGGGGGGGGGGGGGATAAAAATAAAAATGGGTGGATGATTTGGTTTTATCTATAAGAGCACATATTCATCCACCCACTTTTGGTTTGATTTTAACTAATTCACCATTGTATTTGTTGATTGGGTTTTGATACCTATTTGATTAACCGTTAACCATGCTCCAAGGGGCAGCTTGTTAGAACTAGATCTCACATGAACTAATATATAACTAATGACTAATATATATAGCATATAGGCTTGAAGAGCTACAATTAGAGCTGACAATCAAGTGGGCCGGCCTGGCCCGACCTAGATGGGCCAAAGCTATTTTTTGGGTTGCGCTGACCCGACCTGGAATTTAATGGGCCTATCAAAATGCTAGCCCGTTCTGGCCTATATTAGGCCCATGGGTCACTGGGTCGTCTCGATCCAAAATATTATCAACCATAAAATTATAAAATTTATAATTCAAAAGTCCATAAACATGTGATGAAAAGACGAATGTATATAGCACCCGAAAAAATACAATAATTCAATAAAAGAAACATGGAGTCATCAACGAAATCATGTTTGTGTCTTATAAGTTTTTTAAACAAAAGATTAGAAAAGGTCAATGCAATAGCACCCAATCCCGTGAACCTAAACCTTAACGACCTCTTTCTTCTTGGAAAATCATAACGAATCCTTTCTCCGTGTGGACTAGTTCAACAAGGTAAAGAAAACTAAGCTGCTTAAAGGCTTCTATCATCAAGATCTGGGTGTTCGACCCCATGAAAGGCAAGCTTAGGTCACGTGAGTTTAACTGTCTAAACAGATGTTCACCCAGGTTGATTGATTTGAGTGAAAGGGTCCGCACCGTGCGTCCCCCCTGGTTCTAGGTCTAGCCCCATGATTCTCTCTAACTAAAAAGTCATTCTTTTGGCATGCTATATCTAGGTTAATTGAGTTGATACTAAAGGTGGTTGGATCATTTTCCAAGACAAAAACATTTATAAAATATATTTGTATATAATATAGTAATAGTCAATTACCCTATAACTATCCAGTCTAAGAGTCTTCCCTTGTTGTATTTATATACAATATACTAAAATAAAAATAAAAATAAAAAATTTAATTTGACTGCGTTGGGCCACCGGAAAAATCCTGGGCTTTTTTTATCCGACAAAGATAATCCATGGGCTTGTTGGCTGGGCCAAAAAGGCACGACATTTTTTGGATCGTCAATATTTAAAGTCCAGCCCGTCAAAATATTGTATGGACTGGGCCGGCCCGTTGGGCTGAGCATTTTTTGCCAACTCTAGATACAACAACTAATATCAATTGGTAAAGGATGGAAATTTTGATATAGCCCATATCTAGTCTGAGCCAAGCCCGCCCTATGCGCCCATACTCGTGCTTCTATCTACACTTATCTTATTGGAATGAATAATTGCATGTCCATCCTCTTTCTCAAATATTTAATCCCTTCGCTCCACTATTTTTTTTTCAACCTCTAAAATCCATTTTCGTGAAATCTTTCCTAAAATGCCAGCATAAGAGAATTTACGGCTCGATTCGCACGCATGAAGATGAAGAGAATGGGTAGGTTGGGTGTTGAAGAACACTTGTGTTT
Source organism: Codonopsis lanceolata (assembly GCA_013146195.2). Classification (NCBI taxonomy): domain Eukaryota; kingdom Viridiplantae; phylum Streptophyta; class Magnoliopsida; order Asterales; family Campanulaceae; genus Codonopsis; species Codonopsis lanceolata. The sequence continues at coordinate 105,135,872 of CM028377.1, read as the reverse complement.
TTCATCATAGATTCAATTAAGCCACCACCATAACTTGCCTTCTTTTTGTTCCTCTTCTTCAACAATATGTGTTGTTTTTCTTCATATGCTTCTTCTTCTTCTTCATTTGCTTCTTCTTCTTCTTCTTCTTCTCCCTCGTTCGCTCGAAGACGCAAAAGAAGTATGAAATGGTAAGAGAGTGGGGAGTTGAGTGGCAAGGAAGAACGCCAGAACGGTAATTTACTACATATTGTTTTCTCGTCACTTGAACTTCCCACTCTTTTACTAATTCATATCGTTGTTGTTGTTTCTCTTCTCCTTCTTTCATTATTTGTGTTTTGTTATTCAAAATAAATTTAAAGTGTTTTGTGTTATTATAAATGTAAAGTGTTCGATGAAATGTTTGAATATAAATTTTTTCGTTGTTGGACTCTTTTTTAATCCAAATGCATTAACTTTGAATCATGCACAAGACATCATTTGTGAATCGTGATGCATTGATTTGGATTTTGGATGAAGGATAAAATGTATATACATTTTGAATAATTTATTGATTGTGTACTAAAAAGAATGTAGCTAACGTCTGATAATTTAAAATTTATGCATCGCAGTACATAATTTGATGCATCGTTTTACAAAATTAGATGAGGTGTTTAGATTTTTGCATCGTGGTGCTATGTTTTGCGTCGTGGTGCAAAATTAAATTAGGTATTTTTAAACTGATTGCAAATTTTGATATAACGCGAAGCAAAAATTGAATTAGAAAAATAATTTCATGCATTGCGATTGAAAAATTTATGCAATTAAATTGATGATTCACAATGCAAATGTTGATGCAGCGCGATGCATTTGAGTGGGTGATCTGTAACGTGCCTCAGACTTATCAAGGGTCGTAGTGTTTTTGTCCCCAAAATTGACTTTTTATTGAAAAAAAAATGATTATGGACTGAGCAATTATAAACTTTTAAAAAAGAACCGGCTCGAATTTCACCCTATTTTATTCTCTTGCATTGTATCAATGCTCACACTTGGACCTTCAACTGGGAATAAAATTTAAGAGAAAATGTTAGTAGGTACCTTTTCCCTATTATATTTTTGTTATAGACGCCCGTTCTTTTTCAACCGATAAAATCCATTTTTGAAATATTATTCCTAAAATACCCACATCGTCTTCTTCCACAGCTCCAGCCAATACTTTAGAGTTTGAAAATCATGATTGTTGCGCAACGAAACAGGAATCAACCTATTCGGTCAGGTCGAGGAAGCAACGTCTCCGAAAGGTAAACGATTTTTTGATTTATTAAGTACGAAACTATAGTGAACCTATGCTGGGTTTGGGGATTTTTCAGTAGGGACAAAAGTAGATTACATGAAGGTCTGGTTCATTATGATTTTACAGAGCGATGCATCAATTTTTACAGTGCAATGTAAAATTAGATTAGGTAATTAAAATTGATGCATCACGATGTAAAAATTGATACAACGCGATTCAAAATTTGATTAAATAATTAAAATTGATGTAATGCGATGTAAAAATTGATGCACGTGATGCCAAATTGGGTTAGGTGATTAAATTGATACATTGTGGTACAAAAATTGATGCAATTTAAATTGATGAATCACGATGCAAAAATTGATGCATCCTATGCATTTGAGTGAATGATGCATAATGTGCCTCAAGCTCATTAAGGGTTACCTTGTCTTTTTGCCCGCAAAAATTATTTTTTTTTCCGGTTAAAAAATCATATGATATTGTAGCAAACTTATCAAAGTGGACTAATCCGAATTTACCCATAAAATTTAATCCCTTCATTCCTAAATTATTGTTCTATTTGATGTTTATTATCAAACACTGTTTTTTCAATTTTGACACTTACTTTTTACTTTTTTTCTAATAAAAACCCGTGTTTGAGGGAATGGTAGAGAAAATATGACCAATAAGTAATGTCTTTGTAAGCTAAAGTTCAGATTTATAGGAATGGTTATGCAAATATAAACAAGGAAGAACGGAAATATTTGATTTGGTCATCATCTCCAAAGATATTATGTAGAACTATGTGGGAGGACTCATGTATTGATTGAAATTCATTGCGTATGATATTATAAAGAAAAATGAGGTGAAATGGTTTTATGAATATTTTTTGTAAGATTGATCTTTTTTATCCGATTCACCGTGTATTGGTAGATTAAGCTGTGAGATAGTGGACCCGTCTTACGAATTAAGATTTGTAAGACGTCATAAATGAGACTAACTATATTATAAATATATTGAAAAAATTTACATTGTAAATGGTTGTACAATACAAATAGATTTTAATTATTGAAAGCTGACTATTTTAAGTGAAATATCTTAAAATAGAATAGTGAACACTTTGTTCGAAGAGAGAGAGTATATGTTATAGGGTATAAAAATTGAAAATAACCATGTGACCAACGACCTCATCTCTTGGTCACGACGTAGTGGTAAACCTTTGAAAAAGTCTTTTTTGCAGTTTTTTATGTGTCACATTATCCGCAACATCAAAAACAAAAAAACTCATTTTTCTATGATTTTTTCTTCACAAAGATAAACTCGTTTTAAAACAAAAACGTTTTAATGTTGGATCTCATTTTTATTGTTTTTTTTTCCTTTAGCAAAAACTTGTGGAAAAAGTCTTACGGATATTTTTTGTAAAACAAATCCTCATTACCGATACACCATGTATTGGTAAATTGAACTGTACGTGAGAGAGTGAAACTCCGTTTTACAAATTAAGATCCGTAAAACGGTCTTGCAGGAGACCTACTTTTTTCCTTTTGCTTTTTCTCTATAAACCCCACATTCTCTATCAACCTTCCAAATGGTAAGGTTTTTGGATGATCTGAATCATACCTTCATAAACATCGTATAAACCTTACTATTGAAGATGTCATCGTACCTCAATAATAAGTTCAACTGTTCAAGAATTCCGTAATTAGATTTTGATGAATCAAAACTTTGGAATATTCAAAAAGTAGCTTGAAAAAGTACTCAAGAAAGTATTGATGAAATAACAGTAATCAATTAAAATTCAGGATTTGCCGTTAACATTTGAAACTATTTACCATGAAATATGTAGCTACATAATTTAGATAGTTTCTCTTCAATGGCACTTTTTTTATATAAAAAAATAGAGATAATTGCAAAAAAAACTCTGACCTATTTTATGTTTTGCAAAATTAACCTCGTGTATTGATTTTCACCAAATTGAACCTCCACCTATTTTCATTTTTACAATTCAAACCTTCCGTCAAATAGGTGTTAATTTTTTTAACGAGATGATAAGTTGGTCGTCATGTTGGCAACTGACGTGGACACTGTAGCATCCAACTTAATTATATTTTCCTCTTTTTTTCATTGCAAATTAAACCCTATATATTTGTTTGTCTTGCAAAAAGAACCTTGGTCAAACCGTAGTTTATTTCCCGTTATTTCTATTTCAAATTAAACCTTATACATTTTTTTTTCGTTTTGCAAGATGAACCTTGTTAGCTCCGCTTTTTATTACTTTTATTGCAAAGTAAACCTTGTATAAAAAAATTTTTGCAACATAAACCTTGAGAGAAAACAAGATTTTGGCTATATATATACTCATTTCATCCTAAAAAAATTCATCTCATTCTCTCAATCCATTTCATTAATTATATTTTTTATTTCACAATGAACACATTTCGCTGCCATTGTGGAAGGACGACTGTCATACGAACATCATGGACTAATCAAAATCCAGGAAGGAGGTTCTTGGGTTGTGAAAAATATGAGGTAAGTTATTGATTTCTTAAAATTTTAATTTTCTAAAAAATTATTTTTTTTGATTAACTTGTTTTATTTTTTATGTTATTGTAGCTAGAAAGGGGATGTCAATTTTTCCTCTGGTTTGATCCTCCTCTAAAGGCAGTTGAAGTGTAAACTAAAAAAAGCAACAAATGTCTTTGGTTTTGTTTTGTGTTATCATTCGTGTTCAACCTCATCTGTTGAACACGAATGATAACACAAAACAAACCAAACATTTGTTGTTTTTTAGTTATCACTTCAGCGCTTTAGAAGAGGATCAAACATCGACATCCCTTTCTAGCTACAAGAAAAAAAATAAAACAAGTAAATAAAAATAATAATTTTTAGAAAATCAAAATTTTAAAAAATCAATAACTTACCCCATATTTTTCACAACACAAGAACCTCATTCTGGATTTTGATCTATTCATGATGTTCGTATGGCACAATGGCGGTTCATCGTGAAATAAAATATAATTAATGAAATAGATTGTTAGAGAATGAGATGATTTTAGGAAGAAATGAGTATATATATAGCCAAAATGTTTTTCTCAAGGTTTATGTTGCAAAAATTATACAAGGTTTACTTTGCAATAAAAGGCGGAGCTAACAAGTAATTCGACCAAGGTTCATCTTGTAAAAAGAAAAAATGTATAAGGTTTAATTTGCAATAAAATGGCGGAAATAAACTATGACCAAGGTTCAAGACAAACAAAATACATGATTTAATTTGCAATGAAAAAGCGGAAATATAAGTTGGATGCTACAATGTCACGTCATAACATGACACCAACTCAGCATCCCGTTAAAAAAATTAACACCTCTTTGACGGAAGGTTTGAATTTCAAAAATGAAGATAGGTGGAGGTTCAATTTGGTGAATATATATATGAAATAAGGGCGTTAACCTGCACAATTTCATTAATACGGAAAAAATACAAATGACTAAATGAGAGGGGGACAACCAGCCAAACCCTAGACAAAGAAGCCTAGCCTTTGAAACAAAATACATCGACGACATAAAGCCAAACTAAGATAGCTAAAAGCCCTAAACAGCTAGAAAAAGAACATAAAATACCATCACACACGATAATCGTAAAAACCAAAATAGTCATGAGCCAAAGTTTGCCTAACAGTGCAAGGAAGTTGCTCCATGCGCAGGGGCGGCTTTACCTTTATTGGGGCCTAAAGAAAAAGTGTATGAAGAACAAAATTAAGGCCAAATTTTGTAATCCAAGTAGATATATATATATATATATATATATCCCTTGACTATGGGTCGTTCTCAATATTAGCCATTTAAAATTTTTTTGTCAAAATTGGGTACTAAAAATTTCAAATTTTCATGCTGTCTGTCTTTTAATGGATGTAGTTTGAGAAATACCGTTAAATACCACAAACATTTGTGTAAACACTTAATTGAAAATTTTCACACTTCAATTTTTTTTCAATTTGCAATCAAGTCCCTATGGTATGGAAAAAGGCCACATGGCCTTCTTCCCTAGATCTGAAACTGGTTGACAAAAGTGAGCGTTTGAATGATTTCAAATTCCCTTTATCTATTGTATTCTTAACACAGAACAAGTTGGAATACAATTTTTGGGAAAAACAAAATTCTCCACCCTTAAGGTTAATTGCCTTTATCCTTCATCACCTTGTCTTTCTATATCTCTCAAAATTTCAACACAAAGCGTTACAAGTCGCCGGCTGAAACCCCCACGCGCCGCCACCCATCTTCCCGACTACGCGTTTAAAGAGAACGATTCGGACTTACTCAAAACCAACCTAGATTTGTAACTTACACACAATAATCAAGCAAGAATCGTTCGAATCAAAGGCGGAGTCCAGTGGATTTGTGGCGTGGTAGAAGGGCTTGATGTAGGCGTTAACTCAGCGGCGGGCACTACGGACATTGACGAGGTTGGGGATCTCACTGAATGGTGACGGACTAACGGTGACCGAGATTCTGGAGTTGGCGAAGGCGCAGAGGATGTTAGGGTTGACATCGAAGATGTTGATGTGGTCAATGATGGTGCGGTCGTTGAGGAAGTGGGCGATTTGAGCGGGAGGGGGGAGGTTGTTGGCTTGTTGCCGTGGGTGTCGTAGTTGACGCCGATGGAGAAGACAATGAAGAAGCTTTTGAGGTTAAAGATTGATTTATGTCCGAGAGAGGAAGTTGGTGCGAGATGATGGAGAGGAGTGAACTGGTGGAGTAAATCAATTGTGTTTTCTACAAGCCATTTGGTTCGAATTTAGCAATAGGCTTTATTTATTTCATAGTTAGTTTCTGTTTTGGTCGCCATGTCTGGCTACCGAAGAGATCATGAATGGAAAAAAAAAAAAAGATTAAAGTTTGAAAAAAGAAGAAGCTGGAAACATTAAAGACTTTTTTCTTTTTGTTTTGGTGTATGTTTTTTTTAATGTTTTTTGTTAATCTTTTTGGGAAGCTCTCTAGGTATTTCTTCAAACTCTAGGGTCTCGACTGTAAATTAAAATATAAGTTAAGGTTTGAAAAAATTTCATTTTAACCCTTATTTAATGCACATTGGAAACTTAACGAAATTTCTCAAATGACATCCATCAAAAGGACTGACGACGTGAAAATTTGAAACTTTTATGACCTAATTTTGACAAAACATTGTTAAGGGACTAATACTAAGAATGACCCATAGTCGAGGGACCAATAGTTCAATTAACCCATTTTTTATTTATTTAAAGTGTACTCTTCTAGTTTTTTGAGATGCAAAGTTATTGATTAAGTCTTCATATTTTAATTTTTCTACTATTCTTTTTTCAATTGATAGCATCCTAATCCATTTAATCTTTCATATTTGAGAATTGAATTCCTCTATTTACTTGGTGGAAGGATAATGAATATTGAAGAACCAAGAAAGCAAAAACTTGTGTAAAACGGTCTTACAGATATTTTTTGTAAGACAAATTATTCTTACTCGATCAACAGTGTGTTGTTGGATTGAGTTGTTAGAGAATGGAGCTCCGTCTTATGAATTAAGATCCGTAAGACGGTCTTACAGGAGACCTACTCAACCAAGAATTGTCAAGTATGTAGAAGGAACAAAAAAAGAGAAGACTAGTCACAGAAGAGCCGAAGAAGTCGACAAATTGTTAGAGGCATGCATGGATTCGGTAAAGGTATAACTTAAACATGTGAACAATTTTAATCAAAAGTCAATTTGTTTTGAAGTTGAAAAGTTTTTTTTCTTAATTTCCAAGTCTCAAAATATGGAAACGTTTCAATTTTACTAGTTGTTATAGTTAATAAAGGAAAAAAATAGTTAATTAATAGAGTAGATATATAACTAACAAAAAAAATTATAAAACTACTACATACACAATCCCTAAAATTATGGGGCCTAGGATAATGGGAGGCCTAACGCAGTTGCCTAAGTGGCCTTGCATTGAAGCCGCCTCTGTTCATGTGAGTATAAATTAATCGGCTCTTGTGATCATGTGAACTTGCAGCAAGTCTATCAGCAACTCTATTCTTTTCACGAACCACCTATGAATTTTTTTTTTTTTTTGGATAAAATGGTCTTATAAATACTTTTTGTAAAGACAGGTCCTCCTTAGCCGACCCACCATGTAATGATGGGTTGAAGCTATGAGAGGGTAAACCTTAATCTTAAGAATTAAAATCTTAAAAGCGGTATTACTAAAGACCAATTCTAAAATAAATAACTACTCAAAAGCGACTTGCACTCCCAGAGTTCATACTCGCACATCCAACTATCCAAGGGTAATGCGAACCACCTCTCATCTGAGCCATGCGTAGATCATCATGTTCCATTTTTTTTTTTTCACATCTAGAAAATGATTTCAAAAATATGATATTTCTGGAAAATGAAAAAGACTTCATTTTCATTTGTTTGGGTAAATCTTTTAAAAATATGCTAGAAAACATTTTCGAGTATTTGACAAACACATCGAAAATGTTACGGAAACAATTTATATTTATAAATAATAAATAAATGTAAAAGGAAAACAACTTATAAATAAATATAAAAAATATATTCTAATATTAACCTCCCCCCCCCCACAATTTCTATCATTAGTCGTGTAAAATCAATAAGGTTCGTCTTTTTTCAATTTCATAAATACGAATAAAAAATTGATACTTGAAATGAAAAAAAAATGTTTTAAAAAATAAAATAGATAATGTTTTGGACGTCTCTAAATAATATAATGAACACTTTTAGGATGCAATATTTATTAAAATTAAAATTTATAAAAAGTGTACACAAATACAATAAAAAATTCAATTTATATTTCTAAATTTCGTAAGTCATTTTCTTGAAAGGAATGCTTCATTTTCCGTTGACTTGAAAAAACTTCTACTACATTTTTCAAGGATTACCTAACACCGAAAATTAAGGAAAACGTTTTCCAAAAATTATTTTTCGTGAAACAAATAGAGTCCAAGTCAAACTTGTATGGTTATATTAATTAGACAAGAAAATATTTCACAAAAAAATTGCCACGTAGTAGTAATGACTATATACTCCTTTTGTTTTCAAATTATCGTCATCTTTGATCCGACATACCGTTTAAAAAAAGATATTTAATGTATTATAAATATTGGTGAAATGTGTGGTTTTCTTTAATATTCTTGAGCATGTGACCATTAAAGAAAGTTTAATGGTGGTAAAGTGATAAAAATATGTTATTAAAAGAGAAAGTTTTGAAATAGAACAATTATTTTATAACTGACGAAAAAGGAAATGAGAACGACAATTTGAAAATGGAGGGAATAGTATTTATCAATATATTATCTGTCTGACATAAAATCATTTTAGTGTGTAACCTGTGCTTTGCACATGTAGTTTTTTTTTCTCACTAAATTTATTGAATATGAGACATACTTAATGTATAAGCTACATAATATGATATAAATGTATTAACTGAAACACAAAATAGTATTCCAATGTCATTTAATAATAAATTGAATTACAAAAAACTTACAAATTGATAAAATGAAGTTTAAAAGGTTGTCAATTAAGAAAGTAATTGATCATGTTCATTTTATTATTATTATTATTACTCAAGTGAATAGCAAATTATTAATAATTCTTACGGTTACATGAATTATTGTTTGAATATTGTTCCTAATGAATGAAATTAATTGTCATTGTAATATCACATTAATAACATAATGAGAACCAAATTATTTTTCTTCTTTCTCTCATCCTTCTCAATCTAAAGACCCTTTGCATTTCCATTTTGCAAGTTGTTGCAACTCAACTATTGTATCGATATTGGCATGATCAACCCATATGTAAACATTTTCCTACATGTGAAATGACATTGTGTTTGACTTCAATTTTTTTTTTCTTGTAATAGTTCAAAAAAAAAGGTAAATCAAGTATATTTGTTATTTTATATGTTAATATTTTATATAAAATACTTATATTTAGTATTAATGCTTGTAAGCAATAGTATTTAAACAAATATGTAGAGATTTTAATTTATTGAAAGTATTTTAAAGGTTAATACACAATAAATCAAACTCAAGAAATTTTATACCAAAATTTAAATTGAAAAAAAAATAAAACAATCAAATGTCAAAATCAAGAGCAAAATTAAAAAAACTAATTTATATCGAGTAGAAAATATTATATTTGAAATCAATACGGAATAGAAGAAAGAAAATAACACAAATAAAATTATAACTAAAAAGCATTAATAAAAATAAAATAACCGTTTAAAACAAAAGCAACAATCAAGATCAAAACGAATATAAAAACATGCACAAAAATCTAAACTAAAACTAAAATCGGTGCGAAAACAAAATATTAAAATCAGACAAAATCAATATAATTTTATCTAAATAGAAGTAAATTAAGAAATCAAAAGTTCAATTGAAACAAAGCTATTAATCAAATCATAAAGAAAAACTGAAACCTAAAAGAAATCTAGGAATCAATTACAAAAATTGAAAACTGAAATCATATTTAAATTCAAAATAAAATTAATATCAAAATCATCGGATGAACAAAATTTAAAATATCAAATGCCAAAATCAAGAGCAAAATTAAAAAAATCAATTTATATTGATTAGCAAAAATTAGATTTGAAATCAATACGGAATCGAATAAGGAAAATAGCACAAATAAAATTATAATTAAAAAATAATTAATCAAAATAAAGTTAAAAAAAAACAAAGGCAATAATCAAGATCAAAACCAATATAAAAACTTGCACAATAGGAGGTCGTCTCCGAGGTGTTTATCAGTGTTGTTTAAATTTAATTTATCTTTGTATTAGTATTGTTTAGATCGAGATGGCTACCACCGATAGGATGTCGTCTCAGGCTCGTGTACTAAATCTGAAGATTCAGGGTTTGGACCATGCTCCGTTGCTTCCTTCTCTTTATTAGCATCTTTCATATATACTCATTGCCCTTTTCGTTTTGAAGTGGCTTTGACATCCTCATTGCCTACATGTCATGAAGGAGGCATGGTCAAAATGATCTACTCCGTAGTCTTCATTTGAAAAATCTAATTATTACGGGATAAATTAATTTCATTAAAGTTATTCATATTTACAAAAATAGTTAAGCACAAACAATTACAACATAAGTGGAAGATAAAGATGAAATGTTATAGAAATTGTAAGTATAATTTTTTAAAGTGGACTCTTTGAGTGAAACATCCTAAAATAGTATTAGATGACTCTTTGCCGGAAACAGAGGGAGTATCTCAAATCACATAAGAACGAATTATCAATCAAAAAACTTAAAAGGGTTAATGGACAAAAAAAAAAAGGAAATGCCCCTAACCTCCGGTAGATTTTGTTTAGTGATGTATCCTAAATCTTCAGATACACTTGGCTTGATGAAATCAAATAGATATGACTTTCAATCTATCCTTATCTTGAGGCTCTAACCTGTTATAAAGATCAAGAACAAATGTGAACTAGGCAAGGGTTTTACCTATATCTGGTGTGATAATCAATAAACCAGTAAGTGTGAATTTTAACAAAGTTTCAGCATGTAATCAAGTGAGCGTACCTTCTCTCTTTTCTTAGAGGGGTTTATATAGCCAGCCTTGAAGGCTGGAAGCTGAACAATAAGTGCACGAGCGTGAAAGGCGAGCACGTTCATGGCCACGTCTAGAACGTGGGGGCGGATCTCTCGGTATTAACTCTCCATGTTCAAGACGACCGTTATCGTATAACTGAACGGGTTGGTTGTGTTCCCTGAATCATTTGTCTGCTAGCTACACTTTCGGCCCCCAGTCGACGGGCAGGAGGCTTCTTGCTTAGTACGTCTGGGCAGCCAGAGATCTGTCCCTGCTCGCATACGAGTTGCTCAGTCCATGTTGAATGCACGTGAGTGATTGTAGACACCCTAATTTTGTAAACCCCCCCCCCCATTTCCCAAATGTCCAAAATATACTTGTTATATAAAAGGAGTAACGAAAGTTACTTTCTGTTAGCCTTTCGAGGGGTGGGGTGCAGAATGATCAAAATGATAAAAGATTTGACAAGGGAGCTGATTGAAAATTGCAGAAGTTTGTGAAGGAAAACAGATCGAGGCGCGGCGCCCAGCTATGCATGTGCCGCGCCCCAGTTGGTTTTTGCCTTCTCCTGTTTCTTCGTTGAGCTTGCCTTTCTTACGCAGCGTACAAGTCTCCCTTGCCCAGTTTAGCCAGTTGTCTGGCCTGATTTTTCCCTATATAAGGAGACTTCAGCCTCCCTTCATTCTCACCCAGCCCTCTTTCTAAACGCTCTCTCTCTCTCTCTCTCTCTCTCCCTTGAGTCATTTGTTTAACATTTAAAAATTTCGGGCATCACCGCGATTTGTGGGATTCATCCCAACACAATCTTACAGACGTACTACTCGGCATAATAATGGTTTAAAACCATTTAATACATTAATCAGTTAAAATTAATAATAATTCGTAACTAAATTATTTATACTCCATATTCAAAACAAATCACATGGGAGTAGCCCACAGTTCATGTCTGCAATTATTACATACAAAAGGAAGGGGATAATAACTTACCACTACCGAAAAATATCGATGAAAATAGAAAATATTTTGGTGTAAATGTAGATCTCAACACATAGAACACCCCTGCTATGTCGGAATTAAAAACATGTAATTAAATCTTCCGCAAATCGAGCCTGAAGCTCGAACCCTCAAAACTCTTTCAAGTATGGCAGACGGATGAAGGATGGGAGAAGATTGAGCTCATTACTGCTCAATTGTTGTTTTTAAAGAGTGAATGAGTGATATGGGTCCCACCAAGGAAAAGTCAAACGTACAAAATAAATTAATGTTGTCAAAATATTCTGATTTTCAGCTAACTTAAAAGACATGTTAGGACTAATCTACACGTTTAAAAATTACACAAAATATATAGTTAGAAAGCCCTCAAAATCTAGTTTCTAAGGCATCAAACGGATCCAAATTCTGAATTTTCTACATAAAGTTACGACCAATTTACTACGGACAGATCATGGCATGCGGGAATACACGAGTTAAACTAAAAATCAAACAAGAGCGTGTACTAACGTACACATAACCAATCCAAAACAATTCCAAGTTAATTCGCAAAGTCCCCTAGTCATCTAGGGCTGAACCTAGGGTCAAAATAATACCAACCGAGTTAAAAAATCAATGATTCAAACTAAAACATTATCAACTCAAAACTAATTAAACCAAAGTCCTATCTTGGACTTTAAACACGACACACATCGAGCCCAACATATCTTGAGCTAAAATGGACTTTCATAAGGCAATTACCCAAGTCCACAACCTAAAACACATTAATAATGCAAAACACATAAATAACACAATCGGACTTCAAGCGTGCTATTGCACAAGTCCAACTCACGATATAACCAAGTTCTCCTTAGAACTCAAAACCCAAGTCAAACTACTATTTGACTAACATGCTAGCATTGCCAGTTTAACACTAATCAACTTGTGATTAACAAATAAATATCATAATAAATGCAATAAAATTCTCGGGTCCTACACCCTCTTTCCCTAAAAAGAATTTAGTCTCTAAATTCTCAAGTCGAATCCAACAAAAGGGAAGGTACTCCTTGCATAGCACACAACTTGTCTCAAAAAGATCACTTGGTTCTTCTTGTAACACTTTAACAAGTTATCTCTGTTAAAATTCGTAAAAATCACTCTATAATGTCAAGAGTTCTCACTACTCAATCCATGAAAGATAAGTTAAGTTGAATGATATATTCTCATACACTAACACAGTGATTCATCCCTCGTATGATGGCGATGCATAAACACATAATGACTTCATATAGCGACATTTCAATACCCACTTAGTGGAATTCAATGTAAGAAATTATCTTAAAGTTCTTAACCCGTCTCTCAAACAGTCATCTGTTGGAGGTTAAGTAATCATACTAGTTCAAGAAAATCAACAGTCTTCATTGTATAAACCACATACTCAGTCTTATAAATTTCTTTAAGAACTATTGTTTCATTCCATCAAAAGCAGAAACACGTACTCAGCTTTTACGAGTTATATTCCATCATAATGTATTTCAAGGTTTGATATCTCAACTTTGCTCGATCAACTAAACATTTACATAATCCATGGTCATTCCATGCATTCTTCAATTTTGTTGAACAAACTAACGCAATTCCAAATGGATGCAGTTAATATACCATATTTCAATTTATAGGGACTCAAATCTCGCAAGTCTTCTGGTATCTTGCACTCATAATCCTTCAAGTAAAGGGGTTAAGTCGTCTTGCAGTTTCAATCATGTTCTGATTTTAATTCCATCAATACAGGATTCACACTTAAGCATCGCAAACAGATCGAAATTAATTCAAGTCATCAATAAGTTGACTCTGATCATACAAATGACGACTTCTTCAAGATATCAATATAACACTCATGTCTTCTTTGGATACAATACCGTAGACAAAAAAAAAAATCATCTTTTCCACTAAATAACACAATGGTCATAGTTATTCATTCCTGATATTAGTTTCACACTCTTCATTTCATTCACGTAACATCCTCTACTATGTCAAGTGAATCATGGATATAAATATCTTGAAAATCTTTCGATAACTTTTCAATAATAATAAGTCAATCTCAACAATCTTCATTTCATACTATGTCAAGTCTCCACAAATCAAATGTAATTCCGGTATTCAAAACCACGTGTCACAAAATTATATTTCCTCTAAGCCTGGAATACATTTAATGAACTGATAAACCATCGTTATCTTATAGAGAATCCATAACTTCACTCGTGAATGTTATTCATATTCATCCCACAACTCAAAACAAACAAGGATATCTTCCATAAGGAATACAACACCACAATCAAGGTATGACCTAGACATTGGGTCATTTTTCCATCATTTATTTAAACACACGGTGTTGAAGGAGATCATCTCTCAATCAAAACTCAGAAATCAGAACAAATCGATGTAGCTAATTAATCAAACCATCAATGAGTAATAATAGATAGTCATTCTTATTCATTACTCGATGAAAGTCAGTCATCAAATTTCAATACAACACGATATCTCATTTTTAGATAAACATCATCAAACATCATGTGGTCATCCACTAGGCTGTCAAATCATCAGTCAATTATTCAGTAAAATTTTCAATTCCTTCTATTGAATCAATACAATTCTATAAGATGGTTTAAACGTAGATGTTATCCTTGATAACAACTCAATACCTACTCGGTGATAAAGAGTATCCAGCAAAAAAACATATCTGAATCTGTAGACATAACAAGGACTTCCTCTAGTTTTGGTGTATCATTACTTACAACCCAAACAAAATCTCAGATAATCAGCAATACCCTGCTAGAACAATTTACTAGTTCTTAAAGTAAAACAACATATATGCACTCATTATCTGTTACTCATGAATGCTACTCCAATGTACTCGACACATAGTAAATAACCATCTTATTATGGTAATTAACACATGCAAACTCTTGCTTGCCAAATTTGACATTTAAAGCCACATATAGGCTACACTGCCAAGTCAACATACAACGTGTGATTACTTACTAGCATATCATGTGTTCTATACACATAAAATCAAATCAAGTTGAGTATCATGTGAAATTCACATATAATCATAACAACTAAAACATGCAGTGTGTGATTACCTATTGGTATGTCACCTACCCACATACACCGATGGCCCATCAAAAGCCAACATGTACACCCTCTACTGGGGTAATCCTCTCAAGTACACAAGCCAAACCGGGGATGATGCATAAGTTTCCCCATAACAATGCAATGCAATATATGAATGCAATAATCCTGGGTCGAAAAGAACACACGTTCTCGTACACAAAGGAGAGTTCTTCCTACTGATCAATAGCAAACACTTGACGCTGCACTCAAGACTTACCACTTCTAACCTTCTTAGTACTGGTACTCTACAACACTGAACCACTTGATAGACTATTCTGAACTCTCGAGAAATCTCTTCAAAGGTGATCTATACAACCAAATTCATAACACAAATTTTGTTGAGTAATATTCATTCTCTGTGTGACCTATCTTCGGAAAATAGTTGCAAATCAAACTCGAACTCTGATCATTAGCTTATTCCTTTCATGTCCACCTGTATTTAGTTTCACTTTCCGTTCTTCATAAAAATTACTTCCTTGGTTACTCTAACATTAGCCTTAACACTGCAACTGTTCCCTCACATCTGTATTATTCTTCCATCTATGCTCTTCATCTGGACCCGAGTAGGTACAATATTTAGCCAATTCTATGAACTTGACCAAATATTGCACTACTGTCTTGTTGTCCTACTCCGATGCAAGAAGCTCAGATTCATGTTTACCTCGAATTGACTTCAATGTGTACTGTACTTTGAACTCATTCGAAAGATCCGCCCAAGTTTGTAGTACTCTATTATGCTCCTTGTTAGATAACATTACCTGTCTCATGTGATCGGTTGCTCTTCTTACTCAAACACAGTAAATATGACTTTGTCTTCATCGGTACATCCCAAAGATTTAGATGTGGTATAAGAATTTTTTATTGTGTGCACGAACCTCTAGTATCCGTACATTCCCTGCATTACCCTGTTGGCCCATCTCTACAAGCAACTGAAATATTCTAATAAAATTATATGGTTGATTATTCTGTACATGTTCACAACACCAATTATGCTCGCAGTCATAATTCTCGGCTCCATAAATAACTTCGGGTGCACTGCGAATACTCATTCTTATACCTATACACAAACACTCGGTGTAATAACTCGAGAATCACACCAAACCAATACTAAACCAGACTCGGTCGAGGAACCTATCCTGGTCGATAGCTAACATATAGCTCTGATACCAACTGACATGAACCGACTCCAAATCTCTATACGAAATATGGGTCAAGCGTGTAACAACAAAACAAAACACACTAGTTCAAAATAAAACACGTGTAAAGCCCCTGCTAAAAGTGGGCTAAACAAAAACTTGATTAAAACACAATAATCCCTGCTATGATAATAGAAAAACCACGGCTCTAAAAAGACCGAGAAAACAAAATAACAAAGTCAACGAGCCATTGCTCGGACTAACACAAGGCTCTAAAGCCAACCAACAAATTACATTATATACACAAGCACGATGTTACACGTCGGCAACAAATGAATAATGTCATACTAAACACAAACCCAAGGAAGAGTTTACATAACTCTCCTATAAATCCTTGTCCTCACAAATCATAATACAGTCTCCTGAAGTGATGCATACCAAAGATTGTCAACGTCTTATAAATTTCGCCGACCTCACCACGTACTTTCTACCTGACTGGGATCTAAGGAAAACAAAAGGAACGAGGTGAGTGATAAACTCAGCAAGTTATTACGTGATCTATATGGCATGTTGTTATGCACATATAACCAATACGTAATACATAATACACGATATATCAAGTATAGCAATTCATATACTTGTACACAATTCATGTTGATCATGCTATAATGCAAATTGACTCAACGTAATATAAACACATAGTTAGGGTATAAATCAGTATCTCAATCTGATCTGTATCTGAGCTGAATCTGTAAGAGAGCTTTTGACTTGTCCTGCTATAAACACTGAAGTTGTGTTGCTGAAGCATTACACATATATAACTGCACCAGAAATCCAGAAGAACACTGTAGATGTCTTGTTGTCGCGATACACATAATATATTGTTTGAATCTGATAGTATCCAGAACTGAAAACCAAAGCCATATCTGAACCCAATAATATACAGAAAACAACGATCTTGGGACTTAACCAGAAGTCTTATTACCCTGAGTTGTACCCAAGAGTCGTAGTTGCGTTGCTGTTGCAGTACATTTGCTGAAATGTCTAAATCCAATAGTATCCAAAACCAATGAGCTTGGGACTTAACCAGGAGTCTCATTACCCCGAGTTTTACCCAATAGTCTAGCCTTCTGTTTGTCATGCGAATCGCTCTAACAAGGTAACATCCTTGTCGCGGCCAATAACAAGGGAGAGACCCATGCAACGACCCGTAGTGATCACGAAATTTAACTCTCGTAAAAACTACTATCGTCCCATTGTCGACACAACCACATATGTCAGCTGGACTCAATGCGATGCACAAGTAAATGTTTACTTGCTAATAAACACAACAGTCGAGTCCCAAAATAGGGGAGCTCAACACACGTAACAAGCATGTTTATTTACCCGAAAATAAACACCTAAGCATTTATTTGCTTACACACAAATACCAAGGTATGTAATATTTTACATATAATAAACTACACCAAATATTCCCCATTATCATAGGAACAGAGCACGTCATTCGTTATATTTTACTGTCCCTAAATCGACTCTGTTGATTCATTTATTTAACATTTATAAATTTCGGGTATCACCGCGATTTGCGGGATTCATCTCAACACAATCTTACCAACGTACTACTCGGCATAATAATGGTTTAAAACCATTTAATACATTAACCAGTTAATATTAATAATAATTCGTAAAACAAATCACATGGGAGTAGCCCACAATTCATGTATGCAATTATTACATACAAAGGGAAGGGGATAGTAACTTACCTCTACCGAAAAATATCAATGAAAATACAAAATATTCGGGTGTAAATGTAGCCCTCAACACATAGAATACCCATGCGGAGTCGGAATTAAAAACGAGTAATTAAATCTTCCGCAAATCGAGCATGAAGCTCGAACCCTCAAAATTCTCTCAAGTATGACGGACGGATGAAGGATGGGAGAAGATTGAGTTCATTACTGCTCAATTGCTAATGGGTGATATGGGTCCCACCAAGGAAAAGTCAAACGTACAAACAAATTAATGTTCTCCAAATATTCTAATTTTCAGCTAACTTAAAAGACATGTTAGGACTACTCTACACGTTTAAAAATTACACCAAAAAATATGGTTAGAAAGCCCTCGAAATCTAGTTTCTAAGGCATCAACGGATCCGAATTCCGATTTTTCTACACAAAGTTATGGCCAATTTACTACGGATAGGTCATGGCCAGCGGGAATACACGAGTTAAACTAAAAATCAAACACAAGCGTGTACTAATGTACACATAACCAATCCAAAACAATTCCAAGTTTATTTGCAAAGTCCCCTAGTCATCTAGGGCTGAACCTAGGGTCAAAATAATACCAACCGAGTTAAAAAAATCAAAGATTCAAACTAAAACATTATCAACTCAAAACTAATTAAACCAAAGTCCTATCTTGGTCTTTAAACACGACACACATCGATGTCCAACATATGTTGAACTAAAATGGACTTTCATAAGGTAATTACCCAAGTCCACAACCTAAAACACATTAAAAATGTAAAACACATAAATAACACAATCGGACTTCAAGCGTGCAAGTCCAACTCACGATATACCCATACCCACCAACTACTTTGGTTGTCTTCTTCCATGTTCATTTTACCCCATTGTTATATATTTTCTCTTCATTCTCTCTCTCTCCCTCTCTCTCTCTCCCTCTCCCTCTCTCTCTCTCTCTCTCGGACTCGACCTCAAGTTCATAGTCTTAGATTGATAGCTTTCGATTCTTCTCTCACTTCTTTCGGCCTTGATCTTTCTTTTTCGCATTCTCCTATTACATAGGGGAGATCTCTAAGAGTGAGGGCTCTTGTTTTTCCTTTCTGCAACAATAGTTGGGTCCATGGAGAGCCTTTCCCCTTGGTCTTCTTTTGATGGTTTAACTGGCCTGACTTCTTAAAAAGGACTTTTTAAATGTTCTAATTCTATCAATATGAGATGTACAGACATGCGAGCATCATAGTCTTCTCCCCTTCCTCGCTTTCTCCCCTTCTTCGATGCGAGTATCGTAGTCTTCGATGCCCAAATTAGAATAAAATTCAATTGTGCATTGCGATGCCCAAATTTGGGCGAGAATTTTGGCATTGAGATGCCCAAATTTGGACAGACTTCAGTTTCACATTGCGATGCCCAAATTTTGGTATGAGCTTTGTCTGTGCATCTTTTTTTCATTAATGGTATCTTCGTTATTTTCATTCTATAAGTGTACTTTAACGGTTAAAACAAATATAAAAGACTTAGGCAGTTGAAAATTTAACAAAAGGGACCGGCCCGATTATCACCCTTTTTAATTCAAACTAATTGTGTTTCAATTGAAAATTTGACGTATTTTTTTTATAATCATAAAACGATTTGTAGTACACAAAAAGTAATACAAATTATATGTTTTATGATTTAGGAAAAATAGAAAAATACTCGTCAATTTTTCAATTGAAAAATAATCTATTTGGCTTCAAAAAGTCAAAAAATGACACTCATTTATGAACACATGGAGTACTAGTTTTTTAGGGTGATGTGTATACAAATAATACTTTTTTATTTTCTTTTGCATTATTAAAAACAAAATGCTAGCCGAATATCTCATAATTACTAGTGGAGTTAATTGCTCAAGCACTAGCAAGTAGCAACTCTATTAAAATATGAAGATATATTCGATTCAAGATCCAACAAAAATAGTTATCTTACATTACTTAAAGAAATTCAAAGTTAAAGAGATGATCAATTGATCATGGGACCAAAAGTTTGTGTGAAACTATTTTAGAAAACCCATTGAACTATGAAGATAAATTCATATCTAACAAAAAAAAATGATATCTTATAACTTTAAGAAGTGATGCTACACAATTTGGTCTTGGGCCGTTCCTTGCAATTTATAGGATATCTGGGCTTATGTGAAGGTATGATCTTCTAGAAACATGTCAAAAGAAGAACACCTTAGAAGGAATGCAAGGCAGGGCCTCGCGAAACCCCTCAGGCGTGAGAGTAAGTATTAAGCTTGTAGAAAACAAAATAACAGAGTTTCGGTGTGTAAAGAGAGCGTACCTTTCAAATGTAAGTTTGTGAGGTATATATAGCCCTTTTTGGAGTGAAATCCGGGCTGAATTATTATGATGGAGAGAATTTAGGACTTTATGACCATAAATGCTGGTTGACCGAGTAACTGACGGAGTCATGGCTTGAACCTCGGGCTCGGGAGTTATCTGCCAGTTAGGCTCGGGATGGGTATCAGGTTTTTTCGAGCAGCCTTGCTCCCTGCTCGGTGATTGGTAAGTATACTCCTGCTCAGGATAGATGTAAGGTGTTTACCCCCGGTTATCCTGCTCGGGTGACCTCTTTCCTGGTCTCTAACATCCATGTGCTTATCACGTGGTGGCACAACCTATGGCGGTTGCGAAGCACCTGATCAAGCCCGTCATTAATGCCCGCCTCGAAAATACGCAACTCATCATGACTGAACCCAACCGCTGTCATCTCAGAAAAAACTGTTCAGCTTCCTGCAACCGGCGTTTTGAATACCCCACCAGTCACCAACAAAGCAACTCCCCTCACTTCGGCCATAACAAAAATAAACAAGTATTTTGCTCCCCAATTCAAGGCTTCACACAGTTCTACCATGCTCCCCGCACCGAGCATAAATATTCGCCAGACAGGGAGCAGGGGGACACTGATAAGCTCGGCCCAAATTCTGGTCACGAGCCAAGCACATGTGCCACCACGTGATAAGCACATGGATGTTAGAGATCATGAAAGAGGTCACCCGAGCAGGATAACCGAGGGTAAACACCTTACATCTATCCCGAGCAGGAGTCTACTTGACAATCACCGAGCAGGGAGCAGGGCTGCTCGAATAAACCTGATATCCATCCCAAGCCTAACTGGCAGATAACTCCCGAGCCCGAGATTCAAGCCATGACTCCGTCAGTTACTCGGTCAACCCGCATTTATGGTCATAAAGTCCTAAATTCTCTCCATCATAATAATTCAGCCCGGATTTCACTCCAAAAAGAGCTATATATATACCTCACAAACTTACATTTGAAAGGTACGCACTTTTTACACACCGAAACTGTGTTATTTTGCTTTCTACAAGCTTAATACTTACTCTCATGCCTGAGGGGTTTTGCGAGGCCCTTCCTTGCATTCCTTCTAAGGTGTTCTTCTTTTGACAGGTTTCTAGAAGATCATACCTTCACATAAGCCCAGATATCCTACAAACTGCAAGGAACGACCCAAAACCAAATTGTGTAGCATCAAGAAGCATCTTTCATTTTAAACTTAATAAATGGTCAATTCATTGTACTAAAAATTTGTCTAAACAATTCGTGGATACAAGAAACAACTTAAGAAGCATCTTCAATATAAAATTATAGGCTTTCACTAGTTAGAGCCTATGTATATTATTAGATTAGAGTAATTGATTTGATTTTGTAAACTTTGGAAGCCTCCCAGAATTGATTAAGGGCTGGAATAATTTTCACTCACTGTTTGATTACAAGGGAAAGGTATATATATAAAACATATAAAACAGGAATAAACTAACATAAAACTAACAATCCCTAAAAGTTACATAAAGCACTTTGAACAAAACTAATATTACAACCAAGGGCTATAATTCTCCATGTATATACTATTGATGAACTTTCTCCATTTAGTATTTGTCTCTCCAAACTTTGCACATTTCTGCACTTCTGTTCCATCCCTGAACTGTAGGCTATGCACTTTGCATTTTCCATAGTTAATACCCTCCCCACAAGTTATGGGTATACATATACTGACAACTTGTAATCTTGACATGAACTTCCAATGCAAACTCTTCCTAAGAAATTTAGTGAAGATGTCTGCTAATTGGTCATTGGTGGATATATGCTGCAAAACCACAAGACCTTTCTTTATCTTTTCCCTTATGAAGTAACAATCTAGTTCTATATGTTTTGTTCTAGCATGATACACTGGATTGTTGGCCACTGCAATGGCTGAAGAGTTGTCACAATACATGGGAATGGGTGTAGGTAGATGAACTTGAAGGTCTTTCAAAGGTTACTCAGCCAAACAACTTCACAATTGGCAGTAGCTAAAGCTCTGTACTCGGACTCAGTTGAAGATCTTGACACAACAGATTGTTTCTTGGAATGCCAAGAAATCAAAGACCTGCCCAGCATCATGCAATAACCTGTAATTGACTTTATGTCATTGGGATTTCCGGCCCAATCACTCTCACAGTAGGCTTCCAGTTGAAGTTGATTGGATGATGGGAGATAGATGCCTTGTTCTGGAGAAGCTTTGATATACCTTATAACTCTATGAAGAGCCTTAAGATGAATATCTCTAGGACTTTGAACAAACTGGCTCAAACATTGAGCAGCAAAAGCCAAATCAGGCCTAGTTACTGTTAGATATATCAACTTACCTACAAGCTGTCTGTAGGCACTAGGGTTATCTAGTAAGTTACCTTCATTAGCTAGGAGTTTACCATTAGGATCAAATGGTATGGTAAGAGGTTTTGAGTTGAGGAGGCCAGCATCTTCAACTAATTCCATGGCATATTTTCTCTGGCTCAGATGAAATCCATCTGTAGATCTCATCACCTCAATACCAAGATAATACTTGATAGGACCTAGATCCTTGATGCTGAATCTGTCAAGTCTTTCTACGTTAAACTGCTTCGGTTTAATTACATTTCTTTTCCCTGGAAGTCTATTTCAAAGACTAGAGCTCTAAGTCGAGTTGCCTTCTTTATTGTCAAGTCCTTCTACGTTAAGCTCCAAGATCTATGTTAATAGATGCTTCATGTGCAAAGACGATGAAGAAAGTGTAAACCATTTGCTGATTCACTGTCCAATAATAGCTAGAGAATTGTGGAATTTTATTTTGGGGATGTTTAAAATTTCATGGATGATGCATGGATCTTTTAGAGAGGTGCTGAGTTGGTCTTTATAAAAAAGAAGAAAGAGAAATACTTTTTAGGAGACTATTCTATTAGCTGTTGTTTGGATCCTTTGGTGGGAAAGAAACAAAAGGGTATTTGAGACTGAGGAAGGTTCCATCCTGCAGCTAAAAGACACCCTACTTCATACTCTATTCCTTTGGTGTTCCGAGTCGACGGAAACTCTATCTAGTAGATATTCTTTTGTAGATTTTGTTAATAATAGCCTTTCTTTCGATTAATGTGTATACTTCTAGCACAGATGTTGTGCCTTCGTTTTGGTGCTATAGTTAAATTCAATACTTACTTATATAAATAAATAAATAAATCAAGAAATGAAAAGAAAGGAAATAAATCAAGAAAATAAAGAATTTAAAAAAAATTGACAAAAAATTACGGAAAGGAAATCAAGAAAGAAAAGAAAAAAAAATCAAGAAATGAAAACAAAGAAATGATTAGAAAGATAAATTAAGAAAAGGGAAGAAACTAAAAGAAAAAATAAAGAGAAGAAAACAAAAGAAAATGAAGTAATCAATACAATAAGAAAAGATAACCAAGATAATTAAAAGAGAAAGGAAAAATTCTAGAAAATAGTCAGTCGGCCAAAGCAGTGGTTATCGTACCATTTATACTGTAGGATGTAAAGATAATTAAATATCAAGGAGTGTGAAACTTCGACCAACATAAAATCACTGATTAGGGTGTATTTTTGGAGGGAGGGAGAACGGGGAATGTCAAATATTCTACACATCTTATATATTTGAGGCTAGAGGCTCTTAATAAAATACATCAAATTGACTATTTAACGCTCTCGGAACTTAATGGGGATATCACCCTTACGAAATGCTAGTGTCAAAAATGAGCTTTGAAGAATGTTTTGATTATCTAAATCTCTTTAAAAACAAATAAAGGGTGAGACAGAGACCATATTAGCATTCTCAAGTAGTGGTTAACGTTGGTAACAAGGTGTCGGCCGTACCTAAAGATGTGGCATTGAAGGATGATGGTGAAAAGGGAAACTTGGTTTAGAAAACAGACACAATTGATGGACTTCAATTAGGGGGCGAACTTGTACCAAGGCCAACAAGGGCCAAAAATCCTATCTAGAAGAAACATATCAATTTAAAAACAATGTTACCATCCAATCTCAAAATTCTTGTGAGCAAGCATGAGAGAGAGAGAGAGAGAGAGAGAGAGAGAGACCATGTAAGAGAGAGATATTACCAGAAATCAAACCACACATTGATGCCCACATAAGTTCCCAATTAAATAGATCATAAATATCAAAATTTGCACGAACCCTAACAAAATTCAATATCACAATCATTCTTGAGTGGAAATTACCAAAGGACAAATCAATAACGGAGAGGGAATAACGAGTTACTATATTCGTTCAACTAATTCACTACAACAAAAAAAAGTCTTTCACAACGTTTTTAAAACGTTGTTATAGCTATTTTACAATGTTTTTGAAAACGTTGTCATATGTAACGTTGTAATAGGTCATTTTTTAATGTAACGTTTTGGAAATGTTGTAAAAAACGTTGTGCTATCTCCTAGCCCAACAACATTTCATTCTTACATAACATTTGAAAAACGTTGTGGAAACAAAATGACAACATTTCAAAAATCGTTGTAAATAGTTTATCACAACATTTAACAAAAAACGTTGTAAAAAAAGTTATCACAACATTTTAAAAACATTGCAAAAGTTTTATTACAATATTTTAAAAACGTTGTAAAAGTTATATCACAACTTTTGGAAAACGTTGTAATAGTTGTTTTTCAAAATAAATAAATAAATATATATATATATATAATATATATATATATATATATATATATATATATATATCAATAATGTTCTTGTTTCAAACCCTCACCTAGCAAAAGCAATCCTGGTTTATAACTTTGCAAGTCATCATATGAGGTCAAACTAGACTTTG
The DNA here is from genome assembly GCA_013146195.2 of Codonopsis lanceolata. Lineage (NCBI taxonomy): Eukaryota > Viridiplantae > Streptophyta > Magnoliopsida > Asterales > Campanulaceae > Codonopsis > Codonopsis lanceolata. The sequence goes on along the minus strand of CM028377.1, from coordinate 105,110,894 downwards.
AGTGGAACTATATTGATAGTTTTTGTCACCATTAACACAATTAATACACTTCCAAAATACTACATAGCTTCCACCGCAAATGGATGTCAAATATCAATGCCATACATGGTTGAATTCACTTCCACTGCAAATTTATCTCAGACAGGGATAACTGTGTAATATTTGATCTCATCATTCACAATCAAACCAGAACAAATAATAAACAACCAAAAATTGTTACTAATAAAACTTGATAACAATAAAATAAAGCCCTCAATGTGTCAGATCCACAAATATCAAAAATATAACCCAGACAGGGATAAGACAGGGATAACTGTGAAATAATTGAGATCCCATCATCCACTACAAATGCAATACAAAATGGAAGAGGGCTTTTAACAAAAACAATCAAAAGCAAAAATATTAAGGCAACAACTAGGAAAACACGACTATTTTTATAAGACGGATCTCTCTGGCACGACGTGAACCGAGAGAGTAAAGATCTATCTTACCAATTAGGATCCAGACCGTCCTAGTTCACTAAACAACAAAAGCCTCAGACCGTCATAGTTCATGATTTACAACAAAAAGCATAGTATTTATACTTGCTATTCAGTCAACCATTTATTAATAATCATTACCAGCAAGCTGACATTCTACAAGAAACAATTAACATAACAAAAATTAAATACAAGGCATCAGATCTTCCTATTCGAGTGAGAATCACCATGTATGTCGATATCTCTTCAGCCCTCATGACAATAGCTTACACATTAGCCCAACCATGGTTCCGTAGAAAGAGAGTCAACCTCCCGAAAACTGTCAAAAGACTCGCTGGATTCAATGCAATTTGGTACTCCCACCACCTATTCGTTATCGTATACATTCTCTTCATCATTCATGATACTACCTTTATCTCTACAAGAAATGGTACAAAAAAACAGTAAGTCCTTTAAACTTGTATGTCATTGATTGTTATATCATGCTTGAATACTAAATTTAAACATGTGAAGCTAAAGAAAATTATATCTTCTTTTTCAACAACAAATAAAGAGATAATAAACAGTAATGCCCAGTTCAAAATATGTATGAAATGTATGACTAGGGGTTTTCTGCAAATTCATTATGCTCAACAGAAGCACGGTTTTATATGCACAAAATATCATTATAAAACCACGTATCACACAGTTACACGCACATAGTCGCACATAGCACATATGCTAAGAAAATGGTGTACCTGTTGTTTGAATACTAAATTTAAACATGTGCATAAGCAGTTTTACACGTTGCGTCTGTTTTGAACCTCAACTAGTTTCTACTGGCCCTATTCTTTTTACACTTATTTTTCGAAGGGTGAGAATTTAGGAGCTCCAAATCAACTGGTGAGAAATAGCGCAAACCTGTTCCGGTTCGGAGTACAGGACAAATCCAAGAGCTAGAACAGCAGTGCGCCTGACATCATCACTAATATTTGATACAACGAAGTGCAGCAGCTGGCGGATGGCCTTGTTATTTGCTGTTCCACTATATGCCAATGCCAATGCATACATGCCACCATAACGTATAATAGGATCTTGATCTCGGGTCATCTTCTCTATAAGTGTGTCTGCTTCTTCTTCTCTTCCATAGACTGTGAGGGCTAAATCCCCAAAGCTAAGCCTATGAATAATGATTACAGTGTTAATACTTAATATTAAGGATGAAGACCACAATGAGGAAAAGCTACTCTAGAAACTAGGTAATGGGAAAAGACTTTACCTTATTTTTCATGTTGTGTTTCATGTGCATACGTAAGCATTTCACCTGCCTTCTCACTTGCAGTTCCAACCATCAGTAAACCCATACTAAAAATATGTATAAGCAACTGCAGTTAGGATATATCAACAAAGCAAGAAGGGCAATTGTTAGCCATTACAAATATCATACTTGGAACATGCCTATGAATATGTGATAAGCAACGGATTAACCTCCGTCACAATTGACCCCTACAAGGGACAGGAGCAAGCTTGCAACAATACCATGGATTCCCTTGTCATGGCCAGGATCAACAGGTATGCCCCAACTCATTTCCTCGATAGCTGTGAGAGACAAGTCAACCCCCAATGATAAACCTGTAAATATACAGAAATTATGAGGCTAAGTGCTACTGTGTTACCAAACTACGTAGACAAACACAGTATGGATTCATCTAATCCAACTGCTTAGGTATTACCTAATGATTGGCATTTGTTTCTTTTAACATGTTAATATGCCTTTCCACATCTTTATGTATGTAATGTATATGGTATCGAACAATTAAGTCAACTTATTTGGGTAAGTTATGTATGGTTCTTGTAAATATTCTTTAAAATGCTACACTTTTGTATATGTATGGCCAAATTAAACTTTCAAACCCAAACAATGCATATCCTCACAGTATGATAAGTGTGTTGGCTCAGCTATAAAAGAAAATGAAATAGTTCATGGAAATGATGTGACCAGTTACAGCTTCATTCCCGTCAACGACAGGAGTCGACATCTCCTGCAATATTCATCTGATGCAGATTGTAATATTCCAGATCGTTGAAATACAACAAGCCTACAACCAACCATAAACTTAATAGCCTACAAACAGCTAAAAATTTAGCCCTCGGTTGAATTACATCAGAAACAAAACATACAAATGGAAACAAAACCAAAGCTGAAAGTGAGTTTATTTCACAAAATATATGTTACATAAACGCACAAAAAATAAGTGAAGTAGAAAACAATATGATAGAATCAGATCAGGCACCACACCCAAAACAAAGGAGAACAAAAAACAGGAGGAAAATGAAAAGAAAAAAATAAAAAAAATTGAAGCATGAACAGGGACATCTACACAAAACTGATCCAAGCACATCAGAAATGATAAAATTAAACTAAAATCATACTACAAAATAACAGTGACCTGACCAGATCAAGGCCAACGAGATAAGAAAGACAAGAAACTGATCACTATTGGGATGAGGGTTCAATCGAACCCATCCCTATTTGGACTTTGCGAACTCATCAATCAAGCTAATTGGGGTTTTCATAAGGTGGCACTACAAAGTATCATGCATCAGTAAAACAAAGCCATCATGGACCTTAACACTAACACATAAAGAGAGTTTGCAGTTGGTCAAGGGCTATTCGAAATTGCTTGTTTAAAGGCTAGGATAGGGGCTGAACTTGTAAGGGTTTGTTTTATTGAATTCGGGAAAAACTGGTGGTGGTTATTGGCGAGTTTTGGGGCTGTTTGCTGAAGTTTAGTTCGGCCAAGGGCTGACCAAAAAACAGGCTGGACAGATTTTTGTTTCAAGCAAGTTCGACACCGTATCAGTTCTACATCAAACTCTCAAATGGACTTTTGCAAATCCCAATAATTTAGCAAGTTTTTACAATTTTTCAGTGTAACTAAAATTTCCTAGAATCGGAGGAATCGATCCACTCAATTTGTTGCAGGTCAAGTCACTGACGGCGTGAAATAGAAAGAATTACTTGTTGCCCTCTATTAGTCTTAGACAAGCAATCATACATGCATGATAAGTCTCTGTTGTATCAAATGCATTGTCAGATGATAAGAACATTCAATAATTCAATAAGTCTTGTGCATAACAGTAAGTAGAGATAAATGGGAAGCACTTACAAAACTGCAAGTGCCTGCATCAGGTCGATAACAGATGGAATTTTCCCTGAAAGCTGATTCCCTTGTAAAGATCTTGCATATGCCACAAAGATCAGTCCTCTCAGTTAATAAAAAATAATAACCAAACAATCATGGAATTTTAATAAGATGTGAAATAAGACTTACAGGGTAGCTACTTGTAAGACCCAATATTGAATGGAATTTCCCCTGTTAGATTATTGTATGATAAGTCCCGAGCAGTGAAGAGAAAATTTGCATACTTGAATCACCTGTGAAGGTAAATGTTGAGGGTAAGGTCATTTTGTGTTAGCTACATACAAGACCTGGAAGGCAGTGCAATTGCCTATGTTCTGAGGGATCGTTGCAGTCAAGCTATTGTTCCTAATTTCATTCTTTTCCTCTCCTGTGATCTCACTCCATTCATGGCATGCTTGATCCTTGTTTCCTCCCCATCGTACTCTGAGTGTGCCTCGATCTGCTTCAGCACCAAACTGCTATTTGCTCCCAAATAAGCAGGTGCCCCAAATGATTAGGTGAACAAAGAGGAAAAGGAAAACATGAGAGAGAGAGAGAGAAAGCAGAACTACAGCCAGTGCAACAAGAAAATAACCTGCGGATGTCAATGGTAAAATTTCTCTGAAGTCATCCGTGGCCTGCTTGTATGAAGAGCAAGGCTGATCCTGGTCATAAACGAATTTCACTAATAAATATATTTTCTACAATGAAATAACATATGCAGATCACGAAAACTAAAATGCATTCAGGTCATCATTGTTGTAATATGTCCAGATAAATAGCCCCAGCCTGTAGATCGGTGAGTCCATAGATTAAAATTCAATGTGTTCTGTTATTATTAAAATTTGGTACCCTCCCTTTATAGCATCTTCCAAAACACCAATCGATCCCTTGCATTTGTTATCTTTTTGTCAACCAGGAGCAACTGCGCCGATGAAACTTGGAAGTCAAAATCTAGGAGCAGAAAAAGAAAACTTGCCCAATAAATTAAGGTGAAACTAAGACTTTCGTCGTGCCATGATCATTTTATAATCTTGCAATTTTCATACTCAACCGTCATTTTCTCGCTGTCTGTGACGAAATAAGGAGAGATGTAGCCACGCTCAAATTGCATGCCTTCCACAACATACAAGCTGTTCTCAGCACTTTTTCCTCCGTCAAGAGTCACCACACCTTTCGTTCCTACTCTAGACATGGCTTTAGCTATCATATTCCCTATTTCATAGTTGTTTCCTGCACTCACGGCAGCCACATCAGCTAGTTCACTATCATCAACCTGCAGATTCACTCACATTGATAAAAATTGTGTAGCAATTGAAGAAAGAGCAGTACCAAAGTTCGTCTATAAGTGCAATGAAAAGTCAAAACTGAAGCTAGAAGTCGTAAGCTTGCCATTTTAGCCACAGAGATAACCACATATTTAAAACAAAAAAGCATTTACCTCTTTTGACATCAGCACGAGTTCTGCAACTAGGGCTTTAGTGGTTTCTCAATACCCTTATAATTTGAATTGGATTAGCATCAGCTGCCACCACCTGAGGCATTAGATTAGGGTTTGTAAGTTAGATATGCTGCTCGAAATAGTAAAACTTACAAATTTTTTACATTAACTAGGAAAGAAAAAAGTAGCTCTCACAGACCTTAACACCTTCAGTAATTAAACCTTGAGCCAAAACAACAGATGTCATTGTCCCATCACCAGCCAAATCATTGGTCTTCGAAGCATCTTGTCTCACCAACTTGGCGCCAATGTTCTCAACATGGTCTTCCAGTTCAACCTATAAAAGAAATCAGAATATCTTTTCATTGAAAACAGTGATAAAACATCGATTTATTATGACTACATCATTCGCTTAAATATTTCCTCAGTAATAGAGAAATTCTATCCAACTCTTATCCATAACTACTTAAAGTTGTATCTTTGTTTAGGTTCTTGTTTGGGCTTTGTCAATAACTAAAAAAATCCTTGTAGAATCTAATATGAGCTACCCTCCAACAATTCTCCTATACATCAGATTGGGAAAATGTCCATTTTTGGGGGATTGATTAGTGACATTTCAAGCTTTAACAAATTCATAACATTTAAAGCTTTTGATTCAGAAATCAAAATGCCTTTCATATTTGCGTATTTGGGCATTTGCCTTTCCCATATGGTGGTTTCAAAGCCAAGAATGATGATTTTGAGACCACATTACTTTCAGCATGACACAAGAAAGTGGTTTTATGCCTGCAGATGCTTGATACAACCTGATGAAAAAAAGCAGAGGTCTGTTTCCTTTCATGAGCAGGTCTCTCGTAAAATTCAGGGAAATTAAAGTGTGCACTGTTATTGGGTGAACCTCTTGATTTTATAGTGATAGGAAAGGTTCAGTAAACGATGCAACATTTTAAATGTTCGTAATCAGTAGACTCAAAATCTATAATTTGCCCCAAGTAGTTAGGATACTTGCTAGAATAGAAGTTTGGATGGTTGAACAGCTACCACAGTTGGAATTTTTATAGCAGATGCTGCAGTTTATGTTTATTTTGGTTTTATGCCTGCGGATACTAGACACATCCTGATGAATAAAAGAAAGAGACATTCTATACCACACAAGCATACAACTGTACAAGTTAAAGAATATCTCATTTTGGTTGATGCAATCTGCCTAAATTCAAGAAAACACATCTCTGCAATCAGCCATTTTTTTTATGTTCTGAATCTACCATTCCTTAAACATGACACATTGAAGGGAATGCGCTTTTCATCGTTCACCCATAGCCCATGGGTTTACTAATGAAATTTTTTATGATGATTAACCCCATAAAAGAAGGAAATATTACTTGCGGTAGTTTCAGTTGCACCTTAAAAGGTTGTTCAATGTGGAAGCTTCATCTCCTAAGCAGACACCTTTAGCACAGGAGCACACTGAGAGAAGTAAGGAATTACTATACAAACTTTGCGCCCTTAGAGTTCCTAAAACACTTGTAACTCAAACACGCACCATATACAACAATCATTCTGCAATCTGCTCAAGGAACCTGCTATCGTGGGAGCGATAGTACAATGGTCCAAAGCTACAACATGGAGGAGGGATGGGGTACAATAACTAATTGAATGAAAATGAATGCAAGAACATAAAGCATAAACTCAATAAATTTTAACATGATTAAAAAAATTAACAAATTAAAATATCAGCTGTTGGCTCAAACTCACATAAAAAGTCTGGAAAAAATAAACTTACAGGCATAAACTTTCAAAAAGTTTCTAATAAAGGTTATTCAATAGAGGACTCGATCAACCCTCCACAATCACTATATTCTCCTCTCTCGTACATTCACAAATCAAGAAAACACGCACCAACTAACACTTTCATATTCATTATTTGCAACAACATAATTGAAACAAGCAAGCGATTTCTTGACTAACCAACTATAACAGAACTAAGCTTCGCCATATAAGTAATATGAAAGAAAGATGCACAAAACATGATTGTACCTAATTGAAGAGGATTGCTGAAGCTGCACTGGTTCCACAAACAATCAACCCCTCACGATTCCATGAAAAAGAACATAAAAAAATCTCAATAATTGAAGGAAGGAAAAAGAAAAGGAAGAAATTGAGGCAACCATGTATAAAAAAAATATGAAATTGAGTCTCTCAATACACATGAACAAATGTAATCGAGGTAAAACAAGCAATATTCATTTGTTATTCTACAAATGGAAAATGGGGAAGGATCAAGATTGGTGGGATGTGGGGATTTGAGAATCAGAAGGTGAGAGAGACTACCTTGTTCAATTCGGTGGAGAGGGAAGGAGATGGTCTTTGGCCGACGAAAGGAGCAACACGAATTTCACCCGAGGGAGAAGGGAGAAAGGGTGATCGATAGTCCTAGCTAGGTGATGTACACGGTTGGCCGGCAAGGGAGAAGGGAGAAAGGAGGAGAGTTTTTGAAAGGGAAAGGGAGAAGAACTGTATATTACACTTTCAAAACCAGAAAGGTTGTGGGAAATATTTGGGGGGGAGGGGAAATTGCCCGGCAAAGTGAAAAAAGTATCCGGGACCCTCATAAAGCTTTCGGTCCCAAAAAAACTATGTATTAGGGTCGGGACCCTCATAAAGCTTTCGGTCCCAAAAAAAACTATGTATTAGGGTCCACTGCTACATGTGACCTAAAAAGTGGGGATCCAATAACTCTATCAATCAATCAAACATTAGAAAAGGCAATTTTAGAAACACCCCTGAATAACTCTCTTTATATCTTATCTCAAGACTCACATACATACTTAGTTGATAGCTCACATATAAATTCTGACATGCAGCTCAACATACACAATCTTGCCAATTAATTATCACACAGGAAATAGTGGCATGGCTGCACAAGTTACCAAAAACAGGGATGAAAACCCAAAAATAAAAAATAGAAATAAAAACATATCCCACAAAGAAGAAAAGAATCAAGCAGCGCAGATCCTTAAATCACACAACAGTCAGGGCGTTATAAACAGCAATGCAACAGATTACCGTCAAAGTATGTACCATTGGCCATTGATTCGTTAAAAGTTTTAGACTTTTAGCACACAGAGAGCTGGAAACAGAGAACTGAGAAGCATACTCAAATTCTATGTTGAATGAGACGGTCAAAGTTGCAGATTGCTTTATAGATACAAATCCCTTTTGAGATGAATCGCTTGAGTTCTTTACCCTTACTCTAGTCTTGGTCTAATGCTATTAATAAATTGATCTAGCCAGAATATATTCTCTGAATCACTAATGTGGAACATAATTGGACACGCGCATCACAAAGGACTTATCAGTTTATTCCTCTATCTTCGTTTAAAGCCAACCAACTATTGGCCATACCATAAAGAAGATACTCAGCCTATATATAAAGATGTTGGTATTAAGATGCCTCCTACGCTTGATATGATTTCACTCCAGGTGTCCGTTCATTTTTATTCCATGTAGGTATGTAGTTATTAGCATATTTAATCATTCTGCTGCCTAATTATCTAACATTGAGTATAGCAGCAGGACTATCTCACTAGTTTCAGATCTAAAATTCTAAATCCTCAAACAAGCCACTAATCAGAAACTGGAAAGTACCCAAGAACAAATTTTTCTAAGACAAAACTTGTGTAACGGCATTCTTCAATCATCATAGAACGTCAAATACAAATTAAGCTAAAATGGGTGCTTGATGATCTTAAAAGAAAAAGAAAGATTCAGAGCAGAAAACTTCCAAATCTAACCTTAGCAAGAATTATTCTCAGATTATTATCTATTCTTCACTGCTGCAATAATGTTCTATGATTGTGGGCTTTCCCTTCTAACTACGGATCAAGAGAATAAGCATCAAGCTTCTTCACGGTGGAGAGTTGACCATAATCTATAATATCATAACACTCAAAAAACTATTAGTATATTACATACATACACCCAAAATAATGGAGACAAATCAACTTGTGTGTGTTAAGTTATATTTATCTATTTTGGGAATAGTTTGAAAACCCAAGAACCTTCAAAGAAATAACCCAAGAACTCTATTTTCAGAGTTGACTTTTCGAAAAATAATTCAATCGGCACCTGTAACATTAATAATTCTAGCATCTGCAATACATTCAATCTAAGTAACCTTACGATAGCTTTCAGGATCATAAAATTCAAAATGCCAAACACTGGCTCATCACAAACCATTCTGCAGCAATTGCTTTAAAGTTCTACTTTTACTTTACTTGTAAGTTTATTGTATCAGTTGGATTGCTTACCTGTGACTTTAAACCCTCAACAACCATGGATTTCAAACAACACAAAGAATTTATAGATAGAATAACTACAAATCAAATCAACCAACACGAAATCTGCAAACCCTACATAATCAAATTAGCAAACGCCCAATAACAAGAAAACAATACAGACATAACTACAAATCAATCCGAAAAATTGAGCCCTATTTCATCATTTGCATCAATAAAAGAATTAAGGAACAAACTGATGTGAACCATTGTCTATCTCTGCCTCAGATAATAATTATGGAAAACTGATAGGGGTGAGAAAGTGAACATAAAACATGTTTGTAGTTTGTACAATATATAATTGAACCCAAACTACTTTATGATTTCATACTATAGAAGATTAAAACTTAGTTAATAATACTCCACCTGCTTGTAGACCACTTCGGGATGGCCTACACCTGCCTAAGGCTTCCCATTTACCTTTTCTACAAAGGCAAGACCCTCCCACAGAATGGCATGATTATTTCAGAAACATGGGAAACAACATCCTCACTTCACAAATCAAATTAACAAACAAATATGATAGTTAAAGCCACAAGAAAAACTAATTAGTACCTTAAATATTGGAATTACCGAATTACAATCCAGAAAAAAGAGATGGTGAGGATGAAATTTGGCCACAGAGACGGCAGCAGAGAGTGGAGGAGACGGCAAGGGGAGGAGACGGAGACGGCGACGGTGAGAAGCAGAAGCGGGATTCAGGAAGCTACGTCTGTTGTCGTCACTTTGCCTCTTTGGCTAATGCGAATGGGAAATTAGGGTTTTTTTCGGGTTGGGTTCAATTGGGAACAATTAGGTTTAGTTTAGAATAGGGTAAAATTGAACAATTCCTAAAGGTTCCTTGGGAACGATTGAGGAGAACTTGGCGGAGGCTGGAGTAGCGAGAGAGAACGGAGAGTTTGCGTTGAGAGTGTGAGAGTGGAGGAAAGAGAGACCTGTAGTATACTTTTAATTTACTTAATTTTTTTTTGGGTGGGGGAAAATTAGACCGCGTAGTCCCACCCATTTTTTTTGGCTGAGCCGCACAACCACAATATTTTTTTACAAACGTTGTAACTAAGCAAATACAACGTTTTTAACAAAAACGTTGTGAACTAGCATCGCTAAGGTTAAGTGGAAAATGTTGTAGTGTGGAAAACGTTGTAGTTTAGACAAGGTTTATCAAATAAACGTTGTAAATACAGTAAATAGACAACGTTTTCAATAAAAACGTTGTGAAAAAGATCCTAAGACAACGTTTTGCCAAAAAACGTTGTAAAAACCCTGTTTTGTTGTAGTGTAAATATGTACACAAGCTAATGGTATTAAAAAAACAACAGGGAAGTGTTTGACAAAACGTAACAACATAAAGCAACGAAAAATGTACAAAGAGTCGCTAGCTCTAGTCATTTCAAATATAGAGTTCAATGAAAATCGTAAGAAATTTAACATGCTTAAGCAGGTAGCCAGCTGAGCAAGTCCTAATATTGGTTTAGATATGAACTTTATAAAATTTTGTTTTACATTCACCGTAAAACAAAATTTTCTTGTTATTGAAAGCAAAAAAGGGAAGTGTTTGACAATCCGTAACACCATGCATGAACAATATAAACAATAGATGTACTAGGTTAGTTTAATAAGGAGCATCTAGGACTCAACATGTTCAAGAAAAAATGAGGGTGGTCTGGATAAATAAATAACACATTCATCTAGGACTCAACATGTTCATCAGATAGAAGTTCATAATGATTTGATGTCCTCGGTATATGGTAATAATTTTAGGTGAAGCCTAAAACTACACACTAACATGAATGGATATGAATAAGAAAAAGACTCAAACTTATGGCATAAAAGTGTCGGTGGAAAAACCGTTGCGGACATGATTCATGTCAAGAGTTCGTGCGTTGCGGAAATCATAACTTAAGTGCTACAAGGATCCTATCATTAATATCTGGTACATTTGTAATACCCTAGATTATTGCATGCTTGACTTATGCTTGTTTACATGCATTCATAATCATCATAAATATGTTTACTTGGTTTATGTTTATGTTTGAGAGCTTTATTAGAAAATTCGTTGTTATTTCGTTGCATGAATTCGTACTTTGTTTATGATTCGTCATTTAATGTTTTGATTTCATTTAAGTTGTAATATAGCATGTTCATGTATTGTAAACCATTCATAATATGTTTAACATGTTCATAATCACGCGTGTTTACTTGGTTGATCATTGATTCGATTGCTACATTGTTATTGTATGATTCATGCTTTGTTTTGTGACTTTCCGGGAGTGGTTCGAGCGAGTTTCAGACTCATTTTTGAGTGTGGAATCAACCCTTAATGTTTGCGTTTGGGTTAGGACTCCTTTAGGTTGAATTTTGAGACATTTTGAATCTGTGGAGTGAGCAGTCGCTCAAGGTTTTGGGCTGGGCGAGCGCACAGAATGCAGCAACACACTTGGCTGAGGAAGGCACTGAGCGGTCGCTCAAGGAAGGGGTTGAGCGAGCGCTCAACCCCGACATCAGCAATTTCTTGTTTTGTCTTTTTGACGAATGTGACCTATACCACCTCATTTAACCCAATCTAAACGCCCCTAAACATATCCTAACCTATCTAATTAAGTTTTGAGTGGATTTAGTTGGCTAAGCAAGGGAGTGACTCACTAATTGCCCCACAACATTTGGACACATGTCCCACTTACTTTCAACCTTAGTGAACCCCAAATACCCCACTAAGCCTTCATTTTGCTGTCATCCCTTTTCAAAAACGTGGGAGTCTTCTTGGAGAGCCTTGAGAGAGTTCTTTAGGGTTCTTGGGGAGTTCATCCTTGGACTCCATAGCTAGGGTTGTCCATTTCCCAATCCAAGCCATAGAAGTGAAGAGGAGGTAGAGAGGAACACTTTTCACCGATTGGATTTTGTAATTTGTTGCTTGAAGTGGTTCATGCAAGTAAGTTACTTCATCTCTTTCTATTTGATTTTTGCCTCATTGACACTAGGGAAATCTTTGGGTTATTTGAGGTCAATGAATGCATTCATTTAGGGCTTTTAGAGATGCCATGATTTCTATATGCCTAAATGTTGATTTTGGTTGGATGAACTTGCCAGAGACCATGATTAGGAGGTTATTTATGTGTAGTGTAGTATGTTAATCCATCCCTTGTTGTATATTCAAGTATTGGAAGTATGTTTATAAAATTGCTAAAATGTATATATGCTTAAGAAATGTGATTTTTGCCCTACTATTCCTATTTGGGGGTTTTGTTGGGGTTATGTTGGTTTAATGACCTTGAGAACATAGTCATTGATGCTAGTTATGAACATAGGAGGGTATTGTGGCCAATGGCTTCTATGCCCAAATTTTTGAAAGTGTAGATTAGACTCAATGGAGTCAACCTTTGGGTTAGTATGACTTTAAGGAACTATATGCTTAAGTCCTACGGAATTTGGGGTAGATTTGATGGAGGTTAAGCCTCCGAGCATTTTAGAAGTGTATGAAGAACACTTGATTATTAGAGTCTTAATATTATCTCTAATATGTTTATATGCTAGTTGTGAATGAAAATGTATGACTAGTTAATTGTAGAGTATGTGCCTACTTGATTAAGCATATGAGTATATATTACTTGTGCTTGAATTTGAGTCCAGCTGGAGTCAATTTGTTGAGTCTGTGGCGGGACGATGTATCGTCTTTACGAATTGTGGGATTCGTGATTTCGATGGAACGCCGTGTCGGGTTGCACACACCCCTCCATCGATGGCCACGGTGGGGAAGTAGTTGATCTTAGTTGTAGTATGAAAACATAACTTTGATAACTATGGAACTCGAGCGGGGAATGTCTCGGGGACGTCGATACCACGAATTGGGTATTGAGGAAACATATGGTTTGCACGTGTTTTTGCAGGAGAGACACGACGGAAAAATGGTAATGGTATCATATCCCTTCTATAATGTGCTTATATGTGAATAATGTGCTATGTGAATATGATATAATATGATGGTTGAGATGATTTAATGAATTGTTATACTTATTTGATAACATGATATTAAGATTGTTGAGCATGCCATGACAGGAAGTTATGTTTAGTAACTTACTAAATCTTTATGACTTACTCCGTTTTGTTTGATTGTTTTTCCTTAGATCCGAGTCGTGCTAGCGGATCAAAGTGATTTCTTGAGTAATCGTTGGTGAAGCTTTTGCAAGGTTGCTACCTAGTAGTTTAGTATCTTTCTTTTGGCAAGGACGATTTGGGAAAGTAAAGTTATGTAAACTTTACGATGGGTAGCAAGACTTATTGTGTATTTGATATTTGTACATATGTTGTTAGGACTTAATATTTTGGGAGCCGACTTGTGTAAGTCGTGCCCATATTTATGATGATCATGTTCTAGTTATGTTAACCATATGATGGTTGGTTTATCATGTTTGTTCTTCGGTATGCTTTTAGTTGTTGAGTATGCTAGACTAGAGTTGTAGACTTAGTTTAATGTTGGGTTCCGACTGTAACGTCGCCGATGACTTTGTTTTATTAATTGCTATAAATTGCATGACAGGGTGTTTTGATGTGCGTGTCTAATGTTGCGTCACGCGCTTCGAATTTTTAGATCGAGAGATTTATTACTATCACTTTAGTTGTATTTAGTTTGAGCTTGTTAGCTCAGGCGCCACTGTATTTATGTTACGCTTCCGCATTTGTTGAAGTTGTTGGCGTATCGCTGTTATAGCCTTACCCATTAATTGTTTTGTTGTTCGCTTCCCGGCGGCACAACCTTGGGATCTCGTCTCGGGGCCCGGGTCGGGTCGCAACAACATTGGCAAACCGATTTTTTTTTAATAATTGCATATGATAGTGCATTTTTAAGCTACTCTAACCAAAGATGTTATAAACACAAGCAACAAAGTATGCAACAATAAGTATAGTTTGTAGCCATTTTTTTCCACAAGAAAACAACATGTATAGACTAATATTTCTCCTTGAAAGGACATCTTTGGTACACCCTCAATAAAATATTCTGATGAAGATCTTGGATCTCTTTGCCCTTCGCTTGATCATTTATACTCAAGCTGGAAAATCTTCATCTCCTAATTTTGTTCGACCTTCTATTAAATATTAATTTTAGACTATGAGGGTAGGGAGGATCGGACGTAGTTTCAAGCGCGCGGAAGTCCTTTGAAGTGGTGAGAAGATGGAGTTCGAGATCTCAAGACTTTTTCTGGATAGAATGAGCAAAGGCAAAGTCAAGCGAAAATTCTGAAGAGCATACGCATAAAAGCCTGGGTTAGGGCACTCGGTTTACCCTTACACTTGTGGGGGAGGGCCGTGTTCCGTCAAATTGGGGATTTCTGTGGTGGTTATCTAGACATTGATGAAGCAAAAAAGTTGAGGGCAGATTGGAGATGGGCTAAAAATCTTCGTCTGCTATCATGGAAGTTTACCGACGAGTGTTCAAATCGGATAGGGAAGTGGATCACTTAAAGTACCAGTATGGGCGGAAACCACGGCAAGATGTCTTCTGTTGATTGCAGGCAGCGAAGCGAGTGATAGAAGAAGGAAGTGGGCTGAAGGAATGAAGAAGAAGGGTCTGAGACAAGCGCGCCTTCAGGGAGAGTGCCGTATAGGAGAGAGGAGGATAAGACATTACCAAGGCACATGGGTTGTGAAGAATTTGAATTTCAAATCTGAAGTCTCTAACAATGTCGCACAGGAGGGATGTCTTAATAGGTCAGAAACAGTAGACGACGTCGCTCAGGATGAGGGCTTTAATAATTTATGCCAGTTTGAAGACAAACATAGGACGAATAATCCAATGAATGGGGGGAAAAGTTCAATGCAAGAGGACAAAAGAGAGGGCTCCTCGAGAAATGAAGGATCTAGGCCGGAGGCTGAAGTGATGAAGGGTAAAATATCTGGGCCTTTTCAATCCAGTTTTAATACTCGAGTGAATTATGAGACCCAATGGGTCTGAGCCCAAAGAAGGTGGAGCAAATCAGGGCCCTAGTCAGGAAAAAGAAGTATCGATCTCAAACTTGCGCAGAGAACCCATTGCTTTGAGCATATTAGTGGTCGAGAAAGTGCTACAATGGTCTTCTGAACAGAGAACGAGCATTGATATTGCAAGAGATGGAAAGTAATGGATTTCTGGCAGAACAGTTGGAGGTATTGGGAGACAACAACAACGCCAAGGAGGAACTCGCGGATGATGATATAGAAAATGTAGGGGTAGAGGCTTACAGGCCTGTATTGCTCGGGAGAAGATTTAGAAGAGGTGATAGAGAGTGCACACCCATAACGATGAAGACAAAATTGAGGAATTGTTATGGGACATCGAAATGGGCGGCTCAGCACACATGTTATTAGTTTTATGGATTAAAATTTATTGAGTTGGAATGTGTGGGGGTTAAATGATCATAAAAAAAAGAATGATAGTCTAGGAGCAATTGAAAGATGGAAGGCTAAGCTTACCGTTTGTTTACAGTAGATTAAAATGGAGAAGATGAATAACAAGTTGGTTGATAGTGCGGTGGGGAGTAGATGGGCAAATTGGGTTCGTCTTGGGATTGTTGGGAAGAGTAGGGGGAGTGTTGGTAACGTGTGATAGATAAGTTTTCTCTACTCCGGATATAATGCAAGCCTCCCATTCAGTTTCGTGCTTGTTTAAAGAGGAAAATGATGGTTTTACGTGGTTGTTCTCTAGAGTTTATGGCCCAACTTCAGATTCAGATTGTGTGGAGCTGTGGGAGAAGTTGAAAGCGGTCAGACAAAGATGGGATTATCCTTGGTGTGTCGGGAGGGACTTCAATGTGATTCGGTTCCCGGATGAGAGAACAGCGGATAGAGGTTTTTCACAAGTTCATCGATTTTAATGATTTTATGAAAGGGATGGAAAATGTAATTGGTAGATCTGCCTTTAGAGGACAGCTCATACACTTGGTTTAGAGATGGAGGCAGACGACGGTGTTCGAGATTTGACAGATTTTTGGTGTCAAGTTGGAGAGATGAATTAAAAAAAGCTTTCCCAGGATAACATCTGACCATTCCCCTATTGCTCGAGTGTAGTGGGCAAGCTAGGAGGGGAGCTAGATTTAGATTTGAGAATAGGTGGCTAGAGGACCGGGTGGTTTTATGGAGTGGGTGAAATTGAACTGGACTCTAATGTGATCAAAGGGGAAGCCGTGTTCCCAGTTAGCTACAAAACTTAAATTGCTTAAGGAGGACCTAAAGGAGATCTACGTAAAGAGGGAAAATAAAATCAAATTGGCTATGGAAGAAATCAAGAGTTTCGACGAGGTGGAAGGTGAGGGTGAACTGGGGGAGGTCAAAGCAGCTTGCCGAGAAGAGGTTAAAATTTGGCGGTAAAAGGCTCTTGATATGTGAAGAAATTTCATGGAGATAGAAAACAATATAAAGAAAAGAAAACCATGAAATGAAGAAGAAAAGAAAAGAATATTAAGAAAAAAGTAGATAATAAAAGAAAATTCAATAAAAGAAAATAAAGTAAAAATCAAGAAAGGGCAAAGAAATAAAAAAATGAAAGGTGAGAAATATTGAAGAAAATAAAATAAAATAATGGAAAAAACAAGAAAAAATTTAAAATGAAAAAAAAAATAAAACAAAAATCAAGAAATGAAAAATTATCACAGAAAAAAAAAGCTCAAGAAAAAAAAATCAAGAATGTTTTTTTTAAAGATAATTTAGAGTGAATAAAAGTAATGAAAAGAAATGAAGAAAATAAAATAAAAAATGATAGAAAACACTGTAAGAAAGTCATGAAATGAAAATCAAGGGATGAAAACAAACAAAATCATGAAGGAAAAAAAAAAAGCAAAGAAAAGTAAAATTAAGAAAATCAAAAATAGAAGAAATCAATAAAGAAAGAAGAGAAACGAAAAGAAAAATCAAAAAAATGTATTAACTGCATAAAAGAAAGAAAATAAAGAAAAGTGGGTTTTGTCCCTTCTCGATGACAGCAGGTAAACGGACTCCATCTCTCCATAAACATGTGTTGCGAATCAAAGACCCAAGGAGTATATGAAAGAATTCTTCCTGCTTCTTCCTTATAGACGGAAAAACAAAAAGAAAAAGCTTCACTGTCATGACTGTAACTCCAACGCCACCTGCCGACTTCCACCTTTGGTCTACCCATCTCTGCATCTCGTCTTTGTTCGGAGACAGACCAACCTGTTCCCCAACCCTCCCCACCAAACATCTCTCCAATAACGAATAAGCCCCTTTACAAGAGTTGGCCTCCACCTAAATGTCTCCATTCGAACACAAGATACTAAGTCTCGAATTCGAACACAAGGCCGAATCTCCGCCGCTTCCTTGTAAGACTTAGGTGATCGCTGACGTAGGAGAACCGATACCGCAAACCTACGAATCTTACCCACCACCCGAGCCTCGCAAATCCTTCAGTGGATACAAATCGTCTTTTGTCTCCCTGCCATTTACTCGACTCAAAATTTCCCGACCTATTTAACTCACTCGCCAACATAACTACCCTTGACTTCCCTTGTCGCTTCCTCCAAAAAACTCCTTTGAACTGAGCCGCCTTCTCCAGATACTCACAAACCCAGACCAACTCATGGCTGGAAATCACTAACTCATGAAGTCTACCTTTGGATCTCTCTTGGATTCGAAACATATCTCCACTCTTCTCTTTCCATCTGTTAGAAGTATTAAGGGTTTAGTTGGTATAAGGTATATGTTTGGGGGGTCTTGGTGTAATATTTGTTATCACAAACATATATATAGTTTTGCCTAACCGTGATTTAGGTTACGGCTTCTTCAAACTGTTCTCTTCTTTTCTTCTTCTCTTCTTCTTCAATCAACATGGTATCGAGCAGAATCCTTCTAATCTCTGCCGATTGTTCTTCATTAATCTTCCTTTTTTTTTTCTTTTTTCTTCTTTCTGTTCTTTTTGGTATACGCGCAGCATTACAAGACGTATCTCCAGTCGCCGAGGAGATGCGACATGAATTGAAGGATTGCGTATAGAGATTGAGTCGCCTAGCTCTGCCTCGCCGGCCACAGCTCGCCGGAGAAGTTCGACCGATCTGGTCGAGCTTGTAGGTTACCGATTCGGTGGTTGGTTTTTGATTCAACGAAGTTTTTAGGGGTTTTTTAAGGTCCGATCCACACGGCTTGTTTCTTGTTTCGCGAAGTCTGCGTTTGGTCGCTGGTTGGTTTTTTCGATGTCGACATCGTGGAATACGGGACTACTGAGTCTAAAACCATGATTTCGAGGTTTTCTCCACTAGCACAAAAATTACGGATAAGAAATTAACGGGCAAGAATTATTTAATGTGGCGGCGGGTTGTTGAAATGAATTTAAAAGGGCAAAATAAGGAGGATCATCTCACTCACTGGTTAATTCTAATCGATGTCGCTGGGTACGTGCCGCTGATTTGTTTGAATTCTATGGGAAGCTCATGAATTCTATGGATGATGAGGCTGAATTGGTAGCTCATACTTCCAACGCTCGTGATTTGTGGGAGTATTTTGTATGGGGCAAGGATAACATGAACCGGATGTATGACTTGTCGTGTGCGATGTTTCGCCAGATCAACAAGGTCGTAGTGTTACCCAAGTATTTTGCGGATTATAAGAAATTGGCGATCGAATGGAGTTCTTTGCTTCCTTTGAGTACCGATGTTAGTACTATGCACACAACGAGAACATCGATTATTCTTGGTTTTTAGCCGGTTTGAGATCCGAGTTCGATCGCCGCTCTCAAATTTTATCGGGCACGAGTGTTGGCTCTCTTCAGATGTGTTCTCTCGTGTACTTCGGCCTCTCTTGAGTCATCTTCGCTTGGCCCCACTAGTAGTATTGGTGATTCCTCTCTTGTGAGTCGGACATCTCATCCTAATCGAGGTCCCAGGAGACTAGTGGGCGTGGTGGTCGATCTTCTGGTAGAGGAGGTCGTGATGGTGGTCGTGGTGGCCGTGGTGGAGGTAGGGAAGGTAGAGAGGTTCGTACTTGTTATCACTGTGGGGATACGAATCATGTGGTTCGTAATTGTTGGAAGTTGCATGGTAAACCGTCTGGTGATCGATATGCGCATGTTGCCTCTCACACCGAAGTCCGCCCCACCCCAAATTGCCTCCACCTAGCTAGTGAGGGTAAGGTAATACGGATGACCGATGATGAGTTTGCGAGATATACCCAAGATGTCGCTTCTTCCTCTCGCTTCTTCCATCGCTACTTTTGTCCGCAGGTATGCCCCGCATGTGTTTCTTCCTCTCCTTGTAAATGGGTTATTGATTCCGGTTCTTCTGACCATCTGAGTGGTAACAGAGGTATTTTTTCTTCATTCCGTCCATCTTCGACATTACCGAGTGTTACTGTAGCCAATGGGTCTACTGCTTCTGTTACGGGGCAGGGTGATATTTGTCTCACATCCTCTCTTTCATTATCCTCTGTCTTATACATTCCTGGTTTTCCGTTCAATTTACTGTCTATTAGTAAGTTTACCCGTGATCATAATTGTGATGTCTCATTTTTTCCCACTCATTGCATCTTTCAGGATCGTGTGACGAAAAGGATTATTGGTAGATGGCAGGAGTCTGGCGGACTTTATTTCTTTGAGGCTTCATCTACTCAGCTTGCGTGTTCGAGTGCCTCTTTGTCTCCGCTTTCAAATCCATTGTCGCGTTTGGGTCATCCGTCTATGTCGAGTCTCAAGAAGTTATGTCCGGATCTTTCCACTTTACCGGTTTTGCTTGCCATGAAGCATCATCACATTTCTTATATTTCTAGGGTTAATAAACCGCGCCGCCCCATTTGATGTAGTTCATTCAGATATTTGGGGACCTAGTCCTATTGTCTCGAAGTTAGGTTATAGGTATTTTGTTACTTTTGTGGATGATCATTCTCGTGTTACTTGGATTTATTTAATGAGACATCGTTCTGAGTTATTTGATATTTTTTCTGCATTCTGTGCTGAAATTAAAACTCAATTTGGTGTGCCTGTTAAACATCTTCGCAGTGATAATGCTCAAGAATATTTTTCCACTGTTTACTCCAAATTTATGTTAGCTCATGGCATGCTCCATCAATCCTCTTGATCGATACTCCTCAAGAAATGGTGTTCTTTGCCGAGAGAAAAATCGCCACCTCCTTGAGGTGCTCGTGCGCTTTCATTTCAGATGCATGTTCCTAAACCGTTTTGGGCGGATGCGGTGTTAACTGCTTGTCATCTTATCAACCGTATGCCTTCTTCTGTTCTTTCTGGAGCGATCCCTCATCAAGTCTTGTTTCCTTCGGAGTCTCTATTCCCGGTGTCTCCTAGGATATTCGGGTGCGTCGCCTTTGTTCGTGATCATCGTCCTAATGTCACCAAGTTAGATCCTAAGGCACTCAAGTGTATCTTTTTGGGTTATTCTCGCATTCTAAAGGATATCGATGCTTCTCTCCTGACTTGAATAGATATTTGGTTTCTGCCGATGTGTCTTTTCATGAGTCGGTGTCCTTCTATCCTACATCGGATATTCCACCTGTTGCGTTTGTTCCCGATGATGATTTTCTAATCTATCGGGTTGTGGAGTCCACTTCTTTCCCTTCCCACGATCTACCTCGTCCTCCTATTCAACAGGTTTACACCCGACGCACATGCTCTCAAGGGAATATGCCTCCTGCTCCTCCTGCTGAGTCCGTCCTACCATCGTCGCCCGATCCAGCTTCCGTAGAGGTACCTTCTGATCTTGATATTCATGTTGCTCTTAGAAAAGGTGAACGTAGTGGTTCGTTACATCCTATTTCTAACTTTGTTAGTTACGATGGTTTGTCTCCTGATCTTTGTGCCTTTGTTAATGTCCTTGAGTCTCATTCTCTTCCTAAGTCTGCCTCAAGCAAATGGGTCATCCCTGGCCGGAAGGTGCATGGACGAGGAAATGACCGCCTCTTACGCACAATCAAACTTGGGATTTGGTTCCGTTGCCATCGTAAACATACTATTGGGTGCAAATGGGTCTACATGCCGTTAAGGTCAACCCCGATGGTTCTTTGGCTCATCTTAAGGCTCGCCTTGTTGCCAAGGGGGTACATACGGGGTTGATTATACGGATACTTTTTCTCCGGTTGCTAAGCTTGCCTCTGCTCGCTTACTTATCTCTCTTTGCCTCTTCTCATTGGCCTCTTTATCAATTGGATGTCAAAAATGCATTCCTTCATGGTGATTTACACGAGAAAGTCTACATGGAGCAACCTCCGGGTTTGTTGCTCGGGAGTCTGTTAGTTTGCATCAAGCGGTCATTATACGGGTTAAAACAATCTCCACGTGCGTGGTTTGGGAGATTTAGTGAGGTAGTGCTTGAGTTCGGGCTTATGAGATGTCGAGTGATCACTCAAGATTCTATCGCATAGGGCGAAGGAATCATTTTATCGGTTGTTTATGTGGATGATATTGTCATCACGGAAGTGATAGTGCAGGTATTAGTGCACTAAAACGGTTCCTTCAGAAAAGTTTCAAACGAAGGATCTTGGTAATTTGAGATACTTTCTAGGGATCGAGGTTGCTCGGTGCAAGCAAGGCATCTTCTTGTCCCGAGAAAATATGTGTGTGACTTGTTGAGCGAGGCGCATGTTGGGAGCGAAGCCTTCAGAGACTCCTATGGATCCGAATACAAAACTTACAAATGAAGGGGGTGAAAGCTTACGATCCGAGAGATATCGACGGCTTGTTGGGAAATTGAACTATCTTGTCGTGACGAGACCGATATTGCATTTGCAGCTAGTGTAGTAAGTCGGTTTATGTCCTCTCCGCGGACTACACATTGGGAGGCTGCCGTTAAGATTCTTCGGTATCTTAAGAGAGCTCCGTGGCTAGCATACTATATCGAGATCATGGACATATGAGAGTAGAAGGGTTTCATTGACGCGGATCGCGTCCCCGCATAAGAGATCTACTACGGATATTGCGTGTTTGTTGGGGGTAACTTGGTTTCTTGGAAGAGTAAGAAACAATCGGTTGTGTCAAGATCAAGTGCCGAATCGAATCGTGGCTATGGCTCATGCTACATGCGAGTTAGTGTGGATTCGCCGTTACTGGGAGATCGGTATCGGGAATCCAATGCCTATGCAGTTGTGGTGTGACAACCAAGCAGCTATTCATATTGCATCTAATCCAGTGTTTCATGAACGAACAAAGCATATTGAGCTCGATTGTCACTTTGTTCGTGAGAAACTTCAAGAGAAAATAATTTCCACGAGTTTTGTTCCGACTGGCGATCAACTAGCAGATATTTTCACTAAGTCTTTAAATGGCACAAGAATAGGATAGATTTGTAACAAGCTGGGCATGCATAACATTTATGCTCCAGCTTGAGGGGGAGTGTTAGAAGTATTAAGGGTTTAGTTGGTATAAGGTATATGTTTGGGGGGTCTTGGTGTAATATTTGTTATCACAAACATATATATAGTTCTGCCTAACCGTGATTTAGGTTACGACTTCTTCAAACTGTTCTCTTCTTTTCTTCTTCTCTTCTTCTTCAATCAACACCATCTGTGAATTTCGAACAATTTCCTACCCGCGTTGAAAAAAGTTCTCTCCATCAGTTAAACAACAAAAGCAAGCACAGCTTTATATATTGTTAAACAACAAAAGCGAGCACAACAAAAGTTCTCTCCTATCTACTAGATATTCTTTTGTAGATTTTGTTAATAATAGCCTTTCTTTCAATTAATGTGTATACTTCTAGTGCACAAAGGTTGCGCCCTCCTTTTTGGTGCTATAGTTAAATGTAATACTTAATTATCAAAAATAAATAAAAAAAATAAAGAAAGGAAATAAATCAGGAAAGTAGAGAATTAAAAAAAAAATCGACAAAAATTTATGGAAAGGAAATCAAGGAAAGAAAATTTAAAAAAACAAGAATTGAAAACAAAGAAATGATTAGAAAGAAAAATTAAGAAAAGGGAAGAAACTAAAAGAAAAAATAAAGAGAAGAAAACAAAAGAAAATGAAGTAATCAATACAATAAGAAAAGATAACCAAGATAATTAAAAGGGAAAGGAAAAATTCAAGAAAATAGTCGGGTGTCGGCTAAAACAGTGGTTATCGTACCATTTCTACCGGAGGGAGTAAAGATAATTAAATATCAAGGAGTGTGAAACTTCGACCAACATAAAATCACTGATCCTGGGGTGTATTTTTGGAGGGAGGGAGAATGGGGAATGTCAAATATTCTACACATCTTATATATTTAAGGCTAGAGGCTCTTAATAAAATGCATCAAATTGGCTATTTAACGCTCTCGGAACTCAATGAGGATATCTCCCTTGACGAAATGCTAATGTCAAAAATGAGCTTTGAAGAAAATTTTGATTATCTAAATCTCTTTAAAAACAAATAAAGGGTCAGACTGAGACCATATTAGCATTCTCGAGTCGTGGTTAACGTTGGTAACAAGGTGTCGGCCGTACCTAAGGATTGTGGCATTGAAGGATGATGGAGAAAGGGAAACTTGGTTTAGAAAACTGACACAATTGATGGACATCAAGTAGGGGGCAAACTTGTAGCAAGGCCAACAAGGGACAAAATTCCTAACTAGAAGAAACATATCAATTTAAAAACAATGTTACCATCCAATCTCAAAATTCTTCTGAGCAAGCATGAGAGAGAGAGAGAGAGAGACTATGCAAGAGATAGATATCATTGACGCCCACATAAGTTCCCAATTAAATAGATCATAAATATCAAAATTTGCACGAACCCTAACAAAATTCAATATCAAAATAATTCTTGAGTGGAAATTACCGGATGACAAATCAATAACAGAGAGGGAATGAGAAGAGGCCTAACGAGTTGCTATATTCGTTCAACTAACTATGTGCACAAGCTAATGGTATTAAAAAAACAACAAGGAAGTGTTTGACAAAACGTAACAACATAAAGCAACGAAAAATGTACAAAGAGTCGTTAGCTATAGTCATTCCAAATATAGAGTTCAATGAAAATCGTAAGAAATTTCACATGCTTAAGCAGGCAGCCAGCAGAGCAAGTCCTAATATTGGTTTAGATATGAACTTTAGAAAATTTTGTTTTACATTCACCGTAAAACAAAATTTTCTTGTTATTGAAAGCAAAAAAGGGAAGTGTTTGACAATCCATAACACCATGCATGAACAATATAAACAATAGGGGAAACCAAAGATGTACTAGATCAGTTTAATAAGGAGCATCTAGGACTCAACATGTTCAAGAAAAAATGAGGGTGGTTTGGATAAATAAATAACACATTCATCTAGGACTCAACATGTTCATCAGATAGAAGTTCATAATGATTTGATGTCCTCGGTATATGGTAATAATTTTAGGTGAAGCCTAAAACTACACACTAACATGAATGGATATGAATAAGAAAAAGATTCCAACTTATGGCATAAAAGTGTGGCATAAAACTACACACTGTAGCTAACATGATTCAGGTCAAGAGTTTGTGCGCTTCGGAAATCATAACTTAAGTGCTACAAGGATCCTATCATCAATATCTAGTACATTGGCAAACCGATTTTTTTTTTGTAATAATTGCATATGATAAGTGCATTTTTAAGCTACTCTAACCAAAGATGTTATAAACACAAGCAATAAAGTATGCAACAATAAGTATAGTTTGTAGCCATTTTTTCCCCAAGAAAATAACATATATAGACTAACATTTCTCCTTGAAAGGACATCTTTGGTACACCCTCAATAAAATATTGTGATGAAGATCTTGGATCTCTTTGCCCTTTGCGTGATCATTTATAGTCAAGCTGGAAAATCTTCATCTCTTAATTTTGTCGACCTTCTATTAAATATTAATTTTAGACTATGAGGGCGGGGAGGATCGGGCGTATTTTCAAGCGGGGGAAGTCCTTCGAAGTGGTGAGAAGATGGAGTTCGAGATCCCAGGATTTTTTCTGGATAGAAAGGAGCAAAGGCAGCGTCAACGCGACAGTTCTTTTCTTCAAGGAAGCTTTGTGGGTGTGCGACTGGGTGAAGCAAGCTTCAAACATTCGAGGCACCTTCTGGTAGAAAATCAAGGTACAATGGCGTGAGATGACGATGGCCAAGGAAGAAAACAATTCTGAAGAGCATATGCCTAAAGAAGCCTAGGTTAGGGCACTCGGTTTACCCTTACACTTGTGGGGGAGGGCTGTGTTCCGTCAAATTGGGGATTTCTGTGGTGGTTATCTAGACATTGATGAAGCAACAAAGTTGAAGGCAGATTGGAGATGGGCTAAAATCTTGGTCTGCTATCAAGAAAGTTAACCGACGAGTGTTCAAATAAGATAGGGAAGTGGATCTCTTAAAGTACCAATATGGGTGGAAACCACAGCAACATGTCTTCTGTGGATTGCAGGCAGCGGTGCGAGTGATAGAAGAAAGAAGCGGGCTGAAGGAATGAAGAAGAAGGGTAGTCCGAGACACGCACGCCTTCAGAGAGAGTGCCATATAGGAGAGGAGGATAAGACATTATCAAGGGACGTGGGTTGTGAAGAATTTAAATGTCAAATCTGAAGTCTCTAACAACGTCGAACAGGAGGGATGTCTTAATTGGTCAGAAACAGTAGACGACGTTGCTCAGGATGAGGGCTTTAATAATTCAGGCTAGTTTGAAGACAAAAGAGAGGGGACAAAAGAGAGGGCTCCTCCTCTCCTATAATCCAATGAAAGGGGGGAAAAGTTCAATGCAAGAGGACAGAAGAGAGGGCACCTCGAGAAATGAAGGATCTGGGCCGGAGGCTGATGTGATGAAGGGTAAAATATCTGGCCTTTTCAATCCAGTTTTAATACTCGAGAATTATGAGACCCAATGAGTCTGAGCCCAAAGAAGGTGGAGCAAATCAGGGCCCCAGTCAGGAAAAAGGAGTATCGATCTCAAACTTGCACAATAAACCCGTCCGTAGCTTTGAACATATTAGCGGTCGAGGAAGTGCTACAATGGTTTTCTGAACAGAAAATGAGCATTGATAATTGCGAGAGATGGAAAGTAATGGATTTTCGGCAGAATAGTTGGAGGTTTTGGGAGATGACAACAACGCCAGGGAGGAACTCGCAGATGATGATATAGAAAATGGAGGGGTAGAGGCTGACAGGGCCCGTTTTACTCGGGGGAAGATTTAGAAGAGGTGATAAAGAGTGCACACCCATAACAATGGTCAGTCCAGAAGAAATCAAAGGAATAGAACATGTAGATGATGAGAGAAGGAGTAAAGAATTATATCTGTATTGGGTGAAAATTATTTGGTAGTGTCTTGCAAGGGTTATGAAGACAAAATTGAGGAATTGTTATGGGACATGGAAAAGGGCGGCTCATCACACATGTTATTAGTTTTATGGATTAAAATTTATTGAGTTGGAATGTGTGGGGGTTGAATGATCATAAAAAAAGGATGCTAGTCTAGGAGCAATAGAAAGATGGAAGAGTAAACCTACCGTTGTTTGTTTGCAGTAGATTAAAATGGAGAAGATGGATGACAAGTTGGTTGATAGTGCGGTGGCGAGTAGATGGGCAAATTGGGTTCGTCTTGGGGCTGTTGGGAAGAGTAGGGGGGGCGTTGGTAACGTGTGATAGATGAGTTTTCTCTAGACTGGATATAATGCAAGCCTCCCATTCAGTTTCGTGCTTGTTTACGTGGGTGTTCTCTAGAGTTTATGCCCCAACTTCAGATTCAGATTATGTGGAGCTGTGGGAGAAGTTGAAAGCGGTCAGACAAAGATGGGATTATCCTTGGTGTGTCGGGAGGGACTTCAACTAGATTTGGTTCCCAGATGATAGAACAGCGGATAGAGGTTTTTCACAAGTTATGATGGATTTTAATGATTTTATTAATGAGATGGAATTGGTAGATCTGCCTTTAGAGGACAGCTCATACACTTGGTTTAGAGATGGAGGCAGACGACTGTGTTCGAGATTGTCAAGTTGGAGAGATGAATTAAAAAAAGCTTTCCCATGGTAACATCGGATCATTCCCCTATTGCTCGAGTGCAGTGGGCAAACTAGGAGGGGAGCTAGATTTAGATTTGAGAATAGGTGGCTAGAGGACCCGGTGGTTTTATGGAGTGGGTGAAATTGAAGTGGACTCTAATGTGATCGAAGGGGAAGCCGTGTTCTTGGTTAGCTACAAAGCTTAAATTGCTTAAGGAGGACCTAAAAGTTTGGAATAAGGAGATCTACGTAAAGATAGAAAATAAAATTAAATTGGCTATGGAAGAAATCAAGAGTTTCGACGAGATGGAGGTGAGGGTGAACTGGGGAAGGTCAAAGCAGCTCGTCGAGAAGAGGTTAAAATTTGGTGGTAGAAGGCTCTTGATATGTGAAGAAATTTCATGGAGATAGAAAACAATATAAAGAAAAGAAAACCACGAAATGAAGAAGAAAAGAAAACCATGAAATGAAGAAGAAAAGAAAATAAAATTAAGAAAAAAGAAGATAATAAAAGAAAATTCTATAAAAGGAAATAAAGTAAAAATTAAGAAATGAAGGGCAACAAATAAAAAAAATGAAAGGCGAGAGAAATATTGAAGAAAATAAGGTAAAATAATGGGAAAAAAATCAAGAAAAAATTTAAAATGAAAAAAAAAACAAAAGAAAAATCAAGAAATGTAAAGATTATCACATAAAAAAAATCTCTAGAAAAAAAATCAAGAATGCTTCTTTAAAGATAATTTAGAGTGAATAAAAGAGATGAAAAGAAATGAAGAAAAAAAAACAAAAAATGAAAGAAAACATTATAAGAAAGTCATGAAATGAAAATCAAGAGATGAAAACAAACAAAATCATGAAGGAAAAAACAAAGCAAAGAAAAGTAAAATAAGGAAATCAAAAATAGAAGAAATCAATAAAGAAAGAAGAAGAGAAATGAAAAGAAAAATCAAGAAAATGTATTAACTGCATAAAAGAAAGAAAATAAAGAAAAGTAAGAAAAACTAAAGAAAATCATGAAAAAAAAAACAAAATAGATGAAAAGAAGGAAAAAAAAAAGAAAATCAGTAAAGATGTAAAAAAAATACATGGGAAAAAATCAAGAAAAGAGATCAAGTAAAATCAAGAAAGTAAGAAAAGATAATTGATATCCAGCACGAAGCAAATATATATGCTTAATACAACACTTTTTAATAAACTTCCAAATTTGCTCTCCACCGAAGATCAATTTCCAAACACAAATTATCTTATTTGGGGACTGAAGCTAATAAATTTATTTATTGTTCAGGCTTCAACCTAACCACCACCTAGCAAAAAAAGAAATTCATCTCCACCCAGCCAAGTCTGCTTCCCTCCTAGGCCAATCAAATCTTTCTTTTTTTCATTGTTGAGCTGCCCTTCGCCCAAGCTTCCCACTGCCCAGGTCCATTAAACCTAGCCCAAAGCCAGTTCCCTCCTAGGCCAGTTCAATCCTTTTTTTTTTTTTTTTTTGCATTGTTGAGCTGCCCTTCACCCAAGCTTCCCTATGCCCGGGTCCATTAAGCCTAGCCCAAAAGCCAGTCCACTCTAACCCACCAGCACCAAGCATGGCTTAGAACAAGGTTGTTTTACCTTCTTTTTTTTTTGGGCAATTACTGGGACCCGGGTTCACTTCCTAACCACCTGCCTTCCACCACCGGTCCCATCTAATTTGCACCACTACCACCCTTTTATCAAGGGCAATTTTTTGTAAAGTTCAAGTCAAAAGTGTGTTGTATTAAATATATTCCAGGTGCGGTGTCGGTATTATGCATAGGTAAAAAATTAACGATAGTACGGAATGAAGAGAAGAAAAAAATATAAAGAACAAAATATATTTTTTAAATATATAGAAAACTAGAAGAAAATCATGAAAGGATATCAAAGAAAGAAAAGAAACAAAATCATGAAGAAAAAAAAACAATGAAAAGAAAAATTACAAAAATCAAGATATGATAAGAAAAGAAAATCAAGAAAGAGAAAAGAAAATGAGAAATCAAGAAAATGTAGAAACTGAATAATATAAAGAAAATAAAGAAATGTAAGAAAAACTAAAGAAAATTATGAAAAGAAGGAAAATTTTCCATGAAATGAAAAGAAGAAAAGAAAAGAAAAAGTAATCGAGAAGTGAAAGGCAAGAAAACAAGAAAATAAGAAAAAGTAATCGAGAAGTGAAAGGCAAGAAAATAAAAAATAATGAATGGCGAGAGGAAAATTAAAGAAAAGAAAATAATGACAAAAAATAAGAAAAAGTAATCGAGAAGTGAAAGGGGCAAGAAAAAAAAATAATGGCGAGAGGAAAATTAAAGAAAATAAAATAATGACAAAAAATCAAGAAAAAAATCATTAAAACCCCAATGAAAAGAAAAATTAAGATAATTGAAAAAAAAAATAAACAAAAAGGAAATTAAGAATATCTAAAATTAAAGAAAATAAATCAAAGGTGCAATACGATGATGTTCGGGATAAGGGCAAGGGGAGAGCTAAGGTTGGCTCTTGTGCTGGACCAGCGGCTGCAGTAACTGTGGGCCCAAGTATGGGCCAGGTCGGTTTAAAAGGAAAAGGTTTGTGTGCGTGGCCCGCAAATCCTCTAGTTTGGGCTTGGAGGAGATATTAAAGACAACTCAGATCAAAGTTAGGGGTAAGATTTCTGGGCCTTTCCCTTCAGAATTAGACAGCAACCTAATTGGTAGTAGTCTAGGCCCATTTGGGGAAGGAAAAGGTTTACCCTCTCCCCCGGCCCAGAGCGAGCCAAATTAACGCACGTCAATTATTCGGGGAAGAAGTCACCAATATCGAATGAAAACGTGAAAGTTGATGGGAAAGGAAGTCGGCACAGATACTAAGATTCAGGAGGTGAACCGAGGGCTAGTTGATGGGTTGAGTAGGGGGGTTAAGGACCTCGCAGATGAGGCTGGTGATAAGGTTGATTTAGGCGATGGTGGGTATCTAGCAACAGAGGAGACGTTGAATGATTCGCAGGAGGGTGTTGATTGCTCGAAGGACACTCGAGAAACGGTTTCGTCTGGGAAGGACGATAGAGTAGAGGAGACGGAGGAGGTTAGTTCTGATACCTCTGGTGCCTCTTCGGAAGAAAATGAGGATGGGTTGTCATGTGGAAGAGTTGATCAAGAGGAAGAAGCTAAGGAACTGGAGGAGCCAGTACTTAACTATTGAGGAAGAGGAGGAAGACATCTCAATTTGGGTGAAAAGGAGGGCCAAAGGCTTGGGAAAAATTTTGGGTGTTTCCTGTGCAGAGTTTGAGTAAAGTCATGGACTTATTGCTGGACATAGAGAAGAATTGGAAGTCTTCGGAGGTCTACAACAACAGTAAAGGGAAATACTCTAGGGATAGGAGAAAGAGAGCTGAAACAACTTTGCGGCAGCTTTAATTTCGACCAGGCAGGGGCTAATAATGGGAAGGGGAGGAAAATTTTATCATGCATCTCAAAATTATTTCTTGGAATATTTGGGGTCTAACTAATGAAAGAAAGAGGAAGATAATTAGTGCTAATTTGAGAAGATGGAAACCTCATGTAGTATGCGTACAAGAAACAAAAATGGAATTGGTGGACAGGAAGGTGATTTGTAGTTTAGGAGGAGGAAGATGGTTTGATTGGACTTTTTTAGGGGCTGTAGGGTCAGCTGGAGGCATTCTTTTGATGTGGGATCGGAGGGTGATTTCGAAATTGGCAGTAGAGAAAGGGTCATTCTCAATCTCATGTTTGATGAAAATGGTGGACAGTAACCTAGAATGGCTTTTTTCGGGGGTGTATCGTCCATGTTCAGATTCTGCTCGTTTAAATATGTGGGAGGAATTAAAAAGGGCGAATAATAGATGGAATGTTCCTTGGTATATAGGTGGGGATTTTAATGCTGTCCGTTTTCCACAAGAATGTAAAGGGGCTTGGGGTTTTTCTCGGGCTATGGAGGAGTTCAATGATTTCATCAATGAGATGGGTTTGGTAGATCTGAATCTAACACGGGGTGAATATACTTGGTTCAGAAAAGATGCTAATAATCAGTATTCCAGAATTGATCAATTTCTTACATCCTCGGATTGGGGGGATAGCTTCAGTGGCACCTCTCAGTTTTGTCTTCCAAGAGTATATCAGATCATGTCCCATTACTTCTCGAATGTGGGGGTTTATGCAAAGGAATGTCTCCATTCAGGTTTGAGAATATGTGGCTCAAGGAGCTGGGGTTTGTGGAATGGGTCAGATTAAAGTGGCAATCCTATGAGGTAGATGGAAATCCTGGTCACATTCTGGCCAAAAAATTTAAACTCTTGAAGGCAGATATTATTATTTGGAATAGGGAGGTTTACAGGAAGATAGAAATTAGAATTCCAAAAGCTGTGGAAGAGCTGAAAAGACTAGAGTTAAGGGCAGTAATGGGAGTTTTGTCTGCAGGGGAGGAGGAACAGATGGTAGTAGTCAAGAAAGAGCTGGAGCAGATGTTTCTTAGCGAGGAAATCTGTTGGAAGTAATCCAGAGTACAATGGTTGAAGGAAGGAGGGATAAAAATACAAAAAAAATCCACAGAAATGCCAGTGTTCATAAGGCCGGAAATCAAATTCATAGTGTCTCGATTGGGGGCAGACTTCTGGAAGATAAAGAAGAAATTAAGGAGGCTATTGTGGATTTTAACAAGCAGCTGCATTGAGATGGTGGTCATTATTGTCCAAAGCTGGATGGGGTGCAATTCAGTTCTCTTGATGAGGAGGATAGGTCAGCTCTAGAGCAATCTTTCTCTAAAAATGAGTGGTGGCTGCTCTTAACACTTTGAAGAGAGACAAAGCTCAAGGCCCGGACAGTTTCTCGTTAGCCTTTTTCAATGTCTGTTGGGATGTGGTCAAGGAAGATGTTATGAAGATGTTTTAATTTTTTCACACCAGCATGGGTTTTGAAAAGAGTCTCAATGCGACTTTCATTGCCTTGATTCCGAAAAAATGCCGAGCTAGTGAGTTGAAAGATTTTAGGCCCAGCCTGATTGGTAGCGTTGACAAGCTATTAGCCAAAGTTCTTTCTTTACCTTTGAGGAAGATCATTGGTAAAGTTATATCTGAATTCCAGTATACTTTTGTGGGGGAGCGTCAGATTATTGACGCATCTTTTATTGCTATCGAGGCGGTGGATGCTAGATTGCGCAATGGTATTCCAGGATTATTGTGCAAGTTGGATATCGAAAAAGCGTACGATCATGTAAATTGGATGAAGTTCTGTTTGTTTTTCAGTTTTGGTGAATGGTGAGTCCACTAGATTTTTTGACAGCTCGAGGGGTTTGAGAAGAGGCCTAACGAGTTACTATATTTGTTCAACTAACTATGTACACAAGCTAATGGTATTAAAAAAACAACGGGGAAGTGTTTGACAAATTGTAACAACATAAAGCAACGAAAAATGTACAAAAGAGTTGCTAGCTCTAGTCATTTCAAATATAGAGTTCAATGAAAATCGTAAGAAATTTCAAATGCTTAAGCAGGCAGCCAGCAGAGAGTCCTAACAAAATTTTCTTGTTATTGAAAGCAATAACTGGAAATGTTTGACAATCCGTAACACCATGCATGAAAAATATAAACAATAGGTCAGTTTAATAAGGAGCATCTAGGACTCAACATGTTCAAGAAAAAATGAGGGTGGTCTGGATAAATAAATAACACATTTCATCTAGGACTCAACATGTTCATCAGATAGAAGTTCATAATGATTTGATGTCCTCGGTATATGGTAATAGTTTTAGGTGAAGCCTAAAACTACACACTAACATGAATGGATAAGACTAAGAAAAAGACTCCAACTTATGCCATAAAAGTGTGTTGGTGCAAAAACTGTTGCGGACATGATTCATGTCAAGAGTTCATGCGCTTCGGAAATCATAACTTAAGTGCCACAAGGATCCTATCATCAATATCCAGTACATTGGCAAACCGATTTTTTTTTAATAATTGCAAATGATAGTGCTTTTTTAAGCTACTCTAACCAAAGACGTTATAAACACAAGCAACAAAGTATGCAACAATAAGTATAGTTTGTAGCCATTTTTTCCCCCAAGAATGTTCAACATATAAAGACTAACATTTCTCCTTGAAAGGACCCCATATTTGGTACACCCTCGATAAAATATTGTGATGAAGATCTTGGATCTCTTTGCCCTTCGCTTGATCATTTATAGTCAAGTGGGAAAAATCTTCATCTCCTAATTTTGTTTGACCTTCTATTAAATATTAATTTTAGACTATGAGGGCAGGGAGGATCGGACGTATTTTCAAGCGCGCGGAAATCCTTTAAGTGGTGAGAAGATGGAGTTCGAGATCCCAGGACTTTTTCTGGATAGAAAGGAGCAAAGGCAGAGTCAACGCGACTGTTCTTTTCTTCAAGGAGGCTTTGTGGGTGTGCGACTGGGTGAAGCAAGCTTCAAACATTCGAGGCACCTTCTGGTAGAAACGCAAGGTGCAATGGCGTGAGGTGACGGTGGCCAAGGAAGAAAACAATTCTGAAGAGCATACGCCTAAAGAAGCCTGGGTTAGGGCACTCGGTTTACCCTTACACTTGTGGGGGAGGGCCGCAAATTGGGGATTTCTGTGATGGTTATCTAGACATTGATGAAGCAACAAAGTTGAGGGCAGATTGGAGATGGGCTAAAATATCTTGGTCTGCAATCATCGAAGTTTACCGACGAGCGTTCAAATCGGCTAAGGAAGTGGATCTCTTAAAGTACCAATATGGGCGGAAACCACAGCAAGATGTCTTCTGTGGATTGCAGGCAGCGGAGCGAGTGATAGAAGAAGGAAGTGGGCTAAAGGAATGAAGAAGAAGGGTAGTCCGAGACACGCGCGCCTTCAGGGAGAGTGCCGTATAGGAGAGAGGAGGATAAGACATTATCAAGGCACGTGGGTTGTGAAGAATTTGAATTTCAAATCTGAAGTCTCTAACAACGTCGCACAGGAGGGATGTCTTAATAGGTCAGAAACAGTAGACGACGTCGCTCAGGATGAGGGCTTTAATAATTCAGGCCAGTTTGAAGACAAACATGGGCCAAATAATTCAATGAATGGGGGGAAAAGTTCAATGCAAGAGGACAAAAGAGAGGGCTCCACGAGAAAAGAAGGATCTGGGCCGGAGGCTGAAGTGATGAAGGGTAAAATATCTGGGCCTTTTCAATCCAGTTTTAATACTCAAGAGAATTATGAGACAAAATGGAGGGGTAGAGGCTGACAGGGCCCGTTTTGCTCGAGGGAAGATTTAGAAGAGGTGATAGAGAGTGCACATCCATAACGATGGTCGGTCCAGAAGAAATCAAGGGAATAGAACAGGTAGATGATGAGAGGAGTAAAGAATTATATCTGTATTGGGTGCAAAATATTTGGTAGTGTCTTGCAAAGGTTATGAAGACAAAATTGAGGAATTGTTATGGGACGTGGAAAAGGGCGGCTCAGCACACAAGTTATTAATTTTATGGATTAAAATTTATTGAGTTGGAATGTGTGGGGGTTGAATGATCATAAAAAAAGGATGATAGTCTAGGAGCAATTGAAAGATGGAAGAGTAAACCCACCGTTGTTTGTTTGCAGTAGATTAAAATGGAAAAGATGGATGACAAGTTGGTTGATAGTGCGGTGGGGATGGGTAAATTGGGTTCATCTTGGGGCTGTTGGGAAGAGTAGGGGGGTGTTGGTAACGTGTGATAGATGAGTTTTATCTAGACCTGATATAATGCAAGCCTCCCATTCAATTTCGCGCTTGTTTAAAGAGGAAAATGATGGTTTTACGTGGGTGTTCTCTAGAGTTTATGGCCCAACTTCAGATTCAGATTATGTGGAGCTGTGGGAGAAGTTGAAAGCGGTCAGACAAAGAGGGGATTATCCTTGGTGTGTCAGGAGGGACTTCAATGTGATTCGGTTCCCAGATGAGAGAACAGCGGATAGAGGTTTTTCACAAGTTATGATGGATTTTAATGATTTTATTAATGAGATGGAATTGGTAGATCTACCTTTAGAGGACAGCTCTTACACTTGGTTTCGAGATGGAGGCAGACGACAGTGTTCGAGATTGTCAAGTTGGAGCGATGAATTAAAAAAAGCTTTCCCAGGGTAACATCTGATCATTCCCCTATTGCTCGAGTGCAGTGGGCAAGCTAGGAAGGGAGCTAGATTTAGATTTGAGAATAGGTGGCTAGAGGACCCGGTGGTTTTAGGGAGTGGGTGAAATTGAAGTGGACTCTAATGTGATCGAAGGGGAAGCCGTGTTCCCGGTTAGCTACAAAGCTTAAATTGGTTAAGGAGGACCTAAAAGTTTGGAATAAGGAGATCTACGTAAAGATAGAAAATAAAATCAAATTGGCTATGGAAGAAATCAAGAGTTTCGACGAGGTGGAAGGTGAGGGTGAACTGGGGGATGTCAAAGTAGCTCGTCGAGAAGAGGTTAAAATTTGGTGGTAGAAGGCTCTTGATATGTGAAGAAATTTCATGGAGATAGAAAACAATATAAAGAAAAGAAAACCATGAAATGAAGAAGAAAAGAAAACCATGAAATGAAGAAGAAAAGAAAAGAAAATTAAAAAAAAAATAGATGACAAAAGAAAATAAAGTAAAAAGCAAGAAAATATAATCAAGAAATGAAGGGCAAGAAATTATAAAAAAAGAAAGGCGAGAGAAATATTGAAGAAAATAAAATAAAATAATGGAAAAAAATCAAGAAAAAATTTATAATGAAAAAGAAAACAAAAGAAAAATCAAGAAATGAAAAAAATTTCACAGAAAAAGAATCAAGAAAGTTTTTTAAAAAAAATGAAAGAAAACACTATAAGAAGGTCATGAAATGAAAATCAAAGGATGAAAACAAACAAAATCATGAAGGAAAAAAAAGCAAAGAAAAGTAAAATTAAGAAAACCAAAAATAGAAGAAATCAATAAAGAAAGAAGAAGAAGAGAAACGAAAAGAAAAATCAAGAAAATGTATAAACTGCATAAAAGAAAGAAAATAAAGAAAAGTAACAAAAACTAAAGAAAATCATGAAAAAAAACAAAACAAAATAAATGAAAAGAAGAAAAGAAAAAAAGAAAATCAATAAAGAAGTAAAAAATACATGTGAAAAAATCAAGAAAAGAAATCAAGTAAAATCAAGAAAGTAAGAAAAGATAATTGATATACAGCACCCAGCATATATATGCTTAATACAACGCTTTTTAATAAACTTCCAAATTTGCCCTCCACCGAAGATCAATTTCCAAACACAAATTATCTTATTTGGGGGCTGAAGCATGTCTAATAAATTTATTTATTTTTCAGGCTTCAACCTGCCCACCACCTAGACAGCCCAAGCAGCAAAAAAAGAAATTCATCTCCACCCAGCCAAGTCTGCTTCCCTCCTAGACCAGTCAAATCTTTTTTTTTTGCATTGTTGAGCTGCCCTTCGCCCAAGCTTCCCTCTGCCCAGGTTCATCAAACCTAGCCCAAAGCCAGTTCCCTCCTAGGTCAGTCCTTTTTTTTTTTTTTGCATTGTTGAGCTGCCCTTCGGCCAAGCTTCCCCCTGCCCGGGTCCATCAAGGCTAGCCAAAAGCCAGTTCTAACCCACCAGCACCAAGCCTGGCTTAGAACAAGGTTGTTTTACCTTCTTTCTTTTTGGGCAATTACTGGGACCGAGTCCACTTCCAAACCACCTGCCTTCCACCACCAGTCCCATCTAATTTGCACCACTACCACCCTTTTATCAAGGGCAATTTTTTGTAAAGTCTAATTCAAAACTGTTGTATTAAGTATATTCCAGTTGCGATATCGGTATTATGCATAGGTAAAAAATTAACGAAAGTACGGATTGAAGAAAAGAAAAAAAATAAAGAAAAAAATAATATTTTCAAGAAAATATAGAAAACTAGAAGAAAATCATGAAAGGATATCAAAGAAAGAAAAGAAACAAAATCATGAAGAAAAAAAAAACAATGAAAAGAAAAATTACGAAAATCAAGATATGATAAGAAAAGAAAATCAAGAAAGAGAAAAGAAAGAAGAAGAGAAAGAAAAATAGAAATCAAGAAAATGTAGAAACTAAATTATATAAAGAAAATAAAGAAATGTAAGAAATGAAGTCCTGTTTATCTACTGTTTGTTTTTCAGTTTTGATGAATGGTGAGCCCGCTGGATTTTTTGATAGCTCGAGGGGCTTGAGACAAGGAGATCCTCTTTCTCCTTTTCTTTTTATCATCATTATGGAGGTGTTGAGTAGGCTCATGGATAGAGTTGTTGTTGTAGGTGGTTTTATCAGTGGGATCAGGATGGGTCGTGCGGATGGCACAGAATTGTTAGTGTCACATCTTTTGTTCGCAGATGATACTTTTGTCCTCTGTGGTGCAGATTATTCGCAGTTAGGAGAGCTAAGGTTGGCTCACGTGCTGGACCAGCGGCTGCAGTAACTGTGGGCCTAAGTATGGGCCAGGTCAGTTTAAAAGGAAAAGGTCTGTGTGGGTGGCCCGTAAATCCTAGTTTGAGCTTGGAGGAGATATTAAAGACAAATCAGATCAATGTTGGGGTTAAGATTTCTGTGCCTTTCCCTTCAGAATTAGACAGCAACCAAATTGGTTGTAGTCTAGGCCCATCTGGGGAAGGAAAAGGTTTACCCTCTCACCCGGCCTAGAGCGAGCCATATGTGAGTCAGTAATGGAAGTAGACACAGATACTAAGATTTAGGAGGTGAATCGAGGGCTAGTTGATGGGTTGAGTAGGGGGGTTAAGGACCTCCCAGATGAGGCTGGTGATAAGGTTAATGTAGGCGATGGTGGGTGTTGATTATATTGAAGAAGAAGAAGAAGAGAAGAGTTTTGGAGAAGCCGTAACCTAAATCACGGTTAGGCAGAAATATATATATGTTTGTGATAACAAATATTACACCAAGACCCCCCAAACATATACCTTATACCAACTAAACCCTTAATACTTCTAACACTCCCCCTCAAGCTGGAGCATAAATGTTATGCATGCCCAGCTTGTTACAAATATATCCTATTCTTGTGCCATTTAAAGACTTCATGAAAACATCTGCTAGTTGATCGCCAGTCGGAACAAAACTCGTGGAAATTATTTTCTCTTGAAGTTTCTCACGAACAAAGTGACAATCAAGCTCAATATGCTTTGTTCGTTCATGAAACACTGGATTAGATGCAATATGAATAGCTGCTTGGTTGTCACACCACAACTGCATAGGCATTGGATTCCCGATACCGATCTCCCAAATCGAATCCACACTAACTCGCATGTAGCATGAGCCATAGCCCTCGATTCAACACTTGATCTTGACACAACCGATTGTTTCTTACTCTTCCAAGAAACCAAGTTACCCCAACAAACACGCAATATCCGAAGTAGATCTCTTATCCGGGGATCCTGTCCAATCCGCATCAAGAAACCCTTCTACTCTCATATGTCCATGATCTCGATCGATATGCCTAGCCACGGAGCTCTCTTAAGATACCGAAGAATCTTAACAGCAGCCTCCCAATGTGTAGTCGCGGAGAGGACATAAACCGACTTACTACACTAATCGCAAATGCAATATCTCGGTCTCGTCACGGCAAGATAGTTCAATTTCCCAACAAGCCGTCGATATCTCTCGGATCGCAAAACTTTCACCCCTTCATTGTAAGTTTCAGTATTTGGATCCATAGGAGTCTCAGAAGGCTTCGCTCCCAACATACCTGCCTCACTCAACAAGTCACACACATACTTTCTCTGGGACAAGAAGATGCCTTGCTTGCACCGAGCAACCTCAATCCCTAGAAAGTATCTCAAATTACCGAGATCCTTCGTTTGAAACTTTTCCTGAAGGAACCGTTTTAGTGCACTAATACCTGCACTATCACTTCCCGTGATGACAATATCATCCACATAAACAACCAGTAAAATGATTCCTTCACCCCTGCGCTGATAGAATACTGAGTGATCACTCTGACATCTCATAAGCCCGAACTCAAGCACTACCTCACTAAATCTCCCAAACCACGCACGTGGAGATTGTTTTATCCCGTATAATGACCGCTTGCAAACTAACCTGACTCCCCGAGCAACAAACCCAGGAGGTTGCTCCATGTAGACCTCCTCGTGTAAATCACCATGAAGGAATGCATTTTTGACATCCAATTGATAAAGAGGCCAATGAGAAGAGGCAGCAAGAGAGATAAGTAAACGAATAGAGGCAAGCTTAGCAACTGGAGAAAAAGTGTCTGTATAATCAACCCCATATGTCTGAGCATACCCCTTGGCAACAAGGCGAGCCTTAAGACGAGCCAAAGAACCATCCGGGTTAACCTTAACAGCATAGACCCATTTGCACCCAATAGTATGTTTACCTGATGGCAATGGAACCAAATCCCAAGTTTGATTGTGCGTAAGGGCAGTCATTTCCTCGTCCATAGCAGCCTTCCAGCCAGGATGACCCACCGCTTGCAGCACTTAGGAAGAGAATGAGACTCAAGGACATTAACAAAGGCACAAAGATCGGGGAGACAAACCATCGTAACTAACAAAGTTAGAAATAGGATGTAACGCATAACTACGTTTACCTTTTCTAAGAGCAACAGAATATCAAGATCGAGAAGGTACCTCTACGGAAGCTGGATCGAGGCGGCGATGGTAGGACGGACTCAGAGCGAGGGAGGCGAGGAGGCATATTCCCTTGAGAGCATGTGCGTCGGGTGTAAACCTGTTGAATAGGAGGACGAGGTAGATCGTGGGAAGGGAAAGAAAGGACTCCACAACCCGATAGAGTAGAAAATCATCATCGGGAACAAACTCAATAGGTGGAATATCCGATGTAGGGTAGAAGGACACCGACTCATGAAAAGAAACATCGTGAAACCAAATATCGATTCAAGTCAGGAGAGAAGCATCGATATCCTTTCTGAGTACGAGAATAACCCAAAAGATACACTTGAGTGCCTTAGGATCTAACTTGGTGACATTAGGACGATGATCACGAACAAAGGCGACGCACCCGAATATCCTAGGAGACACCGGGAATAGAGACTCCGAAGGAAACAAGACTTGATGAGGATCGCTCGCTCGGAAAAAACGAGAAGGCATACGGTTGATAAGATGACAAGCGATTAACACCGCATCCGCCCAAGCGGTTTAGGAACATGCATCGAAATGAAAGCGCACGAGCAACCTCGAGGAGGTGACGATTTTTTCTCTCAAAGAACACCATTTTTTGCTGAGGAGTATCAGTACAAGAGGATTGGTGGAGCATGCCATGAGCCAACATAAATTTGGAGTAAACAGTGGAGAAATATTCTTGAGCATTATCACTGCGAAGATGTTTAACAGGCACACCAAATTGAGTTTTAATTTCAGCACAAAATGCAGAAAAAATATCAAATAACTCAGAACGATGTCTCATTAAATAAATCCAAGTAACACGAGAATGATCATCCACAAAAGTAACAAAATACCTATAACCTAACTTCGAGACAATAGGACTAGGTCCCCAAATATCTGAATGAACTACATCAAATGGGGCATGCGGCTTATTAACCCTAGAAATATAAGAAATGCGATGATGCTTAAACCGACAAGCATCACATCCAAAAACTGGTAAAGAGGAAAGATCTGGACATAATTTCTTGAGACTCGACATAGACGGATGACCCAAACGACAATGGATTTGAAACGGAGACAAAGAGGCACTCGAACACGCAACTGGAGTAGATGAAGCCTCAAAGAAATAAAGTCCGCCAGACTCCTGCTCTCTACCAATAATCCTTTTCGTCACACGATCCTAAAAGATGCAAAGAGTAGGAAAAAATGAGACATCACAGTTATGATCACGGGTAAACTTACTAATAGACAGTAAATTGAACGGAAAACCAGGAATGTACAAGAC
The DNA here is from genome assembly GCA_013146195.2 of Codonopsis lanceolata. Lineage (NCBI taxonomy): Eukaryota > Viridiplantae > Streptophyta > Magnoliopsida > Asterales > Campanulaceae > Codonopsis > Codonopsis lanceolata. The sequence goes on along the minus strand of CM028377.1, from coordinate 105,069,692 downwards.
AGAGGATAATGAAAGAGAGGATGTGAGACAAATATCACCCTGCCCCGTAACAGAAGCAGTAGACCCATTAGCTACAGTAACACTCGGTAATGTCGAAGATGGACGGAATGAAGAAAAAATACCTATGTTGCCACTCAGATGGTCAGAAGAACCGGAATCAATAACCCATTTACAAGGAGAGGAAGAAACACATGCAGTGGGCATACCTGTCTGGACAAAAGTAGCAGTGGAAGAAGCAAAGGAAGAAGCCTGATACTGGGTATATATCGCAAACTCATCATCAGTCATCCGTATTACCTTACCCTCACTAGGTGGAGACGGCTGGGGTGGGGGAGCAGACTCAGTGTGAGAGGCAACATGCGCATATCGATCACCAGACGGTTTACCATGCAACTTCCAACAATTACGAACCACATGATTCGTATCCCCACAGTGATAACAAGTACGAACCTCTCTACCTTCTCTACCTCCACCACGACCTCCTCTACCAGAAGATCGACCACCACGACCACTAGTCTCCGGACCCCGATTAGGGTGAGATGTCTGACTCACAAGAGCAGAGGAATCAACAACACTGCTAGTGGGGCCAACTGAAGAGGACTCGAGAGAGGCCCGAAGCACACGAGAGAACACATCCTGAAGAGATCCAACACTTGTGCCCGATAAAATTTGAGAACGAGCAGTGTTGAACTCAGATCTCAAACCAGCTAAAAATCCAAGAATAATCAGATGTTCCCGTTGTGTCTGCATAGTACTAACATCGGTACTCAAAGGAAGCAAAGAACTCCATTCAGTCGCCAATTTCTTGTAGTCCGCAAAATACTGGGTAACACTACGACCTTGTTGATCCTGGCGAAACATAGCACACGACAAGTCATACATCCGGTTCATGTTATCCTTGCCCCCATACAACACAGCTAAATACTCCCACAAATCACGAACATTGGTAGTATGAGCTACCAATTCAGCCGTCTCATCATCCATGGAATTCATGAGCTTCCAATACAAATCGGCAGGACCCAAGCGACATCAAGAGAGTTAACTGTAGTGAGATGATCTTCCTTATTTTGCCCTTTTAAATTCATTTCAACAACCCGCCGCCACATTAAATAATTCTTGCCGGTTAATTTCTTATCCGTAATTTTTGTACTAGCGGAGAAAACCTCGAAACCAAGGTTTTAGACTCAGTAGCCCGTATTCCCGATGTCAACATCGAAAACCCAACCAAGAAGCAAACAACCACGTAAACAAAAACCGAACCGATCGCACCTAAAAACCCCGAAAAACTTGTTGAATCAAAAACCAACCTTGAAACAGAACCTGTGCTCAGCGACCGGATCTGTCTGGTCCGAACAAATTCCGCCAACCTCTCCGTGACGCCGGCGTGGGGGCGCGTTTCGGCGACCTCGGTGGCGGCGAACGCACAAGGTCGCCTAGGCGGGCGACACAATCCTCTTATACACAATCCTTCAAATCACGCCGCATCTCCTCGGCGACTTCAGAATCGCGCAAGTCCGATGCGATACCCACGAAAAAGAACGTAAAAGAAAAAAAGAAAAGCAAAGAAAGAAGAATTAATGAAGAACAATCGACAGAGATTAGAAGGAATCTCGCCTCGATACCATGTTGATTATATTGAAGAAGAAGAAGAAGAGAAGGGTTTTGGAGAAGCCGTAACCTAAATCATGGTTAGGCAGAAATATATATATGTTTGTGATAACAAATATTACACCAAGACCCCCTAAACATATACCTTATACCAACTAAACGCTTAATACTTCTAACAGTGGGTATCTAGCAACAGAGGAGACGTTGAATGATTCGCAGGAGGGTGTTGATTGCTCGAAGGACACTCAATAAACGGTTTCATCTGGGAAGGACGATAGAGTAGAGAAGACGGAGGAAGGTTGTTCTGATACCTCTGGTGCCTCTTCGGAAGAAAACGAGGATGGGTTGTCTTGTGGAAGAGTTGATCAAGAGGAAGAAGCTAAGGAAGAGACTTGAGATATGATGGAGCCAATTATCTGCTCTCCTATTTTAGTGGTTCGGCCCAAGGAACTGGGGGAGCCAGTACCTTGAACTATTGAGGAAGAGGAGGAAGACATCTCGATTTGGGTGAAAAGGAGGGCCAAACGCTTGGGAAAATTTTTGGGTGTTTCCTGTGCAGGGTTTGAGGATAAAGTCATGGACTTATTGCTGGACATAGAAAAGAATTGGAAGTCTTCGGCGGTCTACACTAACAGTAAATGGAAATACTCTAGGGATAAGGGAAAGAGAGTTGAAACGACTTTGCTGCAGCTTTAATTTCAACCAAGCAGGGGCTAATAATGGGATGGGGAGGAAAATTTTCTCAAGCATCTCAAAATTATTTCTTGGAATGTTTGGGGTGTAAATAATGAGAGAAAGAGGAAGATAATTAGGGCTAATTTGAGAAGATGGAAATCTCATGTAGTATGCGTACAAGAAACAAAAATGGAATCGGTGGACAGGAATGTGATTTGTAGTTTAGGAGGAGGAAGATGGTTTGATTGGACTTTTTTGGAGGCATTCTTTTGATGTGGGATAGGAGGGTGATTTCGAAATTGGCAGTAGAGAAAGGGTCTTTCTCAATCTCATGTTTGATGAAAATGGTGATGAAAAGAACCTAGAATGGCTTTTTTGGGGTGTATGGTCCATGTTCGGATTCTCGCTGCTCAAATATGTGGGAGGAATTAAAAGGGAATAATAGATGGAATGTTCCTTGGTGTATGGGTGGGGATTTTAAGGCTGTCCGAATAATAGATGGAATTTCCTTGGTGTAGGATTTTAAAGAATGTATAGGCTGGGGTTTTTCTCGGGCTATGGAGGAGTTCAATGATTTCATCAATGAGACCGGTGTGGAATCCGATTTTTAGACGTAACTTTCAAGACTGGGAAATAGATTCCTTCATGCGCTTCATTGAGGAGTGGAAAGTTTACTGTCAAGTCCTACGTTAAAATGCTTCGGTTTAATTACATTTCTTTTCCCTGGAAGTCTATTTGGAAGACTAGAGCTCCAAGTCCCGCCTTCTTTGCTTGGGAGGCAGGTAATGAAGCTATACTTACAGGGGATAATTTGCGGCATAGAAACAAGATCTATGTTAACAGATGCTTCATGTGCAAAGACGATGAAGAAAGTGTAAACCATTTGCTTATTCACTGTCCAGTAGCTAGAGAATTGTGGAATTTTATTTTGGGGATGTTTAAAATTTCATGGGAGATGCCTGGATCTTTTAAAGAGGTGCTGCTGAGTTGGTCTTTATATAAAAGAAGAAAGAGAAATACTTTTTAGGAGACTATTAAGCTGTTGTTGGGATCCTTTGGGGGGGAAGAAACAAAAGGGCGTTTGAGAATGAGGAAGGTTCCATCCTGCAGCTAAAAGACACCCTGCTTCGCACTCTATTCCTTTGGTATTCTGAGCCAACGGAAACTCTATCTACTAGATATTCTTTTGTAGATTTTGTTAATAATAGCCTTTCTTTTGATTAATTTGTATACTTCTAGTGTACAAAGGTTGCGCCTTCTTTTTGGTGCTATAGTTAAATGTAATACTTATCAAAAATAAATAAATAAATCAGGAAAATAGAGAATTTAAAAAAAATCGACAAAAAATTATGGAAAGGAAATCAAGGAAAGAAAAGAAAAAAATCAAGAAATGAAAACAAAGAAATGATTAAAAAGAAAAATTAAGAAAAGGGAAGAAACTAAAAGAAAAAATAAAGAGAAGAAAACAAAAGAAAATGAAGTAATCAATACAATAAGAAAAGATAACCAAGATAATTAAAAGGGAAAGGAAAAATTCAAGAAAATAGTCGGTAGTCGGCTAAAACAGTGGTTATCGTACCATTTCTACCGGAGAGTGTAAAGATAATTAAATATCAAGGAGTGTGAAACTTCAACCAACATAAAATCACTGATTGGGGTGTATTTTTGGAGGGAGGGAGAATGGGGAATGTCAAATATTCTACACATCTTATATATTTGAGGCTAGAGGCTCTTAATAAAATGCATCAATTTGGCTATTTAACGCTCTCGGAACTCGATGAGGATATCTCCCTTGACGAAATGCTAGTGTGGATTTTCGAACAATTGTATTCTCAGCCCATTTGGGTTTATGCTTGGGAACAGTTAATTGAAGGAATTGAAGTTATGATTTTTCTTGGTGTTTGATCTGACTAAGAAGGCTCGATTTAGTTGATGGATGCTACATTCTTTCATGCTGGAAGAAAGTCTTTCGATGTGATCTATTTCGAAGGTAAGGATGGTTCGTGGTTCCAATGGTTGGAGCGTAGTAGAGGTAGAGTTCATAAAATTGCTCTATCCTTAGATGAAGTGCTTTGGGTGTGTGAATGGATGGACAAGGCTTCATCCATCAGAGAGGTATTTTGGAAGAAAAGAGCAAGGAAGCAGCGTGAGGTGATGGTGGCAAAGGAATGGAACACCCATGGTTTTTTGTTGAGTATTTCAGCCAAAGGGATTGGAAGTCCCTCAAAGATCTTCATTCCTGCTGTGGCCAAGGATGGAGGGTGGGACATGGTAGCGGGAAAAATTAGTAGGTTTGCTCTGTCTAAGCGTGTACCTGAAGCGGCGGAAATTCCTCTTTGGCACGATCCGATCTAGAACCGGGTTGTCTCTAACAGAGCAGTGGGTGTTAATACCGATTTCGAGATAGAAGAGGATTCTTGCAAAGGTAATATGGACTTCCTGGATAGGTGTCTTGTAGGGTGGGTGGGTGGATATGTTCAGAACCGTGATGAAGTCCAACGTGGGTTAATTATAAATGGAAGTCCCCAGGCGGTGTTCGAGTTAAGGAGATGAACGTGCCTTACTTCCTCTTCGAATTTCCTTCCAAGGTAGAAGCTTCCAGAATCCTTAACGAGAGAGACTGGATGATAAACCAAGCTCCGTTAGTTCTTGATCATTGGAGTCCGTCGAGTCTTTGCTTTAGAAAGGATCATAAACCGAAGGAAATCGGATTAGGGCTATGGGTCTCCCTCTTCACTTGTGGGGAATGGAAGTTTTCAAGAGGATTGGGCAATTTTGTGGGGGTTTCGTGACGTAGATGAAGCTACTCGAAGAGATTGGATTTGAGATGGGCTCGTATCTTGGTGCAAGATCGCGAGACTTTACCGGCCCGATTCGTATTAAAATGGGGAATAGCGTATTTTCGCCCGATTTGGGCCGAATCGGTGTTTTCTTCCATCCTTTTCGATGCAAGGTTGCGACGGCAGAGTTGGCGGCTTTTCCGACGGTGGCGTTAGGTGGGGCGAGCAACGGCGCGTTCGCGCAGGGATTCAAGAAACCAGTCATCGTGACGCTTCGCAAGTGAACGCCCGGATACGCACGTAAAAAGCCGGGGAGCACGCTGGCCGCGTAAAATTTGAATTTTAAATTTTCTAATGGTAACGACGTCGTTGGAGGCAGATCTGGTTCCCAAATGAAGTTTACACCCAAAAAATATAACTGGGCTGGAAAAGATAAAGGAGGGCAAAAAGTAGAAAGAGGCCCACGGTGCAATGCAAAGCCCATGAAAAGAATATGGGTGGCCCGTAATAATGAGGAGTTTGTGAAGGATAATACTGGTGAGCCCACTGGTGATAGGGCTGGGCCATCTAACTGACATCTAGTGGGGGGATACATGACTTTAAAGGGGTCGAATTTGGGCCCGGGCCAAGTGAAGGAGAAGTTTTATGTGACCAGGGCAAATCAAATACCCATGGCTCACCTTCTGTTTCAAAACAAGGGCCTCTTATTATTATTCAGGAAGATTTTGGTAAGCAGTCATTCGGGCAGTCAGGCTTTGAAGACCAAAACCAACCCGATAAAGTCAACGGGTCTCATGGGAGGAATTTGGCGACGTCGATAGGTAAGGAAGGAGTCCAGTATGATAAGAGTGGGGACAATTGTATTATCGTGGAGGAAGACCAATCTCAGAGGTCGCATAAAATGGATAGAGCTGCTGAAGTTAGAGAGTTCGAGGAGAGTGGAGAACTGAAGAAAGACGATTTCCTCTCTAGCGAAGTACCGGAGGATATTTCTAAGGAAAGAGATTGCCCGATGGATTTGCAAGGTTCGCTGTTCCCCCATGACGACTGTAAAAGGACAAGTAGTGCTAATGGAGTGGAAAGGGAGGAGGTGACGTTCAGTAGTCCTTTTCCGGAGGTCAGACCTGAGGAGGTCGTGATATGTAGCCCAATTTCGATGGTCAGACCTGAGGAGGTTATGGAACAAAAGTTGCTAACTGATGAGGATCCTAACAAAAAGATGTCTATTTGGGTGAGCAAGAAGGCTAAAGGTGTTGTGAACTATCTGGGAGTCTACTGTAAAGGCCATGAGGATAAAATTGTGGACATATTAACGGAAATGGAAAGAGGTAAGCCGTCGGTTAGTAAAAAGGTGGGAGCCATTCGAATTAAGGCTCGGGGTTCTGAGAGTAGGGAGGTCAAAAATTTATATTGTGGTATTAATTTTGATGGGGCTGCGGGGAGGGTAGACAAGGGTTCCGGGAAAGAAAAAATTAACTAGTTTGTGATATAGATTTAAACATAATCAGCTGGAATGTGTGGGGTTTGAATAATTTCAGGAAAAGGCAAATAGTCAAGGAAGCTCTTAGAAGATGGAAGCCTTCTGTAGTATGTTTACAAGAGACCAAAATGGACTATATGGACAGAAACCTAGTGGACAGCATAGGAGGTTGTCGGTGGATGAACTGGGTTCATCTAGATGCAGTTGGGGCTGCGGGGGGTGTTCTTGTTATGTGGGATAGAAGAGTTTTAGCTATTGAAGATCATGCGATAGGAGTTTTCTCAGTTTCGTGTCTATTTAAGCGGGTGGTTAATAACTCTCGGTGGGTATTCTCTGGGGTTTATGGTCCTTGCTCTGATAATCACCGGTCAAATTTGTGGGCTGAATTGACCTCTGTTAGACTTAAATGGAATCATCCGTGGTGTGTGGGAGGCGATTTCAATGTGGTTCGTTTTCCCCGTGAGAGAAGCCGGGGTCAATCGTATTCACATGCTATGGTGGAATTCAACGATTTTATAAACAACAGGGAGTTGATGGATCTGCCCCTGGAGGGGAATACATTCACCTGGTTCCGAGGAGGGTCGGACCGGCAATGTTCAAGGCTCGATAGGTTTCTTCTTAGTTCTGACTGGGAGGAAACGTTAGGTGTTTTTGTTCGACGGACCCTTCCTAGGGTTGTGTCTGACCACTCCCCTATCACCCTCCAGTTTGGGGGTGATAATGGTAGAAGAAAAACTCCATTCAGGTTTGAGAACATGTGGCTGAAAGCTCCTGGATTTAAGGATTGGGTTAGGTCAAAATGGGATTCTTATGCGGTAGTTGGAAAACCGTGTTTTCGAATTGCTAAAAAATTGAAACTTCTTAAGGAAGATCTTAAAATTTGGAATAAAGAGGTGTTTGGGAGAATAGAGATCAGAATCAAGGAAGCTATGGAGGAAGTCAAATTTCTAGATGCAAGGGAGGGGGAAGGATCTCTAGAGGAATCTGAAGTAGCCTGTCGTGAAGAGATCAAGCTGGAGATCAAAAGGTTGCTCAAGAGACAAGCTGGAGGCAAAAATCCAGGGTCTTGTGGCTAAAAGAGGGCGATAAAAATTCAAAATTCTTCCATAAGATGGCTAGCGCGCACAAGAATTTCAATCAGATCAACAGACTGAATATTGATGGTAACGTGACGGAAGATGAGAATCAAATCAGTAGAGGCTTTGTAGAGTTCTACCAAAAGCTGTTCTCGGAAGATAGAGAGAGAGAGCTGGATTTAGATGGGATTATGTTCAATAGTCTGATTGAGGAGGATAGGAGTTTCTTAGAACAAAATTTTAATGAAGAAGAAGTGGTGGAGGCTTTGGGTAGTCTGAAAGGCGATAAAGCCCCAGGCCCTGATGGTTATACTCTTGAATTTTTCAAACATTGTTGGGAAGTGGTTAAAAATGATATTATGGAGGTCTTCCGCTCTTTCTTTGAGGAGGAAGATTTCGAAAAAGTCTTAATACATCGTTTATTGCTCTCATTCCCAAAAAGAAAGGGGCAGAAGAGTTTAAAGACTTCAGACCTATAAGCCTCATTGGCAGCATCTATAAAGCGATCTCAAGTCTTGTCGAGCAGAATGAGAAAAGTGCAAAGTAATATCGAATCGCGGCATGCTTTTGTGGGTGATCGTCGGGAGGCGCTTTGATTGCTAATGAAGTGGTCGGTCGAGGTGCGGAGCGGAGTGCCGGGGATTCTGCAAGTGGATGTGGAGAAGGCCTACGATCATGTTAGATGGGAATTCTTGATTTATCTCTTGGATAAAATGGGTTTTGGAGAGAAATGGAAAAAGTGGGTTTTATACGCATTTCTGATCGGGTTTTCTGTTCTTATTAACGGTCAGCCTGAAGGTTTTTTCTCGAGCTCGAGAGCTTTGCGTCAAGGGGATCCCCTCTCTCCATTCCTTTTCATTGTGGTTAATAAGGCAGTTGCAGGAGGCTTTATTAAGAGCTTCGAGGTGGGTAATGATCCTGGTCGGGGGTGTTACTATTTCTCACCTCCTTTTTGCCGATGATATCCTAGTTTGCTGCGATGCAGATAGCGACCAGCTGGGCTGCCTTCGTCTAATTTTGCTGATTTTCCAAGATCTATCTGGCTTGAAGACTAATGTTTCGAAATGTGAGTTAATTCCTTAGGTAGAGTGGATAACATGGAGGTTTTAACCTCGTTCTTTGGCTGCAGCGTTTCTAATCTTCCTACTTTGTACCTAGGTTTACCTCTTGGTTCGTCTTTTAAGAACAGAAATGTGTGGAACTCAGTAATGGTTAGGTTTGAAAGGCGGTTGGCGGGGTGGAAAAGACGTTTCTTATCAAAGGGTGGAAGAGTACTCTTTCTGATCTTCCCACTTATTTTCTATCGCTATTTATGGCCCCTGTCTTAGTTTTAAAAAGACTTGAGAAGTTAGAAAGAGATTTCCTTTGGGAAGGAGACAAAGAGAAGAGGAATTATCATTTAGTCAAGTGGGACTCAGTGTGCTCTAACAAGGAGAGTGGGGGTCTTGGAGTTAAAAACCTCAGATTCTTCAACAAGGCACTGTTGGGCAAGTGGCTTTGGAAGTTTTTAGTGGATAAAGAGTCGCTATGAAGGAGGTTAGTGGTGAGCAAATATGGAGCGGGTGATCATCTCTGGTTCCCAAAGAAAGTTCTGTCCTTTCATGGATCTAGTGTCTGGAAAGGTATTATGGGAGCATGGAATGCTATCAACAAGTTCATTAAATTCGATGTAGGGCTAGGAAATCAAGTCAGGTTCTGGAAGGACTTTTGGTGCGGTACTAATACCTTGCAACTGATGTTTCCTAACCTTTACAACATTGCAGTCAATAAGGAGGAAATGGTGAGTTTGTTGGTGGTCAATCAAGGGGATACAGACCTTTGGAGTCCTGTTTTTCGCATAAATTTGCATGACTGGGAGATTGACGAATCAGCGTAGTTCATGGATTTGCTCCAGGGTTGCAAGAAGCAGGTTTTGAGTGAAGATAAAATTATATGGGAGGCTTCTAATAACAGATTGTTTTCTGTTAGATCTTTCTACTCTAAGATGACTGAGAAGGAAAAAAGTTTATTCCCATGGAAGGAAATATGGAAACATAAAATCCCCTGATAGGGTAGCATTTTTTGTTTGGGAGGCAGCCAGGGGCGTCATATTGACGGGGGAAAACTTGAGATCTCGGGGCTTGATTTATGTTAATCGGTGCTACATGTGCAAAAGTGAGGAGGATGTAAATCATTTGCTGCTCCATTGCTCTATGGCTAGGGAGTTATGTAACTCCCTATTCCTCTCTGCTGATGTTCCGTGGGTTATACCCAGGACTGTTATTGATACGCTTCGGGGATGGCCTTCTTTTACCCGGAATAGAAGGAGTGCTTTTTGGAAGTATGCCCCTTTAGCTATTTGGTGGACCATCTGGAAAGAGAGGAACAAAAGGGCTTTTGAGAACATTGAGTCTGATTTTGTAGGAATCAAAAAGGCTTTTCTTATGTATTTAAGATTCTGGTGCTTAACTGTTGATCCAACTTTAGAGGATCCTTTTTGTAACTAAGTTTGGGTCTTTTGGTTTGTAGTTTAGTGTATGTATACTTCCAGTGTACAAGGAAGCGTCTCCTTTTTTGACGCCTGTTAATATTACTTATACTTTACTTATAAAAAAAAAACGAAATGCTAGTGTCAAAAATGAGCTTCGACGAAAGTTTTGATTATCTAAATCTCTTTAAAAACAAATAAAGGGTGAGACAAAGACCATATTAGCATTCTCGAGTCGTGATTAACGTTGGTAACAAGGTGTCAGCCATACCTAAAGATTGTGGCATTGAAGGATGATGGCGAAAAGGGAAACTTGGCTTAGAAAACTGACACAATTGATGGACTTCAAGTGGGTGAACTTGTAGCAAGGCCAACAAGGGCCAAAATTCCTAACTAGAAGAAACATATCAATTTAAAAACAATGTTACCATCCAATCTCAAATTTCTTGTGAGCAAGCATGAGAGAGAGAGAGACAGTGTAAGAGAGATATTACCAGAAATCAGCCACACATTGACGCCCACATAAGTTCCCAATTAAATAGATCATAAATATCAAAATTTGCACGAACCCTAAGAAAATTCAATATCACAAGAATTCTCGAGTGGGAAATTACCGTTGGACAAATCAATAACGGAGAGGGAATGAGAAGAGGCCTAACGAGTTACTATATTCGTTCAACTAACTATGGACATAAGCTAATGGTATTAAAAAAACAACAGGGAAGTGTTTGACAAAACGTAACAACATAATGAAACAAAAATGTACAAAGAGTCGCTAGCTCTAGTCATTTCAAATACAGAGTTCAATGAAAATCGTAAGATGTACCAGATCAGTTTAATAAGGAGTATCTAGGACTCAACATGTTCAAAGAATGAGGGTGGTCTTGATAAATAAATAAATAACACATTCATCTAGGACTCAACATGTTCATTAGATAGGAAGTTCATAATGATTTGATGTCCTCGGTATATAGTAATAATTTTAGGTGAAGCCTAAAACTACACACTACCTATCAAAAAAAAGGCTCCAACTTATGGCTTAAAAGAGTGTCGGTGCAAAACTGTCGCGGACATGATTCATGCCAAGATTTCATGTGCTTCGGAAGTCATAACTTAAGTGCTACAAGGATCCTATCATCAATATCTTGTACATGGGCAAACCGTTTTTTTTTTTTTTAATAATTGCATATGGCAATGCATTTTTTAAGCTACTTTAACCAAAGATGTTATAAACACAAGCGACAAAGTATGCAACAATAAGTATAGTTTGTTGCTATTTTTTTCCCCAATAAAACAACATATATAGAGTAATATATCTCCTTGAAAGGGCCCCATCTTTGGTACACCCTCAATAAAATGTGATAAAGAGCTTATAGTCAAGCGGGAAAATCTTCATCTCCTAATTTTTTTCGACCTTCTATTAAATATTAATTTTCGACTATGAGAACAGGGAGGATCGAACGTATTTTCGCGCAGGGGGAAGTCCTTTGAATTGGTGAGAAGATGGAGTTCGAGATCCCAGGACCTTTTCTGGATAGAAAGGAACAAAGGCAGAGTCAACGAGGCGCTTATTTTCTTAAGGCCGCTTTGTGGGTGTGCGGTGGCGAAGCAAGCTTTAAACATTCGAGGCACCTTTGGTGAAACGCAAGGTGCAATGGCATGAGGTGACGGTGGCAAAGGAAGAAAAAACAATTCGGAGGTTTATTCGCATTGAAGTTAGGAAAGTAGGGACGGAGGCGATTTGCGTTCGAAGCTGTAAAAGGTTTTGAGTAGTCGATGTCTCGATAAGCTTAAGAGATTTATCTTGGAGGGTAAGGGGAGGTCGGCAGCTTAAGTAGATCTTATGCAGAGGTAGCAAGGATCCACACCGTGGCGGATTTCTTGGTTAAAATAAAACATCTTCCGAAAGACTCAGGCGGACTTTGCCATATAGAGGAAGGAACTTGTACGAAGACCTTTCCTTTTTGGATAGATCTGGTTGGAAGGGTGGAAGATGTGAAAAGCCCACCCTTTGACATCGAAATGAAGAGATGGGTGAATAAAAATTGGAAGGTAATAGGGGGTGTTCGTGTGGTAGATATGAATGGAAGTTTCTTGTTGTTTGAATTCATTTCAAATGAGGAAGCAAACAGGAATTTAACCGAGAAGAAGTGGTATTTTGAGAGAGAGCCCCTGATAATTGAGTGATGGTATCCCCATCAGCTACTGGCATAGCGAAGAGCATACACCTAAAGAAGCCTGGGTTAGGGCACTCGGTTTACCTTTACACTAGTAAGGGAAATTGGGGATTTCTGTGGTGGTTATCTAGACATTGATGAAGCAACAAAGTCGAGGGCAAATTTGAGATGGGCTATAGAATCTTGGTCTGCTATCATGGAAGTTTACCGGCAAGTGTTCAAATCGGATAGGGAAGTGGATCTTTTAAAGTTCCAATATGGGCGGAAACCACGGCAAGATGTCTTATGTGGATTGCAGGCAGCGGAGTGAGTGATACGTAAGAAGGAAGTCGGCTGAAGCAATGAAGAATAGGGAGAACGAGCATTGACATTGACGCGCCTTCGGGAGAGTTCCGTATAGGGAGGAGAATAGGACAGGTGGGCAGTCAAGGATAAGACTAAATCAAGGTACACGGGTTGTGAAGAATTTGAATTTCAAATTTGGAGTCTCTAACAACGTCGCACAGGAGGGATGTCTTAATAGGTCAGAAACAGTAGACGACGTCGCTCAGGATGAGGGCTTTAATAATTCAGGCCAGTTTGAAGATAAAGATGGACCAAATAATCAAATGAATGGGGAAAGGCCCAATGCAAGAGGACCAAGGAGAGGGATCCTCGAGAAATGAAGGATCTGGGCCGGAGGCTGAAGTGATGAAGGGTAAAATATCTGGGCCTTTTCAATCCAGTTTTAATACTCAAGAGAATTATGAGACCCAATGGGTCTGTGCCCAAAGATGGTGGAGTAAATCAGGGCCTGGGAAAAAGAAGTATCGATCTCAAACTTGCGCAACGAATCGGTCGTTTTGAGCATACTAGCGGTCGAGGAAGTGCTACAATGGTTTCTGAACAGAGAACGAGCATTGATATTGCGAGAGATGGAAAGTAAACGATTTCGGCAGAATAGTTGGAGGTTTTGGGAGACGGCAACAACTCCAGGAAGGAACTCTCAGATGATGATATAGAAAAAAATGGAGGGGTAGAGACTGACAGGGCCCGTTTTGCTCGGGGGAAGATTGAGAAGAGGTGATAGAGTGCACACCCATAACGATGGTCAGTCCAGAAGAAATCAAGGGAATAGAACAGGTAGATGATGAGAGGAGTAAAGAATTATGAAGACAAAATTGAGAGCTTATGAAGACAAAATTGAGAGCTTAAACATTTTTGCTGCAGTTTCAGCGAATAAGAGTGGAGATAGGGCGGCACATCACACATGTTATTAGTTTTTTGGATTAAAATTTATTGAGTTGGAATGTGTGGGGGTTGAATGATAATAACAAAAGGATGATAGTCAAGGAGGCAATTAAAAGATGGAAGCCTAAGCCTACCGTTGTTTGTTTGCAGTTAGACTAAAGTGGAGAAGATGGATGACAAGTTGGTTAATAGTGCGGTGGGGAGTAGATGGGCAGATTGGGTGGGCTGTTGGGCGAAGCAGGGGGAGTGTCGGTAACGTGGGATAGATGAGTTTTCTCTAGACTGGATATAATTCAAGCCTCCCATTCAGTTTCGTGCTTGTTTAAAGAGGAAAATGATGGTTTTACGTGGGTGTTTTCTAGAGTTTATGGCCCAACTTCATATTGCAGATTAGTGGAGCTGTGGGAGAAGTTGAAAGCGGTCAAACAAAGATGGGATTATCCTTGGTGTGTCGGGAGGGACTTCAATTTGATTCGGTTCCCAGATGAGAGAACAGCGGATAGAGGTTTTTCACAAGCTATGATTGATTTTAATGATTTTATTAATGAGATGGAATTGGTAGATCTGCCTTTAGAGGACAGCTCATACACTAGGTTTAGAGGTGGAGGCAGACGACAGTGTTCGAGATTAGACGGTGTTTGAGATTTGGCAGATTTTGGGTGTCAAGTTGGAGAGATGAATCGAAAAAAGCTTTCCCAGGGTAACATCCGATCATTCCCCTATTGCTCAAGTGCAATGGGCAAGCTAGGAGGGGAGCTACATTTAGATTTGAGAATAGGTGGCTAAAGCACCCGGGGTTTATGGAGTGGGTGAAATTGAAGTGGACTCTTATGTGATCGTAGGCAAAGTCGTGTTTCCAGTTAGCTAGAAAGCTTAAATTGCTTGAGGAGGACCTAAAAATTTGGAATAAGGAGATCTACAGAAAGAAAATAAAATAAAATCGGCTATGAAAGAAATCAAGAGTTTCAACGAGGTGGAAGGTGAGGGTGAACTGGGGGAGGTTGAAGCAGCTCGTCGAGAAGAGGTAAAAATATGATGGTAGAAGGCTCTTGATATGTGACGAAATTTCAGGGAGATAGAAATCAATAAGAAAAGAAAACCATAAATTAAGAAGAAAATAAAAGAAAATAAATTAAGAAGAAAATAAATTAAGAAGAAAATAAAAGAAAATAAATAAAAATCAAAAAAATGTAATCAAGAAATGAAAGGCAAGAAATAAAAAAAATGAAAGGCGAGAGAAGTATTGAAGAAAATAAAATAACATAATGGAAAAAAAATCAAGAAAAAAAGTTAAGAAAAAACGTAAAATGAAAAGAAAAATGTAAGAAAAATGTAAAAAACGAAAAGATTATCATCAAGAATAGAGAATAAACAAAAAAAACTCAAGAAAGAAAATCAAGAATATATTTTTAAAGATAATATAGAGTGAAGAAAAGAGATGAAGAAAATAAAATAAAAAATTAAAGAAAATATAGAAAGTCATGAAATGAAAATCAAGGTATGAAAACACGCAAAATCATGAAGGAAGAAAAAAAGCAAAGAAAAGAAAATTTAAGAAAATTGAAAAGAGAATAAGAGAAACAAAAAGAAAAATCAAGAAAATGTAGAAACTGAATAATATAAAAAAAATGTAACAAAAACTTAAGAAAATCATGAAAAGAAAGAAAATAAAACCATGAAATGAAAAGAAAAGAAAACAGATGAAAAGAAGAAGAAAAGAAAAGGAAATTAAAAAAAGTAGAAAATAAAGGAAAATATCATGAAAAGAAAATCAAGAAAATAAGAAAAAATAATCGAGAAGTGAAAGGCAAGAAAATAAAAAAAAAATGAATGGCGAGAGGAAAATTAAAGAAACGAAAATAACGAAAAAAAATCAAGAAACAAAAATTAAGAAAAAAATCATTAAAAACCCAATGAAAAAAAACGAAAAGGAAATTAAGAATATCTAAAACTAAAGAAAGTAAATCAAGAAACAAAAAGAAAGGAAATAAATCAAGAAATAGATAATTTTAAAAAAAAATCGACAAAAAAATTATGGAAAGGAAATCAAGGAAAGAAGAGAAAAAAAAAATCAAGAAATGAAAACAAAGAAATGATAAGAAAGAAAAATTAAGAATAGGAAAGAAAGTAAAAGAAAAGAAAATAAAGTAATCAATATAGTAAGAAAAGATAACCAAGATAATTAAAAGAGAGGGAAAATTCAAGAAAATAGTCGGTAGTGTGCCAAAACAGTGGTTATAGGAGAGTGCCGAATAGGAGAGAAGCTCAGAATAGGACAGGTGGGCAGTCAAGGATAAGACTTAATCATGGCACGTGGGTTGTGAAGAATTTGATTTTCAAATCTGGAGTCTCTAACGACGTCGCACAGGAGGGATGTCTTAATAGAATAATAGGTCAGAAACAGTAGATGGCGTCGCTCAGGATGAGGGCTTTAATAATTCAGGCCAGTTTGAAGACAAAGATGGGACGAATAATCCAATGAATGAGGAGAAAGGCCCAATGCAAGAGGACCAAGGAGAGTCCTCGAGAAATGAAGGATCTGGGCCGGAGGTTTAAGTGATGAAGGGTAAAATATCTGGCCCTTTTCATCCAGTTTTAATAATAGGTCAGAAACAGTAGACGACGTTGCTCAGGATGAGGGCATTAATAATTCAGGCCAGTTTGAAGACAAAGATGGGCCGAATAATCCAAAGAATGGGGGGAAAGGCCCAATGCAAGAGGACCAAGGAGAGTCCTCGAGAAATGAAGGATCTGGGCCGGAGGTTGAAGTGATGAAGGGTAAAATATCTGGCCTTTTCAATCCAGTTTTAATACTCAAGAGAATTATGAGACCCAAAGGGTCTGAGCACAAAGATGGTGGAGCAAGTCAGGGCCCAAGTCAGGAAAAAGAAATACCGATCTCAAACTTGCGCAACAAACCAGTCGTTTTGAGCATACTAGCGGTCGAGGAAGTGCTACAATGTTTCTGAACAGAGAACGAGCATTCATATTGCGAGAGATGGAATGTAAAGGATTTTCGGCAGAATAATTTGAGGTTTTGGGAGACAACAACAATGCCAGGGAGGAACTTTCAGATGATGATATAGAAAATGAACGGGTAGAAGCTGATAGGGCCCGTTTTGTTTGGGGGAAGATTCAGAAGAGGTGATAGAGTGCACACCGATAACGATGGTCAGACTATAAGAAATTAAGGGAACAGAACAAGTAGCTGATGAGAGAAGGAGTAAAAACTATTGGGGAAAATAAGAGGCTCATAGGAAAAGTTCATGCTCTTCGGAAGTCACTACTTAAGTGCTACAAGGATCCTATCACCAATATCTTGTACAATGGCAAACCGAACTTTTTTTTTCTTCATAAGTAAATGATAAAACCAAAACAAATGCCAAAACCAGCAACGCATCCTTGTAAACTAAAGCAAAACCTGGGGATCTAAAGGAACTGATTATCTTCAATTGTCAAAAAGAAGAATGTAAAAGTTTAACTATCGAAGAAAAGAGGAAGATACTAGAAAATAATATTCTTGCAACGTAAAAGAGCATGAACTAGATACTTGGTTAAAATTTGAGACAGAATCTTTGCAACGAATAATGAGCACGTACTCAAACTACATATGTTAGGCGGTGCCAAGAAATAAAGATTGGAAATACACACACACACACACACACATATATATATATAATAGATAATTATGTCATTACATATGTCCTATAAAATTTTACAAACGCAAGGTAGAAACCAAAAGGAAAACCAAGAAAGACTAGATTGTCATTCACTTTGGAAGATGCATGGAGAGTATATGAGCTCTATGAAAACAAAATCTAGTTTGAGCAACTAATACTTGAAAAATTATTTTCCATTTCAACAGAATAAAGGACAAATCTGACACTGAAATGACAGTCCTGACCTCTAAAAGTCATGTATCACTAGATACATCTCTTCCTCCCTCCCTCCCTCCCTCTCTCTCTCTCTCTGTGTATATATATATATATAGATAGATATAATGCTAAAAATAAACTCTCGCTTTCTTAAAGGTCAGATGCATGTTGGTGGGTGGTTCCTGTAAGGGGATGGCTAAGGTGGTGCAGACACGACGTTGGTGGTGGTGGATGCAATTGTTGTGATGATGTACTCATTACATGAATGTTATGAAGAGCTACTGATAATGATTTGAGTGAGGAGGTCATCCGTAGGGAAGCGGAATGCAGACAGTGAGAGGAGTATTAAGAATGATTCTGTTCATCAGTATCTGAAAACAGGCAAGGGAGGGTTGGAATAATTGATGGAACAAAGAAGAAGAGAATAAAGGTGTTTCCAACTTTTTGACCTTCCAAGGGCCGTGTTGCCTTCTTAAAAACTTGCTCTGGCAAAATGGACAGCCTACAATGTCCAGAATAAAGTATAGGATTCAAAGTAAATAAACCAACCTTGCAATCTTAGATCAGTTTTCTTTGTCTAATAGAGAGAGAATCAAACATAAAAGTGGATTTCTCTCTCAAGGTCCTAATTTGTCCATTATGGCTAGTAAACTAGAAAATCAAGTACGGATGTGATATCTTATGGCCAAATAACAGAGGGAAATCGGAATTGACCTGCTGCAAGTTTCTGTCCCACAGGTTTGGTTTTTAACTTACTTTATTCAACTAATGGGTTCCTTAGATGTGCTTTGAAAATTGAGACAGCAATTTTCATGACTTTAGATAGCGTAGTTCTCAAATTTAGGACAAACAGAATAAAAGCGACACCTTTTTTTGCAAAGAATGAAATGTAGTCAATGAGTTAAAGATATCAGGAACGACACCTTTTTTGCAGATATCATTATGTACAGTACATGCAAACTCCAAATCCCCAGTCTGGCAACAATTAACAGCAATGGAGCAAACTTCAGGAGTGCCCTTGATCTTATATGCATCAATCATCCTGTATACTTCTTGAGCTCAATCAACCTAAAGAAATTCAGAGTACATTGTTAAATAAGATGCACTGCCAATAGAAAAAGAAAAGAGAAATGGAAGGAAAAAAGAAACTGCTCAACAACTTTCTGCTACAAAGTAGAAACAAAATAAACCTCACCTGACCAGCACTAGTGCATGCCTTCATCAGAGAACCAATTAACATGATCGGTACAGGTTGTGTCTCAGCTCTCATTTCTGGTAATACATCAAATGCATGAGCTACTGCCCCTGATTGACCGCATGCAATGATAAGTGCATTGAATATAACCCGATCTGACTTCACATTCTACTGCATGCAGCATGCAGAATGTAATCAGTTGCAAAAGTATATTCGACTCCAATAGAAAACTAAAATGCAATTCATGAACCAACTAAAAGAAGGCGAAAGAATAAGTTGTTGACGAAACAAAACTGATAAAACCCGAAAGTTACATACCTTTGATCTCATTATGCCATAAGCCCCAAACGCCTTGCCAACTTGCCCAGCTTTAGGACAACCGTCAATAAGTGCACCATACGTATCGCCATTTGGTTCTACTCCAGCGTTCACCATTTCATGAAAAACATACTCTTCATAGAAAATTAAGGCATCAGTTGATAGATGAATGTATAACAATATACACTAAAACTAAGAAGTGTGGCAACAATACAAACATTGAGCAAGACAGGAGAATATAATAACAATTTTATCATCACGCCCTCAATGATTGCAAATATGACAACAAATAAGTTCGACAATTCATTCCTCAGAACTAAAAACTTGCTCAAAACCCGTAACCATTGTTAAGTATTTTACATAGACAAACCATGAGTAGAGTAGCTATTTCCTTTGCCAAAACCTAGATGCTCAAGAGTAACCTCGACTATTTATTTAAAAAACATTTAAACATATTATTTCACGTCTTTAGCATGCTCCCACTTAAAATGACGAGGAAAATCCATCCAACAACGAAGATGTGAGGGTAAGAATTCAAAAGCTAACTTCAAGTTTCTATTGTAAGAACATCAGAGAAAAATGGAACATGATTAAAGAGACAATGTAAAGATAGATCAAGCTACACATTAGCTTGACCAGGAGTTTCAAAGCCCCAAAAGGGTTATTGTTTGTTTTGCTTTTCGTTGTTAGAGTTTTAGGTGTAGCCTAAATATGACATACAATCTCTCAAAAAGCTTCTGCGCACATGGAGAAACGATTTCCTTTCAAGTAATGTACTAACGCATGTAAGTTTTAGCTTGTATTTAAGTTGGATATAAGGGCTATCTCTCCCCAAATGAAAGATTACCAAAGTAATTGATCCACCTGTAGGTACGTGGATTTTAGAACGTCTTATTAGTACTTTATCAACTAAGCCATAAGATGAACTATAAATCATACTCCATTCGTCCCCATTAAAGAGATACACTTCCTAAAATACCCTATCATCTTGGGGCCACAACTTCAAGTATAGTTGATATAAGATAGAATTAGACTACTGATGGAATGTTAAAGAACATACAGGACCAAACAATTGACTTACAAGCGGACCCCACTGAATTAGAGGCTTAAACAATAAACACCAGTAGGGCTATACCAATCAAATTTCCAGCCCAAGTTAATCAATCAGAAATTGCGAACATGCGGCGACTGAGTGACCAAAAACTAGTATGTATTACACATATCGTTTTTTATTACTAAAACAAATTCAGTGTTAAAAAGATAAATCAATTGATATATAATGATTTTCACAAGAAATAAAAATCATCTAAATGACATAAATATGTTTGATTCTGAAATGGAAAAGCAACCAGGCAGACACTGTTTCCAGTACTGACACTATGTCATTAACAATGTTGTCTTGAAAAATAAACAATTTACAAAATTAAGAAAAGCAATCGCCTAAGAAAAGGCCAACGTAGTTTTCAAATTGAACCAAAAAGGAGAAATACAAAATTAATGACCATACCTTTAAGCAGTATTGTGAACATTAAGAAGTGGAGAGAGAAAAGAGAGAGAGAGAGAGAGAGAGAGAGAAAGAGAGAGG
>CM028377.1:104997730-105049126 GCA_013146195.2 Codonopsis lanceolata | reverse complement strand
CTTGCACAAAAATTTCATTAAGAGATCTAAAATAATATCATCAACATAAATTTGAACCAAGAAATATTACTTGTGCTTCAAAGAGAAAGTGTAGTGTCGATTTTACCTCTTTGAAATCCTTTTTTCCAAGGAATTTGGATACTGTATCATGCTCTTGGTGCTTGCTTAAGACCATAAAGAGCCTTTCTTAACTTGTATACATGATCCTTCGAGGTCAAAGAACCCAGAGGTTGTTCACCAAATACTTGTTCTTTGGTCTCCATTCAAGAATGCATTTTTACATCCATTTGGTATACCTTGAAGTCCTTAGCTGTTGCATAGGCAAGAAATAACTGATTTCAAGTCTTGCTACAGAAAGTTTGATCATAGTCAATGCACTCCTCCTGCCTATATCCTTGGGCTACTAACCTTGCTTTATTTCTTTGTTACATTTCCATCTTCATCCAACTTGTTTCGAATACCCATTTAGTTCCAATGACTTGTTGATCCGTGGCTCCAGGCACAAGTTCTCAAACTTTACATCTTTCAACCGATTCAGTTTCTTCTTGCATAGCCTCAATCCACCGGGGTCTTCAAGGCTTCATCAATCTTTTTGGGTTCAATGGCAGACAAAGGCATGAGAATCAAGAGTTTCATTTCTGAGCTACTTCTGTTCTTAGACCAAAGAAAGGATCTCCTATGATATTTGAAACCTGGTGGTGTCTAGCTTCCCTAATTTCCCAGTGAAGACTCAGGAGTGCACGCTTGTAAAGGTAGAGACGTGGTGAGTGTCGCTTGATCGAATGGCTTCAGACTGCTGTGTCACCGACCGGTCTATTTGTAATAGATGGGATTGTCACCGGCCGAAGGGTGTCGGCCTGCTTAGGTTCATTCTCAAGGTTTAGAGTTTCAGAGGAGTTGAAGATGAGGATTATTTTGAGTCAACATGTCGCTGTCCCGTCTCAAATATTTCAAAATTGTTAGTAACATCATGAGTTTCACATAACTCAATTAAACTTGATTCATCAAAATTAACATGAGATTCAACAATTACTTGAGTTTTTCTATTATTAAACTCTATAAGCTTTACTATGCTTGGCATAACCAACAAAAATACCTTCATCGGCTTTTCATCAAATTTACCTCTGTAATCTCCACCGTTGTAATGAATGAAGCATTTGCATCAGAAGATCTTAAAGAAAGCAATAGGTGTTCTACCTCTCCATATTTCATAAGAGTCTTACCATGAAATTTGTTTATGAGATCTATTACGAGTAAAACATGATGTGTTGACATACGCCCAAAAGTATTTTGACAAATTTCTTCGGCTATCATTGTTTTACAGCTATCGAGTCCTCGTTCTTCCTTTCGGCTATACCATTTTCTTTGAGGTGTCACACTAACTGAAAAGTTATGATCAATTCCATGATCATCACGGTATGTATGTCCATCCCAAGATTTTTGAATGCGTACCATTGTCGGATCTAACACTTATAATCTCACATTCCTTTTGAGTTTGAAGAATTGAATAGGGAAGTGAGAATGCGTAAGTTTCATCTTTGGATTGCATCATTTCAACTTAAGTATATACGGATTAGTCATCCTGAACAACTAATGTATACATGTTTCCTCCTAAGCTTGGTAGTTCTGAGGGCCAAATAAATCCATGTGTAGGAGCTCAAGAGTTCTTTTGGTAGAAAGACATGGTTTTGGTTTAAAAGAGGTTTTTGTTATTTTTCCCAAAATACTGAGGCATCACATTTTTTTCCGGTTGGACAATTTATGGAAGGCAAACCTTTACCAAATCTCCTTTTGAAAGTTTTGAAAGATACTTAAAGTTTAAATGTGAAGTCTCTGTGCCAAAGCCATGAATTTTGGAAATATTATTTGCTACGAGACAAATTTGAGTCTTGCTATTTAAGGAAAGTAAATCTATAGCAAAAACATTTCTTTTCTAGTACCGATAAGCAAAATTTCATTGGTGAGGCTATTTTTGATGAAACAATGTGTGGAGGAGAATGAGCGGACTCATACCTTTATCATAGAATTGTGAGATACTTAGAAGATTGTGTTTCAAACCTTGTACCCGAAGACATTTTCAATTATTATAGATCCTCGATAATGGATCCATAGCAATAGTTTTTCCTTTGAATTGTCCCCAAAGATTACGAGAGAGGTCCTTTTCTTTGCAATAATGTTAGTAAGGAGTTCGGTGATCCGATCGTGTGCGGGCATCCACATCTAATATCCATATGTCGGTTGAATGATCATCGGCCATTAAGCATACGAAATATGAATATTTAAATCATGGTACTCTTTATACTTTTGGGTCCAAAGGTTAGTTTTCTTCGGTATCGGACTTGCTGAAATTAGGCTTTTTTATTCGTGATGGGTTTAAATCTATATAAGCATTCATGTATTTGATGACCAAAGTAGAACAAATATTACACTTGTGATAACCAGGTTTATCGAGTCATTTGAGGTGAATTCTTTGATTCTTTTGATTGACTTAGAGGTCTTAATGCAACAAAATTTATTGGCTTGAACTTGTCGGTTGTCTTTCTTCTAGATCCTCCTCTTTGTCGGCTGGCCGACATTTGTCGGTGGATGACATTTGTCGATTGTTGAGTTAGGCGATTTTGAGGTTGTGACGGAAGGCCGACAACTTTCATTGTTCACCCTATCCTTTTTGTTGATGTACCTCTTGTCTTGACTCTTATTTCGAGGATAGTGAATGGCACTGACATTATAGACTAATCCCTTGTCTTTTTGAGAATCTTAGGTTCACCTTTTGGTTGCGGTCTCACATCCTTCATCATCCTTTGAGTATCAAGACCATGTTGGTCTTCATGATCTTTCGTTGTTTGATGATAGTTTCTCGGCTTTTTGACTTTGAGTAAGTATCAACAACATTGGTCGATCGAAGATTTCTTTCTACAATTCGGCAATTTGGGCATACGAGATTTTTGCTTGAATCTCATATTTTTCATTGAGACTTTTCGGTTCGACAACTCTTTTTCTTTGAACTTTGTAAAGCTCATTGATCTTTTAAGCTCACGCTTTTCTTCGTAAAATTCTTTCAAAATCACTAGATAGGAAACATGGATTCTTTTAAGTGTTTCAAATTTGGAATACATTTCTTGCATTTGTTCCAAAGAAATCATCAACACTTGAGTCGCAATCTTCTCCTCCCCTTTTTGAATCATGAGTTATTTTAGCAGCCCTCGAGAAGCCGACTTGACTTTCTTTTCTCGTCCGACTTATGATTCCTTGTCCATAAAATCCATTTCCTATTTTAACCACAAACCGATCAAGTTTGATGACCTTTATCGCTTGGAGTTTGTAATAGGTGAGCTTTGACAGCCTCATTATCGACATCTTTGAATATTTTGTACTTGGAAGCTCATTTTCCTGAATCATATATTGCCGATTCTCGCAACAAGACACATATTTGCTTCTTGTTCGTAACCAGAAATTCATTTTCGTAATTTGTTTCAATCCACGTTGCAAGATTTTGATCTTCTCTGCAACCAAACCCTTTGTTTTTCAAAATTTCGGAGCTCTTTATAGTACTCATTTTTCGTAAAGGACAATTTGAAGCAAAGTGACCAGTTTTCTACGCTTAAAGTTATTATCAGCTTATCTTTCTCAACCTTGTCTTCATTTGTTTTGAAGTAAGGCTTTTGAAAGTTTGAAGTAGAAGGTTTTGGAAGCTTGAAGAAGGTTTTGAGGATTTGATGATGACTTTTGAAAGTTTGTCAAGAAGGTTTTTGAAAATTCCTTTTAAAAGATTTAAACTTTCTCAATCAGCTTAGCAAAAGCAAAGAAATTCATCTTCATTAAAGTCATCATCCGATGCTGATGTAGAAGTTTTTGAATTTTCTTCTTCACTTGAAGGGATATACCTTTAAAATTTTTCTCAATTTCTTGAGTTTTGAGAACTTCTTTTCATAAATTTTTAGACTTGCAACAAGACTACGTATATGAGTTTTGTTCAAGTCTCTAGCTTCCTTTATAAGCGTTGACTTTTACATGCCATCTACTTCCCAAACTGCTAAAAACGCATATTCAAATCTTTCATACTATAAACTTTACCAAGAGAAGAACATCTATTACTTACCTCGAGAAATCGTCGTAGGCATTTTTTAAAGATTCTTTTGGGTCCTTCTTGAATGCATCAAATTCTTGTATGCAATCATACAGTTTGTTGTCCTTGGTATTCTGATCTCCTTCTACATATTCTACAAGAGCATCCTAAATTTCTTTGCGCTATAATACCATATATTTGTAGTTTTCATCGCACAAAGACTTGACAGATATGTACGCTCGGCATCCAATCCATCTGAATCTTGTCTTCCTCGCTTGAGGTTTGAGAACATATTCTTCTTCTACAGAGCAAGAGGGTTTACAAAGATGATCATCCGCAGCAGAAGACTTACCAACTTTAGTATTTATTTTCATAGGTTGCATAGACCACCTCTTACACATTCCATCAACCGCTTTATCTATATTGTTCATATATCTTCTAATTCTTTCCTTCCAGATATCAAAGTGATCTTCATCAAAAATGGGAACTTGAGTGACATTGTTTGATTGAAAAGCTTTTAGAGTTGCCATGATCGAGCTTTCAAGCTGTTAGACTTGGAAAATAGTTTTTCAAAAAGATGTGCTCTGATACCAATTGTAAGTCCAGATGGCAACAGTTAAGGCTAGAGGGGGGGGTGAATAACCTTTAAAAACTTTGAGGATTAATTTGTAAATCTTAAAAGATTGGCAGCGGAAAACTTGATCTTGTCAATAATCAAGAATTGGTCGGTCAGGCTTTCGACACTTTGAAATTGCTAATTCAAGAAAGTTGGTCACAACAGAAAGTTGGTCACACAACAGCCAAAAAGAAATCTGTTTTAATGTTTGATCACTGAATATAGAGAGGAAACTGAGATACAAGTTAACTGAGCAAATAAGCAAACAATTGTTGTTAACTGGCTGACACTTAATCAATTGAATAACTTCTTAAGTGTTAAGTCAGTTTGCAAGAATATAAGAAATGGCTGACAAATCAGTTGAAGTGGTTCACAGATAAACTGCTACGTCCACTACCAAGTTGGTCAGACTTGGATTTTTGAAGTGCACTAATTTTATTAAAAAATCTATTTGATCTCTAATGGATCAGTGTACAACAAAGGACCGGTGTTTGGGGAAAATGATTGAGAATCAATCAAACTAATGAGACAAACTGACTGAGTTCTAAATAATTTGAAATGAAATACTCAGTGGGAACTGACATTAGGCTCTCAAATTGGCATCATTTAATAGTCAATGAATTTTTATTAATTTGTGTGTAGAGACTAGAGCTGGCAAATGAGCGGGCATGGGTGGGCGTGGGCGGGCTCAAATGGGCGGGCAAACAAATGCCAATTTACTAACATGGGCATATATGGGCGGGCACTAAATGGGCAATGGGTGCCCATGGCGCCCATTTACTCATTAACATACAATTATCAAATAGCTACAAAAATTACAAAAAAAATCATTTCCATCTACAAAAAAATTACTCGGAATTTATAACCAACCATACATATTCATAGTTGCAACCTGAAAATTACTTGTAAGTATACAACTAACCATACATATTATACAAAATCCAAAGTAGCAATTTCTTATACACACTAATAGTATCCGTTACATGTTTGAATATGTTTTTTTCCCAGTACTAGTAGTCATCATCTTCATTTTCTTTTGATCTAAAATATTCTATATTACTCTTGTCTTCCATATCCCCTTTTCAGATCAGATTCCTGCACAAATTTAAAAAAAATGATACAGATGAGCAAAAAAGATACAGATTTTTTGTTTGCAAAGATGGCTACATCTACTGAATTAAAAACTACAAATTTGAGGAATGGTAATGGAGAGAAAATCACCGACTCAAATACAAGTATAATTCTGCACGTTAAACATCTTAGCAATGGGAAGTAGTCATCACATCAAAGTTATACTTGTAGATATTGCTATACAGATCTATAATAGAACTAACTTCACCCTTGTTGTGGTTAGACTTATACCTTTACACAGAAGGTCCAAGCGGGAAAAAGGATTGCAGTTGGTTGTCTCACCACAAAGGACAAAAGATGCTCATGTGACTCTGAAGTCCCCTTACACATCAAACACCAATCTGGAAAAATCCTCTTATAAGGCCTACTAGTTTGTCAGACATCATTAGTGTTGAGCCTATTAAGCACCGAACACCAAACAAAAGGGGTAATTATGTTTAATAATTGCTGTGCAAAGTTTCTCACGATATACTTCTTGATCAAGATGTCGTGAAGTTACATTTTCAGAATTCTCTTCGCGATTAGGACAAACATCCAAGTGACGTAGCAAATTCTTTGTCCTGCAATTCCTTTCAGCAGTAAATATTACTTTGCATTGCCTGCATTTTGCCTTTTGTACCCCATTACTATCCTCCCCTATCCGTTCAAACACAGTCCATGCTATTGAAGTCTTCCCTCTAGAAGGCCTAGCACGTTTTGAACTAGTTGAGGATTGATCCACTTCCACCTCCGTATGTTGAAAATCGGAGTCATGCTCCATAGCCTGATAAACAAGTTGAGTGATGATTCAACATATAAGAGAGTACATGAATTTAAACAACAGTGTCCATGGTAAATTGTTATGTAAATTGAATAATAATTATTGAAATGAAGGCTCTAATAAAACCTGAAACGAAACTTTTAAGGCTCAGGCGTTCATCCGATAAAAAGAATCCATGTAATATTTTATTTCTTGGTAGTATTGGTGAGAAAACAATGCGAGTGTGGTATAGACCCATAGAAAGATGGATTGGAAAAGTCTTGGGGAACACATGAAAGCTTAGAACTGAAACAAACAAAAACAGGTAAGTAACCATATTGTAGTTCTGTCTCAACAAATGAAGGTATCACTATCAATAATAACCTATCATATAAATCAAAAGGTGAATCCCATTGATGGAATTTCACCGGAGGCCAGTAATGCTAGCAGTCATAAAATTGTCAAGCCACAATAGACCAAAACGACCCCAATAAGGTCCCAGTTATACAAATATTGAGCCACTTTGAACCAATACTAATTCAATAAGGTCCAAGGAGAAGGCACACACTAATATCCACAATGACCAACACAACGGAATCGTGATAAAAAGGATCACCAAAGCATCTCTAAAAATGATTTGTCCTTTACAAGAGACAAACCAATTCTTATACCAAACAAAAATTCTAGACCATGGGAAAACAAAGTAAAATACCAGGGATAGTAGATGCCCATTTGGTATTCAACTTAATAATTACATAAATAATTTAAGTTTAAGAAGTCCACAGTAAACTCTCTTTGATTTTTGGTTTTTGACTCTTTGGCCCCAATAGCTTTTCTCTATCTCTCTTTAAAAAATCCTTAATCTTTACAACATGAAAAATTCAAAATTCAACCTCAAAAGTACCATAACACCATGTCAAACACATCCAATGAAACCTACTTCCATTTTCACACTGTACCTCAGATTTTTTTAAAATTTGGCAAGACCGTTTCATTCCTAAAGTCAAACCTACAATTAAAAGGCTACCTGCTTTATAGAAACAGCTCAACGAACTACCCACAAATTAGCAAACTAAAAAATACACCCCCAAGTGGCCAAATGCCAATAAAATAAAATTCCAAGTATCTTCAAGAGATTAAAAGCAAATATGAAAACAATCAATGAAAAGGGATAAAACAAATATCATCCAGTAATATCATATTAAAATAGACAAAGGTTATTGGCGAATTGGAGAACCAGATATGTATAATTAAATAACCAAATAAAATTCATTACATAAAATTCATTAAAAAAGTTAATGGATCTGTATTTCAAACCCTCTTCAATACCACAAGTAAATCCATCAACTTTACAAAACAGACACTTAAAAGAGTGTCTTTTTACTGGATTACATAATATCTAACTAAACCGACTCTTTTGCCATCACTATAGTTTCATAGTACCCCATACAATCCGACTCTTTTGCCACCAGGCCCACCACTATAGTTTCATAGTAGTATGGTACTCCATACAATCCACTAAATTGATTACTCTAATCTACTACGTAGAAGAATGATGCTCTTTCAAGATTAGGTTTCACAGACCAGAATGTAAATCCAACTTAAAATCAAAAGAAATTGACTCCATCGGCGGCAATTATACTGCATAACACTTGGGTTCTCTCATCAAAATGAGTTAGTAACACAAATTTGACTTCCAAAACTTCAGTCATTCAGAAAATCAAGAGAGACTTCAGCATATAACAGGTAGGCTAAAATAATTGCAAGGAAAAAGAAAGTGGTTAATAGTACCCCATACAATCCACTGAATTACTCTAGTTCACCTGATAGAAATTCGATACTATTTTAAAAACAGAATTCGTAAACCAGAATGTGATTCCAACTTAAAAATCCAAGAAAAATGACAACATTGGCGGCAGTTTCTAACATCAAACTCAGTTAGCAACACAGTAGACTTCCCAGAATTTCAGTCATTCAAAAAACCATGACCGACTTAAGAATATAACAGCAAGGATTGAGAGAAATTCAAAGGCAAAAGAAAGCAGACAGACCAGAAGCGGGGAGGTGATACGCTTTTCAACAGCAAGCACAACCCCTTCCTTAGTCTTCAAGCCAATTGCGGTCGAACCCAACTGTAATAGTAATCAAAAGCGACATTAGAAACCAATCGACTCTATTTATAAAACAAATACAGAAACAAAGGTAGGAGTTATGTACCTTAATGGCCTCAATGGCATATTCAACCTGAAACAATCGGCCTTCAGGGGAGAAGGTGTTGACACCTCTATCGTACTCAGTCCTACATAACATTCACCACTAACAACATTGAGAGAGGTGATTGGGGAATTAACACAAAAGCATGAGCCTACAAATTTGAACCTACAAAACCACAACATTCCAACGAATCAGAACAACTTACCTGAGACGAGAAATAGAATTTCAAACCCTTGACCTCGATTTGTGCGCGCAAGCAAGGAACGAAATAGGGATTTGAGGTTTCAGAGTTCGGTTAGGGTTCGTATTTGAGAGAGAGAGTCTGATTTGAGGACATGGTCGTCTCTCTCGATTGAGAACTCGCTCACAAAATGACTGCCGAAGTGAAATTGCGGGAGAGACCTGACCGAATTAGAAAATAGAAATCTAACGCGGGTGCCCAGCTGGGCGCCCATTTAGCCCATAATATTTCACGGGTATAAATGGGCATGTCCATTTATGCCCATTTAAAATTTAAAGTGTGCCCATACCCAGTTTTTAGTGGGCGGTCTGGGCGGGCGAACGGGCATGGGCGAAAATTGCCACCTCTAGTAGAGACAAACAAGACAATTATATAACGAGCGGAGTAACTCATATGATGTCTTATTGCTTTGCCATTATTAAGTTTGTTAATACCATTTAATTTTTTTTCCATCGTATTAGAATAGTAATAAAGATGAAAATGATCAATAATAGAATACTCTATGAAATTTGATGAACAATAAGTGAGGTATTAAAATATTGAGGTTAAAGAGTTAGTGATATACAAGGTACAGATCCTAAATAATGGTACTTTTTCTAGCCAAAACTTTTTAGGGTAATACTAGGGTCACTCTAATAACACTTAATTTTGGGTACCAAATGATGTGGCATCTTATGTGTCATATTATTAACATAACTTTTTAACTTATAGTGAAGCCCATAAAATGCCAAATAAGATGACACATTGGAAACCACATCATTTGGTACCCAAAATTAAGTGCTCATTGAGTGGCTCTAGCATTACTCAACTTTTAAACCAACCGTAGACCACCTTTGTGCTTTGACAACTTCTATACATGTATCCTTTTTTTGTATATATTTTTTTTCTTCCCTTTCTTGCCTAGCTAGGTTTAAGTTACTTAGAAGGCTTCCAAATCAACTCCTAATGCAAAAAGCTCATAATCTTGACAGCTTACACAGCCACCATGGCAGGAAGAGCAATCACACTCATCCCACTTTCTCAATCCATTGTTTCTCCTCCTTTGCCTCCTCGCCGCCTCTTCTGCCGCCACCGGAGCTTCAATTTTCATCCCTATCTGAATTGAAGGTGGCTTGAGACCTTCATGCAACACTCCTTTCTTGGGTACCATAACAACCCACTTACCAATTTCCATGTTTGGTGACTCAATAACACTTTTCCATGGAACATCAGCTCTGCCCAAGAGTTGCGACTTACCGATTCTTCCAAACACAGGAACTATGTTTCTGGATCGAAGTTCGAAAACTACACTTCCTTCTTTGAGCATGTTGATGGAGTCTTTTGATAAGCCAACGCAATCCAATTAAGGAGAAGGACTCATTCCAAAACAAGTTGGAGGACTTTGGTGAGATTTCTTGGCTATCAAGTTTAACCCTTTGGTTGTTTCCTGCAGTGAGATAGCATCTAACAAATAGGCTCCTTGTGGGTTTAATTTCTATGTTTTTAACCATGATGATTCTGAGTTCACAGCTAAGTGAGGTGAGAGATTGAGAAGCATCCATGGTTAGAGAGAGAGAGAGAGAAGAGTTGATGTTTTGGTGGAGGAGAGAGATGGGTTGGTGTGGTATATATAGTGGAAGAAGAAAGTTGACTTGCCAATGGGATAGTTAGTGAGAGTATACTAAATGTCCACAAAGTGAATTAAATCCCACGTGTGATTTGTATTAAGATTGATAGGCTCCAATCTTTTCTTAAACGACTCTTGGAAACGGGTAGAGTTTATATTACTATCTTCCATACATCCGAATCTTTATTACAGTGCTCTTCTGATTGCAAGTAGAATTTGCAACACTTGGTTAGAAAGTCCCGAGCGTCTTCACATGTGGATTCCGTGGGAGGATCTTCCTTTTAGCATTCTACCGCTTTGCAAATTCATTTGAGATATTTACTTATTTATATGATTATAATAATAAAATTGATATCTAATTGATTTTTATTTTTATTTAGGAGGAGGACGAGCTGGTTCATGTCATATTGCGAACATGATGGTTGGATGACGGATGCTAGTCAAATTTGTTTTTGTTTTGTTTTTTATGAATTTGACGATGAACATTTATTTATGTATTTGATAATTATTGTGGATGTTATGAAAATGTAATCTTATGGATGTTATTGGTTTTTGTTATGGATGTCTAATGTTATGGATGTTATGGGTTTTTGTTATGGATAATTGATATAATTGATGTTTTATTCATATTAATTCATATTAAAAATTTGAATACTCGAATCGAATACTCAAATCGAATACTCGAATCATTGATTGATAAATAGATTTTGTAAAAAAAAAATCAGAAATAAAATTTCAAATCGAATTCTCTAATCAAATCGAATAATTCGAATATTAATTTCGAATCGAATACGAATCAATTTTAATATTCGAATAATAAACGAATACGAATACGAATACTCGAATAATTTCACGAATACGAATCATATATTACAATATTCGATTCAATTCAATTCGTTTACACCCCTACTGTTGGTTGTGCAATAATAGGTCATCATAGGGAGTCGAGTGTTGTGCATTCAGTTGCTCAAATATTTGTTATTTGAGCATCCAATAAAATTGTCTTCTCATGTCAAATTTACTTGACTCCACTTGCTCCTCGTGACGTTTTCAAGAAATTAACTCTGAAAGACGAGTTCTTGATTGTGGAAGGAATCTAGGGGAAGAAAATAGATAGCTAGGTTAGAGAGTCTTAATTACTGTATTAAGAATGTTTGCCTTTGAATAAATCTCAGGTGTATTTGCAAATATTATATATTTTTAAAACTAAGTTCTAATCTCTCTTTCTAGTTCTTAAAAGGTTTTGATTTTCCAAAGTTATCTATTCTAAAACCAATATGTCATGCATCTGAAGAAAAGTTAAGTATGTTGTTGTTCTCGACATATATTCGTATACTACTGCTTAAATCTTATAAAGATAAATCTGTTTTGTCTGAACCTTTCCCCTGCCAAAACCTATTTTTAGCAAACAGTTTATCTACAATCTGTCAATAGAGTTCATTACTCAGCTATGAACAAATCTGCTGCTTAGTACTACCAGCAGACCTGTTTTATCTTCAGATTGTCTTATCACTAAAAGACATTACACTCATATTCTTAAATGAATGGTGAGATAAATTTTAAAGTGGTAACATATACTATTCATCCCCCTCTAGCTTATTTGAGTACATCCATGGGACCAACAAGTCGTGTAAGGAAAAACACACACGGCGGATCAAAGGCCTATGATCTATACGAGGGATCAGAGGGAAAAAAATTATGATGATTTGATGGACGAGTCTATTGAAAAGATGAACCACCAACATCATTGCATTGGACAAGATCGGTTGTTACTCGTGAAGAGCAAAGGAGGTTAAGAAACCTATGGAAGGACAAGAGGGTTAATTTTGAAGGTATTTGGGAAGTTTTTGAAGTATCAAGTGTTATAGAGTAGGATGAATCCAATAAAGGAAGTTCCCTCATTGATTTGAACTGGTGGATTTAGATGGGGTTGCATTA
Organism: Codonopsis lanceolata; assembly: GCA_013146195.2. NCBI lineage: Eukaryota > Viridiplantae > Streptophyta > Magnoliopsida > Asterales > Campanulaceae > Codonopsis > Codonopsis lanceolata. The sequence continues at coordinate 105,036,575 of CM028377.1, read as the reverse complement.
AGAAGTAGAAGATAAGGACGGAATACATCTAGTGTCGTCAATGGTGGTGCATCAATCTTTGCAAGGTGTGGGAATCATTCTAATAATGGGACTATAGCGAAGTTAGTAATGTCGTATATGGTTATTGGCCGTGGGGATCCAAAAAATATTTCAGCAGTGTTAGATATTTTAACTATTTCATAAAAAAAATAGTAATCACAATTATATTACATGAAAAGTTAACAAATAACATTTTGAGCATAACCTTACCGAAAACGACGACGTTTTTCTAAGAATTTTATTTTAAATTTGAACGTGATCCCTTGCCCCCTAACCCTAAAGGGTGGATATAACAAGATCAGGGCCGATCAATAAGATTGGAGAACTGAAATTAGGCTCTCAAATTAGCATCATTTAATTAATATAGTTGATTAAGTTTTAGGGGAAAATTCTGGCTGGTCACTTTTTAAAAATTTCTAATCTCAAAAGTCTATTGTTTTTTTTTTAACAGCAAAAGACTATTTTTCGAAATATTGTTCCAAAAATGTCATCGTCTTCTTCAACAACTCTGACAACACACTTTGGATTCGAAAATCACAATTGTGCGCAACGAAACGGGGGTCGAGGGGGCAGCACTGCACCTCTTCATGGGGATTCGGGGGCGTTAAAGATAAACAAGTTTTTTGATTCATAAAATACGAAACTATAATGGATCTGTGTTGGGTTGAAGAATTTTTCAGTTGGGATGAAGGCGGAGAAAGAGGAGGAAGAAGAAGGCGTATGACGGAGGAGATAGGAGAGGCAGGTGAACGACGTGGTCTGGTTCTTTATAATTTTGTATCGCGGTTTAAAAATTAATGCACTAAAATTGATGAATCGCAGTTCAAAAATAGACTAGCAATTACACTATTAAATCGCGGTGCGAAAATTAATGCACTAAAATTGATGAATCGCGGTTCAAAAATAGACTAGCAATTACACTATTGAATCGTGGTGTAAAAATTAATGTACTAAAATTGATGAATCGCAGTGCAATTACACTATTGAACCGCGGTGCAAAAATAAATGCACTAAAATTGATGAATCTGGGTACAAAAATAGACTAGCAATTATACTGTTGAACCGCAGTGCAAAATTCATTCAATAAAAATTGATGAATCACGGTTCAAAAATAGAGTAGCAGTTACACTATTGAACTGCGATGCAAAAAATAATGCGATAAAATTGATGAATCGCGGTGCAAAAATAATGACCACCGTAGCGCGCCTACGGTTCACTAAGGGTATCGTAGTCATTTTACCATCAAAAGTGATTTTTTCCAGTTAAAATAATAATGATTACTTTAGCTATTAAAAGTTATAAAAAGTGGACCAACCCACAATTTTTTCAAATTTTTATTAATATATGTACGTGAAGGAAAATAAGACGATTATATAGGAACGAGGGGAGTAACTCATATGATTTCTTATTGGTTTTTCATTATTAAGTTTGTTAGTTAAAAGCAATTAATTTTTTTTTCCATCGTATTACAATAGTAATAACAATGAAAATGATTAATCTATATTATATAACAGTTAGGTAATTGATTCAGGCTATTCAAAGGTTGAAATTAAATTATCTAAAAAAATTAATGGTTGAGAATCACCCATAGATTCACATGTGTGAGTAGTTTTCCATTTTTAACCCCTTATTTTTTTTCCTATTACAAGTCACCCCTATAATTAATATTATGAGCGGTCACTCATTTTTTTCTCCCTATATTTTATCTTTATGTTACAAAGTGACACACTGCAATTAATCTTCCGAACAGTCACTCCTTATTAAACATCAATCCCTTAATTACCACTTGAAATAATGTACCCCTCGACTGTAACATTTTTAAAAAAATTGTATCTTCTATTTAGACACGATCATTTCAATTAACGAAATCAGATATAGTGGTGTCGTGACATAAGCATGGTACAAAGATACAGTAATTGAATAGTCGACGAAATTTGATGAACAATAAGTGAGCTATTAGAATATTAAGGTTAAGAGTTAGTGATATACAAGGTACAGATCCTAATGGTAGTATTTTTCTAGCCAAAACTTTTAAACCAACCGTTGACCACCTTTGTGCTTTGAGAACTTCTATACATGTATCCTTTTTTTGTATTTTTTTTTCTTCCTTTTCTTGCCTAGCTAGGTTTAAGTTACTTAGAAGGCTTCCAAAGCAACTCCTAATGCAAAAAGCTCATAATCTTGACAGCTTACACAGCCACCATGGCAGGAAGAGCAATCACACTCATCCCACTTTCTCAATCCATTGTTTCTCCTCCTTTGCCTCCTCGCCGCCTCTTCTGCCGCCATCGGAGCTTCAATTTTCATCCCTATCTGAATTGAAGGTGGCTTGAGACCTTCATGCAACACTCCTTTCTTGGGTACCATAACAACCCACTTCTCAATTTCCATGTTTGGTGACTCAATAACACTTTTCCATGGAACCTCAGCTCTCCCCAAGAGCTGAGACTTACCGATTCTTCCAAACACAGGAACTATGTTTCTGGATCGGAGTTCGAAAACTACACTTCCTTCCTTGAGCATGTTCATGGAGTCTTTTGATAAGCCAAAGCAATCCAAGGAGAAGGACTCATTCCAAAACAAGTTGGAGGACTTTGGTGAGATTTCTTGGCTTTCAAGTTTAACCATTTGGTTGTTTCCTGCAGAGAGATAGCATCTAACAAATAGATTCCTTGTGGATTTAAGCTCTATGTTCTTAGCTGTGATGATTCTGAGTTCACAGCTAAGTGAGGAGAGAGATTGAAAAGCATTCATGTTAGAGCGAGAGATCTAGAGAGAGAGAGTGAGAAGAGTTGATGTTTGGGTGGAGGATAGAGAGATGGGTTGGTGTAGTATATATAGTTGTAGCATGTGGTGGAAAAAAATACTTGCCAATAGAGAAGTTAGTGTGAGTATACTGTATACGTAGTGGCCACAAAGTGAATCACAATATATATAGAGATTTTGTAGTAAGATTGAGTTTGATGTAAAATAATGACTTTGAGATTCTTGATAGGCTAAAATCTTTCCAAAACCGACCCTTAGAATTCGATGGAGCTATATATTATTTACAACTCTTAGTTGAAGTGCATACTGTTTATATGCTCTTTTACAAGTAGGGTCACCAAGTATACAAAGAATGTGGAATGACACTTGATAGGCTAAAATCTTCCAAAACCGACCCTTAGAATCCGATAGAGTTATTGAATTTTTTTTTATTTGGGTGAAGCGTAGAAATGGTCCCTTGACTATAGCCTTCTCACAGTTTTAGTCTCTTAATAATTTTTTTGTCAAATCTGAGTCCCTTGAGTATTAATTGTTTCAAGAGAAGGTCCTTTTGATGGACGGCGCCGTTTTTTCTGAATCGTTAAGTCGTTCATGTGCCTCCCACGTGCAATTGATAAGGGCGAAAATAAAATTTTGGAAGAAGGAGGACTTTATTTTCAATGTTGGGAAAAAAGAAGTGAAAAGCAAATCTCTCAGTTAATCAATCTCTCTCTCTCAACACAAACATCTTCTTCCCAGATACCCCAACCTCCGGCCACCGTCCTTGCTCGCTCTAGTTTCTCCCTCCTCCATCTTCAATCCACATCATTAGCAACCTCAATCGAGCCCATCTCCAGTTCCATACCCTCTCTCCTGACCTAAATACCTAAATAGGAAAATTAAGCTCTATTCATGGCTCCCCCAGATCTAGGTGGGAAACACAGCCACATCAAGCCCCATATTTGAAGATTGTTTACAGTGAAGAATCACATTTTGGATTCCATCTTGCTGCTGCATAGAGATATCCCCCCAAAGCTTGTTCAAGTGCACATCAAATACTTTCATCTGCTGCAAATTTTGAATACTATTGTTTTTGGACAAATTGAGATAATTCAAACCCTAGAGATCGTTAATCTTGGCAGAATTAGGTCGTAGAACTGGTTATCTGACAGATCCAAGTGTTGTAGTGAAGACATTGAGCCGAGAGCTGGAACTAGATGACCAGTGAGCTGGTTACCTGAGGTCGTCGGCTAAGTTGAATCCATCAAGGGAAATGGTGGAGACGTAACCGGAGTCATCACAAACGACGTGGAAGGAGGTCTGAGACAGTCAGATCTGGGACTAAGGTGGGGATTTTCCATGAGTCGAACACTTTGTCAAGTGGTCGGATCCCCTTTTTGAACTCGAGGAGTGATCGGACATGGTCGTCGGCGGTAGAACAGGAGGAGAGAGGAAGTAAGAGGAAGAGGAGGAGAGAGCGACAGTAGTCGGAGGAACTGAGAGTCAAAGTGAAACTCATTGGCGTCAGATAAACAATGTCAAGAGAAGCTCGAACAAGAGATAAAGAAAAAAAAAACCTGATTTTTACTCCATTGGAGGAGGGAGAAACCGGAGGACGGTGGCCGGAGGTTGGGGGATCTGGGAAGAAGAAGTTACCTTTAGAGAAGGAGAGATTGACTGGCGAAGGGAATTGGAGGGATTTGTTCTTTATTTTTTCTTTTCACTTTTTTTCCAACACTGAACAGAGTCCTCCTTCTTCTAAAAAATTCATTTTAGTCCTTATCAATTGCACGTGAGAGACACATGATCGACTTAACGGTTTAGAACAAACGATGTCCATCAAAAGGACCTTCTCTGGAAAAAAAAATTAATACTCAAAGGACCCAAATTTGACAAAAAAAATGTTAAGATACTAAAACTGTGAGAGACCTATAGTCAAGGGACCATTTCTGTGCTTCACCCTATTTATTTTGTTGGTATCTAAAATGTTCGCCAAAGGATCATATCTTTTGGAATAGAAATGATCGTTAGTAGTGATCGTTTGAAAAAAGACACAGTTCCTTGGAAGAGATGATCTTTTCGGAAAGGGACATATATATATTTTTGAGTAGATCTTCTGTGAGACCGTCTTACGGATCTTAATTTGTAAGACGGAGTCTCACCCTCTTACAACTCAACCCAACAACACACGGTGGGTCGGATCAAGAAGATCCGTCTTACATTTTCTAATACGATGAAAGTTCCTAGATGCGAAACGGGGGGAGGATCTAGAGAAAGGTGAAAACAAAATGGAGTATATGAAACAAATTGAGGAAAGGGAATCAAACCCTAACAATGCAACTTGCACAATGGCGGGGGGGTCTCATTTAAGGATAAACACACACGGTGATCAAAGGCCTTCCGTCTATACGGTGGATCGGAGGGAAAATATTATGATATGATTTGATGAACGAGCCTATTGAAAATGAACCGCCAACATCATCGCATTGGACGAGATTTGTTATTACTCGTGAAGAGCAAAGGAAGTTAAGAAAACTGTGGAAGGACAAAAGGGTTAATTAAGTTAATTTTGAAGGTATTGGTGAAGTTTTGAAGTCTCAAGTATAGATCTAGGATGAAACAAATATGAAAGTTCCCTCATTGATTTAAACTATTGGATTTAGATGGGGTGCATTAAGAAATAGAAAACAAGGACGGAATATATCTAGCTTCGTCAATGGTGGTGCATCAATCTTTGCAAGGTGTGGGAATCATTCTAATAATGTTATTGTAGCGAAGTTAGTAATCTCGTATATGGGTATTGACCGTGGGGTATCCAAAAAATATTTAAGATGTCAAAATTTTTAACTATGGCATAAAAAGTTTAGTAATCACAATTATATTACATAAAAAAGTTTAGAAATCACATTTGGAATCTCTTGTCCGATCCCCTAACTCTAAAGGGTGGATCTTCCCCTGGATATTGGTACTTATATATAACAAGATCAGGGCGGATCAATAAGGCTCCGTTTGTTTCACGAAAAATCATTTTTAGAAAATGATTTCTGGAAAATGATTTTCAGAAAATCAAAAGATTTCATTTTCAGGTGTTTGGTAAATCTTTCAAAAATATGTCAGAAATTATTTACGCGTATTTGGTAAATACAAGGAAAATGTTACGGAAAACAATATATGAATAAATACAAAAATAAAAATAGAAAATAAACAATGTTTAGGATGTCCCTAGAAAATCAATAAGGACCATCTTTTTTTTAATAAGGTCCATCTTTTTTTAATCTCATAATTACAAATAATTTTTTTGATAATTGATATGAAGAAAAAAAACGTTTTACAATAGAAAATAGACAATGTTAGGATGTCCCTAGAAAATATTACGGAAAACTATTTATGAATAAATACAAAAAATATATTATAATATTAATGCACATATTGAATATAAAATAGTATTGAACGTTAAGTAATTTTTCTTTAGTAACCCTCAATTTATCATTAGCGGTGTAAAATCAATATCTATATTTTTTCAATCTCACAATTACAAATAAAATTTTTGATAATTGATATGAAAAAAAATGTTTTAAAATAGAAAATTGATAATGGTTAGGATGTCCCTAAATAATATAGGTGACACTAGTTTTAGTACGTAATAAGCATTTATTAAAATGATAATTTATAAATAGTGTGCACAAACTTTATTTATATTTCTAAACAATTTATTTGTTGAATGAAATATTGTGTGTGTAATTAAATATGTCCAATTGTGAAAGGGCAGAGGGTGCCCGAACATTTGTAAAATGACTTACAAAAAATGAATCCGTAAGTCATTTTCCGGAAAAGAAACCTTCATTTTCCGTTGACTCGGAAAACTTTTTACGTTGACTGCATTTTTCTAAGATTACCAAACACCGAAAAATGAGGAAAATGTTTTCCAAAAATCATTTTCCGTGAAACAAATAGAGCCTAAGATTGGGGACTGACATTAGGCTCTCAAATTGGCATCATTTAATAGTCAATGATTTTTTATTAATTTGTGAGTAGAAACAAACAAGACAATTATATAACGAGCGGAGTAACTCATATGATGTCTTATTTCTTTGCCATTATTAAGTTTGTTAATACCATTTAATTTTTTTTTCCATCGTATTAGAATTGTAATAAAGATGAAAATGATCAATAATAGAATAGTCTATGAAATTTGATGAACAATAAGTGAGGTATTAAAATATCTATATATATATAATGGCAAAGGTATACTTCTCCCTCCAAAATCACACTTTTGAATTTTTGACTTTTGAGTTACCATTCCATTCTTTCTCTCTCATATCTTCTCTTTTGGTTGTATTTCTATTTCTCTCTCTTGTCTTCTCCATATTTTCTCTATCATCACCACCATCTACTCTCTTTTAATTATTTTTAAATATTTTTCTCTTTTTAAACAAAAAAATAGTAACTAAAACAAAAATAATAGTTCCGAAGTCAAGAAAACAAAAATATAAGAGGTTAGTAAAATAAAAAACAATTTATCGAACAAGCCACTATAAAAATATAAGTTACAGAATCAACAAAACAAAAATAATTTAATGCGGAGGTTAGTAAAATAGAATAACTTACAGAACAAAAGTTTTAAAAAAATTCTTATAAAAAAAGTAAAACAAAAATATGTTAGTAAAATAAAAATATTTGATGGAACAAAAATAATAGTTACGGAGTCAATAAAACAAAAACAATTTAAACTGAGGTTATGAAAATAATTTCGTTATTTTTTATTTTAGCTTATTTTCTTATCATAAATTTATTTATTCATAAAATACAAATATAATTTAATAAAAGTAATCATTCAAAATGAAGAACTTATTTGAATTCAGATTTTATTTGTAGGGCGGAAAAAATTCAAGTTTGTTCCAAAACATTCAGAGTTTTTGAATAATATAAAGTGTTCATGGTTGTCAAGTCATGAATTGACACTTAAAATTGGTGTTCTAGTAATGCTATTGAGAAACATTGACCATACTGCAGGGTTGTGGAATGGAACAAGATTAAGCATCATAAATATTGTGGATCATATTATTGAAACAAAATTTTTGAAAGGAAGCAATGTTGGAGAAAATGTTTTTATCCTAAAATTATCATTAACTCCATCCGATGTAAGACTGTCTTTGATTTTCCAAAGAAGACATTTACCATTGCTGGTATCATATATAATAACAATTAATAAGTGTCAAAGTCAATAATGACATGTGGCCGTAGGTCTCTTGTTGAAGAAACTAGATATTGATACGTTGTGAAAATGAAAAATCAACTAATAAGATAACAAATGTTGTGTATAAGAAAAAATTTTTAGAATCTATAATGATTAGTGATATACTTATGTGTAATTGTTAATAAACTGATTATTCTTATTTTATCTTTTAAGATTTTTTATCCTCTTTATTTTGTTTATGTACGATTTAGTTGACGTGCGTTTAACGCACGGGTTAAAAAAACTAGTTGAGGTTAAAGAGTTAGTGATATACAAGGTACATATCCTAAACAATGGTAGTCTTTTTCTAGCCAAAACTTTTAAACCAACCGTAGACCACCTTTGTGCTCTGACAACTTCTATACATGTATCCTTTTTTGGTATTTTTTTTTCTTCCTTTTCTTGCCTAGCTAGGTTTAAGTTACCTAGAAGGCTTCCAAAGCAACTCCTAATGCAAAAAGCTCATAATCTAGACAGCTTACGCAACCACCATGACAGGAAGAGCAATCACACTCTTCCCACTTTCTCAACCCATGGTTTCTCCTCCTCTGCCTCCTCGCTGCCTCTTCTGCCGCCACCGGAGCTTCAATCTTCATGCCTATCTGAATTGAAGGTGGCTTGAGATCGAGCTTCATGCAACACTCCTTTCTTTGGTATCATAACAACCCACTTCCCAATTTCCATGTTTGGCGACTCAATAACACTTTTCCATGGAACCTCAGCTCTCCCCAAGAGCTGAGACTTACCGATTCTTCCAAACATGGGAACTATGTTTCTGGATCGAAGTTCAAAAACTACACTTCCTTCTTTGAGCATGTTGATGGAGTCTTTTGATAAGCCAAAGCAATCCAAGGAGAAGGACTCATTCCAAAACAAGTTGGAGGACTTTGGTGAGATTTCTTGGCTATCAAGTTTAACCCTTTGGTTGTTTCCTGCAGTGAGATAGCATCTAACAAATAGGCTTCTTGTGGGTTTAATTTCTATGTTTTTAACCGTGATGATTCTGAGTTCACAGCTAAGTGAGGTGAGAGATTGAGAAGCATCCATGGTTAGAGAGAGAGAGAGAGAAGAGTTGATGTTTTGGTGGAGGAGAGAGATGGGTTGGTGTGGTATATATAGTGGAAGAAGAAAGTTGACTTGCCAATGGGATAGTTAGTGAGAGTATACTAAATGTCCACAAAGTGAATTAAATCCCACATGTGATTTTGTATTAAGATTGATAGGCTCCAATCTTTTCTTAAACGACTCTTGGAAATGGGTAGAGTTTATATTACTATTTTCCATACATCCGAATCTTTATTATAGTGCTCTTCAGATTGCAAGTAGAATTTGCAACACTTGGTTAGAAAGTCCCGAGCGTCTTCACTTGTGGATTCTGTGGGAGGATCTTCCTTTTAGCATTCTACCACTTTGCAAATTCATTTGAGATATTTACATATTTATATGATTATAACAATAAAATTGATATCTAATTAATTATTATTTTTATTTAGGAGGAGGACGATCTGATTCATTTCATATTGCGAACATGATGGTTGGATGACGGATGCTAGTCAAATTTGTTTTTGTTTTGTTTTTATGAATTTGACAATGAACATTTATTTATGTATTTGATAATTATTGTGGATGTTATGAAAATTTGATCTTATGGATGTTATTGGTTTTTGTTATGAGTATCTAATGTTATGGATGTTATGAGTTTTTGTTATGGATAATTGATATAATTGATGTTATATTCATATTAATTCAAATTGAAAATTCGAATACTCAAATCGAATACTCGAATCATTGATTGATAAATAGATTTTGTAAAAAAAATCAGAAATAAAATTTCAAATCCAATTCTCTAATCAAATCGAATAATTCGAATATTAATTTCGAATCAAATACGAATCAATTTTAATATTCGAATAATAAATGAATACGAATACGAATACTCGAATAATTTTACGAATACGAATCATATATTACAATATTCGATTCAATTCGATTCGTTTACACCCCTACTGTTGGTTGTGCAATAATAGGTCATCATAGGGAGTCGAGTGTTGTGCACTCAGTTGCTCAAATATTTGTTATTTAAGGCATTTCATCTTCAGATTGTCTTATCACTAAAAGATATTTCACTTATATTTTTAAATGAATGGTGAGATAAATTTTAAAGTGGTAACATATACTATTCACCCCCCTTTAGCCTATTTAAGTACATCCATGGGACCAACAAGTCATATAAGGATAAACACACACGGGGGATCAAAGGCCTATGATCTATACGAGGGATCGGAGGGAAAAAATTATGATGATTTGATGGACGAGTCTATTGAAAAGATGAACCACCAACATCATCGCATTGGACAAGATCGGTTGTTACTCGTGAAGAGCAAAGGAGGTTAAGAAACCAATGGAAGGACAAGAGGTTAATTTTGAAGGTATTCGGGAAGTTTTTGAAATATCAAGTGCTATAGAGTAGGATTAATCCAATAAAGGAAGTTCCCTCATTGATTTAAACTGGTGGATTTAGATGGGGTTGCATTAAGAAGTTGAAGATAAGGACGGAATATATCTAGTGTCGTCAATGGTGGTGCATCAATCTTTGCAAGGTGTGGGAATCATTCTAATAATGGGACTATAGTGAAGTTAGTAATGTCGTATATGGGTATTGGCCGTGGGGATCCAAAAAATATTTCAGCAGTGTTAGATATTTTAACTATTTCATAAAAGAAATAGTAATCACAATTATATTACATAAAAAATTTACAAATAATATTTTGAGCATAACCTTACCGTAAACGACAAAGTTTTTCTAAGAATTTTATTTTAAATTTGAACGGGATCCCTTGCCCCCTAACCCTAAAGGGTGGATATAACAAGATCAGGGCCAATCAATAAGATTGGAGAACCGAAATTACGCTCTCAAATTAGCATCATTTAATTAATATAATTGATTAATTTTTAGGGGAAAATTCTGACCGGTCACTTTTTAAAAGTTTCCAACCTCAAAAGTCTACCCTTTTTTTTAATAACAAAAGACTATTTTTTGAAATATTGTTTCAAAAATGTCATCGTCTTCTTCAACAACTCTAGCAACACACTTTGGATTCGAAAATCACGATTGTGCGCAACGAAACGAGGGTCGAGGGGGCAGCGCCTCTTCATGGGGGTTCGGGGGCGTTAAAGATAAACAAATTTTTTGATTCATAAAATACGAAACTATAATGAATCTATGTTGGGTTGAAGAATTTTTCAGTTGAGACGAAGACGGAGAAAAAGGAGGAAGAAGAAGGCGTATGACGGAGGAGATGGAAGAAGCATGTGAAGGGCGTGGTCTGGTTCTTTATGATTTTGTATCGCGGTTCAAAAATTAATACACTAAAATTGATGAATCGCATCTCAAAAATAGACTAGCAATTATACTATTGAATCGCGGTGCGAAAATTAATGCACTAAAATTGATGAATCACGGTTCAAAAATAGACTAGCAATTACACTATTGAACCGTGGTGTAAAAATTAATGCACTAAAATTGATGAATCGCATATCAAAAATAGACTAGTAATTACACTATTGAACCGCGGTGCAAAAATTAATGCACTAAAATTGATGAATCGCGGTACAAAAATAGACTAGCAATTATACTATTGAACCGCGGTGCAAAATTAATTCAATAAAAATTGATGAATCACGGTTCAAAAATAGACTAGCAGTTACACTATTGAACCGCGGTGCAAAAAATAATACAATAAAATTGATGAATCGCGGTATAAAAATAATGACCACCGTAGCGCGCCTACGGTTCACTAAGGGTATCGTACTCATTTTACCATCAAAAATGACTTTTTCTAATTGAAAATAAAAATGATTATTTTAGCTATTCAAAGTTACAAAAAGTGGACCAATCCACAATTTTTTCAAATTTTTATTAATGTGTGTACGTGAAGGAAAATAAGACGATTATATAGGAAGAAGGGGAGTAACTCATATGATTTCTTATTGGTTTTTCATTATTAAGTTTGTTAGTTAATAGCAATTAATTTTTTTCCATCATATTACAATAGTAATAACAATGAAAATGATCAATCTATATTATAAAACAGTTAGATAATTGACTCAGATTATTCAAAGGTTGAAATTAAATTATCTTAAAAAATTTAACGGTTGAGAATCACCCATAGATTCACATGTGTGAGTAGTTATCCATTTTTAACTCCTTATTTTTTCCCTATTACAAGTCACCCCCTACAATTAATATTATGAACAGTCACTTATTTTTTTCTCCTTATATTTTATCTTTACAAAGTGACACACTGCGATTAATCTTCCGAACAGTTACTCCTTATTAAACATCAATCCCTTAACTATCACTTGAAATAATATACCTCTCAACTGTAACATTTTTAAAAAAATTATATCTTCTATTTAGACGCGATTATTTAAATTGACGAAATGGTATGACATAAGCATGGGTATGAAGATCCAGTAATTGAATAGTCGACGAAATTTGATGAACAATAAGTGAGCTATTAGAATATTAAGGTTAAGAGTTAGTGATATACAAGGTACAGATCCTAATGGTAGTATTTTTCTAGCCAAAACTTTTAAACCAACCGTAGACCACCTTTGTGCTTTGACAACTTCTATACATGTATCATTTTTTTGTATTTTTTTTTTCTTCCTTTTCTTGCCTAGCTAGGTTTAAGTTACCTAGAAGGCTTCCAAAGCAACTCCTAATGCAAAAGCTCATAATCTTGACAGCTTACACAGCCACCATGGCAGGAAGAGCAATCACACTCATCCCACTTTCTCAATCCATTGTTTCTCCTCCTTTGCCTCCTCGCCGCCTCTTCTGCCGCCACCGGAGCTTCAATTTTCATCCCTATCTGAATTGAAGGTGGCTTGAGACCTTCATGCAACACTCCTTTCTTGGGTACCATAACAACCCACTTCTCAATTTCCATGTTTGGTGACTCAATAACACTTTTCCATGGAACCTCAGCTCTCCCCAAGAGCTGAGACTTACCGAATCTTCCAAACATGGGAACTATGTTTCTGGATCGAAGTTCGAAAACCACACTTCCTTCCTTGAGCATGTTCATGGAGTCTTTTGATAAGCCAAAGCAATCCAAGGAGAAGGACTCATTCCAAAACAAGTTGGAGGACTTTGGTGAGATTTCTTGGCTATCAAGTTTAACCCTTTGGTTGTTTCCTGCAGTGAGATAGCATCTAACAAATAGGCTCCTTGTGGGTTTAATTTCTATGTTTTTAACTGTGATGATTCTGAGTTCACAGCTAAGTGAGGAGAGAGATTGAAAGGCATCCATGGTCAGAGAGAGAGAGGGATCTAGAGAGAGAGAGAGAGAGAGAGAGAGAAGAGTTGATGTTTTGGTGGAGGAGAGAGATGGGTTGGTGTAAGTATATGTAGTGGAAGAATTAGAAAGTTGACTTGCCAATGGTATAGTTAGTGTGAGTATACTAAATGTCCACAAAGTGAATTGAACCTCACATGAGTTTGATTAAAATAAAAAGGCCTTTAGATTCTTGATAGGCTCCAATCTATTCGAAAACGACTCTTGGAAATGGGTAGAGTTATATTACTTATTTCCATACATCCGAATCTTCATTATAGTGCTCTTCTGATTGCAAGTAGAACTTGCAACACTTGGTTAGAAAGTCCCGAGCGGTCTTCACTTGTGTGGATTCTGGTGGTGTGGGAGGATCTTCCTTTTAGCATCCTACCACTTTGCTTGGTTTACAACCACTGGTATATTATAATTAAGATAAGGTTATGCACACCATTGTTCACTTGAGTATAGTCCAGTTACAATTTTAATCCCTTAACAATTTTTTTTTCAAATCTAACTCCTTTGAGTATTATGTTTTTTCAGCGACAGTTCTTTTGATGGATGTCATTAGCGAAATATCGTCCTTAGCGAAATATCGTTAAGTTGACATATGCGTCACATGTGCTTTAAGTAAGGCCTAAAATAAAAAATTTCTAAGCCTAACTCACAATTTTCGATCGAATCCTTAGGGTTTTGAAAAAAGACCAAAGACCTTCTTCCCCAATTACAAAGACCTGAACTCTCCAATTTTCAACCTGTCCCGTCAAATGAAGTGATAGAAAAGCATTGGATTGGATACAATAACTTGCTTTGATTTCTCTCTTTTTTACTTTATTCATGACCTCCGATGGCTGTAACTCTCGCCATTTCTCATGGCTAACTAGGTCAGGTTTCCCTGACCCTCACCACCATCATCATCCTAACAACCCCCATCTCCGCCGCCGCCACCACCACTATCTCCTCCCTTTCGACGACCTCCTCCTCGATTTTCTCTCCAAAATCCCTCCTTCATTCCTCCCTTCTGTCTACCTCGTCTGCCACCACTGGTCTTGCCTCCTCAACTCCACCATCTTCCACCAACTTCTTCGCCATCACGGCCATCTCCATCTCTCCCTCTTCGCTCTCTCCTTCTCAAATTCCACCTTCTTTTTATCCACTCACCGCTTTGGAGGTTTAGCAGAAGTAGAAGACGAGGTGTAAACGACGGCGGTGGAGGTGGAGGTGGTGGGTTTGGAGAGTGGTGTAGAAAGAAGAGTCCGCTGATGCCAACGCATGTTAGGTTGGATAGCACAGTGAGGTTCAGTTGTGTTGGAATTGGGGAAGATAAGGTGGGTTTGATTCAAGTTATAAGGTGTATCGATGATTTTTTGAGGAGGAGTGGCCGGAGTACTAGAGGATTGAAGGATGGTTTGGTGTTAGTACTGTATGATTCCACCGCCAAGGAGTGGAGTGAAGGGTCGAATTTGCCGGAGGTTATTCAATGAGCCGCCAGTGTTTATGTTGAGCCCTAATTAAGTAGCGAGGAAAGGTTTTTTTTATTTTTTTTTAACTCTTGTTCAATGGTTAAATGATTTAATAGACTTGTTATTAATGTTTACCAAAAAATTGGGGAAGAAGGCCTTAGGGTCATTTTTTTTAACTCTAGGGATTTAATTGTAAATTTTTATATAAGTTAGGTTTGAGAAAAATTCATTTAAGTCCTTAAAAAATGCATACGGGCAATTTAACGGTATTTTACTAACGGCATCTATCAAAATGATTGTCGCTAAAAAAAATAATACTCAAAGGATCCAGATTTGAAAAAAAAAATTGTTAAAGGACTAAAACTGTGACTGACCTATACTCGAGAGACCAATGGTGTGATTAACCCTTAAGATAAACATTAAACAATATCGATAAAACATCGGTACTCCTCTGTCAAATTCTCTGTTTCATTGTATCCTAGTCCTACACATTTGTGTTATTTTACCCTACCTTCTATTTACAAGCACACATGTAAGGCTTAGATCGAATAGAACATAGAATGTGACGGGTGTTGGGATAGAAGATCTTAAGTAAGTAGTTAGCCCTCTCGGTCCCAAAATGAGTTTTAATTAAAAAGAAAAAAGTTCCAAAATGAGTGTCTATATTTTAACGAATTTCTTAAACTCACATTTGACACGGTGTTTAACGCGGGCAACTGTAGGTTTGTTACCAATACCTCGGGCGATCCAATATAAAAGGTTAACAACCATGAAAAGTTTTTGTGTGGCAGAGAGAAGTTTTTCCATGAGTCTTGGAACGTTTTTTTTAACCCTTATTTATTTATTTTTTTTCCTAAGGGGGCATGGGAAGGGATCGAACCTGAGACCTCACACTTTGTGAAACCCCATGTCTACCACTGGGCCACCCCCTTAGGAGAGTCTTGGAACGTGTTTGAATATCCAAAGGAGGAATTATTGATGGGCCATTGGTTTTGTATTTTGAGGCTGCTGATGCTGAAGGGGCATATATCTACATCATTGTTAAACTCATTGGTCTCATCCTCTTCCACATTTTGATTTTCTAGACTAGTAACATTAATATTAAACTCTATTTTAGGCTCGATTTTCTCACCCTAATCCTCTAGAATAGCAAATCTGTTAGGAGATCAATTGACTTCATGGTCTTGGGGCTGCTCGAAATTTTCATGGTCAGATATCCTTGGTTCGGCCTCCTTTTCAATAATATCAAAAGGATGTTTTTGACCTGCATATCCTATTATAGTAACATCTACTTCAACAATTAAGGACGAATTAGGGATTTCATGTCCTTGGTTCGCTTGTGGTTCACCCTCGGAATAGATCTCATGTTGTTACAAATTAGTTATAATGGGAGCCTTGGTTAATTCGATGGCTTGGGCCTCAATAGCACCATTGATGTCTTGATTTTGGGTGAGTGATGGTGTTGTAGGATGAGGTGTGAGGAGAGGTATTTTAACCCACACGGTTTTTGTAACCTTAGTGTTCGTTGTTTCTAAAACGAGCTTATCTGTATTCTTCGTCTTATGCTTTAATTTTCATATAGATATTGTATATCCTTGGCGATAATAACAAGCACAATAGAGGGGAATCCGTTCAGCCTGTATAATATTCCATAGCATGGGATCTTAGTACCTCAATCAATCCAATTACGGTTGGGAAGAGGCTGTAGGAGATCAATTTCTATACAAACCTTAACAACACTAGGACAAGAGAGATTGGTCATCAATTGTGAGGGTTTACCACTAATTAATATTTGCAAAAGAAAACAGAGCATGTTTATGGAATAAATAAATAAGGAGTCCAAGAAGCGAGAACCAAATCGGGCCAAGGGTGCTTTCAAAGCCTGTGGCAATCCGCCTTATGGTTTACTTGAATGAGAATATGTTTTGAATCAAATGCCCAGGAGTGAACGCTGCCTTGAGACCAAAGGTGTGAATAAACTTATTTGTAGCTTCCATTGATGGCGTTTCGTGGAAGAATTTTCCAACTAGGATAAACTCAAAGGGTGGGCAAGGATGGAAATAAGATCATCGGTGAGTTTCAAGGCCGGCTCACCCTTGTAGGAAGATGGAGGGATTAGGGAAATTGTAGTGGTTGCATGAATCATTGAGGAAGAAGAAACAATATCTGCAAAAGATTTTTGAAGGGTGGGGGACGGTGCAGGTGTAGTTGTTGGTTCAATATGGGTGGTGTAGAGGCTGCGATGTGAAATTTATTATCCTCGCAAGTGCACGAGTCAGCTAGAGCATAACGATGCAGAAGCAAGGGTCGAATCACATAGAGAAGTAGTAATTTAGATAATTAAACTAGTAACAAAAACTATTAAACTAAAGGGGAGTTTTGTTTTGATAAAACTAATTGTCAACTAAATTAATTAAACGACAATTTAAACTATTTAACAAAAAGTAGATTATCAGTACGAAGATAATATTATGGGAAAGATTTAGGAATTTGGATTCACTTGTATATACTCTTATGTTTTTTCAATATAGTATCAATCAATCATCAAGGGTTCGTTCACTGATGTAAAGATTGATACGCTTAAATTATGGTTTGCAATCTTAGTATCCTGAATTGGTTATGCTTTCCTAATTAGTCCTCATAACTGATTGAGGATCCCTTAAGAACATTAAAAACATAAGAACCTGGATCTCACCTTAGCCCGATTAGGATATCAATGAGATCTAATTACAACAAAGGTTGGCAAACATATGACATATGCGCGTATCATGCAATTATTCATACACAATTGTCTAAACAGACACAGATACCATCGAACATATGAGCTTCTAGAGAAGACACAATTTATATGCTATGTGATAAACAAGATTCTTGATTGAATAGAATTAATAATTGGAACATAAAATTCGATACAAGTTATCTCAAATTCCTGGACTGAGGCGTTTAGCTCATCACGATTGATGAACTAATCAACAGGACCGAAGAACGCATAATTCGATCTTCCAAAACTATGAATAAAACTAAGAGTATTGTTTTTACAACCTAAAGAAAGGCTAAATTTCGGGGCTAAACTAGAACTACTAGGTTTACTTATGTACTAGGTTTACAGGGCAGAAATTAGGTCAAACTGCAAAAAGGCCGGATTTGGGAAAGTTGCTACAGACGGGCGCATGTAAGTAAGGGATGTGGTCGCAACTGAATGGATGCGGGGGCATTGAAATGGAAGGTGGTTGCATGCTCTGACAACTCTGAATAGTCTGACAATCTTGTATTTGATGCGACCGCATGTAATGGAGCAGATACATGCGCATCTATTGCTTCCATGTTTTGTCTGAGACTTCCTGGAAATCTGCACTTGAACCCTTTCTTCTTCGAGTTACATATCAAACCTTCCACAAATCCTTTTATTCATTCAAACCCTAAAACTTACAATTAAGGCTAGAAAACTCATATTAATTAGTAGCTAAATGACTAGAGGAACATCTATTTCTAAGATGTATAAGTACCCAATAGATGCATATAAAACACATATATATATCACATGGCAGCAGCCATGCAAAGCCCTAGGACGGGAAACCCTAGGGAGAGGAGAGTGAGGGAAACCATAAGGAGACAAGAGTGAGAGAGAAAAAATTGAATGTCTATAGTGTGGTTTATATCAATCTCAATAGAATCATGTAGTTCAATAACCATTACAATAAATGGCACAAGAAAATAGCTAGGTGTCGTTCCGGACAAGTTCCATCCTTATGTGTGGACTCTGGATTGAGGACCTCGTCATTAGGCTTCTCACCTCTTTATGACCACTATGGTGAAAACACTTGGAATGGTCCATAAGCTAGTAATATATATATATATATATAAGTAAAGTTGCTTATTGACTGCTTTAAATCCCAGCAACCCCCCTCTGTTTTTTAAAAACTCAACATCTCCCCCTCTTTTTAAGCCAAAAAGCCCAGCAATGGTCCGGCCCATCTACCGATAATTCCTCCAATTTACCCAGCCTAGGTGGCCGCCCTAACCTCCAACTAAACCAGCCTAGGCAGCCGGTCATTCCCCCTAATAGCTTTTTTTTTCCTTTTTAAAAGAAAAAATTTGCAATTAAAATCAACTTGATAAATTAAAAAAATCTTCAATTTTTTATGTGTAGATCTTAAACTTGAAGTTCAAATAAATAAATAAAATTAAATGCTAAAAATCTTCAAAATTACAAAGAAAACTTAAAACTACGAAGAACTAGAGTAGAAAACATACCTTCATAGGCAAAATTGTAAAACTAGTATTTCACTTTTTAAATGCAACAGTCTTTAAATAATAAATGAGCTATGGACAACATTGGAAAGAAAAAAATTACGTGTTGTATTAAGTATCTTATATGTGTTGTACACAACACCCCCTTTATGAACGAGGTTGATCTTCTTGCTCAGAGTAAGAAAAGGGTTAATCTAAAGTTCCTAGACAGAGGGGTGTGGATCTAGAGAAAAGAGGAAACAAAATGGAGAAATACGCAACAAATTGAGGAAAGGGAATCAAACGGAGGATCAGAGGGAATCAAAGGCCTCTGATCTATACGGGGGATCGGAAGGAAAATATTATGATGGCTTGATGGACAAGCCTATTTAAGATGAACCACCAACATCATCGCATTGGACAAGATCGGTTGTTACTTTTAAATAGAGCTGTCAAAACGGGCATACGGGGTAGGTTTGCCCGCAGGCCTAGAATGTCCGCTGTGAAACGGGTCGGGGCGGCAAAGCTCGCAAACATGACGATCCCTAAAACTCATGGGCCAACCCACCCCGCATAGGGCCGCGGGAAAATTGGCAGCCCGCAAAAATTAATTATTTTTTCCATTCTTTTCATTACGACTTTAAACAAAGGTAGAGAAGATTTAACAGAAAGTAACATCACAAAACCCATCAAACTTAACTCTGGTTTTAATGGACCAGTGGATTACCCCCTAGAAAAATGATAATTCCACAAGAAACCCTCTACAAAAAGAACAAATTTATTTGCATTACTGAAAAAAAATATCTTAAAAGACCAACTTTAATAAACAAATTTGCAATGATCTGCTCTACTAACATATGCATAAGGATCAGATTCTCCGTACAATACAAGGGAAAAAATGTTTCCCTTTTCATTCTCACATTCTATATAGGATTAAGAGAAATAGAAAATCAATAAACGCACATACTCTCTGATCTCCATGTATACTAGATACCCCCAATCAAATTTTACCACACAATAGATGGGTTCTAGTGTTCTACATGCCACCATTCCTTGGTTAGTATGCTCGATGACACCATTTGCGAACGATGAACCGGAATTTCCATTGTTGTCGACATCCACCTTCATCTCTCAAAAGGAAGGGGCGTTGACGAAGATAACTCATAGCCGTATGTGAAGTTGTTGTGACTGAGGGTTTAGAACGAAGAAAGATAAATATAGGATGCTTGTGAATAATGAGATAAGAAAGAGATGTGGTGGCCAGAAGAGAGAATGATAACGGAGAAGAGAGAGAGAGACGACGGGAGAAAGAGATGAGGACTGAGAGGAGAGAGGGAGAGAGAGAGAGAGATGACGGCTAGGGTGTAATTATATTGAAATAAGGGTTTCCACTTTTCAAATAACCTTCATCTGGGTCTTTTATTCTTTAATCCCAATGTATTGATCAATGGTCCAAAATTAAAGAGTACTTACATCATAAATGCACGGGTTTGCCCGCCCTGTCCCGCAAAAGCCCACAGCCCGTGCAGGCAAAGTCCGTTAGGCCCACATCTTTGGTCCTATTTGATAGCTCTACTCGAGAAGAGCGAAGGAGGTTAAGAAAACTATAGAAGGACAAGAGGGTTAATTTTAAAGGTATTCGAGAAGTTTTTCAAGGTATTTGGGAAGTTTTTGAAGTCTCAAGTGCTACAGAGCTGACCCTAAGGGGTGGCCAAATGATAGAGTTTGGGCTTTACAAAATTTAGGTATCAGGTTCGATCCATTCTCATGCCCCTTTGGGGAAAGGACTATTTAAAAAAAGTGCTACAGAGTAAGATGAATCCAATAAAAGGAAGTTCCCTCGTTGATTTGAATTGGTGGATTTAGATGGGGAGAGTATTAAGAAATAGAAGATAAGGACGGAATACATCTAGTGTTGTCAATGGTGATGCATCAATCTTTGCAAGGTGCGAGAATTATTCAATAATGGGACTACAGTGAAGTTAGTAATCTCGTATATGGGTATTGGCTGGGGGGATCTAATAAATATTTCAGCGGTGTCAGATATTTTAACTATTTCACAAAAAAATTAGTAATAACAATTATATTACAAAAAAAGTTTACAAATCACATTTTAAGCATAACCATACCGAAAACGACGTTTTTCTAAGATTTTTTTTCCAAAATTTGAACGGGATCCCTTGCCCCCTAACCCTAAAGGGTGGATCTGTCCTTGGGTATTGGTATATTTACAAGATCAGGGCCGATCAATAAGATGGGGGAACTGACATTAGGCTCTCAAATTAGCATCATTTGATTAATATAGTTGGTTAATTTTTATTAATGTGTAGGAGGAGGAAAACAAGACGATTATACAGGAACAAGGAGAGTAATAATGTGTAATTGAATAGTCTATGAAATTTGAATAGTAATAACGATGAAAATGATCAATAATTGAACAGTCTAAGAAATTTGATGAACAATAAGTGAGCTATTAGAATATTAAGGTTAAATAGTTAGTGATATACAAGGTACAGATCCTAATGGTAGTCTTTTTCTAGCCAAAACTTTTAAACCAACCGTAGACCACCTTTGTGCTTTGACAACTTCTATACATGTATCCTTTTTTTTGTATTTTTTTCTTCCTTTTCTTGCCTAGCTAGCTTTAAGTTACTTAGAAGGCTTCCAAAGCAACTCCTAATGCAAAAAGCTCATAATCTTGACAGCTTACACAGCCACCATGGCAGGAAGAGCAATCACACTCATCCCACTTTCTCAATCCATTGTTTCTCCTCCTTTGCCTCCCAGCTGCCTCTTCTGCCGCCACCGGAGCTTCAATTTTCATCCCTATCTGAATTGAAGGTGGCTTGAGACCCTCATGCAACACTCCTTTCTTGGGTACCATAACAACCCACTTACCAATTTCCATGTTTGGTGACTCAATAACACTTTTCCATGGAACCTCAGCTCTGCCCAAGAGTTGCGACTTACCGATTCTTCCAAACACAGGAACTATGTTTCTTGATCGAAGTTCGAAAATTACACTTCCTTCCTTGAGCATGTTGATGGAGTCTTTTGATAAGCCAAAACAATCCAAGGAGAAGGACTCATTCCAAAACAAGTTGGAGGACTTTGGTGAGATTTCTTGGCTATCAAGTTTAACCCTTTGGTTGTTTCCTGCAGTGAGATAGCATCTAACAAATAGGCTCCTTGTGGGTTTAATTTCTATGTTTTTAACCGTGATGATTCTGAGTTCACAGCTAAGTGAGGTGAGAGATTGAAAAACATCCATGGTCAGAGAGAGAGAAAGAGATCTAGAGAAAGAAGAGAAGAGTTGATGTTTTGGTGGAGAAGTGAGATGGGTTGGTGTGGTATTGAAAGGACCCAACCACTCGCCCTCCACGTGGCTGACACGTGGCAGTAGAAACGACGACATCTGGCAACCGAACCGACGTGGCACAGCTCAGCGCCATCCTCGACACGAGCATCACCAGCCGACTGCACTCCAGGCATCACCGAACATCGTTAAAGCACCTTATATGGTCGATCCTCGGCTCTAGCCGACCTTTAGGAGAAAACGAGGACGTAAGTCCAACCGACCGGATGAACACGAGAACTCATGGTCGGTCCCGTGAACCGACCCGAACGAAGAAACGTCAGCATAAGTACAAAGTACACCAGGTGGCCCAATTTGATTGGAGAGACACCAACGTGCTCGCACCGCCTCCATTTACTGCTTGACTCCGCCTCGATACTCGACAAACCTCGAAAAGAGAGAACCAATAGGAGCCAGCCACCTCGGCCGACCAACAGATCCTGTCTCCAACGTGCCGTCCTTGCTTGTCTGGAAAGCCAAACCTGGAGAGGAGTATAAAAAGGGAAGTAACCAACTTCACAAGGTAAGATACTGTTCACGCTTAACAAACTCTCTACATTGAGCATACAAACTAGCATACAGATTATTCAGAGTGATCACAGGGAACGCCTGTACACTCCAACGTTATCCCGCACTGACTCTCACGCCGGAGGGCTTTAGCTGGGATAACCTCCCAGCTCCCTGACCGGTGTTCTCTCTTGTTTGACAGGTCACACGCACGGAAACAAGGAAGACAACAGGGAACCAACAAGAACAACAGCCAGATATCCACCTTACCGCTCCCGCACAGACAGTCTTTACTTGGACCAGCTCCACGTATACTCCACGTGTAGTCACCCTTATTTTGGCGTGATCAAGTGGTTCCGCTTGCGAGGTTCCCGGGATGTGCTCCGCGCCCCGCACCCTCGGATAGGGTGCGCAGACGCGCGGACACCACCGCCTCGCTCCACCCTCCCTTGTTTGGGGAAGACGAAATCCAAAGTGCGAGAGGAGTCTTTGCCTATATTAGCACGTTGGAATGTGCCTCGGTTGCCCTGAGTGGATTTTGTATCCAAAATGGGAACTAAAGGTTTCCTCATGTCAGGTTATCCCTTATTTCGGGGATAACAAGATATGGGAATGCATTACCTTTCCATTCTCATTCTCCCCTTTTATCTTCGGGAAAATAGAGAAGTGCAAGAAAAGATATTGCGACGCCCCACTTCGGATTTATTAAAATAGCCTTATGGCCCAATCGGATCGCTATGGGAGCTATGAGAGTTTCCCGCATCAAGTTATCCCTTGTTTAGGGGATACCAGATATGGGAATACATCACTCTCCATTCCCCGTATCTCCCTTTTTTAGGGAGAACAGAAAGTGTAAAGAGGGAATGTTGCGAGGCCCCACTGGATCCGAAAGTTTTAGAGTCGCCACCTTTATTTTAAGGCAAAAATAAAGGAAAACCGTAAAAGAAAACCGAGATTTTAGAAAGCGGGTTCGGGGCTAAGTTACGAGTTGGGAAGGTGCTAGGCACCCAACTCGCCTTTCGGTCTCAAAACGTTTTTGGTCAAGTATGCTCATTGTTATATTAATCTAGCAAATAAATAAGGTCTTATTTTGACAAGGGAAAATTAAATGCAGAGATACATTCGTGGCTACATTATTTATGGACTCGCAGCCTCCTTCCAATAATTTCAAACACATTTAAGAATATTTGACCATTATAACGGCTCTTTTACATAATTTTTCCTAATCTAATCCGGGCAGCACAACGGCTTATATTGACTACATTGCGCCGGATTTAAATAACAATTTTTGAAAAATAAATAAAAGACAGAAAATACAAATAAAATAAAACACGCTCTTAAAGGTATTACCTTTTAGAGCGGCGTGTCTTCGCCTCGCCCTTCGGGAGAGGGAGTCTTTTTGTTTTGAATTGAACCGATGACCGCTTGATTTGATTGATTTTTGAGGTTTGGGCTTATCAACTCGAGTGCAGTGACGCCTTTATTTGGGTAGGTTTAAGCCTTTTTGGATGGGCGGAACCTAGACTTAAGTTTTGACCTTTTAGCTCGTTACTCGGGCGGAGTAACGGCTTATTTTGGGATTTTGGTGGGATTTGAGGTGGATACCTAACAACTAGGCTAGGGATCACTTATAACCTATGAGTTTTTGATTTGGCAGAGTTTGGACGGGGTTTGGAGATTATAGGGGCTTCCACTCACCTATCTCGCACCTCTCGTACTAAGTGTATCGAAGGAATCGCATGACGAGCTTCGCTGCAATTAAAATTGCGAAAACGAGCAGTGAAAATGCGAGGCCGGGGTCTCTATTTATAGTTGAGCCGAGGACGCGGGTGGAATTTGTTGTTTCCCCGCATTGGCCGCTTGTACCGAGCACTTGAAGACTTGTACCCATTTGATCGTGAGAGAGCATGAAGGAATGCTTGGTGCGGCCAAGCCTATGCTTGGTGCGGCACCAAGCTCTTCTCTGGCGGCACCAAGCCCCTTTGAAGTTTGAAATTTTGTCACTTTAGCCCTCGCAGCTTCATCAAGCTTCGCGCATCCCGCTTTTTTTTCGCATTTTTGACTTCTCGCAACTTGACATTTGTTAAGTTTTAACAGCTTCTTGATATTTTATGTCGTCACATACCAGGGTACGAAATTGGGGTGTCTACAGCCCCTCAACGATGGAGTCTACTGTAACCTTACGGCTTATCGAGTAGACAACATCGTTGATAAACAAGAGACTCTCCAATTTCGTTCATTTAAGAACAGGAGAATGCAATTGGTAGCAGTTATAATGCACAGGAACATGCTATCCAAACTCTATAACCTAGACATTTTTAGTCGGTTATAAAAAATTATCGAAGTTTTAAGCAGATATGAATTTAATGTGCTCTGATGGTCGGACCTACTAATGTAGGTCGCCCACGTATTCCCTATTAAAGGAAATCGACTCAAGCGTAGTTCAGCCAAAACCCTAAACTACAACGGAAAAAGATTTTTGTGTTTTCGAAAAAGCCGTATTCTTCCGGTCCGAAACCGTTGTCAAATACGGTATGAAGATTTGAATGTTTTTCTGTTACCACCTTTCAACCGGTCAATACCTTGTAGTTGAAACGTGTTAAGAAAAATTTTCTAATTATGTCTGGGCCTTGATCGCTGTCTTGTTTCCAGACATAATTCGAAAACTTTCAAATATCAGAAAATTGTGCTTGACTAAAAATCCGTCGCCGAGCACTGCGAATTGCTTTTCTGTTACCACAATTTCAACCGGTCAATACCTCGTCATTGAAATGTGTTAAGAAGAATTTTCTAGGTATGTCTGGGCCTTGATCGCTGTCTTGTCTCCAGACATTGCCCGAAAATTTTCAGATATCCAGAAAATTGTGCTCAACTTAAGATTCGTCGCCTAGCACGGCGAATTGATTATTCTTCAAGTATTTTCGAAAATTGTGAAGTGGAAAACATTCTTTTCCTTCCTTTTTTTTCTTGTTTTTTTTTTCTTCAAATATTCCTCTCTTTTTTTGTATTTTTGAAATATTCCTCTTTTTTTGTGTTTTTTGAAATATTCTTCCTTTTTTGTGTTTTTGAAATATTCTTTTTTTTTGTGTTTTTGAAATCAAAACTCATTTTGAAAAGAGTTTTTTTATTATTATTTTGAAAAACAAAGCAAAGTTTTTTTTTTAATTTTCCTAAAAAGGAAATTATTCTAAAGTCAGGGTAGGAATATCAGACTGACTTACCTTTTGCGCCGGTGGTCGCCGCAGATTCGATTTTTTGCCACTTTGGGGCATTTATTCTTTTTTTTTTTTTGTGATGGTCGGACCTACTGATGTAGGTTGCCTACGTATCATTTTTCAAGGAATCAGACCAAACGTAGTTCGGCCTTATGCTGTGAATTCTTGCTCATTTTTTCTTTCGATTTTTCTTTCTTTTCTTTTCTTTTCTTTTGATTTCTTCCTTTTCTTTTCTTTTCTTTCTCTTCTTTTCTTTTCTTTTGATTTCTTTCTTTTCTTTTTTTTCTTTCTTTTCTTTTTTTTTTCTTTCTTTTTTTTTTCTCTTTTCTTTCTTCTTTTGATTTCTTTCTTTTCTTTTTTTTTTCTTTTTTTTTCTCTTCTTTTGATCTGCTGGGAATGTCATTTCCTTTGTCCTTTGGTGAATGGTCGCAAATTTTGGTTAACAAGACTAACTTTGTTAACTTTCTGTTAGGCTCAAGGACCATTTTGAGAACTTTGAAACTCGAGGACCGTGAGTGCCGCACCGCAAACTTTGAGGGGAAAAGGGAAAATTCCCTTTTTCCTCCCTTAAGTGACGGAATTATGAGAAAGAAGCCACTGCTTCTTCTTTCTCTTTTCCTTTCTTTGTTCATTCCTGCTGCTCGTCGCCATAGTTGCTGCTGCCTGCTGTTTTCTTTTTATTTTCTTCATTTTCGCTCCTTTTCTCGATTTTCTTCCGCCAATCTCAGTGTTTTACTTAGCAGATGGCTTCTTCTTCACGATCCAGAAGGGAAAAGCACCGATGCGCCTGGGTGGTAGGAGGAGGGAACCTCCTAGCTTGGTTCGAAACCGCTCAATTATACGCATTCTACTCAGGATGATTGGGGCAACCTTGCGAGATCGGGACACCCACATCTCCAATCTTCCCTTAACCACTGTAAGATTTCTCTTTTCTAGCAATTTTCCTGGTTATTTTTCAGATCTGCTAAATTCCTGCACTGTTTGGGACTTTTGGAGCACTCTTGACTTTGTTAGTGATGTATATGCATGTCCTATTTATGCCTAAATGATGTAATTGAGTGATAATGTATGTAATTTCTGTGATTTATTTTTGCGATGCATGATTTGAAATAGTGGTCACTATTTGACCTTACTATGCATGATTTATGTTCTAAATGCAAATGGGGCTATATGATGCATGTTTTACACTAAATCACATTTTTGCATGCAATAGAATTGCGAAACGGAATATTCGGAGTATAAATTTAATTTTTCCGAGACACTTTTTGGGCATATTTTCGGATAAAAATGGGACAAAACAGATATTTTTCATGCCCTTAGATTTATTTTCCAAGCATGCAAATGTCGCAGGGTATAGTAAATACCACAAAGATATTTATTTTGATGATTGGTGGTACTTTACCTTCTTTTTTGTCGTACTCTATGGCAGCTTATTGGACAAATGAAATGCAAAATATGAATGCATGAATTATTTTACTTGATGGATGCAATGTAGAATACGTATGAGATGATGCATGAATTTTTCACATTTTATCATGCACATGACAAATGCAGTTATAATATGTACATTAAGATGCAAAATTAATTACATATATAATTTTTTTTATTTATGGATTTTGTGGATTTTGAAAAAGAATGATTTTTATGTACATGTAAATTTATGCACATGTATGAAAATAGTATGTAACAATTTAAAGAATTATTTATTTTCTTTTTGTTATGAACAAGATTTTTTTTTTTTTTTTTTTATATTTTTGCTAAAAGAATTTATTGTAAAAAAAATGAAGTATAAAACATGCGATATGTTCATTATTTATTTTAAGGACTGTACATAGAAGGAAATTAGGGTAGAGATCTTACCTCTTTTTTTTTTTTTTCAGTTCGCAGAAGACGCCGAGATGACGACGATGATGATGATGATGACGATGATGATGATGGGTCAAGCCGCGCCGGCAGGTCGAGGATCGGCGGGTCCTGTGGTCATGGGTGGTGTTTTTCCTGTAAGCCCGTCCCGAGCACATTAGCTTTGAGTTCCCGCGAACATTAGTATCTTCTTTCTTTTTTTCTTTTGCATTTTTTTATTCTTTTGTATATATATTTTTTCTGTAAAAGAAATCTGTACAAACATTATGGAATAATGCAATATAATGTATATGATGCAATATGTTACACATGCAAAAATAAATTCACACGTAAAATAAAACTATACCAAACATCTAAAATGTAATGGCACAGTATTTTGAAGAAAGGGATTTTTGAAAATACACCTTTGGATAAGAGCGGCTTTTCGGTGATATCTGAATGGGAAAATGGCCGAATCTCTTATTCTTTTCTGCATTGTGGTCGTTGAGTCCGTGGTCGTAGCCTCCTTTGTAGGTTTTTTTTTTTTCGCGATCAGACGCAGCAGTAGACGATGGCTGGAGCCGAAATATCATGGTACCAGCAAAGACTCTATCCGGATAATGGGGACATTGATGATGAGGATGAGGACACTTCGGGGCTCTCATGCCGATGAGTCTAGGGTTTCTTCTTCGCCTCGCAAGGAGTATATGGGCCCGGTGGACGCCGCAGTAATCGATGGACCACTCTGGCTATGGTCGCAAGAAAAGGATTGTTTCGGGAAAACAAAGGGGGTACAGCAATAATAGATATGTACATGCCATTAATGCATAATCTAAATTTCTTTTGCAATTATTCCTAAGTTGCACCTTAGACCCGTAATATTATATTTTAGTATTTTATTGTGAGCTTATGTCGTGGTTTTTCTTTTTTCTTCTGTGGCCGAGCCTCTTTTGCCAAGACGAGAGATAGGATGCCGAGGTTTCAAAGAGTGTCTTCCTCTCCTTATTCTCCTCGATATATATTTTTTATTTGTTTGGCTCTAACTTTTGCCTAGGCCGCCTTTCGGTTTTCAACCTAGCGAGCCCTTATTTCTTTTTTATTTATTTTTTTTTGCTCTAATTTTTGCCTAGGCCGCCTCTTTCGGTTTTCACTTAGCGAGCCCTTATTTCTCCTTTTTATTTTTCATTTTTTTTGAATGCCCTAACTTTTGCCTAGGCCGCTCTTTTCGGTTTTCACTTAGCTGGCCGAGAGGGAAGCACTTGTCGATAGGTGGATCGAGCATATACCTTTTGAGCTCGTTGAAATTGAGGCCGAACAAGGTCTTCTTTCTTGGCTTGTGGGGAGTACGACATCTCCCGACCGGATCATTTGACAATATACACACACATCGTGGAAGAGAGGGGTAGCAGCCTTTGATAAGTAGCCCCCAAAGATTTTTTAGCCCAGCGGCATGACATGATAGCAGAGGTCCCCCAAAGGGAGATGAATGAGGTCTTTTCTTGGTCTCCCCGCCGCCTTTGATTTGACTATAACCCAAAGATGCCGTTGATAAAAAACCGCTTGGGCTTGGGAATGATCACTATATTGGACAAACCAGATCGGTATATTTTTTTTCTTTTTTTTTATTACTATTTTTTTTACCTTTTTTTTTTTCTTTTTGTATTTTTGTATTTTTTTTTTTTTTACCCGAATGAAGTTGACGCTCTACTGCTTTCATGCTTTCTTTTTTTTTTCAACTTGTAGTGACCATTCCGACTTGATGCGCGGAGCTTTTGTCCGATTATCGAGCATCCTGACATATGAGGGTCCTGTTTGACCATGGTCGGGTCTACCCTCGACACATCTTCATAGGACCAAGTAAGCATGTCCACGAACTCTTCGAGGAGATCCATGAGTGTTATTCTTTTTAGAGCCTTGCAGTAGTTGCCGATTGATTGACTTCTTTTGATTTCCTTGTCCAAATTGATGGTGGATCGCCTTCGCTGTCGCTGATGATGTCTCTGGCTCTACTGACTTTACAAGCTCAAGCAAACATTTTTATCTTTTGGGTCCTTTTAAATGACTCATTATTATAATTATTTAATGTGTCTTTTAATGCAGGTGCAACTAAGAAATAAGCAAAGACGTTTAGATTATTATTAAAAGCACATCGCATGGGTTTATTACATTATTGAGGACCCGGGGTTTGAGATCCTCAATTGTGGAGCGGATTGGTAGATGACCAAACCGTAAGGCTAGGGAAAGGAATAGGGTAATATATCCAAAGTAAGGCTAGTCCCAAGTAGTCGGCCGAAGTGGGCCGGTCCGTAGTATACTAGTTCTCGCAGAGGTTTATTAGAAGTAGACCCAAACTCAACAGGAGCCTTTCATAATCGTGTCCTCGCCTATCATACCTGTGAAGTCGCCCCCCAAATTTTCATTAGAAACTCCCTGGTTTAGAGCTTTAAGCAACATGGTTTTCACATCTTCGATGTCAGCCTCCAATTTGGCAGACGGGAAAGTTGGGTTTTGGTATATGTTGGCTGGATTTAGGAAAGCTGGGTTATTTTCTGGTTGAAGGTAGGGATTCTGGGCTGGTGGATTTTGGACAGTATATGGGTTCTGGGTTAATGGAATTTGGGCATTATAAGGATTCTCGGGCCGGATATGGGTATTGGGTTGATAAAGGTCTTGGGTTATTGGGTTTTGGATAATATAGGGATTTTGGTTTGATAAGGATTTTGATTGATAAGGATTTTGGACAGATATGGATATTGGATATGGATATGGATTGATATGGATATTGGATAGGATATTGATTGATAAGGATTTTGATTGGATAAGGATTTTGGATTGGATAAGGATTTTGGATAGTATAGGGATCATGAGTTGGTGGAATTTGGGCATTATAAGGGTTCTGAGTTGGTGGAATTTGGGTAATATAGGGATTCTGGGTTGGTGGGTTGGTGTTTGGTTGGGAGGTTGGATTTGGAGGAACATAGAAGGTTGATGCTTCTTGGGGGACTGCAGGGGAAGGGATTTTCTCACCACTAGATTTAAAATTTTCTATTACATCAACCGCTTGACTCTTTATATGATCAATAAATGCTTCCAAATTTTGGTCTAGCCATTTTTGTATTGCCGTAGAAAATACCCCGAGCCCCCGAACTGCACTCCATAGCCGCTGCTCACTTTCGCCGCCATGCCGCTCGGAATCGAACGATCCGAAAATCCGATACCCTCGATCTGATTTACTATCTTCCCGAATCAACCGGCCAAGATTATCTCTCGCTTTCCAAATTGGCCAGTCTCCGAGGAAAATGGGGTTTGGTAGGTATCGTAGCCGGATGGAGGCTATCCGGGCTTGAAGTACACGGCCTTTTTATTAATATTTTATTATTATTATTTTCATGTTCCCTACAATTGACCTGATAAGCACTGCTTTATTTTGACAGCCTCAGACTTTTCCTCGAACAAGGATTCTTTCTCCGCAGTATAGGACCAACGTATTCCACTCCGCTTTCGACTCCCAGATCGGATCGTCTCAGCGGGGCCTATACTCTTTCCAGATCCACCATCCGAAATGGTCTAGGTCGAGCATCCGAGAATTATAAATCAGCCCTGCTTATTATTTATTGTATTTTTTTGTGCGCACTTACTATGTATTTTTTTTTTTCGAACTTGCGCATTTTTTTGACATATATTTTTTTTTTTGATTTGATTTTTTTTGACTGACCCATAATTCAAAGATGCAAAACCGGCTGTGAAGTGTCCCGAAAAACTATATGCATTCTAACGTTGGCTTATGCAGGGGTAGGCCGGCCATGGTGTAGGGTAACAGCTCGAATATATTTACATGCGTGCACGTGTGTGCGGTATCTAGAAAGCAGTAAAATCTTTATTTATTTTACAGATATAAAAAATAAAACAAATTTGGTCTGTCTTGCTGTTATATGTGGATTTTCTCGGCTTTTTATGTTTGAGCGCAAGCAAGCAAGCACACCATTTTAAGAAATAGAAAGAAAAGTGGGGAAACTATCTATCCCTATTAATTACAAATTTTGGTCCTATGTCCCCAAAATAAAATGACATAATGAATGCGTAAATGTACAAATATACGTAATAAAGTGAAAAGAAAATGAACCGAAGAAAAATAAATGAAAGAAAATAGAGCCTAAGTAAAGCCCCAAATTTTTGTTGTGTCGCCTCGAATTTATTGTAATATATAATAGATATATATATATTTTTTTTTTGATTTTTTTTTTTTTTATATATATATATATATATATTATTTTTTTTTTGATTTTTTTTTTATACTCTCGAACATGTCCGTAATGTATCTGAACGAGATCGCCGCCGCTGATGGAGGATCATATCCACAAATATAGCCACGACCGTAATGGGAACACTTTATTGAAATGCGTAAATTAATATAACGAGCATACTGCAGCCAGAAACAAAGAAAAACAAAAAAAGGTTTTATTTTATGAGTCTAGCCCTCCATTTTATTTAAAATAAAACAACTCCCCAGCAGAGTCGCCACTGTGAGGTTCCCGGATGTGCTCCGCCCGCCTCTGGGGGTGCGCAGCGGATGCGGGACACCACCGCCTCGCTCCACCCTCCCTTGTTTAGGGAAGACGAAATCCAAAGTGCGAGAGGAGTGCCGTCCTATATTAGCACGTTGGAATGTGCCTCTGTTGCCTTGAGTGGATTTTGTATCCAAAATGGGAACTAAAGGTTTCTCATGTCGTTATCCCTTATTTCGGGATAACAGATATGGGAATGCATTACCTTTCCATTCTCATTCTCCCTTTTATCTTTCAGGGAAAATAGAGAAGTGCAAGAAAAGATATTGCGACGCCCCACTTATGGATTTATTAAAATAGCCTTATGGCCCAATCGATCGCTATGGAGCTATGGGTTTCCCGCATCAAGTTATCCCTTGTTTAGGGATACCAGATATGGGAATACATCACCCTCCATTCCCGTGATCTCCCTTTTTAGGGAGAACAGAAAGTGCAAAGAGGGAATGTTGCGAGGCCCCACCGATCCGAAAGTTTTAGAGTCGCCACCTTTATTTTAAGGCAAAAATAAAGGAAAACCGTAAAAGAAAACCGTAGATTTTAGAAAGCGGGTTCGGGGCTAAGTTACGAGTTGGGAAGGTGCTAGGCACCCAACTCGCCTTTCGGTCTCAAAACGCTTTTGGTCAAGTATGCTCATTGTTATATTAATCTAGCAAATAAATAAGGTCTTATTTTGACAAGGGAAAATTAAACAGATACATTCGTGGCTACATTATTTACTGACTCGCATGCCTCCTTCCAATAATTACAAACATATTTAAGAATATTTGGCCATTATAACGGCTCTTTTACATAATATTTCCTAATCTAATCCGGCAAAGACAACGGCTTATATTGGCTACATTGTGCCGGATTTAAATAACAATTTTTGAAAAATAAATAAAAGGAAAAAAATACAAATAAAATAAAATACGCCTTAAAGGTATTACCTTTAGAGCGGCGGTGCTTCGCTCTGTCCTTCGGGGAGAGGGAGTCTTTTTGTTTTGAATTGAACTGATGATGACCGCTTGATTTGATTGATTTTTGAGGTTTGGGCTTATCAACTCTGGTAGTGACATCTTTATTTGGGTAGGTTTTGGCCTTTTGGTTGGGCGGAACCTAGACTTAAGTTTTGACTTTTTAGCTCGTTACTCCAGCGAATAACGGCTTATTTTGGGATTTTTGGACTGGGATTTGAGGTGGATACCTAACAACTAGGCTAGGGATCACTTATAACCTATGGGTTTTTGATTTGGCGTAGTTTGGACGGGTTTGAGATTATAGGGGCTTCCACTCACCTATCTCGCACCTCTCGCTATTGTTATCGGAATCGCAGGCGAGCTTCGCGATCTATCGCGTAAAATGAACAACGAAATGCGAGGCCGGGGTCTCTATTTATAGTAGAGCCGAGGACGCAGTGGGAATTTCCTTGATTTCTTTCCGCATCGGCGGCTTATGCGTTGCGCTTGAAGACTTGTACTTATTTGATCGTGAGAGGTGAGCAGAAAATGGTGCGGCCAAGGCAATGCTTGGTGCGGCACCATGGGTGTCATTGGCACCAAGCCCTTTTGAAGTTTGAAAATTTTGCACTTTAGCCCCGCAGTTCACTGCTTTCGCGCATCCCTTTTCCTTTCGCATTTTTGACTCCCGCAACTTGACATTTGTTAAGTTTTAACAGCTTCTTGATATTTTATGTCGTCACATACTGTGGGTACGAAATTGGGGTGTCTACAACATGCCTTTTCCTCGCTTTTCATTCACACATTTTTTTTATGCATAATTTTTTTCTATTATTATTATTTTTTTTTATCATCATCATTTTTTTTTTTGTTTGACAACATATTTATTTTTCTTTTTTGTGCGTGTGCAGGCTTTTTCATTCTTGAT
Organism: Codonopsis lanceolata; assembly: GCA_013146195.2. Lineage (NCBI taxonomy): Eukaryota > Viridiplantae > Streptophyta > Magnoliopsida > Asterales > Campanulaceae > Codonopsis > Codonopsis lanceolata. The sequence continues at coordinate 105,002,176 of CM028377.1, read as the reverse complement.
TTTCACCGGCGCCTCATTCAACGGGTCTACCGACCTCGTGCGTGTCGGTATGTTGACAGATAACGAGGTCGATTTGGCGACGACGGTGGTTGCAAAACCGGGAAAAGAGTCTTTGGAGCGGAATTGTTGGCTCAGATCTGGCTCGATAAATTTTCTCCCTTGGGAGAGCCTGGAGGGTCATTATCATACTGCTCTGACGTTCAGCCGTTGCCGAATATTGATGGTTTCCATCATGGTAGATTCTTTGTACATGGGCGAGCAGGTGAATCGTCAGCACCAATATTTTATGATGGCTCCAGTGGTGCCTCCTCGGCCCCCTGCTTGGGTGATAGAGCCTGAATGACTGCTCGACCGGTTTCAATATTTGGGGAAATACCTCGTTCCTGCGACAGATTATCCAGTGATGTCATACGAGGATTTCCTGAGATTAGAGCTGCATCCCCCTCCTCGTGCTCCTGTTGTGCCCAGGCGGCATTCGATGCTCTTGTCGGGCACAGGTCATCTACTTCACGTCTCGGCGAGAACCCGATGTTCACGAGCCGATGATATTTTCTCTACTTTTCGGTATGAATGGGGCGGTGGATTAGTAGAGCGAGTTCTTCCGGATGTCGAGATCCCGAGGCGTCGCGTCCGGGCGAGCTCGTTCGGTAGACACATCCACCTTTATTGTCTCTTTCCTTTATTTTTTTTATTTATGCGCATACATTTTTTTTTATGCACACTCTTTTTTTTCTTTGAGACTGACATTTTTTTTTCATTCATTCATTTTTTTTATTTTCATTTTTTTTCAGGTGAACGTGTCTACTTACAAGAAACTACTGCGGGGATTCTTCAGTATCAGCAAATTATACCAGAAGCTGATAGATGAATTTTCTTGTAAGGGGCTTGGCTTCGATCTTGGCGGCCAGCACGTCGAGATGACAGTGATGATGATGATGATAACGGGTCAAGCCGCGACCGGGGTAGAGGTCGAGGATTCACAACGGTTCCCAGGGTCAGGGGTGGTGGTTTTCCCAGAAGCCAGTCGTCCCGAGCACATTAGCTTTAGATTCCTGCGAACATTAGTAGTTCTTTTTCTTTTGCATTTTTTTTTATTTTTTGTTTTTCTGTAAAAGAAACCTGTACAAACATTATGATATAATGCAATATAGTGTATATGATGCAGTATGTTACACATGCAAAAATAAATTCACACAGAAAATAAAACTATACCAAACATCTAAAATGTAATGGCACGCTGTACTTTGAAGAAAGGGATTTTTGAGAATACACCTTTGGATAAGAGCGGGCTTTTTGGGTGATATTGGAACGGGGAAAATGGCCGAATCCCTTATTTATTCGGTGCGTTGTGCTTGTTGAATCCGTGGTTGTAGCCTCCTTTAATAGATTTTCTTTTCCTTTTCGCGATCAGACACAGGAATAGCAAAATGTCGGATCTGGTTTTAGAGATGATGGAGCTGGTCCGAGCAACACGGCTACTCAGGAAAACGGAGATGCCGATGATGAAGAGGGAGACACATCTGGTGGCTCTCATGCTGATGAGTCTAGAGCTTCTTCTGCGCCTCGCAGAAGGAGTATATGGGCCCGGCTCGGTGGACGCCGCAGGCATTGATGGACCGCTCGGGGCTATGGCTGCAAGAAAAGGATTGTTTCTGGGGGAAACAACGGGGGTATAGGCAGTATATAGATATGTACAAATGCAAGTAATATGTAATATAAATGTCTTAATAAGTATTCCTAAGTTGCACCTTAGGACCTGTAAAATTTATATTTTAGTGTTTTAATGTGAGCTGCTTTGTCGTGGTTTTTCTCTTTTGTCAGCCGAGTTTCTGATTTGTTGAAGACCGGTGGTAGTACGCTGATAGCTTCAAATAATGCCTTCCCTCTCCTTTTTATTTTTATTTTCATTTTTTTTATGCTCTAACTTTTGCCTAGGCCGCCCTTTCGGGTTTTCAACCTAGCGATCTTTATTTATTTATTTATTTATTTATATGCTCTAATTTTTGCCTAGACCGCCCTTTCGGGTTTTCAGCCTAGCGGGTTGGAGAGAGAAGCATTAGCTGGACAGGATGGCTCAGGCGTAGTACCTTTTGAGTTTGTCGAGGTTGAAAGGCTGGACAAGGTCTTCCCCATCCTGGTTTGTGAGGAGCACGACACCTCCTGATCGGATCTCCTTAACGATGTATGGTCCCATCCAGGGAGACTTCCATTTTCCCCTAGTATCAACATAACTAGGGGGTTTTTCTCGAAGCACAAGGTCTCCGACTTGAATAACTCGGCCTTTGACTTTTTTATTGAAAGCTTCGGGCGTCGCCTTTGATATGCCGGGTATGCTCCAAGGCTAGCGAGCGTCGTTCATCAATTAGGGCGGTTCTTCGTATCGCCCTTTGACCCGATCAATTTCGATATATCGGCTTCCATCATCACTCTTAATGATGGAATTTTCACCTCTATTGGTAGTACCGCTTCCATGCCATATGCTAGAGAGAGGGGTAGCCCGGTGGGTGTCTTGGATCGACGTCACGGTTTGCAGCCCTGCAGGGCTAGTGGCAATTTTACGGCCGATCTCTTCTGTATCAGCCATTTTTCTAATGATGTTCTCGAGAGTTTTGTTGGGCTTCAACGGCACCATTGGCTTGTGGCGGTGGGGAGGATTTGTGTCTCGGATCTTGAACTCGTCTAGCAGGCGATTCACGTCCCCTTCAAAATGAGAGCCGTTGTCGGAGATGATCTCGAAAGGTACCCCGTAGCGGTATATGATATTGGCCTTAATGAATTTGGATACCTTCCGGGCGTTTAAGACCTTGTAGGAAGAAGCTTCTACCCACTTTGTGAAATGTCGGCGACTACCGGGACATATTCATGGCCATTGGATCCACTTCGGGTGAATTTGGCCTATGGCGTCGATACCACATGTTGAGAAGGGCCGGGCGTGGAGTTGTATAGGGCGTGTGGGGGCACATCTTTGAAGATTGGCAAAGTTGACATTTGTCGCAATGTCACACCGCAGAATCTGATCGGTTCGAGCATACTCGATAGTACCCTGTCGAATGACTTTCTTTGATAGCATATGGCCGTTCATGTGGGGCCAGCAGGTACCACCATGTAGTTGATCCATAATTTGCTCAGCTTTAGCCTGATCGACACATAGTAAGTTGAGGCCTTGATAGTGCCTCTTATACAGGCTGCCACCGCTTGATGTCTGGTGGGAGGCCCGTCTTCTCGGGGGGACTCTTCCCACTTTTGTCTAACCGGGGGGATAAAGATTCTTACGGGCGCGAGTTTAAGATGTCGGCATACCGGGGCTCGTGATACGCCGAGGGCTGCGTTGATTTTGAAAGCTGCCGGAGTGACTTTTTCCCGACTATGAATGGCTGGACTTTAGTTTCGGGCGGGGAATCTAGACGATGGCCTTAAAGAGTGGCGAGCATCGGCGAATTGATTCTATCTCGTGGCGGGTAATGGAGCGAGATAGAACCAAATCGGGCGGCATTATTATTAGCTTTGGCATGATAGAGTTGCAGCAGAGGATCTGGGTCTTCCACCTTCCTTCGACTTGATTTATAATCAGGCAAAGTCTCGTAGACTTCGAGATCTTTAGCTCCCCTTTTGAGAGCTTCTTCTAGGCAATATCTGAGGGCTTCATATTATTTGTATTGTTTGAACATTCGAACTCCAACCTTATGGCCGGGAGTATGAGAGTCCCAGGATCGATTAGATTCCTATGCCAAAGCCTCTTTTGTTTGCGGCTCGGTGAAAGAACATTTGCCAACAGTGTCTGGTCGGTGATTTCCATGATACCTTAGATGCGGGAAGCAGGGCTTAGTTGCATCTTCGGTCTTCGAGGAGGTAGATCGGCTAAGTGGTCATGATGGCGCCCTTTGATAGACTTGAGAGTGACATAGGTTATGTCAAACTCATTTAGAAGAAAAGACCACTTGGCTAGTCTATTTGGGCCGGTGATGGCTTACGAAGATGTATTTGATAGGGTCCATCACGGATATGAGCTTGATGGACCTTCCTTGGAGATAAGTTTTGAGCCTCAGTGGCCCCGTGACTAAGCCGAGTCAGAGACTTTTTCCGATCACCGAATAGTTTAGCTCGCTTCCTTGTAGCTTCCTACTTATGAAATATATGGCGTTTTCAATGTAGGAATCTTCCTTCTCTTAGGCGAGCATAGCCCCTCTTGAGGTATGCGTGACGATTAAGTATATAAGGAGGGTTTATGTGTATGAGGTGGAGCCTAGCGGGGATTGGTAAGGTAGGCTTTTTATTTTCTCGAAGGCTAGTTGGCACTTCTCGTCCCAAACTTGATCGGTATTCTTTTTGAGGAGTTTAAAGAGGGGCTCACGGGTTGTAGTTGGTTGTCGATAAACGGTGATGTCTTTATAGCAGTCTAGGAGGTGGGGAGTTTCGGTGTGGCATTTCCGAGGATGGCTTTGATTT
>CM028377.1:104922189-104997630 GCA_013146195.2 Codonopsis lanceolata | reverse complement strand
AATCGGAGGCTATAGAGTATACTTACTAAAACCCTTATAAAAACATGGTATTAATAGAAAACCAATAACCCATATCGTCGAATTCATTTGAAAGAGAGTCGGACATGAATTAAGAGAAATGGTAAAGGGTTTTATTGAAATACTCTTCAATTTTGCTTGGAGAAAATTGGACATACGACGGCTTGCATATGGCTTAAAACATAGTATCGAAATTGAGAGGATGTTGTAGAAGCTATGGTTCTAGATGATTTCGACCTCATAGCATTTGTCATGGTGGTCGGGTTGAATTATTTAAAAATTATGAGAGAAAAAAGTAAAGTAAAGTTAAGTCATGTAAGAGGATGAAATGGGGGATGAGAAATTGATTGATTTCGGTGGTGGTTTCGGAGAAGGTGAGTGGATCAATTTCATACAAGAAATGATGGAGGTATCTATGGGTAAAAGTTTTTCATATCTTTTGTTTGTGTACTTTGTTTTCATCATCAAGATAAAAAAAAATTGATAATGAAATCAAACACGTATCTATCTTTTGGTTTAAGAGAGAAATTTAAGAGAGGACAAAACCCGGATCGGGTTCGGGTTAATTTTTGTTTGAGGGCGACTAAAGATCGGAAAACATGGTGGGTCTTTCTCTACATTTTCTTTCGACAATAAAAAAAAGGAATAGTGGACCCCCCCACTCCATTTTTTTTAACATTTTAACTTTACACACACATTTATATAATTTTTTTAGAAAATTATATTTTATTTCTTAATTTTTATTAGGCTAAAATACATTTAGCACCCCCAAAGTTTACCAAATTCCTAATATTTCCCTCGAGTTAACACCCACAAGAAATGTCAAATGCGTGACTTTTCTTGAGTTGTGGTTAGGGTGAAAATAGGGTTTAAAAAATAACGTCAAATACTATTATGGGACAAACCTTAGAGTTGGGGTGCACAATGTGATTTGGTGGATACTTTTGAGGGGAATTGTAATTTGGCATAATTATAAGGAGAATGATATCCTTACAACTAATTATATTACTTTCCTAACAACTAAGTTTTGAATAACTTCAAAGTTGTTTTGGACAAAGACATTTTTGTTTTTTTTTTCAAGGCTTAGTTGTAAGGAAATTTATAAAATTAGTTGTAAGGCTAGCAACGTTGCTGTTATAATTTTTCTAATATTTAAATTAAAAATTGCATTACTCTCCAAAATGAAATTTAAAATTAATTTAATTTATTTTGTTATCAATAGTTTTCTTCCATCAACCTCATCATTCATAGACCCACCACCATTATCACCTCAAATAACACCATTAACTCAAAAATCTATTTTTGATTTTTTTTTGTCTAATTCTTTACTCCTTCGTTCAAATTAACATATATGAAAAACTCGTCATTTATAGACCTACCACCACCACAACCTTAAATTTCACTATTTACAAATCCAAATTAATTTTTTTGAATTTTCAAATTTGAAGATTGAAACTCAAACCGATATGAAGATTTGAAAAATTGATGATTTGGAAATCTAACAATGTCATATTCCACCCAAACCACCATTGTTATGCTTACAATCACCCCCAAACACCACTCCTAACCACCACCACCACCACCACCATCCCTGCAATCGCCGCCACCGCCAGTCACCACAACCAAAAAACGCGTTCACCTTGCTTGGCTAAAACAAAAAAATAAAATATTTTTAGCTTCCATTAAGTCACTGTTAAAATTTGATGACAGTTAGGGATAATAACGAAATTTCATATATCTTTAAAAGTATAATGAAAATTTCGCTCGAAACATAGTGCAGTGGCAAAATATAACAATTAATCAAAGTACAGTGACAAAATTAACCATTTTTCCCCCCAAAAGTTAATTTTTTATTTGATTTGATTCATTTTTTAATTCTTTACTCCTTCCTTCAAAATAACAAATTTGAAAAACTCATCATTTATAGACACATCATCACGCAACTTTGAATTTCGCTTTTTACAAACTCAAATTCAATTTTTTGAATTTTTGAATTTTCAAATATTCAAATTGAAACCAAAACCCATGTGGATATTTGAAAATATACTGATTTGGAAATCTCATAATGTTTTACTTGACTTGGTGATGCAGTGTTTTTGTCATTTTAGAAAATATTGGGTGACATTTGTAACGATAATGGTAGGAGGGGGACACTGATAAGAAAAATCAAAATATAAGACGAAATAAATAGAATTAAAAACTATAAGATATATCTTTAAAATAGGTGCAAGTCAAGGGATCAATTTATTATTTAATTATTCATGAAATTAATATGCTTATGACAAATTAACTCTTTTGGCCTTAATTCATGGCAAGTGATTTATAATATTTATGGTAATTTTTTTCTAATCATTATAGTTTGGCACGATAAATCTATGTGTATTCTCCTTAACAAAACACACAAATTCATCAAATGATTCTTCATTTTTTTCATCTTCTTGACATTATGACACATTTTCTTAACTTATTTGTCTTATTTTATTCATTGGTAATAACTAAACATGCTACAAATTTGCTTAATATCTCGATACTAACCGACAATTCTATTACTATAGATACAATTTTTCATATAAATCTTATAATGTCTTTCCCGAACATATTTTAAAAAATAAACCATATTATTTTTTTAGTTTCGAATAAAGTTTTAGTGTCTCAACCGAGTAAGGATATTTTTGTTATTTCAGAAAATATTGAGCGACATTTGTAACGCTCCTGGTAGGTTGGGGAAATTGATAAGAAAATCAAAATACAAGACGAAATGAATTGAATTAAATAATGTAGGACCTAACTTTAAAATAGGTACAAGTTAAGGGATCAAACTATTATTTAATTATTCATTGAATTAATTAATGTATGACAAATTTACTCTTTTGGCCTTAATTAATGGTGAGTGATTTATTAAGTTAAAGGGTAGGTTTGTCCATACATTAAGTTGTAAGAGAGAACCTACACTTTTATAAGTAGTTAGATTAGATTAGATTAGATTAGATTAGATTAGATTAGATTAGATAATATATATATATATATATATATATATATATATATATATATATATATATATATATATATATATATATATATATATATATATATATATATATATATAATAGAATTAGATTTGGATTAAATTGTATTACTATTGATACAATTTTTCATATAAATCTTATAATGTCTTTCCCGAACATATTTAAGAAAGTAAAACCATATTATTTTTTTAGTTTTGAATAAATTTTTCGTGTCTCAACTGAGTAAGGGTATTTTTTTTGTCATTTCAGAAAATATTGGGCGACATTTCAATTTATTATTTAATTATTCATAAAATTAATTTGCTTATAACAAATTTACTCTTTTGGCTTTAATTCATGGCAAGTGATTTATAATATTTATGACAATTTTTTCTAATCATTATTGTTTGGCATGATAAAGTTATGTGTATTGTCTTTAACAAAAGGCACAAATTCATCAAATGATTTATCATTTTTTCATCTTCTAGACATTATGAAACATTTTCTTAACTTATTTATCTTATTTTATTCATGGGTAATAACTAAATATGTTACAAATTTGCTTAATATCTTGATACTAACCGACAATTCTATTACTATAGATACAATTTTTCATATAAATCTTATAATGTCTTTCCCGAACATATTTAAGAAAAGTAAAACCATATTATTTTTTTAGTTTCGAATAAAGTTTTAGTGTCTCAACCGAGTTAGGGTATTTTTTGATCATTTCAGAAAATATTAGGCAACATTTCAATTTATTATTTAATTATTCATGAAATTAATTTGCTTATGACAAATTTACTCTTTTGACCTTAATTCATGGCAATTGATTCATAATACTTATGTCAATTTTTTTCTAATCATTATTGTTTAGCATGATAAATTTATGTGTATTGTCCTTAACAAAAGGCACAAATTCATTAAATGATTCTTCATTTTTTTAATCTTCTTGACATTATGACATATTTTTTCTTAACTTATTTCTCTTATTTTATTCATGGGTAATAACTAAACATGCTACAAATTTGCTTAATATCTTGATACTAACCGACAATTCTATTACTATAGATACAATTTTTCATATACATCTTATAATGTCTTTCCCAAACATATTTAAGAAAGTAAAACCATATTATTTTTTTAGTTTCGAATAAAGTTGTAGTTTCTCAACCGAGTAAGGGTATTTTTGTCATTTGGCCTTAATTAATGGTGAGTGATTTATTAAGTTAAAGGGTATGTTTGTCCATACATTAAGTTGTAAGAGACAACCTACACTTTAATAAGTAGCTAGATTCAAAAAATATTAGGCGACATTTGTAACGATCCTTGTAGGTTGGGGAAATTGATAAGAAAATCAAAATACAAGAGGAAATGAATTAAATTAAATAATGTAGGACCTAACTTTAAAATAGGTACAAGTTAAGGGATCAAACTATTATTTAATTATTCATTGAATTAATTAATGTATGACAAATTTACTCATTTGGCCTTAATTAATGGTGAGTGATTTATTAAGTTAAAGGGTAGGTTTGTCCATACATTAAGTTGTAAGAGACAACCTACACTTTTATAAGTAGTTAGATTAGATTAGATTAGATTAGATTAGATTAGATTAGATTAGATTAGATTATATTATATTATATTATATTAGATAAATCTTATAATGTCTTTCCCGAATATATTTAAGAAAGTAAAATCATATTATTTTTTTAGTTTCGAATAAAGTTGTAGTGTCTTAACCGAGTAAGAGTATTTTTGTCATTTCAGAAAATAAGAGAAACTTTATTTCTCTTATTTTATTCATGGGTAATAACTAAATATACTACAAATTTGCTTAATATCTCGATACTAACCGACAATTCTATTACTATAGATACAATTTTTCATATAAATCTTATAATGTCTTTCCCGAACATATTTAAAAAGTAAAATCATATTTTTTTTAGTTTCGAATAAAGGTTTAGTGTCTCAACCGAGTTAGGGTATTTTTGTCATTTCAGAAAATATTAGGCGACATTTCAATTTATTATTTAATTATTCATGAAATTAATTTGCTTATGACAAATTTACTCTTTTGACCTTAATTCATGGCAATTGATTTATAATATTTATGGCAATTTTTTTCTAATCATTATTGTTTGGCATGATAAATTTATGTGTATTGTCCTTAACGAAAGGCATAAATTCATTAAATGATTGTTCATTTTTTTCATCTTCTTGACATTACGACATATTTTTTCTTAACTTATTTATCTTATTTTATTTATGGGTAATAACTAAACATGCTACAAATTTGCTTAATATCTTGATACTAACCAACAATTCTATTACTATATATACAATTTTTCATATACATCTTATAATGTCTTTCTTAAACATATTTAAGAAAGTAAAACCATATTATTTTTTTAGTTCGAATAAAGTTGTAGTTTCTCAACCGAGTAAGGGAATTTTTGTCATTTCGAGAAAATATTGGCGACATTTGTAACAATCTGTAGGTTGGGGAAATTGATAAGAAAATCAAAATACAAGACTAAATGAATTGAATTAAATAATGTAGGACCTAACTTTAAAATAGGTACAAGTTAAGGGATCAAACTATTATTTAATTATTCATTGAATTAATTAGTGTATGACAAATTTAGTCATTTGGCCTTAATTAATGGTGAGTGATGTATTAAGTTAAAGGGTAGGTTTGTCCATACATTAAGTTGTAAGAGACAACCTACACTTTTATAAGTAGTTAGATTAGATTAGATTAGATTCAAAAAAAATTAGGCGACATTTGTAACGATCCTGGTAGGTTTGGGAAATTGATAAGAAAATCAAAATACAAGAGGAAATGAATTGAATTAAATAATGTAGAATCTAACTTCAAAATAGGTACAAGTTAAGGGATCAAATGATTATTTAATTATTCATTGAATTAATTAGTGTATGACAAATTTACTCATTTGGCCTTAATTAATGGTGAGTGATTTATTAAGTTAAAGGGTAGGTTTGTCCATACATTAAGTTGTAAGAGACAACCTACACTTTTATAAATAGTTAGATTAATAATATATTTCTCTGTAAGTAACGTGCTTATTCTAGGGATTTTGAAGGTTCACATATAGTATTTGGCATTCCCTCTTTGAGTGTACAACTGATTTCCAGCATCAATCTCTCCTCTCCTGCGTGCGAACATAAGCAAAGCTCTATCTCTTTCTTTGCTCGTACCAATTAATTGATATCCATCGCACACTCCGTCTGTTGAATTTGTGGTCGAAAGTGGATCAAACAAGAACGCACAAGGTTCATTCTTGACTTTGGATTACACTCGGAGACGTTTGCCGACTCAAGTAGGGTCCACTAGTAAGTACGAGGGCAATTCTTCTTCAAGGCCAGTCCGTTATTCGGGGAGATTCAACGACTAAGATAAGTTTTCCCCTCTATCTTTATATATATAAGTAAATCTGCAACTATTTATGGATTGCTTTCAATTATTTGTTTTTCTTGATTCTACTATTGGTTGATATTTTGTCTTTGGTTTCATTTGACTTGTATATTTGATTCTTTCATTTGATAGTAATTGTTTCATGCTATGCCTTTGAAATCCGTGATTATTACAAGGACAATCTGATTCTAGTACTTGCAAACTAGTTGCTGGCGGATTACCAAATGAAAAAGTGGACCTAACGGGAATGCCGAAGAAATTCTTCGGGCATGACTTCAAATGTTGGAAACAATGCATGACGGTTTGGTTAACCACTAAGGGCTTATTGTCGGTGATGTTATATGCATTGCGCTCCGTTCTTGATAATGATCCTAGAGTCGAGGTCGAGAGTAGGATGAGCTAGATAGGCAAAGGAATGATATTGTTGGGCTTGTCCAACACATTATTTGTTGTCTATTGCACTCTTCAAGGCACTGCCAAGGCCTTGGGGATATGTTGAACAAGAAATTGCCCGTTGATTATCAACTGGACGCATATGTGGTAACTGGAGGAAGAACTCTAAAAGAACTCCAAAACCAAAAACCTGCTATACTAAACAATTCAGTTTTATTAAAGGTCATACATAAAATCTACTATACAATAGAGCTCAATTGGGATAAAGAGCGGCTGAGATTGATTATTTTTACTTATATCAAACGGCTGTAATTTATTCCGCCTGGCACATGTGTCCCCCTGAATCATGACTGTCAAGAAGATTCCTAATCTAATCTAAACTGTTTTTATCTCATATATAAATCTCATCTAAATTGTTTTTATCTCAACCTAATCTAACGATTTCCTATTCACAATTTTCTTCCTAAATCTCATCTAAACTGTTTTTATCTTAACCTAATCTAACTATTTCCTATTCACGTTTTTCTTCCTACGTTTTTATTTCAATCGGCTTTCTTCCATCCTTTTTAGGCTTAGTTTTTTTTTTTTTGTTCTCTTTCTAAACTTTGTACTCCTTTTTTTTCCCTTCATGTAAAATGGGCTATTAAATCTATTTGATGAAATAGTTATATTCTAGCTTTATATATATATATATATATATATATATATATTATTTATTATATTGATTTATTTGAATACTAACACCGTCCTATACTGACATCGTCCCTTACTGGCGTCGTGCCATAGCCACGGACACATAATCTAGTCTATAATACAATAGAAGTCATAGTCGAACGCTTACAATTGACAAAAGATAAAGAGCGGCTGCGATTGATTCCTTTATTAAGATCTTACGGTCATTATCACTCCCCGAGTTTATATGTGTGAACGGCGGTTGAACAACTACCCCCCTCTCTCTCTCCAACTCCCCCCACTATTTACGGTTGGTGGCCATTAATCCTTCCTCCACCAAACTCACCTCCCTTTTCTTTTCGATATTTTAATTAATTAATCAATTTTATGCAAAAAAATTCGTAAGTTTTGTAATTTGAAATATATATATTTTTTCTTTTTAACTGTTATTGTAATTAACTTAATCAATTTATTTTTTGAAACTGAATCTCAATTTAATTTATATCTAAGTTTTGAATATTTCTATTTTATTTTTTTTCTTTTTAATTGTTATCGTAATTAACTTAATCAATTTAATTCTTTTCCGGCCCGCAATTTCGTATACAAATAATTTTTTTAAAAAATCGTAAGTTTTGTAATTTGAAATATTTGTTTTTTTCTTTTTATCTGCTTCATTTATTGATAAATTCACAAACCAGCGACGTACCATCGGCACGCGTTTCAAAATCTATAATACAATATAGCTCATAGTCGCACTTGTACAATTGACTAAAACTATTTAGGGGCTGAGATTGATTCCTTTACTGAGATCCTGCGGTCATTATCACTCCCCGAGTTTACATGTGTGAACGGCGGTTGAGCAACTATCCACTCTCTCTCCAACTCCCCCCACTATTCACGGTTAGTGGCCGCTAATTCTTCCGCCACCAAATCCACGTCCCTTTTCTTTTCGATATTTTAATTAATTAATCAATTTTATGCAAAAAAATCGCAAGTTTTGTAATTTGAAATATTTATTTTTTTCTTTTTAATTGTTATCATAATTAACTTAGACAAATTATAAATAAATATTAATTCATTCATTTATTGATAAATTCACAAACTGATGTCGTGCCATCGGCACGGGTAAGAGTACTAGTTACAAATAAGCATGCTAGTGGACCTCAAGTCAATACGTTGACCGAATGTCATGATTCCAATGGGTATGTTTAGGTTAACCCTCAATTTTTCACCCAATGAGTGGCTAGTAGATACCTGAGCGAATGTGCACGTTTGTGCTGATAAATTACTCTTTGTGTCTTATCATGTTGTGGTTGCAAAAACAGTGATGATGGGGAACTCTAGTGCTACAAGTATGCTTGGGACTGGACGCGTGGACTTAGGTTTCCCTCGGGGCGTGTTCTTTGCATGGAGTGCATCATGTTCCTGAAATGAGAAAGAACATTATTAGTGGTTCTATCTTAGTAGGAGAGGGTTATGAGTTGAATTTTAAATTTAATAAAGTTGTAATTTTATTTGGTGGATCTTTTGTTGGAAAAAGTTACTTGTCTGATGGATTATTTAAAATTGTGGTTAAGTTTGTTGAATTAAATTATGTATCTGATAATTTTGATTCTTCTACGTTGCGGCATTGTCGCGGCATTGTCACTTAGGTCATGTTAACCTAGATTCTGTTTAACGTATGATGAATTTAGATTCGATTCCAAAACAAACAATAGATAAAACTAAGAAATGTCAAGCATGTGTACCTACAAAATAAGTAAGAAAACCTTATCACTCGGTGGATAGAAATTCTGAATTACTTGATTTAATTCACGCAGACATTTGCGAGTTTAGTGGTTTGTTGACACGTGACCATAAAAAATACTTTATCACTTTCATAGATGACTATACTTGCATGTTTTTACTTAGGTGCAAAGATGAGGCACTTGAAAAGTTCTTAATTTTTAAGAATGAAGAAGAGATTCAAACTGGTAAGAAAATTAAAAAGGCAAGGTTTGATCGAGGAGGAGAGTATACTCTTAACTTGTTTGCACTGGAATGTCAAAAATTTGGCATTGTGGATGAGGAAACACCTCCTTATGCACCGCAGTCTAATGAGATGACATAACGAAAGAATATAACATTTAAAGATATGATTAACAATTTACTAGAAAGTTCAGGACGTACTACCTAAATATATGTAGGGTGAAGCATTGAATATGAATAATAAATCTATCTATTCCTATTAATTACACATTTGTCATAATCTCCGAAATAAAAGAACGAATAAAATAAATAAATTATTACATGTCCAACTTTTGCAAGAAGAACATAAATTACAAATGCCTTCATTTATTGATCCCCTGCAAAGTGTTAGCAATAACAACGAACCAGACACAAAATTCCAATATATATACACAAAAAGAAACATGACTAAAGTAAAGAAAAATCCCGTCCCCTTTTTTTGATTTTTTTTTTGAAAGAATGAAATTTATATACATAAAAGAAACCAAAGAATATATATATATATATATATATATATATATATATATATATATATATATATATATATATATATATATATATAAAGAATATTAACAACCCCAAAGAAAAATGAGTCTAGCCCTCTTTTTTGTTAAAAAAAAACAAAACGTCCCCAGTAGAGTTGCCGCTGTGAGAACCTTGCTTCGACCCTTTCTCGTTACGTGGGAACGAGTGGCTACAAAACTTAAGTGCATGGAATACACTTGGTCTCGTTGTGGACTTTAAAAATAAATGTACAGAGTCACCACCTCTGTTTTAAGGATAAATAGAGAAAAACCCAAAACACCAGAAAATATGGGTTTGGGGGCTAAGTTACGAGTTGGGAAGGGGCTAGGCATCCAACTCGCCCTTTCGGTCTCAAAATAGGTTTTTTGCTAAAAATATTTATTTTTATACATGCTTTGTCCAGAAAGAAAACTTACATTATATTTATTTAAACAAAATAAAAACTAAAGATATTTAAAATAACAACACTAGGGCATAATATCAACTTATTTTATGGACATTCAACAAAAGTAACATTATACCAACTACACCACTTTCATAAACACGTACGATAAGCTAAATAGATGGAAAAGAAAATCTATAACTCCTCTATACAATAAAATATTTACAAACCTATAAAATGTAACTATCTACATTTTAATTATTTATATACTTTTAAAATAAACTACGGAAATAGAATAATAGTTCGAAAATCTACCTCTAGAAGCGTGAGTATCCGATCACGGTACTCCTGGGCTTAGGCGATCCTCATGTGTGATTCCTCTGTCCCCTCTCTCTCTTGAGAGAAAGTTTTATTTGCTTTTGATGTTGTTGTTGCGATTGTGTTGTGTGTGCGTGTAAGTCTAGTAGGAAACAAAATAAGGCTAGAGGGATGGGGGATGAATAGTTTTTAAAAACTTTAAGGGTTATTTTGAAAACCTTCAAAATTGGCAGCGGAAAGAATAAGTTATCAGCTGATAGACAAACTGTTCTATCAACTGATGAGCAAATACTCTGTGTCAGCTGTTGACACATGTTTAAGTAGTAAGGTTTTGAGTAGATCACTTAATATAAGAAATGAACTGAATATATATATATATATATATATATATATATATATATATATATAGTAAATGATTCAAGAATGTAACTGACTAGCACTTATGTAGATTGAAGTTGCTTAAGTGTCAGAGACAGTTCTATCAGCTAGAAGATATAAGACAAAGTATTTGGAGTGGTTCACAGTGCAAAAACTGCTACTTCCACTACCAACTTGATCAAACTTGGATTTTGAAGTGCACTAAATATATTAAAATTCTAAGTGATCAGTAACGAATTTGTGTACAACAAAAACTAGTGTTTGAGGAGTAAGATTGTGAAAACAATCAAACTCGTGCAACAATCAAGTATTCCTAAAGATTAGAAAGAAGTAAAGAATGGTATACAATGATTGTTTAAACAAGAATTAGAAAAAAATAATGTGTGAAAGACTATCTAGTAAGTGTTTAAGGAGTAGATCACTTCAAGGAAAGAATTGCTTGAAAGAAATGTTGAGTGTCCATTCCTGAGTATAAGCAAATCAAAGAGAAAATATTATGTAAGCAAAGGATGATAGCTTCAACAACTCTATCCTCTATTTCTGTATATCTTCCACCACTTCAATCCTTGCTCTGAAGATTATTTATAGAAATCCTTGAATAATAGCTATTTTGAACGAGCAACGGTGATCTTGAAAAAATAGTCGTTTTGAAAAAGAATGGATGATCTTTGAAAACTGATGATGAAATCTATCTTTTAATGCAAAGAGATCTTGTAGAGGATTTTTGACGATATCTCCTATCATAAAATAATAAATAGAGTGGTTAGCGAGAAGACAAGAAGTACAATAGAACATTTAAGAAAGACATAAAAAGTCTTCATATGAATAGTTTTATGTTTGAAATGTGCTGGTCAATAATGATTAAATATATTGAGAGTGAAGGTCATATGTTTTTCAAAGATACTGTTTTGGAAACTTTAACAAAAGCTTGAGGATATTAAAGTCTTAATATAATTTTTTCAAAGTAGTATTCCAACAGTGTACAGTGTTCAGCAGATAGAGATTTAAACGTAAAGTAATCAGTCACTATATAAGTGAAGATCAGCAACTACTACAGGCTACTGCTACTAATGATTAAGTATTCACAAGGAATGATATTTTATTTTAATAGAGCTGCTTAACTTAATCTATGTTAATCTTGCTTAAGTGGATAAGACAATAGTTGTATTCTATCTGCTGAAGGGATCAGATAGAACTTTAGACTTGCTAAAGTCTAATCAATTTGATTTTAATTAACACCTAACTAATGTCTTAATATTATTTTATCATGCAAGATGTTTCAATCCCCTCCTATTTACCTTATACTACAACAAATTATGTCTTTCGAGGCTCTTAAAAGTGCCTCAATAGTTACCATATTGAGGCTTTTTCAAGTGTTTTAACAGATTACAACATAATGAGGCTCATGTAAAAGCCTCAATATATTTTCAGTTGTATCACTTACAAGTGTCCCGTAAAGTAATTCAAAATATGAAAAGTTAACTATTGTGACTATTACAAGTGTCGCTTTAGAAAATTCAAACCGTTTTAACTACAATCAAATGATTCAATAAAACTATTAAAACAACACCAACAAGTGCCTCAATAGCTAATCTGTAGAGGCTTTTTTGACACTTGCTAGTATGGCACTTCAAAAAGCCTTATTTAGTAATATTCAAACAATTAAAAAGAGCCCTTAAAGGGTAATAATATATCTGCTCAATTTATTTTCATGCTAGTGTAGTTCTATCTATGAGCAAGATATGAAAATAGTAAAAAAGGCAACAACAAACACACATACGTAATCATCAAAAAGCTATCATAAAATTAATCACCGACACTTTAATTACATTGTCAAGGTCAAGTCATTTGATAATTTAAGCATATTAAATTAAAACTAACCATGTATAGTCATTGTATCACAAAAACACAAATAATATACTACATTAATAAAACATCTACCATTCATCCTAACTAATGTATGAAGTTCTTGATGTTCAGTATTTTGAGATTGCAACTAGCTTGAGTCAAAATCCAACAGTGATACCTACAAAATATGCAAATTTAAATTAGTTTAAGTAAACAAATGACGAATATTATAACTATTAGTTATGGACTTAAATAATACAAATATATCAAATGATAAAAGCCAAGCTATAAGTGCTCCAATCGCATCTCCAACTGTTGTAAAAAATCCATATGACCTAATTAACTCTTTGTTCCATTCCACATGATATTGAATGGATGCTTTACACCTATACGGCCTAAATTTGCACCTCCCACTTATGTTTTTAGATCAATAATAAAGATGATTCCATTGGCAACAACATGGTTTGAATTTACTATACTCTTGAGAGATACTATTGTACGAACCTAAAACATAAACAAAATGGATCCAAATAGTAGTTTAGATAATATAAGGACCTTTTCTGGCTGCTCAACCCTCCTCGGCAACTAGCTCCATGCCCGAGGATAACACTATGCCCACTTGCAACATGCCTGCTGACCCTGTTCCTGTACCTGTGCTCGTGTCCGCTGACCCTGTTCCTGTGCCCGCTGCTTCTAGAACTTCAACCATAGTTACTCGATCTAAAAACAATATCTACAAACCCATCACCAAACTGAGTCTTTCGGCTCAATTGGCAGCGGACAGTGAACCAACATGTGTCACGCAGGCTCTGAAAAATGAGAAGTGGCGTCAGGCCATGTTTGAGGGGTTTGATGCACTCGCACGCAATGGGACTTGGGATCTAGTCCCTTCGGTAGATGCTCGCAATATTGTTGGTTGTAAGTGGATCTACCGCATCAAAAGACATGCTGATGGCACTATTGATCGCTACAATGCTCGCCTAGTGGCCAAGGGATTTCACCAGCGACCAGGGGTTGACTACTACGAGACTTTCAGCCCGGTGGTTAAACCGACCACTGTTCGTTTTGTTCTCTCACTGGCCGTTTGTTAAGGATGTGATCTTTGACAACTGGATGTGAACAATGCCTTTCTTCAAGGCAATCTTTCCGAGGAGGTATTCATAGCTCAACCACCTGGGTACACAGATAAGGACAAACCTCAACATGTGTGTCGGCTTCACGGGACTATTTATGGTCTCAAGCAAGCTCCCCGAGCATGGTATAATGAGCTGCATCAGTTTTTACTTGCCTCCGGCTTAAAAAACTTGGTGGCCGACACATCATTGTTCATCCTTCGTACTGCGGGCAACATCATCTATCTCCTTGTATATGTGGATGATATCATTCACTAGGAACCAGCCTGCTGCAGTTCAGACTTTCATATCTTTGCTCGCTAATCGCTTCTCGCTCAAGGAGCTAGGTGATCTTCACTACTTTCTTGGGGTTGAAGTTGTTAAGCGCCCAAGTGGTCTTCTGTTCTCTCAACGTGGGTAAATAGCTGATCTCCTTGCTCGCACAGGCATGACCGATGCTCTCCCAGTAGCTATGCCCCTTGCTACCTCGCCTACCTTGACACTTCACACGGGCACTTCTCTAACAGATCCGACAGAATTTCGAGCAATGGTCAGGCGTACGTCTTCAATATCTGTCTCTTACTCGGCTTCATGATATTGCCTTCGCTGTCAACAAACTCTCCCAGTTCATGCATAGGCTGACCACTGAGAACTGGAATGCGGTCAAGCGAGTTCTTCGGTATCTCTGTGGCACTATCAATGCGGGCATCCTCCTTCATCGCCAGTCTCCTCCTGCTCTCCATGCCTTTATTGATGCAGACTGGGCTGGCAACAAGGATGACTACACATCCACCAGTGCCTACATATATTGTCTATCTTGGAAGCAACTCGATCTCTTGGAGCTCCAAAAAACAACGCATTGTAGCTCGCTCCTCGACTGAAGCTGAATATCGGGCAGTGGCTGCCACTGCGGCTGAGGTCAGGTGAATTGTGTCTCTTCTTGACGAACTCGGTCTCACCTCCTCAACTCAACCAATCTTTTACTGTGACAATGTGGGCGCCACGAGTCTCTGCTCGAACCCGGTTTTTCATACTCGCATGAAACATGTGGCCCTGGACTTTCATTTCATTCGGCAATAAGTTCAGGATGGGCTTATGCGAGTTTGCCATGTCTCCTCGGCCGATCAATTGGCCGATGCCTTGACCAAGCCTCACTACAAGAAAACAGAGCAATTGAAATGGAATATTCCGTTGCAAAAAATGAAAATCTATTACAATTAAACGATTGAAACGGAAAAAGCTTGTTGCAAATTCGGTTTGGAAAACGCTCGTTGCAAATTTTGTGCAACCGTATGTATTCCGTTGCATGATATTGCAACGAAAACCGAGCGTTGCAATTTCAAAATTATCGGTTGCAAATGTGTTTCCAATGACATTTGACGTCTGTTGCAAATAGCAATAATTTTTTTTGTTGCATTCTTGCAACAAACTTTTTCCGTTGCATTCTTGCAATAGACTTTTTTTTTGTTGCATTCATGCAACATATTTTTTTCGTTGCATTTTTGTAACAGACTTTTTCGTTGCATTTTTTGTTGCAAGAATGCAACAGATTTTTTTAGTTGCATTTTTAGTTGCATTCTTGTAATAGACTTTTTCCTTGCAATTTTTGTTACATTTTTGCAACAAACTTTTTCATTGCATTTTTACAACAGACTTTTCCATTACAATGTTTATATATTTCTGTTGCTAGTTCGTAATTTAATTTTTTTTTAAATTATTATTGCAACAGAAGATATCGTTGCAATATATATATATATATATATATATATATATATATATATATATATATATATATATATATATATATATATATATTATCGTACCTGATTGAACATTTCATATTTTACATTTTACAAAAAAATTAAATCTAGAATCAAACATTTAAAACAACTCAAGTTTAAGCATTTCATTTAAAAGTCATTGTCGAAGTGTCGGATTACATGAAAGTGTAGAGAATGTTAAGAGCATCCAAGTGATTAACAAAAAACATTGTCTAACTGTCAAACTACATAGACGTTGGTGGAGGTTGTTGGGCTCTAAGTGACCGAATTTCCTCTTGCATTAGCTTGAAATCAGCTTTGATTTTCTCCATTTTTGCAGCATTGTCAGCTTGTATTTGTTTTTGAATATCTTCCCTCACTTGTTCTACTCTTTCACAAAGCTTATCTTGAAATTGTTGGGTTTGTGTGAAATCTTCATTCACACTTCCATGTGACGAATAACTTGCACTGCTACTGCCATTCAAGATCTTTGATGTAGGAACCAACGAACCAAAGCCATACAAACGATTTTTTGCAACACCACCAGATGCATCAACCTAAGTTGTGGGATCGAAATCTATACCTTTCTTTCGAGCAGTATAATCCTCCTAAAATGTTAAAAATTAATATTATAACTAACTTTTCAACTTGAATTTTAAATAATATTATGAACATTGAGATCAAGGATACATCTATAAATAATGAAATGCTCAAAGTAAATTCGTAAAAAAGATTAAGTATCATAATTAAACTCACAACAATTTTTTTGACTTAGCATCCACAAACTCGCCCGTTCCTTTCTTTTTCTTATGGGTTCTCAGGAAAATATCATCTTGTTTTATCACTTTCTCAAGATTCTCCTTTATCTATAATGACAAAGAAAATAAACAAGTTAAGTAACGACACTGTACACAAATGCAATGGATGTCCACAAAGACGATATAAACAAGTAATAAACTCTTACCATAACAAGCTCGTGAGACGCAAAACTCCTAGAACCCCCTGAATGTTTAGATAATCCCAATCCATTACCTCAGTTTTTAGTAGCTTGTTCACACTTCTTTCTTGTGTTGTCATTTGCATAAAACAACAAATGACGATTCCAATCGTGATATGTGCACCAAGATGGATGCCCACTTCGCTTGAACTGTTGGCGTCCCCTATGACACATAAGCTTGTATTGGCAGCTCACCATTACATTCCATATTTTTCTTATCTATCTTTCTGGAATGTTTGTTACACACTTGTAGTGTCTCTGCAAATGGTAAGTCAAAATACTAATGTTATATTTAAGTATAAATGAAATAGCTAATTAACTGGATTGAATATAAAGATTTTTACATTCCATTCCCTAAAATAATAATCTTTCATCTCCTCAAACACTTTCTTCCATGTGGGGACATCATCACCCACAACAAATTTCCCTTGAATTGCATTCCTAATCCCAGTAGCAACACAAGGAAACTGGACACCATCGTCCTGCGGCGGAACTACTAACCTGAAAGGAAATTAGATCATCTTACTATGACAGAGAAGGAAGGAAGAGTTACAGAGATGAGAAACATATCAATAATATTATTATTCCAATTGTTTCATTACAGATGCATCAACATTACTACAAATGAATTATTGAATTTTGTATTTAACTTGAGTTTTGTATTCAGCATTGAGTAAACAATAATAGCCTACACATTATTGAGTGAGTTCCAAGTTAGTAAGTAATAAATTAAGAGAAATCTTAGTATTTGTAAACTGTGGGCTGCCCAGAATCTGCATAGTCATGTACTAATGGTCTAATAAAGAGAATGGGCAACAACAAGTAGTGACAACAGGTAGTGATCTGATTTAGTCCTGCATAAATGTTTAACATGAAGATCTACAAATGTAATCTTATACTGACCATTGACCACAACTCTATCCAACCTCTGCCAAATTCGCCGACAACCGTCATGATTATTACACCATGTATATATACTACCATCAAACACAACATCTGCCAAACCAACTTGTACCAGGATATTATTAAAATTAGACATGCTACCTAAATCACAAGGTTCACC
This sequence comes from Codonopsis lanceolata, assembly GCA_013146195.2. Lineage (NCBI taxonomy): Eukaryota > Viridiplantae > Streptophyta > Magnoliopsida > Asterales > Campanulaceae > Codonopsis > Codonopsis lanceolata. Next base: position 104,979,713 of record CM028377.1, on the reverse strand, counting down.
CCCTAATTTTTCCGCAGAGTTAAAGGATTGTATGCACACCCACCAACCCATCACCCAAAGCACCTAAAACATTTCAGAAACAATGATACGATTTTATCACATGAATAGTTTCCTTTGAAATTATGGTTCTGAATGTACAATAATCTAAGACAGGACAACAACACATGCTACATTGTGACTTTTTATCCTAAACTTATTATGTAGGCATACAATAGCTAATACGATCTATGTCAAGCTAAAGTATAAGCCACACTTATTTTGTACTTTGGCAGCCATTAGACAGCTCATATTTATGGTAGAACAGCACAATGGTAAGTCCTCCCCCCAAGAATTGCACAGTTGGCAGTTAAATGTTAAGCATAAACTGCATGTTCTGTATGCACACCCACCAATCCATCACCCAAAGCATGCACCTAACCCACTTCTGAAACAATGATAAGATTTAATCGCATGAATAGTTTCCTTTAATGTTATGGTTTTGAATGTGCGATAATCTAAGACAGGACAACAACACATGCTACATTACGTTTTATCTAAACTTATTATGCAGGTATGCAATAGCTTATATGATCTATCTCACGGCTAAGTAGGATGCTCTGAAAAGTCTACTAGATCTGCCCATAAATTCTGACGGTTTTCCTTACTTAGCATCAACAAAAGAAACAACAACTAATAGCTACTCTCCCATCTTCAAACAAACGGAGATGAGTTGATCCAAAATGCCCAGAACATCCGTATCAACACTGTCATCCCAAAACAATCAGATATGTGTATTTTATGAATTTTGATGCAAACAATGCTAATACTTTAATATACGAGCTGCACTAATAGTCTAATAAAGAGAATGGGCAACAACAGACAGTGACAACAAGCAGTGATTTGATTTAGTCCTGCATAAATGTTTAACATGAAGATCTAGAAATGTAATCTTATACTGACCATTGACCACAACTCTGTCCAACCTCTGCCAAATTCACCGACAACAATCATGATTATTACACCATGTATATATACTACATCAAACACAGCATTTGCCAAACGAACTTGTACCAGGATATTATTAAAATCAGACATGCTACCTAAATCACAAGGTCTACCCCCTAATTTTTCCGCAGAGTTAGAGATGACATTAAAATCCCCACATGTAATGATTTTGAGGGTTATTGTTTTTGCTATGCAAAGGAGAATTATTGGCCTTCATCAAATAACTTTAGATTGACTTGCAGAGAGCTAAAGTCTCAAATCAACTACTCATTAAATATATTTGTGGCAAAGCAAATACTACTAGCATAAAATCGGCATTAGTGCCAGCTTCATTGCTTTCCAGATTCCATGACTAGAACTTGCTTAATTTGTCATCAGATATTACAAATTGCAGCATTATATACCAAAAGACATGCATAAATTTAAATGGGGAGACATAGAGCAAACAAAAGACTGGTGAGATACTCTTATTTGATTGAGATGGTAATAGTTCAATTACAAAGCAAGTTGATGGCAAGCTGATGATGTACTGTTTGTATAGTTCAATTACAATAAGTAGTTACAGGCTAGGGGACTGAAGCTTAAGCTAGCAACTCATGACCTGCATTCTAGCCAAATGTTGGAGTCAATGCTTACCATAGGCTAAGGGCTTAGTTATTAGCATATATTAAACCCTCCTGCAACTAGATCGATAACCATTAAGATACATCAGGTTCCTGCTTTCAATAAAGAGAAATAACTAAGAATGAATCAACCTAAATCTGAAGGAAACTATCAGATCAAGGAGACAAAACTAGCTACAACGATTCTACATTGTCAAACACCAAATGTAAAATATAGGTAAAAGACCAATTGACCAAAGGGTCTCCGTCCGAACACTAGCAAACTACTGTCCACATATCTGTCAGTCCAATTTGAACATATATAATCATGCCAACTTAATGGTTAATAATTAGAGTCTCCAAGACTATGGCATGACTATTGTCAGGACAATCAGAGATTCCAAAACAATTAGTTACATGCTAGGGGACTGAAGCTTAAGCTAGCAACTCATGACCTGCATTATAGCCAAATGTTGGAGTCAATAACCGTTAATATACACCAGATCTTTCAATAAAGAGAAATAACTAAGAACTTAAGATCTTAAAGCAACAAAGTTATCAATGGACCTGTTTGTTATTTACTAGAAATAAATTGGAACCAATATCTGCTCAGTCAAGGTGATATAAGTAAATAATACGAGCATGATGCTATTAACCTTAAATCTGTCGGAGGCACATAGTTTGCAATGCATTTTGCAAATTTCAAAAGTTTGAAAAACAAAATTCGAATATAACAATTTAACTTACGTGTTCCTGTGAATGATGATTGGTATCCTTTGATCAATATTCTCAGGTGGTTGCGGAGCTCTACTTTCACCGCGAAATCTTCTTTCTACAGTAGACTCACTCACACCATGTCCAAAATAAGTGCCTCCATCTGTCATATCCTCATCAAGGGCATGTGATGAAGCAACATTCATACCATCTCCAGTCGGCTCAGTATTCAGGGGTTCATCTATGGGCTCATCTTGCAACTGTTGGCTTCTACAAATAGGAATTCTATTGGATTCGTCAGTGCTCGTTCCCCTGCCCCCCGTGCCCCTACCCGTGCTCGTGCCCCTGCCTCTGCCCCTGAGTGGCATAACTATTTATACATACATAGAAAATTAAAACATTAGTCCTTTGATCAGTATATTTAAAACATGGATAAAATGATTCAAAATGTAAAAAATTAAATGACTCATAATGCGTAACAATTAAATAATAACATCATTAAATAACACAAACATATATTTGAAAGCCAATAATTCAATGGGAGAACAAAGTATTGCATATATTTAATAGCCACAAACAAAAACATATATTTCAAATATTTCAGTCTTCCCCACTACTAGTGTTCTCAAAACTAAATCCATCTTCTTCATCATCCGATGTGTGCAATTCCTGAACTTCCTCTTCTAATTCATCCTCTTGCTCTTTGAATTCATCCTCTTGCATGTCATCTGCCTCTTCAATTTCCATTTGGTTAGTTGGTCGTGGCAAATCAGATGCATCAATTTCATCCATTTGACCACCTTCACCTACGAGAATAAGATTATTGTCAAGCTCATCATCTACTTCAACAACGGTTGGAATTGGCATCTCAACCTCTTGAAAAAAATCATCGACTTCTTCCTCAACACCATCAGACACATTTGAATATGAAATATTAATTGTGCTTCTGGCTTTGGTTTTACACACAGCCTACCATTTGATTTTATCTCTCTTATTGCAACCAGGGTATTCTATATAGTACACTTGCTCAGCCTGCGACGCAAGTACAAAGGGGTCGTCTGTAGCAAGTCTTGATTTAGGATTGAGATCAACGATGTTGTATCATGGATGCACCCTAATACCCTTAACATAATCATACCACTCACACTTGAAAAGTACTAATGTATCACCCTTGTTATATTATAGTTCCACAATTTTATCCAGCATTCCATAATAATCTCTTCCAACATCATTATAACAACTACCCCTGATGCAAACACCGCTATTCATTGTGGTTTTTCCAAACTCGAATTTTTGGGTATGAAATTTATACCCATTCACGAAATAGTCATTATACAAGTGCACACGAAGTTTTGGGTCTCGAGCTATACGCTTGATATTTTCAGCAACAGGTTTAGGTGAATTTTTTACCTACAAAATAAGATTGTGAAGTTAATTTAAAGATACAAGTGACTGACATAATATTATTATAATAATATTTGAAATATCTCTAAAAGTAACTTACATAACTAGCAAACCAGCTAGTAAACTCCTCTCAATCCTAGACGACAGCGCCCCCGGATCAATATTTGGCATCACATTTCTCACTTCCTTTTCATATTCCCTATTGCAAGGTTACTTATTAACTAATATGTATTTACATAATGATTTAATTCAAATAATACAATTGTATATTTTCAAGATATGCTTACAAGACAAAGGGTTCGATCTCTTCACAGTTCAATAGAACGTAAAGGGACGCAGTTGCTAGCTCGTTGCCCGATAAATATTTAGTGCCAATATGCCCAAACGGTCTTCCTGGATGAGTGAAGACTGATAATTGATTGTTTGCTTCAGTTTCACCACCATCATCATTCTGCTCAACCCTTGTAGACTTCGAACCAACACCAACCTCAAAATAGTGAGAGCAAAACATAGAAGTTTCTTCTATCAAATATGCCTCACATATTGAACCCTCCACACGAAACTTATTCTTCATTTTTTTCTTCAGACGATTCATAAACCTATTACATACAAGTATTATCATCTATATATTTGGTTTTCATATTTTAGTGAATCAAATTAATAGAAAATGACAAAAAAATGTTACCTCTCGAAAGGATACAACCAACGATAATTCACTGGGCCACCAACTCTTGCCTCCTAGGCCAAATGTATCGGCAAATGTTCCATGGAATCAAAAAAGCAGGAGGAAATATCTTCTCTAATGTACACAAAGTGACTATGATATTTTCCTCCAACTTCTTCAAATCCTCCTCACGTAAAATACTAGAGCATATGTCTCTGAAGAATTGGCTTAGCTCTGTCAAAGCACGCCAAACAATATCAGGCAAGAGGTCTTTAAAGAAAATATGTAGCAACCTTTCAAGAAACACATGACAGTCATGGCTTTTCATGCCATAAATCTTGCATTCTTCCACATTAACGCACCTACCCAAATTTCATGCATAGCCATCTGGAAACCTAAGTTGTTTGATCCATTCTAAAACCAACTTTTGTTGTTCCTTTGTGAGAGTGTAACTCGCTTTTGGCTTCACAGTCTTCTCATTCACCTCTTTTAATTCTAAATCTGGACGCTTGCAATACTTATTAAGATCAACACGAGATTTCACGTTATCCTTGTCTTACCTTTGACATCCATGATTGTATTGAAAACATTATCAAAGACATTTTTCTCAATATGCATCACATCCAAGTTATGGCGTACTAAGTTGGTCTTCCAATAAGGCAAATCCCAAAATATACTCCGTTTCACCCAGTTATGACATTGCCCAAAGCCTGCAATTTTTTCTTTCGCTCCCATCTTACCAAACCTAATGTTTGGTAATCATGATACTTCATCCCACACGTCACTACCATTCAAGCTTGGTGGTGCCAACCCGAACTGAACCCTACCAGCCATAAAGTTATTCTTGTTCCTTCTGTAAGGATGACTAGGTGGCAAGAATTGGCGATGACAATCGAAAAAGGATGGTTTCCCAGCACACTTGAGTGTGAACGACTTACTATTGCCCATACAATAAGGGCAAGACAACTTCCTATGCGTGCTCTAACCAGATAACATACCGTAGGCAGGAAAGTCGTTAACAGTCCACATAAGTGTAGCCTTCATTTTAAAATTCTCTTTCTTTGATACATCATAAGTATCAACCCCATCTTGCCACAACTCAATCAACTCATCTATCAATGGACGTAAATATACATCAATGTTCTTACCCGGGCTCTTAGGACCAGGAATCAGTAAAGTCAAGAATAAGTATTCCTGCTTCATGGCCATCCATGGTGGTAAATTATAAGGAGTAAGAATCACTGGCCAACAAGAATAAGGCTTTGTCGAGTTACTAAAGGGGTCAAAACCATCAGCTGAAGCGCAGAGCCTCACATTTCGAGGATCAAAGGAAAAATCTGGGTAAGTATGATCAAAATTCTTCCATGCCTCACCATCTGATGGATGAGAAAGCACACTTTCTTCCCGAGGACATTCTTTGTGCCACCACATATGCTTTGCTGTCGTTGTTGACATATAAAGCCTTTGGAGTCGAGGTGCAAGCGGTATATAACGCAACACCTTAAAAGGTATGTTTTTATGCTTCGTACTACCCCTTCTCCTTGGTTTATACCGCGGGTGACCACACTCTGAACATTCCATTAAACCTTGAGTTAACTTGTAGTATAACCTACAATTATTAGGACATGCATCTATCTTTTGTAAACCAAGTCCGAGATTAGTGACAATTTTCTTAGTCTCATAAAATGTTTTGGCAATATTTGCACCATCTGGCAACATACGACCAATTGTGGACATAAGATTATCAAAGGCATTCTCACTCATGTTGGCCTCTGACTTATGAGTTAGGAGTTGGGCAACCGCGGATAACTTCGTATGATCCCCCGTATAATTCCTCATGACCTACTTCAAGAAGATCAAAAAACTTTTGAGAGTTTGCATTTGGTAACTCTTCCCCCCAATTAAAATCGGGGCCTGCCATATCCATAACCATATCAATATAAGGATTTGATTGTTCTTCAACCATTGGTTCATGATCAGGCTCTTGAGTTGATGTTGATTGTTGTCTAAAGATTGATGGGTCCTTCTCTCCTTGAGAAGCCCATATTGTGTAATGAGGCTTGAATCCTTTTTTATACAAGTGTATTTTAAATATCTATTGAGTTTGAAGTTTTTTATTCAAAAAAATGCAACAAGGACACCGTATTTTGTCTCTAGACATACATTCAGGATGGCCAAGTGCAAAACCGATAAACTGTCATACCCCCTCTATAAACTCAGATCTAATTCCCATGCCCCCATCTGCAACCCGACGATACATCCAACTCCGATCGTTAGACATCTGCATTTAGAACTTATACATAAATTAGCAAAATGAAGGAGTAAAATTACGCATCAAGTAAAACTCACTCGTAAATAAAAATGTTAAATAAACTCTAAAGGATCTCTACTCATTATGGATTGTTCATACACTCAAAAGAATAAGTAAACTTGTACATCCATTTCCCATTTTGTTGTTCTTGAAAAAGTCGTTTTCCTGCTTTTGTATTTTCTTAAACAGTTAAGATTTGAGGATGGGTTAGTAATGAAGTTCTATCCCACTGACTGGTTGTGGTAGGTTCAAGGTCTCACTAGAGAGGGGAAGGTTATAGAAAAGAAGCTACCTGATGTAGTGCACTTGATCATATGCAAAGAGACAGAGACAAGGTCATTTCACCTGGTTTTGGTCTAAATTTAACCAAGTGTACCTAAAAGAGGCAAAGCCAATTTCTTATCACCTATCCCACCCTTCTCCTTTAGTCTTCCATCACAAGGCAGCGGAAGGCAATTCCCTTATATTTCCTCCAGTTTGAAAATAAAAAAAATTGATGCACAGGTTTTGGAAGCAAATGAACAACAAAGGGGGCCTGAATCGAAGCCCGTCAACCCCATTAGTCAACATCTAGTAACCAACCTATAAGTAGTCTAGTTCAAGGAGTTGGGAGGCAGATTTTGATGTAGTTAATAGATGCCTTACTCCTAATTTATCCGCTCTTTTTTGTTGCGTTCTGGAATTCTATATTGTCTAGTAACCAACCTATAATTAAGTAGTATCATGCTGGAACAACATCATATGTATATACCCTAAGTAATTCAGCTCAAATCAATGTCACCGGTCCTTATTAATTAAACCAAGGTTACTTAGGAGTAATACTTTAATGCCATCTGAATATTAGAACAAAAATTATTGTGAGTACACTAAAAGAAAAAAAGGTGACTGATTCCACGCCACAACCAATGCTTGATTAAACCGACATACCCCGAAGTTTAAAGCCAATGGAAACAATAGTTGCATTATTGATATTTACATAGCTAGCAAAACAATGAAAAAAATAGTTGCATTATTGATATTTTCTTATAACAGTTTGAATGTTTGGTTTCATTTGCAATTTCATTTCACTAACTAAATTAATGTTTCTAAAGTGGGGTTTTTTTTTCTGGGTGTAATGGATTGGTTAATATATGGGTTTCTCAGCTTTGTGGCCATCATCCTATTTCAAATCTACCTGATCCTAGTAACTCAAATTATTGCCTAGGATTTGGACGTGCGTGATGAAAATCCAAATTGATTTAAACTTCAATAGGGTGAATGGAAATCATGCCTTCATAAGTCGACAATATATGGTATAGTGGTTTGAACAAGATCCATTGGACTTCACAATCCCTATCAATATCTATAAATAGAACAAATCTAGATTAACCGGGCATTATAGCATATGCAATTTACAAGTGGGACTATAATGCAAATCTAAGTTGACATTCGATGTGAATTTCATATAGATATCAACAGGCCTAATTTCATATAAATGGTTTCACATCTGGTTCCAATAATAGCTCCGAAACCAAAATTCATACAGCTAAGCTAACTGAGTCTCAAAAACAGGACAAACCCGGGGGTGGTTGTGTATAGGAAATTAGCAAAATGGAGGAATGAGCATGCACTCCCAAGACACTATTTAAATAAGCACAATAACATCTATTAAGATAAGTTATGCAGAGTATGCATAATCAGTAACATTCTTATAATTCTAACTTGGGGAGTTTACAAGTTTCCTGTGGATCCTCAAACTTTCCTATTTCAAGACAACAAAATATTAACAAAATAATATTGGAAAAAATCTCTTATTCACTAGTGAGAGAGAAAATGAGTGGAAAAAGAAAGCAAATTCATTTTTCATTTTAGTACTACCATTTTTCCATATTGTCATGAGACCCACAGAAAATACTTTAGCATGAACAACTTGGCTGTAGCTTGACATTGGAGCGTGTCGCTGCCGCCAAAAAATTCATCGAATATCACTATAAATCCCATATGAAACACATTCAGGATTGCAAGGAAAGGCGTTCAGTGCTTGAAAAGAAGTTAGCATGTTCAGATGTGACAGAGGAGGAACAGATGAACCTTTTGAAGGATTTAGAACGCAAAGAGATAGAGCATATACGGCTTAAGTTGCACGAAATCTGTGTCGACAATTTTGAGCTGTTAACCATTATTGGGATACGAGCCTTTTGGAGAGGTTAGATTGTGTTGGGAGAAGAAATTTCGTAATATTTATGCCATGAAAAAGTTAAAGAAGTCCGAAAAGCTTAGTACGGGCCATGTTGAACATGTTAGAGTTGAAAGGAATTTGCTTGCGGAAGTTGCTAGCCACTTCATCGTAAAACTCTATTATTCATTTCAAGATGCCGAATACTAGTATCTGATAATGGATTATCTTCCGGGTGGTGATATCATGACTTTGTTGATGAGACAAGAGACTCTAACTGAAACTGTGGCAAGATTTTACATTGCAAAAAGCATTCTGGCCATTGAATCCATTCACAAGCATAACTATATTCACAAAGATATCAAACCTAACAACCTTTTATTAGACAAAAAAATGCTCAGATTTTGGTCTTTGCAAGCCTTTGAACTGTTCAAGTTTGTCTTCTATAAATGAAAATGAAGTGATGGTTGATCATTGTTCAAGGGGATTAGCCAATGATAATGGATACATCCCAGATGATGGACAAGGACGTTGCTGGAGAAGCCCCCTTGAACAATTACAACACTGCAAATGAACAGGAGGACGGTGGAATTTTCTACTGTGGGCACACCTAATTATATTGCTCCAGAAGTGCTATTGAAGAAAGGCTATGGCTTGGAGTCTGATTGGTGGTCACTTGGTGCTATAATGTATGAGATGCTTGTTGTTTACCCTCCATTCTACACTGATGATTCGATGACAACATGCAAAATGATTGTGCATTGGAAAAATCACTTGAAATTTCCAGAGAACTCAAGGTTGACTCCTATTGCTAAGGACCTGATCTGCAGGTTGCTTTGTGATGTTGAGCATCGGACATCGGTTACGTACAGGAGGGGTAGATCAATTAAAAACACATCCTTGGTTCAAAGATTTTCTGGGGCAAACTGTACGAAATGCGCTCGCCAGCGGTTTCATCAATTACTTTACAAGATTGATCTCTCTTCTCGGATGTCCATCTTGCGGGGGCATATTAGAGAATAATATTTTTATTATTATTCTTGTTTATTTGTAATTAGTAATTAGTCGTAATTTCCGTGTATAGTTCTTTCCTTATTATGTTACCTTCCTTGTATAGGTTTATTGTACCCTACTCCAAGTGTAACCTTAATTGTAACTTTCCTTGTAAATATATGATTCAATCAATGGAAAGACTATGCCGTTATTCCTAAACTTTGTTAGTTTCTACAAAAGAAAGTGATGCACATAATTTTTGGTTGAATCCACTCTTCATTTGATTTCCATTGCATTTCCGTTTCATAGTGCACGTCCGGGAGATGAACAGCTGTTGTCTCAAGGACAAAATGGTTCCCCTACTACTGCGGAAGAATAAGATTGTATCTCTAGTTCTTTGGTCGCTACCAAGGTTGCAAACTTTTAAACTTAATGCTCGATCGAGGGGAATCCATCTATTTTGTTATACAAACAAATATTTATGATGAAGCTCTTGTTGTGTTGTTTAATGCTTATCTTAATTATAATAGACCAGTGGTTGTAAACCATGCAAAGTGGTAGAATGCTAAAAGGAAGATCCTCCCACCACAGAATCCACACAAGTGAAGACCGCTCGGGACTTTCTAACCAAGTGTTGCAAGTTCTACTTGCAATCAGAAGAGCACTATAATGAAGATTCGGATGTATGGAAATAAGTAATATAACTCTACCCATTTCCAAGAGTCGTTTTCGAATAGATTGGAGCCTATCAAGAATCTAAAGGCCTTTTTATTTTAATCAAACTCATGTGAGGTTCAATTCACTTTGTGGACATTTAGTATACTCACACTAACTATACCATTGGCAAGTCAACTTTCTAATTCTTCCACTACATATACTTACACCAACCCATCTCTCTCCTCCACCAAAAACATCAACTCTTCTCTTCTCTCTCTCTCTCTCTCTCTAGATCCCTCTCTCTCTCTGACCATGGATGCCTTTCAATCTCTCTCCTCACTTAGCTGTGAACTCAGAATCATCACAGTTAAAAACATAGAAATTAAACCCACAAGGAGCCTATTTGTTAGATGCTATCTCACTGCAGGAAACAACCAAAGGGTTAAACTTGATAGCCAAGAAATCTCACCAAAGTCCTCCAACTTGTTTTGGAATGAGTCCTTCTCCTTGGATTGCTTTGGCTTATCAAAAGACTCCATGATCATGCTCAAAGAAGGAAGTGTAGTTTTTGAACTTCGATCCAGAAACATAGTTCCCATGTTTGGAAGAATCGGTAAGTCTCAGCTCTTGGGGAGAGCTGAGGTTCCATGGAAAAGTGTTATTGAGTCACCAAACATGGAAATTGAGAAGTGGGTTGTTATAGTACCCAAGAAAGGAGTGTTGCATGAAGGTCTCAAGCCACCTTCAATTCAGATAGGGATGAAAATTGAAGCTCCGGTGGCGGCAGAAGAGGCGGCGAGGATGCAAAGGAGGAGAAACAATGGATTGAGAAAGTGGGATGAGTGTGATTGCTCTTCCTGCCATGGTGGCTGTGTAAGCTGTCAAGATTATGAGCTTTTTGCATTAGGAGTTGCTTTGGAAGCCTTCTAGGTAACTTAAACCTAGCTAGGCAAGAAAAGGAAGAAAAAAAAAATACAAAAAAAGGATACATGTATAGAAGTTGTCAAAGCACAAAGGTGGTCTACGGTTGGTTTAAAAGTTTTGGCTAGAAAAAGACTACCATTAGGATCTGTACATTGTATATCACTAACTCTTTAACCTTAATATTCTAATAGCTCACTTATTGTTCATCAAATTTCATCCACTATTCAATTTCTTGTATTTTCGTATTCGTGTCTATGACACGATGTCAGTATATTTGATTTTGTTAATTGAAATAGTCGTGTCTAAATAGAAGGTGCGATTTAAAAAAAATGTTACAGTTAAAGGGTACATTATTTCAAATGAATAGTTGAGAGATTGATGTTTTATAATGGGTGACTGTTCGGAAGATTAATCGCAGGGTATCACTTTAATTGTAATATGAAGATAAAACATAGGGAGAAAAAAATGGGTGATAGCTCATAATATTAATTGTAGGAGATGACTTGTAATAGAGAAAGAAAAAATTGAAAGTTAAAAATTGATAGCTACTCACACATGTAAATGTAAGGGTAAATCTCAGCCGTTAAATTTTTTAACATAATTTAATTTCAACCTTTGAATGCACGAGTCAATTACTTAACTATTTTATAATATAGATCGATCATTTTCATCGTTATAACTATTGTAATACGATGGAAAAAAATTAATTGCTGTTAACTAACAAACTTAATAATGAAAAACCAATAAGAAATCATATGAGTTACTCCCCTCGTTCCTATATAATCGTCTTATTTTCCTTCACGTACACACATTAATAAAAATTTGTGGGTTGATCCACTTTTGTAACTTTTAATCGTTAAAGTAACCATTTTTATTTTCAACCGAAAAAAGTCACTTTTTGTAGCAAAATGACTACGATACCCTTAGTGAACCGTAGGCGCGCTACGGTGGTCATTATTTTTGCACCGCGATTCATCAATTTTATCGTATTATTTTTTGCACCGCAGTTCAATAGTGTAACTGCTAGTCTATTTTTGAACCGTGCATCAAAAGTAATATTTCACCCCTACTTAGAGCACCGGGTTGCCACGAAATTACTTTTGAGATACAAAGAAGAATCAACTATAATTGTTGCTCTTTCAATTAAGTCACTTAGGAATCTGTTTGGTGTATTTTGTGTATTTATGCAAAGAGAAAATCTGCAGAATTTTTCTTGTTTGCAAGGCTTGTAAATTGATCAATTTTTAGTACCAAATGAATGAAAGTCACTCTTATTTATAGAAATAACTATACCACTTTGAATGAAGAGATGCCTTTTCTAAAAGACACATTTTCAAATGATACATTCTTTTAAAGGGATGTATCTTTTACTTTCAAATATATGTTTTTTACAAGAGACAATATTAGAAGAGTCTTTTAACTGATGTGTCCTTCAACTTTAAATTTTCTATAAATATTTTATTTAATAATTATGATATACCATACCCAATCATAATTATTTAATAAACTCATTTGAATATTTGTACATTTATAATTAACTCTAAATAATCCAACAATCCTCCCCTATTTAGAGTAATTTATAAATGCACAAAATTACAATTAATACAAATAAACACATTGAAACCTTATGCATAAATGAAAGTATCCTTAGGATTTGAACTTTCACATAGTATAACACACATTCCAATAATTCATATTACAAAGGTGACTATAAAGTTTGAACCAAGTAATATATATTGAACTATTGAAGATGTTATACACAAAAGGTCTTTACATAATTCCTAATTATTCTGACACATTATCGGCCCTGTGTCCACATCTATTCCTAAGTGCATTAAAGCCTTTTGCCCTAGTCTTTGCTTCTTGAAGCGGCCAAACTTCGCACTTACATAGGTAAATTTCTCTAACTGAGTCCATGCAAAGTAAACACTTTATCAAGAAATCTATTAAGAAAACCAACCTCTTCTTAATTGCAGGTATATTAGCACTCACCTTTTGGGATAATATAGTGCTATCAAAACTCCAATTAAGAAATTAATCTTATTGAACTCAAGACTTAACGTTGCATTAATCATTGAGTTAAGATTTCCTTAAATGAGTTTCATATCTAAGGGCATTAGACCCATCCCATTGGACATTCTATGCACATCACCTTTAGCTAATCCTTTCGTCAAGCAATCAACTAAATTTATATTTGTCCAAATATAGTCAATTGTTATAATTCCATCTTTGATAAGTCCCTGGACATAACTATGTCTCAAACTTATATGTCTTGACTTACCATTATAGACATGACTATATGCTTTTGCCAATGTCGATTTCTTAACCACTCAGCTTCTTTTCCTGATGATGATAATGCTACAAATTCTGAAGCCATAGTTGAATCTGTAATACATGTTTGTTTCTTGGATGCCCAAGAAATTGCACCTCCCCCAAGTAGAAATACCCATCCACTTGTTGAAGAATTATCTTCTTCATTCGTTATCCAACTAGCATCAAAATATCCCTCTAAAACTGGAGGATCACCTTTGTAGGTTAAACCATAATAAATGGTTTTCTTTAAGTACTTTAGTACACGATATATTGCTTGCCAATGAGCGTGACTTGGATTACTTGTGCACCTACTCAACTTTCCAACCGCAAATGCGATGTCAGGCCTTGTACTTGTCATAGCGTACATCAAGGACCCTATGACCCTTGCATATTCCATTTGTGAAATTGCCATGCCTTGTTTGGCCTAAACTTCAAACTTAGGTCAATAGGAGTACTTACCGGACAACATTCAAAGTAATTAAATCTTTTGAGCACTTTCTCAATGTAATGAGATTGTGTCAAAGTTAATTTTTCATTCTCCCTTTTTATCCTAATTCCAAGGATAACATCTTCTTCTCCCATATCTTTCATGGAAAATTTAGATGAGAAGAACGATTTAGTTTCTTTAACTTGTTCTAAATCCGTTCCAAAAATTAACATATCATCGACATATAAGCATATTATGACACCTTTATTGGTATCATCAAACTTGCTATATACACATTTGTTCGATTCGTTCAACTTGAATCCATTTGACAACACAACCTCATTAAACTTCTGATGCCATTGCTTTGGCGCTTGCTTTAGCCCATATAATGATTTAATCAATTTGCACACTTTATGTTCTTGTCCAGACAAAAGGAACCCTTCTGGTTGTTTCAGATACACCTCTTCTTCTAATTCACCATTCAAGAATGTCGTTTTAACATACATTTGGTGAATTACAAGTTTGTGAATTGCTGCAAGAGCAATCAAAAACCTCATGGTGGTAATTCTTGCCACTGGTGCATATGTGTCAAAATAATCAACTCTAGGTTTTTGCCTATAACCTTGTGCTACTAACCTAGCTTTGAACTTGTCAATTGTGCCATCGACTTTCATTTTCTTTTTGAAAATCCATTTGCAACCAATTGGCTTACATTTTGGTGGTAGATCAACTAAGACCTAAGTATTATTTCCCATTATGGAATCCATCTCATCATTGATGGCTTCTTTCCAAAATGCGGCATCTCGAGACTCCATAGCCTTTTGAAATGTAGTATGGTCTCCTTCAATATTGTAACAATAACAGTATTGGTCCAAAATTGAATCCCTATTACCTTCAACCAAGTAAACACAAAAATCTGGACCAAAGGACTTTTCTTTCCTTACCCGTTTACTTCTTCTAAGTTGTGGTTGAGGTTCTTCATTATTATCTTCAAGAACTTGTTTATCAAGATATTGAGTTCCCTCATTGGTACTCTGTTTGACTTCTTTTAGTCTAGGAATTGAAGAAAATCATTTCTCATCAAAAATTGCATCTCTTGATTCTATGATCGTAGGCAACGATACATAGTCATTTTCTTCTATAACATAGAATCTATAGGCTTTGCTATTTATTGCATAGCCTATAAAGATGCATTCAATTGCTCTTTCTCCCAATTTCTTTCTTTTGGGTTATGGCAATCTTACTATTGCCCTACAACCCCAAACTTTGAAATAATTCAAGTTGGGTTTTCTCTTGTACCATAGTTCATAAGGAGTAACTTTGTTTCCTTTTGTAGGAACCCGATTAAGTATATAACTTGCTGTTAGCATAACTTCTCCCCAAAACCCATTACTTAGACCTGAATAGGAAAGTATAGAATTAATCATTTCTTCTAATGTCCTATTCTTTCTTTCAGCTATACCATTTTGTTGTGGTGCATAAGAAGCAGTAGTTTCATGAATTATTCCTACTAACTAAAAATAACTTGGATTATAGTATTCACCACCTCTATCGGTTCTTAATTTTTTAACCAAGGCACTTTGTTGCAATTCTACTTCATTTTTATAAATTTTAAATTTATCAAGAGCTTCATCTTTAGAAGATACTAAGTACACGAAACAATATCGAGACTAATCATCAATAAAAGTCACAATATAATTTTAATTGAGTAGTGCTAGAGCCACTCAATGAGCACTCAAATTTGTGTACCAAATGATGTGGTTTCCAATGTGTCATCTTATTTGGCATTTATGGGCTCCACTATAAGTGAAAAAGTTATGTTAACAATATGACACATAAGATGCCACATCATTTGGTACCCAAAATTGAGTGCTATTAGAGTGGCCCTAGCATTACCCATTTTTATTTCCTAAGGAAGGAGTGCTATGAAAATCACATAGGTCACTATGCACCAATTCAAGCAATGTTGAAGTTCTTTCCACAATTGGGAACGGACTTTTTGTTATCTTAGTAAGCATGCATGTTCTACATTTCTCTAAATTCATGTTAAATAAGGGTATTAATCCTAATTTAGACATATCATATAATTTTCTATAATTCACATGTCCAAAACGAAAATGCCACAGAGAAGAATCACAATCAATAAAGTAAATAGAACTATTAACTTTATTAATACTTAATTTGAACATGCCATTACAAAGATAACCTAAACCAACAAAATTATCACCTTTAGATAATACAAATTTGTTCGCTTCAAATACCATTTTGAAACCAAATCGATTCAAGAGACTACCATAGACTAAATTTCTCCTAATTTTTGGAGCATACAATATATCTTTAATAATATTAGCTTTTCCGGAAGAAAACAATAATTCTACTTGTCCTATCCCTTGGATCTTGACGGTAGAACTATTGCCCATGTAGAGAACATCTCCATCTTCAAGATTTTTTAATGTCTTGAACAAATGACAGTTTTTACATACATGTCTCGATGCTCCTAAATCAATCCACCATGAGGCATCTTCATCCTGTACACAATTAATTTCAGAAATCATTGCAATCAAGTTAATTTCTGAATTCAAAATAAATTGTGCACTTTTACGCTCAAAGGTTTGATCATGACTAGACTCGCCATGACCTTTTTTCTTTTGACCCTTAGCCATCTTCTGTTTCCATATGGAACAATCTTTTTTGAAGTGACCAGGTTTGTTGCATTCAAAACAATTTCC
This sequence comes from Codonopsis lanceolata, assembly GCA_013146195.2. Classification (NCBI taxonomy): domain Eukaryota; kingdom Viridiplantae; phylum Streptophyta; class Magnoliopsida; order Asterales; family Campanulaceae; genus Codonopsis; species Codonopsis lanceolata. Next base: position 104,962,836 of record CM028377.1, on the reverse strand, counting down.
TTTATTTTGAATCTTTACCTTTTTGCCAAATTGGCCACTAATGGATTCTCCAGGTCGTTTCTTGCCCTTTCCATTGGCTTTCCCATCTTGTACCATGTTAATAGTAGAAGAAGAGGGTTTAGAATTATCCTTTCCTTCATCTTGCATGCAGATACCCTCTTCTATGCGTAGATGAGTTGCCAATTGTTCGATATTCATATTATCCTTCTTATGTTTCAAAGAATTTCTAACATCCTTCCAAGAAGGAGGTAATTTATCAATTATGGAAGAAACGGTAAAAGTTTCATCCATCTTGATATCATGTTGTTTAAAGCTGCCCACGATTCTTTGAATTTCATGGAATTGCTCCATGATAGATCTAGCATCAACCATTTTATAATTATTAAAATTACTAACCAAAAATTGCTTACTTGATGCATCTTCGGCCATGTACTTTGATTCAAGCATATCCCATAACTCCTTTGCGGATTCCACAAATTGATAAACATCGAACAAAGCATCTGTCATGCCATTAAGTATGTGACCACGACAAACGTAGTCGTCATTCTCCCACTTGTTTCTTTTGCGGGTTTCCTCCAATGTTTTATCCTCCTTTTCTTCCGTTTTGGGTGTGCTTAGCACGTAAGCAAAATTGTCCGCCGAAAGAAGGAAGTGCATCTTCTTTTGCCAACGACGAAATCCGACACCTTCAAACTTGTCCAACTTATGAAAGTTGGTCGCCATATCACGAATTGTAGCCATCACAAATTGAAAAATATTACTTTTAGAATGTTAGAACAATGAGTAGAGAATTGTGATGGATATGACAAAAACTTGATGTTTCTTCTAGGCGTGGATCACACTTTCCTAAAAGTAATATTTCGCCCCTACTTAGAGCACCGGGTTACCACGAAATTACTTTTGAGATACAAAGAAGAATCAACTATAATTGTTGCTCTTTCAATTAAGTCACTTAGGAATCTGTTTTGTGTATTTTGTGTATTTATGCAAAGAGAAAATCTGCAGAATTTTTCTTGTTTGCAAGGCTTGTAAATTGATCAATTTTTAGTACCAAATGAATGAAAGTCTCTCCAATTTATAGAAATAACTACACCACTTTGAATAAAGAGATGCCTTTTCTAAAAGACACATTTTCAAATGATACAATCTTTTAAAGGGATGTATCTTTTACTTTCAAATATATGTCTTTTGCACGAGACAATATTAGAAGAGTCTTTAAACTGATGTGTCATTCAACTTTAAATTTTCTAGAAATATTTTATTTAATAATTATGATATACCATACCCAATCATAATTATTTAATAAACTCATTTGAATATTTGTACATTTATAATTAACTCTAAATAATCCAACAATCAAAGCACAAAGGTGGTCTACGGTTGGTTTAAAAGTTTTGGCTAGAAAAAGACTACCATTAGGATCTGTACCTTGTATATCACCAACTCTTTAACCTTAATATTCTAATAGCTCACTTATTGTTCATCAAATTTCATCCACTATTCAATTACTGGATCTTCGTACCCGTGCCTATGTCACGACCCAGTATATCTGATTTTGTTAATTGAAATGGTTGTGCCTAAATAGAAGGTGCGATTTAAAAAAATGCTACAGTTGAGGGGTACATTGTTTCAAGTGATAGTTGAGGGATTAATGTTTTAACTATTTTTTTTCTTATCTTGTTTATAGATAAAACAACAATATCATGAAATTAAATATATTGAGCAGGTTGATGTTATTGTCCTTTGGGGGCTCTTTTTGATTGCCTTAATAATACTACTTGGGGCCTTTTGATGTGCCCTTATAGCAAGTGGTAAAACAACTTTTATAGATTACATATATAGGCATTTTGAAGTGCCTTAATAGCAAACTGTAGAACAACCTCCATAGAGTGGTTATTGTGACACTTATAAGTGTTGTTTAAATAGTTCTATTAAGGCATTTGATGGTAGTTAAAACAGTTTGAATTTTCTAAAGCGACACTTGCAAGAGTCGCAATAGTTAATTTTCCATATTTCAAAATGCTTTACGGGGCACTTGTAAATGACACTACAAAAAATCTATTAAGGCTTTTATATGAGCCTCGTAAGGTGGTACCATGTTGAGGCACTTGAAATTGCCTCAATAGTCTGTTGAGGCTTCGAAACAAGCGACACTTAGTCCAAGTGCCTCAAAGTTCAAAAAGCCTCAATAAGGTACCTATTGAGGCACTTTTAAGAGCCTTTAAAGACATATTTTGTTGTAGTGATCCAATAGAGTTTAAACGCTAAATGCATTCTAAACCCTTTTCTAAGTTCTCGTATAGGATAGACTAGGCCATTAATCCAAATAATAACCATAGTCAAGAATTATCATCAATTCATAATTTATGGAACCCTAGAATCATAATTTCCAAAGGTTGTTAAAAGTCAATGGTCCAAGAACAATAGTTATTCCAAATGAAGCATAGAACACATTTTACTCTAGGCTTAAGACCAAAACAACAAGATGAACAATTCATAGTTTATGGAACCCTAGAATCATAATCTCTAAAAGTTGTCAAAAGTCAATAGTCCAAGAATAATAGTTAGTCCAAATGAAGCATAGAACACATTTTACTCTAGGCTTAGGACCAAAACAACAAGATGAACAATTCATAATTTATGGAACCCTAGAATCATAATCTCTAAAGGTTGTCAAAAGTCAATGGTCCAAGAATAATAGTTAGTCCAAATGAAGCATAGAACACATTTTACTCTAGGCTTAGGACCAAAATAACAAGATGAACAATTCATAATTTATGGAACCCTAGAATCATAATCTCTAAAGGTTGTCAAAAGTCAATGGTCCAAGAACAATAGTTATTCCAAATGAGGTATAGAACACTTTTAATTCTAGGCTTAAGACCAAAACAACAAGATGAGTATGTCACTAAAAAATCCCATAAACTCAATTCATCATCAAACATGATATAGACATGGTAGGAGCATGAGAAACATGAGAAAAAGGGGATAGCATGGCATTTCTAGCATACATCCTAAGGGGAATCAATAGCTTACCTTACACCAAGGAAAAATATGAAATAAACAAAATCTAATCGGATAGAATCGTGCTCCTCGTCGATAGCTTCACTTTGGTGGTCTCGGATTGGCAATCGGAGTCCGGGAGCTCAAGTTATGAAGGAAACACACACTAATCTCCCCTCACCATTCACACACAAGAGCTTGAGAAGAGAGAAAAGAAAATGGCTGCAATGGGGGGTTTAGTGGCTGATCACAAAGGAGGAAAGTTTATATATGACATGCAAATGTGGGTGGAAATCCACATGTCACAAGGAGGATGAATGGAAATCCACATGTCACATGGAGGATGAAAGGGATTAGGATTAGTTGACTTAGTTAGGGCCTAAAACAATGGATTAGGATCACTAAGGATGGGGGGTTTAATGGGTTAATGGTTCACCAAATAAAAAATGAAGAAAAATCATGTATTGTGAAAATCTGGAGGAAGCGGTCGCATCCCCTTGGACCATGCGAGCGCATGCTACTGATCATGGCCAAATTTCCATTTTGAGAAGTTACTGGATATCCAATCTTGTAAAATCGGCCATAAATAGCTCACAACTCGAAATGAGGTGATTATTGATTTTTCTGAAACTAGACTCATTAAACTATATATTTTAGGTTTTTAAATTACTCCATTTGGACTTATATTCATCAAAATAAGGTTACAACAAAATCAAGTACATAATCTGATTTCTTGAAAACAGAATTCTGGCACAGCCGTAAGTCAAGACCTAATTGAGGTACTTAGACACCTTGGAAAATTACCAAATTTTTACAGGGAGTATCCTAACATATGTAGGTAAAACAAACCCAAAGGGAATCTCAATCACCTTAGTAGATTGGTACCATAATTTTTCTGAAGTTTGCCCAAAAATAGGACTGAATCTGTGAAGTAATAAATTGATCATCTTATTTCCAAATGTAACAAGTCTATGAACAATGATTGTGCAAGCATGATAAATACTAGTACACTTGGTCTAGAACTCAAATGAAGTTCTCGCAACTTGAAAACATAAAACGATACAAGCAACGAAGGCAATCTCGAGAAACCCTAAGACTCAAACGAAGCAACAATGCTTCTAAACTCTCAACCATGCATACTATGATCAAGATTAATGTTATAAGTCATATATGAAGGGTACTAAGACTCCAATGAGACTTAGTTAAGTGCAAACATACTAAGATAAATACTCGAAGTATTAACGACAAAGCATGCAACGCATAGTAGGCATTCAAATGACTATGATCATAACCAACCTAATGCAAGCATGATATGAACAATATGAACTCTCTAACATGTTAAGGCATACGTTAAGCATGTTATAATGATGTTATACAAGTAATGGGTTTGGGTTGTCATAGCTAGTCTATTTTTCTACCGTGATTCATCAATTTTAGTGCATAAATTTTTGCACCACGGTTCAATAGTGTAATTGCTAGTCTATTTTTGAATCGCGATTCATCAATTTTAGCGCATTAATTTTTGCACCGCGGTTCAATAGGGTAATTTCTAGTCTATTTTTGAACTGCGATTCATCAATTTTAGTGCATTAATTTTTGAACCGCGATTCAATAGTGTAATTACTAGTCTATTTTTGAATTACGATTCATCAATTTTAGTGCATTAATTTTTGAACCGCGATACAAAATCATAAAGAACCAGACCACGTCCTCCATCTCGCTTCTTCCATCTCCTCCGTCGTATACCATCTTCTTCCTCCTCTTTCTCCGTCTTCGTCCCAACTGAAAAATTATTCAACTCAGCACAGATCCATTATAGTTTCGTATTTTATGAATCAAAAACATTGTTTATCCTTAACGCCCCCGAACCCCCATGAAGAGGCACTGCCCCCTCGACCCCCGTTTCATTGCGCACAATCGTAATTTTCGAATCCAAAGTGTATTACCACCAGAACTGTTGAAGAAGACGATGACATTTTTGAAACAATATTTCAAAAAGTGGTCTTTTGCGGTTAAAAAAAAAAGAACGATAGATTTTTGAGGTTAGAAACTTTTAAAAAGGGACCGACCATAATTTTCCCCTAAAAATTAATCAACTATATTAATTAAATAATGCCAATTTGAGAGCCTAATGTCAGTTCTCCAATCTTATTGATCAGCCCTGATCTTGTAATATCCACCCTTTAGGGTTAGGGGGCAAGGGATCCCATTCAAATTTAAAATAAAAATCTTAGAAAAACGTCGTCGTTTTTGGTAAGGTTATGCTCAAAATGTTATTTGTAAACTTTTTATGTAATATAATTGTGATTACAATTTTATTTTTATGAAATAGTTAAAATATTTGACACTGCTGAAATATTTTTTGGATCCCCACGGCCAATACCCATATATGAGATTACTAACTTCGCTATAGTCCCATTATTAGAATGATTCCCACACCTTGCAAAGATTGATGCACCACCATTGATCGAGGACACTAGATGTATTCCGTCCTTATCTTCTACTTCTTAATGCAACCCCATGTAAATGCACCAGCTCAAATCAATGAAGGAACTTCCTTTATTGGATTCATCCTACTCTATAGCACTTGATACTTCAAAAACTTCCCGAATACCTTCAAAATTAACCCTCTTGTCCTTCCATAGGTTTCTTAACCTCCTTTGCTCTTCACGAGTAACAACCGATCTTGTCCAATGTGATGATATGTTGGTGGTTCATCTTCAATAGACTCGTCCATCAAATCATCATAATTTTTTCCCTCCGATCCCTCGTATAGATCATAGGCCTTTGATCCCCGTATATGTTTATCCTTACACGACCTGTTGGTCCCATGGATGTACTCAAATAGGCTAGAGGGGGTGAATAGTCTATGTTACCATTTTAAAATTTATCTCACCATTCATTTAAGAATATGAGTGAAATGCCTTGTAGTGATAAGACAATCTGAAGATGAGACAAGCCTGCTAGTAGTACTAAGCAGCAGACTTGTTCATAGCTGAGTAATGAACTCTACTGACAGATTGTAGATAAATTGTTTGCTAAAAATAGGTTTTGGTAGTGGAAAGGTTCAGACAAAACAAATTTATCTTTAGTAGGTTTAAGCAGTTGTACACGAATATATGTTCAGAACAACAATATACTTAACTTTTCTTCAAATGCATGACATATTAGTTTCAGAATAGATAACTTTGGAAAATCAAAACCTTTTAAGAACTGGAAAAAGAGATTAGAACTGAGTTTGAAGAATATATAATATTTTCAAATACACCTGAGGTTTATTCAAAGGCAAACATGCTTAATACATTAAGTAAGACTCTCTAACCTAGCTATCTAGTTTCTTCCCCTAGATTCCTTCCCTAGTCAAGAACTCGTCTTTCAGAGTTAATTTCTTCAATACGTCAGGAGAAGCAAGTGGAGTCAAGTAGATTCGACATGAGAAGACAATTTTATAGGTTGATCAAATAACGAATATTTGAGCAACTGAGTGCAAAGCACTTGACTCTCTATAATGGCCTATTATTGCACAACCAACAGTAGGGGTGTAAACAAATCGAATATTGCAATATTCTATTTGTATTCGTGAAATTATTCGAGTATTCATATTCGTATTTGTTTATTATTCGAATATTAAAATTGATTCATATTCGATTCGAAATTAATATTCGAATTATTCGATTTGATTCGAGAATTCAATTTGAAATTTTATTTCTGATTTTTTTTTTACAAAATCTATTTATCAATCAATGATTCGAGTATTCGATTTGAGTATTTGAATTTTCAATATGAATTAATATGAATAAAACATCAATTACATCAATTATCCATAACAAAAACCCATAACATCCATAACATTAAATATCCATAACAAAAACCAATAACATCCATAAGATCAAATATCCATAACATCCACAATAATTATCAAATACATAAATAAATGTCAATTGTCAAATTCAGTAAAAAAAAAAACAAATTTGACTAGCATCTGCCATCCAACTATCATGTTCGCAATATGACATGAATCGGCTCGTCCTCCTCCTAAATAAAAATAAAAATCAATTAGATATCAATTTTATTGTCATAATCATGAAAATATGCAAATATCTCAAATGAATTTTTTTTTAAAAAACTCACATGTGACATATTGGGCTTCTTAATCCCGTAAAGTTGATGAATCCAATCTGCTCCACAAACCAAAACTTGTACCATATCAAAAGTTAACCTTGAATGTTAAGAATCTAACACTCGGGTTCCTACACTAAATGTGGCTTCTGATGCCACACTACTAATAGGAATAACTAACACATCACGAGCTCACTTGGATAAAATTTTGAACTTCAATTCTTGAGATTTCCACCAAGCTAAGGCATCAAACTCAGTGACTACGTCTACATCCCTATCTTGACATCTAAAAATCCCTTCCTCCAAGTAAATGTACAACTCTGATTTTAAAAGAGCAACATCTTCAACATAGTTCAAATACTCATCAAACTTAGATAAACCCACATGCACTAATTTTCCTTTAGATGAAGAGTTTACAATACGAAGAGAAGAACATGTTTATGATGTGGAAGAACTACCCTTTCGAGACCTCACTTGATCTTATTCAACATACTTAAAGAACAAACTATATAATGCATCTCGAACCTTCATAATGTGTGGGTGTGCATCAATCTCATTATATATTTTGCTGAAAGTGAAATCAACCAACCTCATTTTAAACCTAGGGTCAAGTATTGCTCCAATAGCCATCAAAAGATTAGTATTTCCCCAATATTTGTCAAATTTTTGCTTCATCCTTTTAACCATCCCTCTGATAAAATCATTAGCACGGTTTTCTTTCTCATTCAACACATGTTTGACTTTTCAAATAACGTTGAGGAAAACATTAGAGGTATGATCATCAACTCTATAAATTACATGAGTAGCTTCATAAAAAACCTCTAAAATGTCAATAACATCCTTAACTTTGTTCCAATCTTCAGGGCTAGGACAACTCCTATATAAAGTCTCTCTTTCTGCAAATATAGGGAATACATCCTTGTAAGGGTAAAATAGGCAAGACCTATTTTATCTTGTTTTCACCTTTCTTGGTCAAAGAAGGTTTTTTAAATTAGTTAATGTTTATTTAGGAATTAGAATTTTGTGTTAGACTTAGTTTAGTTTATTTTTGGTAGCAAAATCTTTCTAAAGATTTCGGCTATATAAATTTGGTAACTAAATCTTGGCAAGCATCTTAGTTATTCCAAGAATCCTGATTTTGATCATATTTGGTAAGATAATCTTGCAAGATTGGAAAGGTGTTGATTTTTTCCTTTAATAGCTAATCCCTTTCCTATTAGAATTGTGTCTCTTTGCTGTGTGTTTGTAGGGGATGTTGCCTATATATATATAATGATGGCTGGAATACGAGTGGGATGTAGAGCTGAAAAGAGAGAATCAAAGCAAGGCATCTGTGGGCAGAAAGTTCGATATACAGAATCAGTTCTTCCAGAACAAAAGCTCCATTGTTGAAGGCTGTCAATGTTGCAACATTGACAGTAACAATAGTTTTCTAGAAATTCTTTTTGTGCTTCCTGTTTTGTGTTTAAGGAAGCTGAATCTGTTTCTTTCCCACGTTTGGTTTAATTGTTTATGTGGGATTTTTGTTCTCCAAGATACTTTATCTTGTGAGAATTTTTGCTAGTGATTTCACTAAGTTTTTCATTGTAAAACATTATTATTTTTAGTGAAATTTGTGTGGCCTTAAGGCTTGATCTACAAGTATTAAACTTGTAGATTGTTTTTTTGATTAAAACCTGTTTTTCAAATCGTTTGTTTGAAGTCGTGTTTTTTTTAAACAATCTTCCGCTGCTACTGTTTTGTCATTATTTACTGTTTCATTGTACTTGCCATTGTTGCTACAATCATAGCAACATTGGTAATCACATTGACATATATTGAGAATCCGTGTTATCACATTCTTTCAATTGGTATCAGAGCCTTCTCTTGACATCACTAAGAGTTGATTCTGGTAGTAGTCGTGATGGATTCTCAGTATGAGAATGTTGTTCGTCCTCCTACTCTTACTAATGCTAATTACTCTATTTGGAAAGTCAAGATGCGCATCTTCATCAAATCCATTGATGAGAGAGCGTGGCTTGCTGTTTTAAATGGTTGGAGTCCTCCCAAAACTACAGATTCGGATGGTGATGTCAAGGTCACCAAAGAATCTGAGTGGACCAATGATGATAGGAACACTGCTTCCTTTAACTCAAAAGCCTTGTCTGCTATTTATAAAGCCTTAGATGCTAATACTTTTAGGGTGATAGCAAATTATGAATCTGCTAAAGATGTGTGGGAGGCCCTTCAGACCTTGTGTGAAGGACCTGCCAGTGTTCGTGCTTCTAAGTTAAGAATGCTCACCACTCAATTTGAAAACACTAGGATGCATGAGTCTGAGGATATCATGACATATTATGGTAGACTTCTTGACTTATCTAATTCTGCACTTGCTTTAGGAGATCCTATTACTAATGAGCGTCTTGTCAGTAAGATGATGAGAACTTTGCCTGAAAGGTTCAATGTCAAGATATGTGCAATTGAAGAAGCACATGATATTGACAAGATGAGTTTTGAAAGACTGGCTGGAATTCTTCAAAACTTTGAACTGAACTTAAACGATCAAATAAAACAAAAAGGCAAAGGGGCATCATCATCTTCTACACCCATTGTGAAAAATATTGCTATGCCTGCTCCTATTGATCTCTCATGTGATTTGCTTGAAATTCAAAAGGATATTGATGAGTCTGATTTTGGAGAAGAATCTATTGCTCTATTGACTACTAAATTCAAAAAATTTTGAAAAATAAGAGTCAAAATAGAACTCCATCATCAAGCTCGAAAAACAATTTCAAACCTGATTCTGGAAAATTTGTTCCCAAAGAAAATTCTTTTCAAACTCCAGAAAAACCCTTCACAAACCCCTTTGCATCAAAATCATCCTACAATGGTAAGAACATTGATTCTATTCAATGTAGAGAATGTCAAGGTTATGGTCACTATGCTAATCAATGTGCAAACACCTTAAGAAAAAAGGGCTTGAATTTTTCAGCAACCTTGAGTGATAGTGATGGAGAAGATCCAGGTGATCTTATCACTCTTAATGCTGTTTATGACTCTGAATCTGAAAATGCAGATTTTTCAACCAATGTGACACCCAATGCAGCTACATCCGGAGTCACATTGGCAGATACAGTGAGCAGAAACAGGGACGAATTCTTCTGTTTTAATTCCACAATTCCAGAAGATGGTGGAGACACGAGTCGACTTTGGAAGGGTACAAGGAGTCGCACAAGGATTGGGAGAAAAGAGCTCACCAAGTTACACTACTTGGTAAGGCAAATGAGTGTTAAAAAGGCAAATGAGGATAAAAAAGAATGCATAGTAAGGCTGGAAAGTTTGCTAAGCAGAAAGGATGTTGAGATTGAACAGTTGAAGGAGCAGCTTACTCAAGCAAAAGAAACCATGACCAAATGGAATTCAAGCAAACAAAAAGTGGATGAACTGCTGAATTCTGGCAGTACATCCAGGTCAGGTATTGGTTTTGTTCCCAAGGTATTTGTAAGAGAAGGAGAAGGAACGTCTGGAACTAAACAGACTGATGAAAGTTTTCATGAAACTGTTTTCTTCGAAAAGCCGAGAATAAGAAAGAAAAATTTTGTTTGTCACTTCTGTCATAAGCCTGGTCACATACAACCCTTTTGTTTTCTGAAAAAGACTATGTATGAGGACAAAATAAGACAAGCCTTTTCTGGAAAAATTCAGATGCAGAATCGTATGAAGCAGCCAATGCATCAACATTGGCAGTTACATTGGAAGTCTCATCCGAAGGCACATCAGAAAAAAAAATTTCAAAACCACCAACCCAAAACTGTTAAACAAATGTGGGTTCCCAAAACTTGTGATGATAAGTGTAAAGCCAAATATTGTGAGCCGTTTGATATATGTCCTGGTGCTACAATGTCACATGATGAAGTGTGCAATGTTACTTTCACTTCATTAAAATCTCATATTCTTTGGATCTTGGTATTTTGACAAGGGTGTTCTAGACATATGACAGGTTCAGTTGAGAATTTGAAAGAATATGTGAGTATCAATGGTGGATCAGTGACCTATGGTGGTGGTGCCAAAGGGAAAATTGTTGGCAAAGGAACATTGAATGTTGAAGGCCTTCCAAATCTCACAAATGTTTACCATGTGGAAGGACTTAAGACAAACTTGATCAGTATAAGTCAGTTGTGTGATGATGATCTTCAGGTAAGGTTTGACAAGAATTCTTGTGAAGTTTTTGATCATAATAACAAATGTCTTCTGACAGGTACAAGATCATCTGATAATTGTTACTTGTTCAACAATAACCAATCATGTCAAAAAGCAAGTCTTGATGTAACAGATCTTTGGCATCAGAAACTTGGTCACATGAGTTTTCGTAAGCTCCATGAGCTTGTGAAACATGATGTTGTTAAAGGTTTACCAAATTTGGAAAAGAATTATTCAAAGGTATGTGGCCCCTGCCAAAAAGGTAAACAAACCAAGGCTTCACATCTTCCCATAACACAATGCACCACATCTAGATGCCTAGAGATGATTCACACTGACCTTATGGGTCCCATTGAGGTAGAGAGCCTAGGTAGAAAAAAATATACCTTTGTTTGTGTGGATGACTTCTCTAGATACACTTGGGTGATATTTTTAAGAGAGAAGTCTGAAACTTTTGAGGCATTCAAAATTTGGTACACCCGTGTGATGAACTTGTATGATCTAAAGCTTATTAGAATTAGATCAGATCATGGCACGGAATATGAAAACTCATCCTTTTCTAATTATTGTGCCTCCAATGGTATCTCACATGAATTTTCTGCTCCCAAAACTCCACAACAAAATGGAGTGGCGGAAAGAAAGAATAGGACATTACAAGAGATGGCTAGGGTGATGTTAACCTCAAAAAATTTGGCTAAACGTTTTTGGGCTGAAGCCTTAAATACTGCTTGTCACATTGGAAATAGGGTTTTCTTAAGACCAGGTAGCACAATGACTCCTTACGAAATTTTTCTGGAAAGAAACCAACCTTGAAATACTTTCATGTTTTTGGTTGTGTATGCTACCTTCTCAATGATAGAGACCAACTTTCCAAGTTTGATTCTAAGAGTGATAAGTGTGTTTTCATGGGATATTCTACAAATAGTCGGGCTTATAGAGTTTTTAATCTACGAACTAAGACTATTATGGAATCCATGAACATTGTTTTTGATGATCTAACCGATCTTGGTCACAAAACCTCTGAAGAAGATGTTTCAGGGATCCTAGATTTTGGAGAATTTGAACTGAAGATGAATCCAAAGAATCCAAAGTAATCGACAGTGCAGATTCGGCAAGATGATGAAGAGATTCAGATGTGTCACCCAATGTGCTTCCGAATGCAGCTACATCGGAAGACACATTGAACAGAGAACAGACAGTAAGATGAAACCGCTGAATGATTCAAATCAGAAACAACCCAGTTGACTAAACAGAAATTGATATTCCAAGCAAGATCCGTAAGAACCATCCTTTCACTCAAATCATAGGTAACGCATGTACAGATGGTGTGTCAACAAGAAGGAAAGGTAAAGTGGATTACAAGAAACTTGCATGCATGTCCACACTTGAATTTGATGAAATACATGCTTCATGTTTTGTTTCCACTATTGAACCTAAAAATGTGCAAGAGGCTCTCAAGGATGAAAGCTGGATAAATGCCATGCAAGAGGAACTAGATCAATTCACAAAAAATGATGTTTGGTATCTAGTTCCCAGACCCACTTCAATAAATGTTATTGGAACAAAATGGATTTTCAAAAACAAAACAAATGAAGTGGGAGAAATAATAAGAAATAAAGCTAGACTTGTGGCTCAAGGGTATACACAGTTGAGGGGTGGACTTTGATGAAACCTTTGCTGTAGCCGCATTGAGTCCATTCGTCTGCTTCTTGCAATTGCGTGTTTTCTTGACATAACTCTTCAACAAATGGATGTGAAGAGTGCATTCTTAAATGGCATTCTTGAAGAAGAAGTTTTCGTTGAACAACCAAAAGGGTTTGAGGACCCCCATAAACCCAATCATGTGTTTAAATTGAAAAAGGCTTTGTATGGCCTCAAACAAGCTCCTAGAGCTTGGTATGGCAGGCTTACTGATCACCTTTTACAAAGTGGGTTTAGAAGGGGAGAGGTGGATAAAACACTTTTCATTCAAAATCAAGACAAACACATTTTGATAGCTCAAATCTATGTTGATGATATTGTGTTTGGATCCACCTCCAAGTCCTTGGAAAAAGAGTTTGTTAATTGCATGACTTCCACATTTGAGATGAGTATGGTTGGGGAGTTGACCTATTTTTTAGGAATTCAGATTAAACAATCACATGAAGGGATGTTCATATCTCAAGCCAAGTATGCTCTTAACTTGGTGAAAAAAATTCGATCTTGAGAATGGAAAACATAAGAAAACCCCTATGGGTACATCCAATAAACTCAATAAAGATGAAAAATCTGAAAGTGTTGACCCTACCTTATATAGAAGCATGATTGGAAGTCTGTTGTATTTAACTGCCACCCGTCCAGATATCATGTACAGTGTGTGTTTGTGTGCTAGGTATCAAGCAAACCCCAAAGTCTCTCACTTAAAAGCAGTTAAAAGAATAATTCGATATGTTGGTGAGACTTATGGCATGGGTTTGTGGTATACTAAACACACTAACACTAATCTTGTTGGATTTAGTGATGCTGACTGGGCTGGCAGTGTTGATGACATGAGAAGTACATCTGGTGGATGTTTTTATATGGGCAATAATCTGATTTCATGGTTTAGTAAGAAACAAAATTGTGTAGCCCTATCAACAAATGAATCGAGTATATAGGGTAGTGGTTGTACACAACTTTTGTGGATGAAACAAATGATCAAAGATTATGGTTTACACAGTAATATCTTAACCATGTATTGTGACAACACAAGTGCAATAAGTATAGCTAAAAATCCTGTTCAACACTCAAGAACAAAGCACATAGATATAAGACACCATTTCATTAGTGACTTAGTTGAACAAGGCATTGTTTGCATTGAACATGTGGGAACAGAAAACCAATTGGCTGATATTTTCACAAAGAGTCTAGATTTTGAGAGATTCATAAATCTTAGGAAATCTCTCGGTATGTGTGCCATGTAATCCCTCACTTGTTAATAAAAAAAAATTAGGCATATTGCATTGTTTTTAGGGGGCACACTAGTTTCACTCTGTATGTTTTAGTACCTTGTTTGATAGTCTTGGTTATACATTCTATATGTATTGTGATCTTGTTGCTCAAATTCTTCTCACCATCTCCCTGTCAAGTTGTATTGAAATTGAAAATTTTTACCACAAAGGAAAGAGCTACCTTTTGAAATTTTTGGGATGCTGCAATTTGTCAATGTACTATGGAGTCTAGACTTTCATGGGTTGATCTTGACTAAATTGACTCCCTTTAATTGACAGAGTGTGAAAGCTACCTAACGGAAAAGAGCTACCTATGGACAAGGTTGTGGCATCTTTCTTTTGGAACTGTGAATCTTCGGATTTCATGGGTTGATCAATAAGTTGAGTTCCTACCCTTGATAAATAGTGTGAAAGGTTCCTAGTGGTGCTTGCTAAATCAGCTTGAAATAAAGTAAAGTTATTCTTATAGGGAAATAAAGTACCTATTGTGATTATGGGAGTATTTGTGTTATTTGGTGAAGAAAAGATGAGTATTTGGACATAAAGTCACAATTTTGGCGAATGTGTTATCCAATGCAGCTACAATGGGAACTACATTCAGATGATCTAGACATATCACATGTGTGTGTTTGCATTCTTTCATTGATTTATTTCTTCTGCACATGTTAGGCATGTTTTCTAGGTCATATAGTTGTTGAATATCAGCCCCTTAAGTTTCTGTTCTACTATTTAATGCATGTTTGCTTCATTGTTCACAAAGTCAATATTTTATGTGGTTGTCTAATCTGTTGTGTTCTTCATGAGGATCTGAACTTGTATTATTGACTGTGTTTGACAAACTTGTGTGATTACATTTTTGGTTAAGTTTGATTTGTGCATTCTCAAAATACTTGATCAATTTTGTACAATTCAAATTTTTTTGAAATCAGATAGTGCTTTTTGGTTTACTTCATTGCTTTCTCCACATATCTCTCATGATTATAACAACAGATTTTTATCATATTTCTATTGGAGGTTAGCATTTGATTTTTTTTAATCCAAATTTTTGAAATTTGATTTTCTGTTTTAGGTCTCCTCACCTTCTCTCTTTAATGACTTAACGGCTAATTGGGTTGAGTGGATTATTAGTGCTAATCTTGCAGAGAAACAGGTCCCTTTTCACAAAAGCAATCTTCTTCATACTCCGGCGATCAAATCCAGGTTACATCAGCTTCCAAATCCAGTTTCTCTCTTCATCTCATTCTCTCTCCTTCTAAGAATCTCATAATGGCGTCTTCTTCTCCAAATCCTAAGTCTCCGAGAACCAACTCACCTCCTGATGTAGCTATCAATGAAGCTACATCCAGCCCCCTTTCATCTCCAGACAATCCAGCCACCGCAATGATAGTGGCTCCGTCTTTTCCCGAACCTTTGACTATAATCCTCCCAGGCGAAAAGGGTAATGCAATCGATGTAGACAATCCTGGGGATTTATCTGGATTCTCTCCAATCGGTAACCCTAGCACCCGTAAATCAAAGAGGCTTCGCGGTATACCATCAAATTATGAGAACCCTAGTGTAGCTGATGTCCAAGCAGCCAAGAAACACAAGATTGCCAAAGGTGTTTTTGAAGAATCGGTGGTAATCGAAAGCGACCCAGAAGATGAAGACTTCATCCCGCCGTCTGGGTCAATTCCTTCTGTACAAGAGCCCTCATCTCCACCGGCTTCACCCAAAATTTCTCCAGCTCAGGAAGAAATTAGGGATGATGACTATCCTATCCCTTCACCCCATGTTGTGTTTCCTTCAGATTTGTCTCCACAGGCTAGACAATCCTCTGTTGTTGATGATAGCTTCCCCTCTGGATCCAATGCTGATGTCGATTTCTCTGATGACGATAATACATTGGCTGATTATTTGGTCAAACTGAAGAATGTGACACCAACTCAACCACCTCCGGCTACTGAGATGCCTCAATCTCCAAGTTCATCAGAACATGATGATAGCTCTGACAAGAATGTTGAAAGTACGGAGTTAACATCTGAAGATAGTGAGAAAATTGAGGAAGCCCCAGTTCGATTTACTCGAAGTAGGCTTGCTGGTACCAATGTTGCAACAACTGCTGCAACATCCAAACGTTCTAAGTCATTGGGTACTCCCTTCTCTCTAAAATTTATCTCTAAACCTGCTTCAGTTAGGTACAATTCTTCTAAAAATATTGTTGATGAACGAAATATCCTATCATCTGAACTGAATTCATATAATCTCACCTCCTTTTTCACTGATAGAGGATTAATGGGCACTATTTCGTCAGCTACACCTTATTTTAGAGAGTTAATCTATGAATTTTATGCAAATATTGAGAAACGAATCTGCTCCCCTTCTGATGCAAGTTTTGAGAAAGTGTTTGTTAGAGGAAAGTGGTACAAGTTTTCTCCCTCCATCATCAACACTGTCCTAGACACACCAACATCTGGCCCTTTTGAATTTGATCTTGATTTGGACGCTTGTGTATTTGAAATGACTAGTGGCAAGGTGTCTAAATGGCCTGGTAAAGGCATTTCTCTTGGTACCTCTCAACTCTCCTCACTCTATGCCTTTCTTCATAAAGTCTACTGTGCAAATTGGTCTCCCACAACAAATTCCAACACCATTACTGAGGAACATGCTAAGGTTCTTTATCTAATTGGAACTAAGGCCCCGTTTGATTTTGGATATTATGCCTTTCGAAAATATCTCATCCATGGCTGAAACTGAGGGAGACAAAAGGTCCCTTATTTTCCCATCACTGATCTATAAGGTCCTAGTGTCTCAGGGCTACTCACCTCTTCCTTCCACAAGATTGTCACCCCTTCTCGAACCCCTTCACCTCTCTGCAAAGTTATTAAGGGGTGATCGAGTTGTTAACTTGCCTCTTATTCCTCCTTATGTCCTTGCATCTTCTGCACCTGGCACCTCACACCAAACTGCCTCACCTTCAGTACAGGTTCCCCCCACTGTTTCATCCAATGTTGCAACATCAGTCATGACTGCATATCCAACAGCCCCAATCTCTGTTGCCTTTGTAACTACACAACTGCAAATGGTTCAATCTCAGTTAGCTATTCTCACTGCCCAGTCTACTCTACTCACCACTTTAGCTGCCCAGTACACAGCCTGGCTAGATCTTCATTCTGGTCAAATAGGGGGTGAAGATGCAAGTGTTCTGTCTCTACTCTGTTGTCCCTGCGAACCGATGCAAGTGTTCATGATACCGCAAAGGCGATCCCAAGCTCAAAGAAAACTAAATTTGTGTAATCTGTGATGATGGTTGTTCTGAACTTTTACATTGTCTCTTGGGTTGTAATCTGTAAATATAAACAATGATTTGTTATGTCTGGTTAATTATGATATCATGTTTAGGGGGTGTTTATCATTTCTAATTCTTTGCAGGAAATCTTTGGATTATTGGTCTTGGTAACACTTGTTCTGGATTTGACCAGAAATGTTCAACAAAGGGGGTGATTGTAAGGGTAAAATAGGCAAGGCCTATTTTATCTTGTTTTCACCTTTCTTGGTCAAAGAAGGTTTTTTTTAATTAGTTAATGTTTATTTAGGAATTAGAATTTTGTGTTAGACTTAGTTTAGTTTATTTTTTGTAGCAAAATCTTTCTAAAGATTTCGGCTATATAAATTTGGTAACTAAATCTTGGCAAGCATCTTAGTTATTCCAAGAATCCTGATTTTGATCATATTTGGTAAGATAATCTTGCAAGATTGGAAAGGTGTTGATTTTTTCCTTTAATAGCTAATCCCTTTCCTATTAGAATTGTGTCTCTTTGCCGTGTGTTTGTAGGGGATGCTGCCTATATATATATAATGATGGCTGGAATACGAGCGGGATGTAGAGCTGAAAAGAGAGAATCAAAGCAAGGCATCTGTGGGCAGAAAGTTCGATATACAGAATCAGTTCTTCCAGAACAAAAGCTCCATTGTTGAAGGCTGTCAATGTTGCAACATTGACAGTAACAATAGTTTTCTAGAAATTCTTTTTGTGCTTCCTGTTTTGTGTTTAAGGAAGATGAATTTGTTTCTTTCCCACGTTTGGTTTAATTGTTTATGTGGATTTTTGTTCTCCAAGATACTTTATCTTGTGAGAATTTTTGCTAGTGATTTCACTAAGTTTTTCATTGTAAAACATTATTATTTTTAGTGAAATTTGTGTGGCCTTGAGGCTTGGTCTACAAGTATTAAACTTGTAGATTGTTTTTTTTTTTATTAAAACCTGTTTTTCAAATCGTTTGTTTGAAGTCGTGTTTTTTTAAACAATCTTCCGCTGCTACTGTTTTGTCATTATTTACTGTTTCATTGTATTTGCCATTGTTGCTACAATCATAGCAACATTGGTAATCACATTGACATATATTGAGAATCCGTGTTATCACGTTCTTTCAATCCTTAACTCTATAACTTCTATTATCAGAGCTTGCACCAGATCCAAACCCAAAGTATGACCGTGGTTGTTAAGAGGTCTGTAGAGAGAGAAAAACACAATAGAAATAGAGGAGAATTAGATATACAAACATGTTCACCTAGTTTTCAAGTTCCAAAGGAGTCACCGCCCATCCATCGGGATACATGTACCAAAACTTAAGATGTATCTAAAATATCAATTATCAGACATCTCCCATGACCATACACTTGAATATCATAATTCAATTTTCCCAGATAAAAAGAGGGGGGGGGGGAGAAGATCTCATTTAATAGAGATAGTACTTTCTCTGTTCAACATCAATCACACTTCATGAGCTTGCGATGGTAAGAGTTTATCTATTGTTTATATAATCTTTATGGACTGCATTTTAGTACAATCTTGGTTGCTATACTTAATATATTTTGAGGTTACTCTGTTTATTGTGATAGAACATAAGAGGAAATTATTATTCTCTGTCATTACAGATAAAGAAGAATTCTGACAAAGTGATTACAGAAAATGACGTTTTCCTTAGAACCCACAAGAGAAAGCAAGGAAGTGGCGAGTTTGTGGATGCTAAGTCCAAAAAAATCTTTGTGAGTTTAATCTAAATGTTTTATTACGTTTATTAGTTCACTCTAAACATTTAATTATATTCGATCGCTATTGAAAGATGTATCTTTGATCTCAATGCTCTTTTTATTATTTATAAAATGCAAATAGAAAAGTTACTTATAATATTAAAAAAAAATTACATTTTAGGAGGATTATACTGCTCGAAAGAAAGGTGATGGTTTTGATTCCACAGCTTGGGTGGATGTATCAGGTGGTGTTGTAAAGAATCGTTTGTATGGCTTTGGTTCATCGGTTCCTGCATCGGAGATCTTGAGTAGTGGCACGATTTCCTCATCTACACGTTCAAATGGAGATTTCACATAGACCCAAGAGTTTGAAGATAAGTTGACCGAAAGAGTTGACAAAATGAGGGATGAAGTCACGGCACAATTACAATCCACATATGAGGCTAAATTTGAGCAAATGAAAAATGATTTCCAGTTGCAATTCTAAGAAATGCTCAATTCGAGGACTTAAGAGGCTCCGAGCATCGTCCACGAGCTCCTATGTAGTTTAAAGTATGACAACTTGACAATTCTATGTAGTTTAACAGTACGACAGTTTAGTATGACAGTTTGTCAATTAATTTTGAATGTAATGTTTGAAGCTTTGTTGACTTTAATTGTTTGATTTAAGATATTTTAAGTGAAATGTTCAATCAGGTACAATTAAGAAATATTTATAGACATAATATTAGTAATATTTTATTTTCAGAAAATAATTTTCTGCAACAGAATTTTTCGTTGCAAGTTTTTTTTTTACAAATTTAGTTACAAACGAACAACGGACTTTTGCAACCGAAACATTAGGTTGCATACTTGAAACTGAAAAATTCAGTTACTAGTTTAGTTCCATGTGTAACAAATTTGAAACAGAAAAATCAGTTGCTAATTAGGTTGCATACTTGAAACTGAAAAATTCAGTTGCTACTTTAGTTCTATGTGTAACAAATTTGAAACAAAAACTTGGTTGCAAATTAGGTTGCTTACTTGAAACCGAAAATTCGGTTGCTAGTTTAGTTATATGTGTAACAAATTTGAAAGAGTAAAAAATCGCTTGCAAATTAGAAACAAAAATAAATCCCGGTTGTTGTTTGCAAATGATATAAAAAATGTCCTAGGAAACACATCGCAACCGAAACTACAACTACTTTTTTCCGTTACAAGGTTTTTGCAACCACAAGAAAGTGGTTGCACAATTTTGCGACGAGGCTTATTGCTATGGACTTTGTTACGGACATTTTCCGTTGAAAACATCAATTTGAGACCGATTTTCCTGAATTGCAACAGAAAAATCTGTTTCAGTTGCCCTGTTTTTTTGTAGTGACAATCAATGATAAACTTTTTCATAGAGATTCCTAAATGATTCACAATATCAGATAATTTCAACAACATAGACTCTGATTGGTTAATGAACCGCATACTACTTTTGACATCTTCGATAATGCGTTAAATCTCAGAAAGACCATCTTGAACAACAAGATTCAATATATGTGCAGTACAACTAACATGAAGCAACTTACCATTCAATGGAAACTTACGACTCCTAGAGAATGTTTATTTGGTGATTCGAATTGCAGCATCATTGTTCGAGGCATTGTCCACAGATATAGTGAAGACTTTGTGTTTTATCCTCCAATCTTTTGTACACTTCATAAGCCCATTAAAGATATCAACACTTGAAAAATGTCAATAATACTTATCAAATTAACAAAGAATGTATATAATTACAAATAATAAATGTAATGTAACACAATTTTTACATGTATAACCAAATAATATTACCAGCATGTGGAGGAGGGAGAGGCATGAAACTAAGAATCCGCTTGTAAAGTTACCATTGTGAATCAACAAAGTGACCAGTGACACACATATAAGAAATCTTTTGCACAATTGCACCTTTGACTTCCAAATGTTTGTGGTCAATGAAATCTTATTGATTCCTTTCAACATCAACTGCAACCTTTTCTTCTCTATGTCATAAGCACTAATGACATCTTTCCTTACCATGGCATGAGAGATCTTCTCAAATTGTAGTTGATTAATACTTAACATGAAAGAAAATCCAAAGTTTTCCACAACATTAAAAGGTTGCTCGTTCATTAGAATCCAATGGGCAACGGTCTCTCTTTGCTTTGCATGATCATATCAACCATCTGATAAAGGATTCATCTCAAACTTGGATTTGGTAGGCTGAAATTGCAATGTCTTTTGTTTTTGGGTATAAAGTTTCTTTTGCAAACACCTCTTCTTGTGATTCAAAAGATGACTTGTTGTACCGGTAGTTGTCTTCGAAAAAAAACTCTTACAATGTATATATTGAAATTTTGTACTTCCATCATTTAAAGTCACTTCAATGAAATAACTATGAGCTTTCGAATTCTTCTTTCTCCTTTTCCTTTCAAATTGGCCCTTATCTTCCTCATGTTCACCATCATCCTCTATACTATCACCTCCCTCTTCTATATTATTACATCCATCTTCTATATTATCACCTCCAATTCCATTATCATCTATCTCGATTGTAGGACTCCTCACCTTTCATTACAAATTTTTAATTAGACCATAAAATGTTAAAACATATATATAAATGTTAATACACAATATTTATTTAATATATAATATTTACCTCATTATCTTCGATAAAAAGATCGTCTACTTGAGGTATTTGCTCTATTATATTTGACGCACCCATACTCTACCTAAATGAATTTAGAACAAAGATTAATAAAATAATAATAACTAGTAATAAACATAACAGAACAAATAAAATGAAACAAAATATAGCAAAAAGGTAAGTCAAAATTCATGAACTATTTCTATTTCATTACTGGAATGAAACATATATTAATATGTGAAAACGAATTATTCGCCAAGAAAATCATCATTTGGGGCACACTTAAACGTCGATGAACCAATGGGAGATGTATAGTATACCAATTCTGATGAACCAAACACAAACCAACTGATGAATCACCACAACTAGATCTCACTTGCTCGGTTTGGATCTCATAGTACAATAATCAAAGTAACTCTAGATACAGCCAACATAGAGAATCATTGTACAATAAGCAAAGTAGCCATAGGATGCTGCCAACATAGAGGATCAATCTTTCATATCTATTTAAATTTCAGATATAACTCGAGAAATACACAAACCAAAATCAATAGGAAGAACTCAATTTGAGCTTATTAACTCAAACATCGACACAAATCAAAGGGTTTGGTCGAGCAATGAAAATTATCTTGGCTTATAATAAACAAAAACATGACATGATCTAGCTTTTAACTTTATATAAATATCCCTTCACGTAAATTAAAACATGCCCTCACATTGTATTGTATGGTTCCGATCCCAACATTGCCCGGCCAAGATGATGGATGCTTAACTAATAGAAAAGCCATACGCAATTTAGTGCTTAATACTCACCATAATAATCAACAAAGTACAGCCAAATAACCATAAACTAGCACTACAACAAAAAAAGGCTTTTACAACGTTTTAAAACTAGCACTATAGGCCACTTCTCTACCCACCCCCGCTGCCGATTTTGTAATTTTGAGATAGAGAGAATGATTTACCTGATTTTAGAAGAAGAAAGGGCGGCGGTCGGATGTGGGGAAAATGACCAGAGCTGGGAGGAGGCTGCTGGAGTCGGGAAGGATCGAGGTCGAGGAGGCTGCCCACTGCCGCAGTGTCGTGCACCGAACTTAGGTTGGGGTCGGGGATCTGGATTCTGGGGTGAGTGTCTGAGTGAGGTTAGGTCAGGTTTTTTTTAACTATATATATATATATAATTCGAATACTATTCGTGAATACTCGAATCGAATACCACCAAACTCATATTCGTATTCAAATCCTTATATATTTAAAAAATTCAAATTCAAATTTGAATATTTTGAATACGAATACCAAATCGAATAAAAAATATTCGATTTGTTTACAACCCTAACCAGTAGCCCTTGCAATGGAATACAAGTTTGATGATATGAATACAATGCAAATAGATAGTTCTTCATCTTCCTTGGACATCTTTGGAGATTTGTCTTCAACGGAATCTGGAGTGCTTGGTCTCTACTAAAGGATTGGATTTCTGAGGTACTATAGAGACTAAGTTCTTTGAAGGAGATCAAAGAGCTCAAAACATGAAAGGGGTTTTCTTGATCAAGACACTGATCTCTATCGTTGTAGCTTTTTCAGAACACTCTTCCTTGCTTCTTACTTTTCTTCCTTGCAATCCACTTAATGTGTTTTACAAAGGTCTGGGTTTTCCACGGTGATCTTTGAGATAGCTCGATTGAAGATCTTGTTATCTCTTTCTCTCACACATACTTTGGAGAAGGATGAAGAGGTTTCTTTTATAGATGGAGATTGATAGATCCATTGAGACTGTCTTCGAATGATCTTTTATCAGTTGGAGTTGTTCATCGGATAAGTGCATGTAAATCTTATAGACTATATGATAAAGATATTTTGAAAGATATCTCTCTGAGAAAGGTTGTCCAAAAGTCAAATTGAGTGGATGTGTCACTGTTGAGCAGGTTTGACAGAATAGTACACTGACATTTGGTTTTCTAATAAAGTAGATACATTTGAACTTGAAAACCAATTGTAAAGAGGAATACCATTTGAATAAAATCCAACTAGATCTTGCATGTTTGATAGTTGTGAAGCCACTTCTGTAAGTTGACTTTTGGAGAAGCTTGAGTATTTTGTTGTTTCGAATGTCTACAATAATTCCACTTTGTAGTTTACATACGCACCCAAGAAGGATTAAAGGTCTTACGGTTTAATGATGTTCCTTTAATGATTTTATCTTCTAGTAGATAGGTGCGTTGGTCGACATAGTTGAGGAAGGAACTATCAACCCAGAACAAGTCTGTTTGGTATGATATCTTTGTAGAAGGTATCATCCATTATGAAAATACAAATCTGTTGGTGTTGGTGTCTTGAATAACTCGTCTGCTAAGGTCATCACGTAAGAGTAGGACTAAGACTTGGACTCACCTAGTCTAAGACATATGCAATGTTCAACAAGTTGTCACACTAACCAGTACGCAGCCCTTTTAGTCCCTTGTTAATGGGAACAAGCAAATCAAGGTGTTCCGGAATATGCAAATGAATAAGAATTGTTTCGGTGGCATATTCTAACACGATACCAATGTGCAAAATTGCATCATTAGGGTTTGATTATCTTTCCTCAATTTGTTGCACATATCTCCATTTGTTTACTCCTTTCTCTAGATCCACCCCCACCCCAATGTCTAGGAAGTTTAAAAGAACATAGCCTCGTTCATAAAGGGGTGTTGTATACAACGCATACAAAATACCTAATACAACACGCAATTTTATCTTTCCAATTTTTTCCTTAGCTCATTTATCATTTAAAGACTTTTTGCATTTAAAAAGTGAAACACTAATTTTTTTTTTCAATTTTGCCTATGAAGGCATGTTTTTCACTGCTGTTTTTCGTAATTTTAAGATTTTCTTTGTAATTTTGAAGATTTTTAGCATTTTAATTTTTTTTTTGAACTTCAAAGATTAAGATCTGCAAAAAAAAAATATTGAAGATTTTTTTTAATTTATCAACTTGATTTTGATTGCAAATTTTTTCTTTTAAAAGCGAAAAAAAACCTAGTAAGGGGAATGGTTGCCTAGTGTTTAGTTGGAGGGTAGGGGGGCCACCTAGGCTAGGTAAATTGGAGGATGGTCGGTGATTGGCCGGGCCATTCTTGGCTTTATGCTTAAAAATAGGGGAGATGTTGAGTTTTTAAGAAACAGAGGGGTGTTGTTGGGATTTAAATAAGTCAATAAACAGCTTTACTTATTAATTAGAGGACACAATACATATATATATATATATATATATATATATATATATAATAATAATAATAAAGCTCGGTCAGTTGGTAAAAGCTAACTATTGACCTGGATTGATTTTTAGCAAAGACAACTAACGGTCGGGATTAACTCTCACATATCTCAAACTTGTATGACAGTTTATTTCCATGAATTGCATCCCTCTTTTCTCTCCTCTTTCTCTCGCTTCAAGTCAGTTTATCTTTCTTTTCTCTCTCTCTTTCTCTCTCTTCCTCTCTTTTCTCTCCTTATTCACGGATTCCCTCCCTCTTGTCTCTCCTCTTTCTCTCTCTTCAAGTAGGTTATCTTTCTTTTCTCTCTCTTCCTCTCTTTTCTCTCCTTATTCACGGATTCCCTCCCTCTTGTCTCTCCTCTTTCTCTCTCTTGAAGTAGGTTATCTTTCTTTTCTCTCTCTTCCTCTCTTTTCTCTCACTGATTCTTCCACAGGATTCCTTCTTTCCAAATGACTGGAGAAGAAAGAGAAGGTGTTCCAAAAGGGTCTTTTGAACTTGATCTTGTTGCTCTGCCTCCAAACTTAGAAGTCTAAAAGATTTATTGTACTAATATACCCAAACCGGATTACTTTAGCATCAATTTTTTATTGTTAGTAACTGGAAAGCATGGTAATTTGTTAAAATTTGTTTATGTGGTTATGAAGTTTAGGACCATGTTGTAGTAACCGGAAAGCATGGTAATCTATTAAAATTATTTTTACATTTTTTTAATTACCAGTAATAGTTAATGTTATTTAAATTAATTGGTTAAAGTTAATTATGGTAAAAAAATTATTTTTACATTTTGTTAATTAACAGTAAAAGTTAAGTAAAAGCTAATTACTGGTAAAAGTTAATTAAAGGTGGGTAAGGATATATTTTTACCAAACAGATTTTATTAATTACTGGTAAAAGTTAATTACTCCTAAATTGTGTTATTTAAATTAATTGGTAAAAGATAATTACGGGTAAATTACCGGAAAAAGTTAGTTATGCATTTTGTTATTTAATTTAATCTATATTTTTAATACTTTATTCGAATGGATGTAGCTTGATTTTTTGAAATTAAAATATTACTTTAAAACAAATAAAAAAGAAAAGTATGACATTTTTTTAAGGATGGATTGGAGGGAGTGTGTACATAGTTATTGAAAAAAAAAACTATAACAAATTGTTTCTACATGTTAACTTTCTTTTTTTTCTTAAATAACAATATATATTTGATGATTGATTTTGCTTACAAAAGTAATTTTTAACTTTTAATTCTACTGTTGGATGATCATATTGTTTTAATTAATTACGGAGATGTGTTAATTTTTAATTGGTTATTTTGAAAGTTTTAGTTTTCTTTAAGGATGGATTAGAGGGAGTGTGTACATAGTTATTGAAAAAAAAAACAATAACATATTGTTTCTACATGTTAATTATATATATATTTTTTCTTAAATAACAATATTTGATGATTGATTTTGCTTACAAAAATAATTTTTAACTTTTTCTTCCAATATTGGATGATCATAATGTTTTAACTGATTGTCGAGATGTGTTAATTTTAAATTTGTTATCTTGTAAGTTTGAGTTTTATTTGTTAAACATATTCAGAAAAACTTTGGGCTGGGGTACTTGAATGTCTCCATAACCAGAAAAATTTGACTCTTTTTGATACACGATGAGTTACAAATTTTGCAGTTATTATTAGTGTTCTAAAACTCTCCGCCTAGCTTCGCCTATGCCCCTCTCTACCGCCGCGGCTTTCTTAGTCGCCGCCTAATCGACCAAGTCGGCACCTACGCCAAACCTCGCCGACCGTAATATATTTTTGTAGCTTTGATTCTGTGGCATGTAGTGAACAGAGAAGGAAGGGGGGTGAACTGGAGAAGGAAGGGGGAGTGGTAATGGTGAGGTAGAGAGGGAGGTAGAAAGAAAAGAGGTTTGATTTTGTTGATATTTGGTGGGATGAGAAAGGGGATAGATTAAAGGGTTATATCTAGGAGGAAAGAGATTGGATGATGAAAAAATAAGGAGAGTCGGTCTGCCGGAGAGAAAGAGAGAAGAAAAAAAAGAAAGGAAGAAAAAATGGTTGTCGGTATGCCAGATAGATAGAAGAAAGAAGAAGAAAAAAAAGATGAAGAAGAAGGGGACTGTCTCGAGACTCAGAATTTAGAATGAGAAATGATTAGGGAGGATAAGTTAGAGTGTGGGTTGTAGGGGCAGTAGATATGTGGAGTAATTTTTTTTTATAGTTCTAAACTTGGCTGGTTTATTGCTTTGGGGTTGTTGATAATTGAGATTAATGGTAGGTTTGTATATTTTTGTTCATTTTACAAATATAGACAAGTGTTTAATAAAATGACAAACATAAAAAAATTTAAATTTGTAGTCAATGTGTTTGATCTTTGATGTAAATTATCAAAAAAATAGTAATTATGCTTTAATTCTAGGCCCCTTTAGCCTAGATTACGCCCGACTAGTCCCCTAGCGCGCTAAGCGTGTGCCTTAACGCCTAACGATTTTTAGAACTTTGGCTATTAAAATGTGTTTTTTTTGTAGTTTACATTAATCCGATCTTTACAAACTTCAAATATGTATTGTTTTATTCGAATATTAATGCCTTCTCATACTGACGTCGTGTTATAGGTACGAACACTATATATATATATATATATATATATATATATATATATATATATATATATATAATGATGCACATAACATTGTTAAATAAGATAGTTTTCCACCTAAAATCACTTGTCAAAAACAGAACATCACTTTTGTTTTATCTACCATGTGATCGAGAATATGAAAATGTACACGACTTTCAATGTCTCCAAAAACTATTGGAATTCACGAAACCTTTTTAAATTTAGTTTTTACTCTTCCTTTTTTAGAAAGAAATTAATTGCATGTTTTATACCGTAAATTAGCACAAAAGCTGAATCATTTCTCGGGCAGTCAAAATATGCAATAATTAGTCTTACAATTATATAATTCCCTAAATTTATTCTTTTAATTTTGTTTTTCCTATTAATTTTGCTTATATATAGTTTAGTTGAAAACAAAAAATATGTCGTACGGTGCAAAAACTAGCTAGTCTATATATATATATAAAGGTAAAAGCATATATCCCAGCTATTTTAGACAGTTTCCCACTTAAAACAACTTTCTAAAAATAAGACATCATTAAGCAGATCTCATTTAACGCAATATTAAATTAAAGATTAAATATATCAACAAATTGACTTGGAATATATCAATATGACAACATTAACTTAATCAAATTAAAAAAGGATGAATTCTTTAATTTCTTTTTTTTTTCACAAAGAAAATCCTTCGATTTCCTATCCTTAATCATTGTATTATTGATATTAATGTTATTCAATTGCCATGTATTTTTTTGTTAACTTTATAATAATAATAATAATAATAAATTTGTGATGGATTGATGTTAGAAGTAATATGTTATTCTTTTAATGTATTTTTGTCTTCGTTTATTTTATTATAATTCAATTAAAAAAATGTTCGTGGACGTTCAATTCTTTCTCTCACTCTCTTTTCCGTAGTGTTTCCCTCACTCTCCTCTCCCTAGTGTTTCCCTCACCTTCCTCTCCCTAGGGTTTCCCGTCCTAGGGCTTTGCATGGCTGCTGCCTGGGCAGCCTCTACACCACCCGAATTGAACCAACACCAACACTGTCCCCCACCCTTTGAAAATCTTTTGTAGATATTGTTTCTTCTTCCTCAATGACTCATGCAACCACTACTATCCCCCTAATCCCTCCATCTTCCTACAAGGGTGAGCTACTGAGCCGACCTTGAAACACACCGATGATCTCATTTCCATCCTTGCCCACCCTTTAAGTTTGCCCTAATTGGAAAATTCTCCCACGGAAGGCCATCAATGGAAGCTACAAATAAGCTTTTCCACACTTTTGGTCTCGAGGCAGCGTTCACTCCTGGGCATTTGATTCAAAACTTATTCTCATTCAAGTTAACCATGATCGAGCTAGGTGGATTACGACAGGCTTTGGATGAAGGAGCAATTATCTTGGAAGTTATCCGTGGTCTCCCAATTTCATGTCGGATGTTGAAAGCTCCCTTGCCCCGGTTTGGGTCTCGCTTCCTGTACTCCCTATTTATTTATTTCATAAGCATGCTCTATTTTCTTTTGCAAATATTAGTGGTAAACCCTCACAAATAGTCACAATTGATACGCCCACGACCAATCTCTCTCGTCCTAGCGTTGCTAGGGTTTGCATAGAAATTTATCTCCTGCAGTTTCTTCTCTGCCACAATTGGATTGATTAAGATACTAAGATTCCATGCTTTTGGAAAATCATACAGGCTGAACCAATGCCCCTCTATTGTGCTCACTGTTATCGCCAAGGACATGCAATATCTACATGAAAATTAAAGCATAAGGCGGAGAATACGACTAAGCCCCTTTTTGAAACAAGGAACACAAAGGTTACAAAAATCGTGTGGGTTCAAAAACCTCTCCTCACACCTCATCCTACAGCACCATCACTCACCCAAAATCAAGAGATCAATGGTGTTGTTGAGGCCTAAGGCATCGAATCAACCAAGGCTCCCATTATAACTGATTAGCAACAACATGAGACCTATTCCGAGGGTGAACCACAAGCAAACCAAGGACATGAAATCCCTAATTCGTCCTTAATTGTTGAAGTAGATGTTACTATAATAGGAGATGCAGGTCAAAAACATCCTTTTGATAGCGTTGGAAAGGAGGCCGAACCAAGGATATTTGACCATGAAAATTTCGAGGAGCCCAAAGACCATGAAGTCAATTGATCTCCTAACAGATTTGCTATTCTAGAGGATCAGAGTGAGCAAATCGAGGCTAAAATAGAGTTTAATACTAATGTTGCTAGTCTAGAAAATCAAAATGTGGAAGAGGATGAGACCAATGAGTTTAACAATGATGTAGATGAGTCCAGATCTCCTGTACCACTGGTGTACCACTTTTCATCTCCATCATTGCATCCCAATCATTGCATCTCAACCAATGGTTGAGATGAAAAGTGGTACACCAGTGATACACACAAGTGGTACAGGAGATCTGGACTCGATGTAGATGTCCCTTCAGCATCAGCAGCCTCACAACACAAAACCAAAGTGGTTGTAAACCAACCAGAGTCTAGAATGCTAAAAGGAAGATCCTCCTGATCACGCCACAATGATGGGGTGACTATGCTGGCAGTCCACGTAATGGACCGGAGCTGACGTGTCCGGTTCTTGAGGGTCACGTCGGTGTATGTGGGTACCGGTGGTACCAATTATGTTAGGATATCTGGGCTTGATGGTTTGGTTCTTGGATGGTGAGTACCTGAAAGGAAGACTACCGTTAGGGTGCTGGGGGTTTCCCAGCTACAGCCCTCCGGTGTGAGAGTCGATAACGAGGATAATAATATGTGTGTGCCTGATAGCGAGCTTCCCTAAGCTTCCGGTGAGTGTTTTGAGAATGATCTCCTTAGGTATCTTTCCTATCACCAGCAGTATGGTAAGTTTTAGATGTCAAGTAAATCTTACCTTTCTTGAAGGGAAAGGTTTCCTTTTATAGTAGCTTAGGTTTGAGATCATGATTGATATGAGGGTCCCTGATGGTGAGACTTGTCCCCTGGTCGGCTTGCTGGCGGTCTCTGAGTGGTTAGTAGGTTGCGTGTGATGTGCCAATTGTAGGCGGTCTAATGAGCCGATAAGGTAAGGCGGCTTGCATGGCTCACACAACTCTCGTGGGGAAGGCACCTGGATGCTATGTACAGGCTACGGGCTAAACCTGTCTTATCCCAGATGAGTTGTCGGCCGAGCATAGGTGGTCCTCGCTCGTGTGGTCGGGTGTTGATTCATGATCGCCTATTGTGCTTTCTGGCAGTCGGTGATCATGCCGCATGCTTCATCTACCGGTTAATGGTTGTCGATGATGATTGACTGGGGAATGGTCTTCGGCCTTTGGTGGGACCGGCCCAAGCCTAGCTGGAATCCATGTGGTCGTTCCACGTAGGGGGACCCAGGTCGGGTCCCATCAATAGCCCCCGAGTTTCCAAGTGCGAGGATTTATCCTTAGCTTGGAAAGTTTAGTCGAATTTGATGCTCGAAGTTTAGTCGAATTTTATGTGGAAGAGGATGAGACCAATGAGTTTAACAATGATGTAGATGAGTCCAGATCTCCTGTACCACTTGTGTGTATCACTGGTGTACCACTTTTCATCTCCATCATTGCATCCCAATCATTGCATCTCAATCAATGGTTGAGATGAAAAGTAGTACACCAGTGATACACACAAGTGGTACAGGAGATCTGGACTCGATGTAGATGCCCCTTCAGCATCAGCAGCCTCACAACACAAAACCAAAGTGGTTGTAAACCAACCAGAGTCTAAAATGCTAAAAGGAAGATCCTCCCACCAGAATCCACATGAGTGAAGACCGCTCGGGACTTTCTAACCAAGTGTTGCAAATTCTACTTGCAATCTGAAGAGCACTATAATAAAGATTCGGATGTATGGAAAATAGTAATATAAACTCTACCCATTTCCAAGTGTCGTTTTTGAATCTCAAACGCCTTTTTATTTTAATCAAACTCAATCTTAATACAAAATCACATGTGAGATTCACTTTCAGGACATTTAGTATACTCACACTAACTATCTCATTGGCAACTCAACTTTTTTCGTCCACTATATATACCACACCAACCCATCTCACTTCTCCACCAAAACATCAACTCTTCTCTTCTCTCTCTAGATCTCTCTCTCTCTCTCTGACCATGGATGTTTTTCAATCTCTCACCTCACTTAGCTGTGAACTCAGAATCATCACGGTTAAAAACATAGAAATTAAACCCACAAGGAGCCTATTTGTTAGATGCTATCTCACTGCAGGAAACAAGTACAACCAAAGGGTTAAACTTGATAGCCAAGAAATCTCACCAAAGTCCTCCAACTTGTTTTGGAATGAGTCCTTCTCCTTGGATTGTTTTGGCTTATCAAAAGACTCCATCAACATGCTCAAGGAAGGAAGTGTAATTTTCGAACTTCGATCAAGAAACATAGTTCCTGTGTTTGGAAGAATCGGTAAGTCGCAACTCTTGGGCAGAGCTGAGGTTCCATGGAAAAGTGTTATTGAGTCACCAAACATGGAAATTGGTAAGTGGGTTGTTATGGTACCCAAGAAAGGAGTGTTGCATGAAGGTCTCAAGCCACCTTCAATTCAGATAGGGATGAAAATTGAAGCTCCGGTGGCGGCAGAAGAGGCAGCTGGGAGGCAAAGGAGGAGAAACAATGGATTGAGAAAGTGGGATGAGTGTGATTGCTCTTCCTGCCATGGTGGCTGTGTAAGCTGTCAAGATTATGAGCTTTTTGCATTAGGAGTTGCTTTGGAAGCCTTCTAAGTAACTTAAAGCTAGCTAGGCAAGAAAAGGAAGAAAAAAAATACAAAAAAAGGATACATGTATAGAAGTTGTCAAAGCACAAAGGTGGTCTACGGTTGGTTTAAAAGTTTCGGCTAGAAAAAGACTACCATTAGGATCTGTACCTTGTATATCACTAACTATTTAACCTTAATATTCTAATAGCTCACTTATTGTTCATCAAATTTCTTAGACTGTTCAATTATTGATCATTTTCATCGTTATTACTATTCAAATTTCATAGACTATTCAATTACACATTATTACTCTCCTTGTTCCTGTATAATCGTCTTGTTTTCCTCCTCGTACACATTAATAAAAATTAATCAACTATATTAATCAAATGATGCTAATTTGAGAGCCTAATGTCAGTTCCCCCATCTTATTGATCGGCCCTGATCTTGTAAATATACCAATACCCAAGGACGGATCCACCCTTTAGGGTTAGGGGGCAAGGGATCCCGTTCAAATTTTAAAAATCTTAGGAAAAACGTCGGTATGGTTATGCTTAAAACGTGTTATTTGTAAACTTTTTTGTATGGTTATGCTTAAAATGTTATTTGTACTTTTTTGTAATTTTTTTTTTTTGTGAAATAGTTAAAATATCCAAAATTTTAAATATTTATTAGATCCCCCCAATACCCATATACGAGATTACTAACTTCACTTGTAGTCCCATTATTGAATAATTCCGCACCTTGCAAAGATTGATGCATCACCATTGACAACACTAGATGTATTCGTCCTTATCTTCTATTTCTTAATACTCTCCCCATCTAAATCCACCAATTCAAATCAACGAGGGAACTTCCTTTTATTGGATTCATCTTACTCTGTAGCACTTTTTTAAATAGTCCTTTCCCCAAAGGGGCATGAGAATGGATCGAACCTGATACCTAAATTTTGTAAAGCCCAAACTCTATCATTTGGCCACCCTTAGGGTCAGCTCGTAGCACTTGCGACTTCAAAAACTTCCCAAATACCTTGAAAAACTTCTCGAATATCTTTAAAATTAACCCTCTTGTCCTTCTATAGTTTTCTTAACCTCCTTCGCTCTTCTCGAGTAGAGCTATCAAATAGGACCAAAGATGTGGGCCTAACGGACTTTGCCTGCACCAGGCCTGTGGGACGGGCAAACCCGTAATTTTTGGACCATTGATCAATACATTGGGATTAAAGAATAAAAGACCCAGATGAAGGTTATTTGAAAAGTGGAAACCCTTATTTCAATATAATTACACCCTAGCCGTCATCTCTCTCTCTCTCTCCTCTCCTCTCAGTCCTCATCTCTTTCTCCCGTCGTCTCTCTCTCTTCTCCGTTATCATTCTCTCTTCGGCCACCATCTCTTTCTTATCTCATTATTCACAAGCATCCTATATTTATCTTTCTTCGTTCTAAACCCTCAGTCACAACAACTTCACATACGGCTATGAGTTATCTTCGTCAACGCCCCTTCCTTTTGAGAGATGAAGGTGGATGTCGACAACAATGGAAATTCGGTTCATCGTTCGCAAATGGTGTCATCGAGCATACTAACCAAGGAATGGTGGCATGTAGAACACTAGAACCCATCTATTGTGTGGTAAAATTTGATTGGGGGTATCTAGTATACATGGAGATGAGAGAGTATGTGCGTTTATTGATTTTCTATTTCTCTTAATCCTATATAGAATGTGAGAATGAAAAGGGAAACATTTTTTCCCTTGTATTGTACGGAGAATCTGATCCTTATGCATATGTTAGTAGAGCAGATCATTGCAAATTTGTTTATTAAAGTTGGTCTTTTAAGATATTTTTTTTCAGTAATGCAAATAAATTTGTTCTTTTTGTAGGGTTTCTTGGGAATTATCATTTTCTAGGGGGTAATCCACTGGTCCATTAAAACCAGAGTTAAGTTTGATGGGTTTTGTGATGTTACTTTCTGTTAAATCTTCTACCTTTGTTTAAAGTCGTAATGAAAAGAATGGAAAAAAATAATTAATTTTTGCGGTACATGATTTTCCATGTTTGATCCATGTTGAGCTGGAGTTGGCCATGGGCAAACTTGTGACACTATTTAAAAAACAACCGATCTTGTCCAATGCGATGATGTCAGGCTTTTTCCTCATATCCTGGTTTGAGTTCACCTTTCATCCTCAATTTGATTCCTAATTTGTTTATTTCTCCATTTTGTTTCCTCTTTTCTCTAGATCCACACCCCTCTGTCTAGGAACTTTAGATTAACCCTTTTCTTACTCGAGCAAGAAGATCAACCTCGTTCATAAAGGGGGTGTCATTACTTAATACAACACGTAATTTTTTCTTTCCAATGTTGTCCTTAGCTCATTTATTATTTAAAGACTGTTGCATTTAAAAAGTGAAATACTAGTTTTACAATTTTGCCTATGAAGGTATGTTTTTACTCTAGTTCTTCGTAGTTTTAAGTTTTCTTTGTAATTTTGAAGATTTTTAGCATTTAATTTTATTTATTTATTTGAACTTCAAGTTTAAGATCTACACATAAAAAATGAAGTGAAGATTTTTTAATTTATCAAGTTGATTTTAATTGCAAATTTTTTCTTTAAAAAGGAAAAAAAAAGCTATTAGGGGGAATGACCGGCTGCTGAGGTTGGAGGTTAGGCTAAGTGGGTAAATTGGAGGAATTATCGGTAGATGGGCCGGACCATTGCTGCTGGGCTTTGGAGAGCTTAAGAGGGGATGTTGGTTTTTATATTATATATATATATATATATATACTAGCTTATGGACCATTCCAAGTGTTTTCACCATAGTGGTCATAAAGAGGTGAGAAGCCTAATGACGAGGTCCTCAATCCAGAGTCCACACATAAGGATGGAACTTGTCCGGAACGACACCTAGCTATTTTCTTGTGCCATTTATTGTAATGGTTATTGAACTACATGATTCTATTGAGATTGATATAAACCACACTATAGACATTCTATTTTTCTCTCTCTCTTGTCTCCTTATGGTTTCCCTCACTCTCCTCTCCCTAGGGTTTCCGTCCTAGGGCTTTGCATGGCTCGCCATGTGATATATATGTGTTTTATATGCATCTATTGGGTACTTATACATCTTAGAAATAGATGTTCCTCTAGTCATTTAGCTACTAATTAATATGAGTTTTCTAGCCTTAATTAAAGGGTTTGTGGACAGAAAGGGTTCAAGTGCGGATTTCGAAGTCTCGCGGACAAAACATGGAAGCAATAGATGCGCATGTATGCTCTCCATTACATGCGGTCGCATCAAATACAAGATTGTCGACTATTCGAGTTGTCGAGCATGCAACCACCTTCCATTTCAATGCCCCGCATCCATTGCGACCATCCCTTACTTACATGCGCCGTGCG
Source organism: Codonopsis lanceolata (assembly GCA_013146195.2). Lineage (NCBI taxonomy): Eukaryota > Viridiplantae > Streptophyta > Magnoliopsida > Asterales > Campanulaceae > Codonopsis > Codonopsis lanceolata. The sequence continues at coordinate 104,926,889 of CM028377.1, read as the reverse complement.
TAGCAACTTTCCCAAATCCGCCTTTTGCGGTTTGACCTAATTTACGCCTGTAGAACCTAGTACATAAGTAAACCTAGTAGTTCTAGTTTAGCGAAATTTAGCCTTTCTTTAGGTTGTAAAAACAATACTCTTAGTTTTATTCATAGTTTTGGAAGATCGAATTATGCGTTCTTCGGTCCTGTTGATTAGTTCATCAATCGTGATGAGCTAAACGCCTTAGTCCAGGAATTTGAGATAACTTGTATCGAATTTTATGTTCCAATTATTAATTCTATTCAATCAAGAATCTTGTTTATCACATAGCATATAAATTGTGTCTTCTCTAGAAGCTCATATGTTCGATGGTATACGTGTGTTTTAGCAATTGTGTATGAATAAATGCATGATACGCAAGATATGTCGCCCAGCGGCATATGTTTGCCAACCTTTGTTGTAATTAGATCTCATTGATATCCTAATCGGGCTAAGGTGAGATCCAGGTTCTTATGTTTTTAATGTTCTTAAGGGATCCTCAATCAGTTATGAGGACTAATTAGGAAAGCATAACCAATTCAGGATACTAAGATTGCAAACCATAATTTAAGCGTATCAATCTTTACATCGATGAGCGAACCCTTGATGATTGATTGATACTATATTGAAAAAACATAAGAGTATATACAAGTGAATCCAAATTCCTAAATCTTTCCCATAATATTATCTTCGTACTGATAATCTACTTTTTGTTAAATAGTTTAAATTGTCGTTTAATTAATTTAGTTGACAATTAGTTTTATCAAAACAAAACTCCCCTTTAGTTTAATAGTTTTTGTTACTAGTTTAATTATCTAAATTACTACTTCTCTATGTGATTCGACCCTTGCTTCTCGCATCGTTGTTATGCTATGCTAGGCGACTCGTGCACTTGCGAGGATAATAAATTTCACATCGCAGCCTCTACACCACCCATATTGAACCAACAACTACACCCACTGAGTCCCCCACCCTTCAAAAATCTTTTGCATATTGTTTCTTCTTCCTCAATGATTCATGCAACCACTACAATTTCCCTAATCCCTCCATCTTCCTACAAGGGTGAGCCGGCCTTGAAACTCACCGATGATCTTATTTCCATCCTTGCCCACCCTTTGAGTTTATCCTAGTTGGAAAATTCTTCCACTAAACGCCATCAATGGAAGCTACAAATAAGTTTATTCACACCTTTGGTCTCAAGGCGGCGTTCACTCTGGGCATTTGATTCAAAACATATTCTCATTCAAGTAAACCATAAGGCGGATTGCCACAGGCTTTGAAAGCACCCTTGGCCCGATTTGGTTCTCGCTGGACTCCTTATTTATTTATTCCATAAACATGCTCGTTTTCTTTTGCAAATATTAATTAGTGGTAAACCCTCACAATTGATGACCAATCTCTCTTGTCCTAGTGTTGTTAAGGTTTGTATAGAAATTGATCTCCTAGCAGCCTCTTCCCAACCGTAATTGGATTGATTGAGGTACTAAGATCCCATGCTATGGAATATTATACGAGGCTGAACGGATTCCCCTCTATTGTGCTTGTTATTATCGCCAAGGATATACAATATCTATATGAAAATTAAAGCATAAGACGAAGAATACGGATAAGCTCGTTTTAGAAACAACGAACACTAAGGTTACAAAAACCGTGTGGGTTAAAATACCTCTCCTCACACCTCATCCTACAACACCATCACTCACCCAAAATCAAGACATCAATGGTGCTATTGAGGCCCAAGCCATCGAATTAACCAAGGCTCCCATTATAACTAATTTGTAACAACATGAGATCTATTCCGAGGGTGAACCACAAGCGAACCAAGGACATGAAATCCCTAATTCGTCCTTAATTGTTGAAGTAGATGTTACTATAATAGGATATGCAGGTCAAAAACATCCTTTTGATATTATTGAAAAGGAGGCCGAACCAAGGATATCTGACCATGAAAATTTCGAGCAGCCCCAAGACCATGAAGTCAATTGATCTCCTAACAGATTTGCTATTCTAGAGGATTAGGGTGAGAAAATCGAGCCTAAAATAGAGTTTAATATTAATGTTACTAGTCTAGAAAATCAAAATGTGGAAGAGGATGAGACCAATGAGTTTAACAATGATGTAGATATATGCCCCTTCAGCATCGCAGCCTCAAAATACAAAACCAATGGCCCATCAATAATTCCTCCTTTGGATATTCAAACACGTTCCAAGACTCCCCTAAGGGGGTGGCCCAGTGGTAGACATGGGGTTTCACAAAGTGTGAGGTCTCAGGTTCGATCCCTTCCCATGCCCCCCTTAGGAAAAAAATAAATAAATAAGGGTTAAAAAACGCCAAGACTCATGGAAAAACTTCTCTCACCACCACACAAAAAACTTTTCATGGTTGTTAACCTTTTATATTGATCGCCTCGAGGTATTGGTAACAAACCTACAGCTTGCCCGTTAAACACCGTGTCAAATGTGAGTTTAAGAAATTCGTTAAAATATAGACACTCATTTTGGAACTTTTTCTTTTTAATTAAAAACTCATTTTGGGACCGAGAGGGCTAACTACTTACTTAAGATCTTCTATCCCAACACGGTCCACATTCTATGTTCTATTCGATCTAAGCCTTACATGTGTGCTTGTAAATAGAAGGTAGGGTAAAATAACACAAATGTGTAGGACTAGGATACAATGAAACAGAGAATTGGCTGATGGAGGAGTACCGATGTTTTATCGATATTGTTTAATGTTTATCTTAAGGGTTAATCACACCATTGGTCTCGAGTATAGGTCGATACAGCTTTTAGTCCTTTAACAATTTTTTTTTTCAAATCGATCCTTTGAGTATTATTTTTTTTTAGCGACAATCATTTTGATAGATGCCGTTAGTAAAATACCGTTAAATTGCCCGTATGCATTTTGTAAGGACTAAAATGAATTTTTCTCAAACCTAACTTATATAAAAATTTACAATTAAATCCCTAAAGTTAAAAAAAATGACCCTAAGGCCTTCTTCCCCAACTTTTTGGTAAACATTAATAACAAGTCTATTAAATCATTTAACCATTGAACAAGAGTTAAAAAATAAATAAAAAAAACCTTTCCTCGCTACTTAATTAGGGCTCAACATAAACACCGGCGGCTCATTGAATAACCTCCGCAAATTCGACCCTTCCTCCACCACTCCTTGGCGGTGGAATCATACAGTACTAACACCAAACCATCCTTCAATCCTCTAGTACTCCGGCCACTCCTCCTCAAAAAATCATCGATACACCTTATAACTTGAATCAAAACCACCTTATCTTCCCCAATTCCAACACAACTGAACCTCACTGTGCTATCCAACCTAACATGCGTTGGCATCGCATCGCGGACTCTTCTTTACACCACTCTCCAAACCCACCACCTCCACCTCCACCGCCGTCGTTTACACCTCGTCTTCTACTTCTGCTAAACCTCCAAAGCGGTGAGTGGATAAAAAGAAGGTGGAATTGGAGAAGGAGAGAGCGAAGAGGGAGAGATGGAGATGGCCGTAATGGCGAAGAAGTTGGTGGAAGATGGTGGAGTTGAGGAGGCAAGACCAGTGGTGGCAGACGAGGTAGACAGAAGGGAGGAATGAAGGAGGGATTTTGGAGAGAAAATCGAGGAGGAGGTCGTCGAAAGGGAGGAGATAGTGGTGGTGGCGGCGGGCGAGATGGGGTTGTTAGGATGATGATGGTGGTGGCGAGAAACCCCGACCTAGTTAGCCATGAGAAATGGCGAGAGTTCGACCATCGAGGTCATGAATAAAGTAAAAAGAGAGAAATCAAAGCATTATTGTATCCAATCCAATGCTTTTTCATCACTTCATTTGACGACAGTTGAAAGTGGAGAGTTCAGTCTTTGTAATTGGGGAAGAAGGTCTTTGGTCTTTTTCAAAACCCTAAGGATTCGATCGAAAATTGTGAGTTAGGCTTAGAAATTTTTTATTTTAGGCCTTCTTAAAGCACATGTGGCATGTATGTCGAAACGATATTTATTGCAAGGAGACGATATTTCATTAAGACGTCATCGGCTGTCATTGAAAAAACATAATACTCAAAGGAGTTAGATTTGAAAAAAAAATTGTTGTTAAGGGATTAAAAATTGTAACTGGACTATACTCAAGTGAACAATGGTGTGATAACCTTATCTTAATTATAATATACCAGTGGTTGTAAACCAAGCAAAGTGGTAGGATGCTAAAAAGGAAGATCCTCCCACAGAATCCACACAAGTGAAGACCGCTCGGGACTTTCTAACCAAGTGTTGCAAGTTCTACTTGCAATCAGAAGAGCACTATAATGAAGATTCGGATGTATGGAAATAAGTAATATAACTCTACCCATTTCCAAGAGTCGTTTTCGAATAGATTGGAGCCTATCAAGAATCTAAAGGCCTTTTATTTTAATCAAACTCATGTGAGGTTCAATTCACTTTGTGGACATTTAGTATACTCACACTAACTATACCATTGGCAAGTCAACTTTCTAATTCTTCCACTACATATACTTACACCAACCCATCTCTCTCTCTCCACCAAAACATCAACTCTTCTCTTCTCTCTCTCTCTCTCTCTCTCTCTAGATCCCTCTCTCTCTGACCATGGATGCCTTTCAATCTCTCTCCTCACTTAGCTGTGAACTCAGAATCATCACAGTTAAAAACATAGAAATTAAAA
>CM028377.1:104880457-104922089 GCA_013146195.2 Codonopsis lanceolata | reverse complement strand
CCATCATACGCGACATGAACCTTCCTACTACAGCGTCCGCTACTACATTCGCCTTCCCGGATGATATAGAATAGTCTGCAATCATGATCCTTTAGTTTCTCATCCATCTTCTTTGCCTCATGTTCACTCCTTTTGGGAAAACAAGTACTTCAAACTTTTTGTGGTCGGTGAAGATCTCAAATTTAGCTCCATACAAGTAGTGTTTCCATTATGCAAGCGAGATAATCATGACCAACTCCATATCGTGTGTCGGGAAGTGCTGCTCGTGAATAGACAACTTCCCTCGGCCAGCATGGCGATAACTCTACCGTGCCGCATCAACACACATCCCCAACCTTCCTTAGAAGCATCACTATAAATCACGAAATTATCTCTCCACTTGGCAAAGCCAAAATAGGTGCCGGCGTCAACCGCTTCTTAAGCTCTTGAAAACTAACTTCACATTTCTCGCTCAAACAAAAGGCACATTCTTTTGCGTCAATTTCGAAATCATAGGAGTCACGATCAGAAAATCCTCAATAAATCTCCGGTAATAACCCGCTAGACGAAACTCGAACCTCGATAGCGAACTAGGTCTCTTCCAATTAGTCACCGCTTCAACCTTAGAAGGATCAGGCTACTCGGCGCTAGAAATAATATGCCCCAAAAGGACACTTCCTCGAGCCAAAAGGCACATTTGCTAAACTTGGCGCTACTCTCGAAGAATAGACAATACAATCCTCAAATGTTTCTCATGCTCCTCAGAGATTTCGAATATACAAAATATCATCAATAAAGACTACAACAAGCAATCAAGATAAGCTGTGAAACACGGTTCATCAAATCCATAAACTTTTGGCGCGATTCGTCAACCAAGCGGCATAACCACAAATTCAAAATGCCCGTACCTAGTGCGGCCGTCTTGAATGTCTTCCTCTCTAACCTTGGTATTAACCCCATATAAATCAAGCTTAGAATAGGCGATAGACCCTTGCAATTGGTCAAAAAGATCATCGATGTGGGGTAGAGGATACTTATTCTTAATGGTCACCTTATTCAATTCGCGATAATCTATGCGTAACCGCAAACTCCCATCTTTCTTTCTCACAAATAGGGCCAGAGTGCGCCCCAGGCGACACACTCGGTTTAATAAAACCAATCTCTAGGAGTTCTGCAAGCGAGTTTTCAACTCTCTAAGCTCGTGGGTGCCATCCTATACGGTGCCTTAGAAATCGGTGAAGTCCCGGAATAAGCTCAATACAAACTTCTAGTTCTCATCGGGCGTAGCATGATCGGTAGAAAACACATCGGGGAAACTCACATACTACGGAACCTCCTCTAAATTCGGCGAAGACCTCTTCTTATCAACAACGCAGGCAAGATAACCGTACACCTGAGACAACAATTTTCTAGCCCTTAGCGCGAAATGAAATGCAAGTCACTCGGCGTGATCACCCACAAGTAAATTCGAGCACCAGGCATATAAAAAGTAACCCTCTTCCTATGGCGGTCAACTATAGCATGATAAGCACATAACCGGTCCATGCCAAGAATCACATCAAAATCACGTATAGGGAGAACTACCAAGTCGCATGCAAAGTGTGGTCACCCGCAAAAACATCACAAGATCTAAACACTTCCGGCGAGCATATATTCCCCGGCGGGGTAGACACTTCAAGCAAGTATGGCAAAGTTGAGGCAATACGCAAAGATTCTCAACAAAGTGCGAAGCAACATAAGAAATCAGAAGACCACGGATCTATGAGAATTCGAGCCTTATGATCAAATATAGAAGAGTACCTCCTATCCTTTGGTAGACCCCTGAACCTCGCGATCAGCGCAAACACCCACGAAGCGGTTTACCATCCATATCTCTCTTGCGAGGCTTGGCGCCACGGCGGTTGGCCTTTAACCGGACAATCTCTCTTCATGAGTCCCGTCTCCACAAATGTAACACTTCCGGTCTTTGCCCGGCACCTATCGGTGTGCCCGACTTACGGCGAGCAGACAAATCATAGTCTCATTCTGAGACCCTTGCGCTTGAGTAGAAGAAGTGTTGTTACCACGCTTCCCACTGTGGCCTACCTTGGCCTACCTTGGCCTCCACCTCTCCTATCCGTTTCCTTGGTATCCCTTACGCTACAGAATTATTTCACGATTAGTGTTACGAGTAGCACGTCGCGCATTACCGAATTACTCTTGACTCGGTGCTCCTCGATATCTTGCTCGACCTCATAAGCTCTATCAAGCTGCGGTCAGATAGTCGGTGAGCTTAAGTGCTAGAATACGCTTCCTAAATTCAGTCCTCAATCCCTTAACAAACTTATGTGTTCTCAGAGCCTCGTAGGAATCAAATACGTGCAATAACGGCTCGGCTCGGTGAACTTCGCGAGAATACTCACGCCACGTCATGGTACCTTGCTCAAGATTATAGAATTCTTTCTCCTTTGGTTGCGAACCACATCCGAGTACGTATTCCTCCTTAAATTCCCTCGAAAATTAGCCCAGTGATAGGGACTTGTTGCATCTCCCAACTTTCCTTCACACATTCCACCAATGCTCGGCGGCTCCCTTAAACTTAACGTCGCTAGTCGACTTTCTCCTCATCGGTACACTCCAACATAGATAAGATTTTGATCATCTCTTCCATCCACAACTTCGGCCTCCCTCGGGTTTGGCTCCCAGCACTAGGCTTCAACTTAGGAATCTCTAGGAGAGTGTTGTCGGTCCTCGGTCTCGGTGGTGGTGCAACTTCCTCTGTCGAGGTGGTGGTGGTACTCCCGGCTTGACCTCACGGCTGCCCACGCCGGGAAAAGCCATCAACCTACGGTGTAACTACGCCATATCCGGACCCAGGATTACTGCGGCGGTACCTCAACTTCGGGTTGGGACCTCTCTGGGCCTACCTCTGCAGCGGCCATTTCCATTCCTAGGATTATCCATCGAACTCCTACAAGGAATTCACTCGGCGTTAGAATCATCACACAAATAACCAACCCACCTTAGGCCATGGAACCTATCTGGCGACGGACGGCTAACTATAGCTCGATACCAAGCTGTGACGACCCGACCCGGACCCAATGCGAGATCCCGAATCGCGCCGTCCAAATAACAAGTTAAACACATAAGCATGCACAAGTAGGATTATAAAATTCATGTGGCGCAACATTTCGAGACAATTAACAACTCGGCTACACTTGGCGGGAAAAACAACTAATTAAACAAGTCATCGGCGGCGTTACGGTAGGAACAACAACTACTCCTACAATTAACACATGCTTATAAAACCTCAACGGCCACAACATGCGGAGACAACAACAATAATAACACTTTAAACAAGCTTTAGCGGAAGAAACTATGATGAACCAAACACATATGAACAAGCTCGACATATAGTCGGCATACCAAAAGATTACAAGTATCAAATATTTAAGTTACTACAATCAACAAAACCCCAAGCTAAGTCTACATGACTTGCTTCCCAACGTCCTTTCAAAATACAAGATTAACCAGTTAATGTCCAAAAGAGCAACCTTGCTCTAGCGTCCAAGCGAATCACGTGAATCTAGCGTGGAGCGTCTCCTCGGCTTTGATCTAAGGAAAACAAAGCAAACAATAGGGTAAGTCGAAAGACTTAGTAAGTTACTAAAATATGCATGTTCATGTTATAGCATGACATTTATCACAATTATGGCATATTATCATCATTTAACACTTAGCACATTATCATCATATGGCGCTTAGCACATTGTTCACATAAGTGCGTAAAGTAAATCATACAAGTAGGATATAATAGTCACGGCCGCTCGTAGCTCCTGCAAAACATTACATTCTGTTCGTGCCATCGATGTTATGTGAATTCATCGACTATCGTCGAGTCGTACTCGATCTCAATAGCAAGCCAATGCGGCACTTAAGCGTCTGACAAAGGGGCTACATCCCCATGCGGCCACAGTGGAGGGTGTGTGAAGTCCAGTGCGGCGATCCATAGCAAACACGAATCCCATAATTCGTGAAGGCGTGCATCGTCCCACACGACTTGATAAACAAACCATTTAATGCCAGCTGGACTCAATGCAATGCACAAGTAGATATTTACTTGACTTAAACCAAATAAGGACCGAATTCGACAAGAGCGAATTCGACCAACCAAGTAGGGGTTAATCTCTACCATAAACATATCAAGGCAATAGATTGCACAATTACCAACCTTTCATATCAACTTGTTAAAGTCAATTAAATCAAACTCATACTTGAGTAAACCAAATCAAACGGCGTTCAAACTTCGTAGGGATTGAAATTAGAGCTTAACGTGTTCAATTCTTCCCTAGAGTCGACTCCGTTGAGTCTTTTCACTAAATTCCCAATTTTGGGGAAAATGAAGCTAAATGCTTCACAACCCAACCTAAGTCACTTCTAGGTTCACAAGGGTATAAATTCACCTATACAATTCAATATAATTCATGTCCTTCATGTGGTCCAATATTGAGGATACGTCACATAACCATTTTCACAAACACCACATAGGCATAATTTAGGGCATTCCCAAATAATATCACTTTCATCAACAACATACTACATTATTTCTAACATGTTCAAGTCCTCAATTAACATGATGAAAGAGTAATTTCAACATTCAAAGGCAAGAAATCAACCTAGACATGCTCCTAACAAAATTATGCATTCAAAATTCGTAGGAAGCAATTATGTGTCCCCATTGACCTCACACATCATAAACTTTGTTTCCTTAGGGTCAATGGGAACTAAAATGAAGAAGAGTAACTTACTAGTTATACACCAACGGAAGAAATAGAAGAAACTATTCGGATGGAAATGCTCCCCTTGATGAGCTCTTCAACTTTAATGAAAGGCTCTTGGGCAATGGATGAATGGATGGTTGAAGATGAAGGGTTTAGCTCCAAGAAGCCATGGAAGAACCTTGAGAGAGATGAAATTCGTTTTTGGAAGAGAGAGGGTGAGAATGAGGGTCAAAAATCTGAATTGGGGCTTATATTGGTCTAATTCTTGAGTGGGACATGTGTCAACCACTTGTGGTCCCTTTGAGATTCTTAGGATAAGGTTTGGATGATCAACAAGCCTTCTTAATCCATCATTAAAATTAGTTAGGGATGTTAGGACTTAAGTAGGAAGGGTTAGGGAGGTTTAGGATAGGTTTAAGTAGGGGTTTGAAGTGAACAAATCGTCAAATTCCGAAACAGGAGAAAATCATCCCGTAGCAGAGCAGCAGGTGAGGCGGGCGCCTCACCCAAGGCCATGCGGCCGCCTCAACAACTGGGGCCTCCCCCAAGTTCAGACCATTCAGCAATTGCTCCCTGCATTTGAGGCGGGCGCCTCACCAGCTCCCATGCGGCCGCCTCGGCTCCAGAACCTCTAAAACTTGATCTAAACTTAGTCTAAATGGTCCCAAACTTTTGGGCAACCATTCTAAGGTCTAACCCTACTCAAAATGAGTCGGAAACGCACCCGAACAACCCCCGGAACAAGCTAAGACAAGGCGCGAACCACGCGACGAATGAACAACGGATTAAACTCAAATCAAACGCCAGTCAAACTAGGATATCTTGGGCATGAAAAAGGTTTGTTTCAACATGAATAAGACTTGAATATAAAGCTAAGAACTCAACGAACACTCCGTACGTCGAAATAGAAGCAAATACGAGCAATGAGGGGAATCGCTAAGGCTAAATGCAACGCGATCAAACCGGCGATTCTACAAACAAGTTTATATGATTCTAAACATGTTATGGACTTCTAGAATGATCTATGAATGATTATAAAACATATATATATATCAAATAAACATGCTCACAATCAACCAAGAAAGTATAAAGACAAGCATAGAATGCACATGCAAGAATACGGGGCGTTACAGGACCAAACCAATATTTTGGTTCTCATACATATTAGGTTGGTTCCGGTTCTAAATTTTTTGAGAACTTTTGGTTTTCTCTTTTTTTTCCAAAAAACTGGACCGAACTGGACCAAGCTCACTTTTAACCTACTATATTTTGCGTGTTTGCTCATTCAAAATTGAGCCCGATCCAGTCCACTCGACTTTTCAAGAGCTTGGGTCTCAAATTAGAATGGGCGAAAAACGGACCTCTTTGGCTGGCTCGCCATGTTTGGCGCGAACTTGAAAAGCCCGAAAAACTCGGCTCAGCTCAATCATACGATTGACAAAGTTAAACTTAATTAAAAAATTAAAAACTAAAAAATAAAACCTAAAAAGCAAAAACTAAAAAAAAAACATATCAGACATTCATTCAGATTACTTTTTTTTTTCTTTTTTTTGCTTTTGGTTGGATGTATTTATGACATAGTATGATCTATTATCAAATCATTGTTCTCTTTTTTTGTTGAAACTCATATTCTAAATTGATGGAAGTGACACTTACAAAGAGGAACTGGAGTTGATCTTCCAAGTTCCAATCTAGTTTAGTATGGTTGTAGTTAGTAATTTATCGAAACTGATTTATTTAATTGGGTACATCTATCTGATATTGGCTAATAAAAAACTTCAATAGTATAAACTTGATAAGAAATAAAATTTAAATACTATATAGTATCGGGCGAATCAAAAAATGAACACTTGCTAGTTGGTATGGTTTTGCAAACTAAAACACGAAAAAACATTGTATATCCTCAGAAAACACATATTAGAAAATTGGGAACAATATGATGAACTTCAATTTGATTATAATTTTTTTTTTAAAAATATCCTTCAAGTAGCATATGCATTTTTTCTTTAGTTTGTTTGTAACACTATAGTTTTTCTAGTTTATGTTTCGTTTAATTGTTGAACTTGCTACCTTTGTTTATATTTGTTTTGGTTGCACTTTTGCTTTGTAATTATGTAAGGTAGACTAGTATATAAGTATGTGTGTTTAGATGTGTTATATAACTTTTATTAGCTAATTTATGAGTACTTTTTAATAAAAAATTAGTTATTTTTTTGGCCCATAGGCCCGAAGTGCGCATGGACCGGGCCCGTAACTATTTTGGTTCGGCCCGCCGTTAAGTGAAACCTGGTGGGCTTGGGTCGGGCCAGCCCGGTGTGGCCTGTTTGACAGCTCTACCCAAGACCTCTACTTTGTGGCCAACCAGTAGAACCGTTGTCGTTCTTTTGGGTCTTATGTCAAACATCGTCATAAGAAATTAGAGTTTATATTTATCTAACTTAAGAAATCAATGTTAATGTTTACCTAACTGGAATACCAACTCCTACAATTCAATTATCTCATTCTCCAATGCAATTGTGTCATATCGATCATGCTTTCATCTCATCAAGTAATCTACATCCTGTAAAATATGTCGCCACATAGACCATGTTTAATTTTTCTATTCATGTGTCCAATTAAGAAAATAATCTAACAATACAAGTTGTGATGAGTACTCAACTATATGAACTCATACATGAGTGTCTCTATAATGGTTTGTATTGTGTATGTGTCTATATATTACTCTTTCAACGCTCATATTGGTTTAAGAAGAAATCTTCGAATTGTCTGGAATTACCATGGACTTATATTTCCTTTGAAATTTGTCCTTAATAATCCAAAGGTATTCGTAGTGATCATTTTACCTTAATTTGATTCTCACTTTAATTGATGGACCTCATCATCACATATGTATCCTTAAAAAATACACACTTTTAAATATTATAATAAAATTGATCAATTATAGTACTCCATCTATTTTAAAATTATCGTTCTCATTTTCATTTTTCGTTCATTCTAAAATAATTGTTTTCTTTTAAAGCTTTCCCTTTTAAAAAAGATTTTTACCACTTTACCCTTAGTTTTTCTACATACTTTGATTATAACTACATAAGGTATTAAAGAAAACCACACATTTCACCAATATTTATAATACAGTCAATTAGTTTTTTCTTAAACAGTGTGTCGGGACAAAGAGAACGATGATTTGAAAATCTATAGATGGAGTATATGTTTAATTTCTTAATTTTTTTCTCAATCGAGGTAAATATGACACTCTTTTAGGAACGAAAGAAGCAATTAAATTTGTAATAAATAATTAGTAATTTCGCATCAACCACCGTGTCCATTAGATGCATTTGCAATTGTTTATGTTTTAAAAGTAAATTTTATGTTGAATTCTTTATAATCTCAGGTGATGGCACTGGCGATTGTAAAGTAATCACATAAACATAACGCGATTACGGAAAAAACGATGAAAAAAGCAATCGCTAAAAAAAGATTAAGCGACGGTTTCAAAATCCATCACAGCCGATTCAAAGGCGATGACACTAGCGACTGTAAAGCAATCGCATAACTATAAGGCGATTGAAGAAAAGGCAATGGAAAAAGTAATCGCAAAAAAGAAGATTAAGTGATGGCTTTTGAAGCCATAACAACTAACAATCACGAAAAACTATTTTTCTATTTTTTATTTTTTTATTTTTATTTTTTTATCTATGAATGCGATGGCAAAACCATCGTTCGGTATTAGTCAATTTTTGTGACTACAAATGCAATCGCGTATTTACGAAAACCATCACATTATCTTTCTATTTTCCACGGGGCCTATTTTATTTGGCTAATTCCCCTCAAATATTCAAAGGTGATGGCACTGGCGATTGTTAAGCAATCACATATACATAAGGCGATTGCAGAAAAGCGATAGAAAAAAACAATTGCGAAAAAGAAGATTATGTGATTGTTTAAAAAACCATCGCAACAAACAATCACGTATAACCAATTTTCTAGTAGTGAATAAACTGTGCCCTAAACTCCGTCATGAAGTTTTCCCAAACTTGGGGCACTCCATGGTGTCTCCAACTATCTCGTAACACATCACCAAATAACTTGAACACCTGCTAGGGTCACCATCTCTTCTGACGTACAACCCATAACTGCAAAGATCTTCTCCATGCTTTCTAACCAATGTTCGGCTTTAGAAGCATTGGGCTCTCCATCGAAGCCCTCAGGTTTCAACTTGAAGAATCTCCCAAGCATAGTGGAATCGTCTTCCCCTCTAAACATTTGTTGAGGAGTCACACGCGGATCATTAACGTTGTGCCCTCTCTCATTACCACGAGCGGTACTCGAACGAGGTCTACTAGAACTAGCTCCACGCCAAGCTCTTGACATAATATACCTACAAGAAACGCTCGACATTAAAAATCTCAACAATAAACCCAACACAACTAGGCCAAGGAACCTATCCTGGCGAAATAGCTAACCAATAGCTCTGATACCAACTGTGACGACCCGACCCGGATCCCAAGACGAGATCCCAATGTCGTGTCATCAGGACGAGCTAAGAGACAGACAAGCACCTGCTAAGTATAATGGTGCGAGTCAAAGGACGAGCCAACTAGCTCAAGACTAGAAGACAAAGCCATAACGGCGATACAGGATAATAAAAAACTAAAATCTGCGGAAGCAAAAACCAAAATGGGACCCGAGCTAACAAGCTCCAAAATATAAACAACCAAAGAGATAGTAAATCTCTCTGCCCAAAAATTCGACGCACGTGACGCAACATTAGACACGCTTAACAACCCATCGGCAACCAAGGCCGGCAACTAACAAAATCCCAACCTGATAAACACCACTCAACGGCTACAACCTGCCGGAGGGACTGTAAGACCCCGATTCCCGGTTAGCTTGAATTGCGTGCAATGCTCGCACTTCTTCCTTTGTTGGTCGCTTATTTGATTTCTGAGATAGTCTAGATGTGTATGAGAGATCACATTAAGACCAAAATACTTTTAAGAGATGGCATTTAGTTGTTAACTTGCTAAAGTCACAAGTCGTAACTCGACGATAATCGAAATGCGACGCGATTGAGAGTTTACTCGGGTTTTTGTGTTCCTGACCTCGATTTGGTCCTAGATCTTTACATGATGATTAAATAACATGTATAGATGTGTTAGACTTCTATATGGATGCATATATATAAGTATTAGATATCATTCATAACATCCTTAACATGATTTAAATCTTGTTTGAATGATTGTCGAATCGACGGTTTGATTGCTACTTTACTTCTTGCCGTTCTTCATCTTTGTACGAATTTTTCGGTTGGTATTATTTTGACCCTAGATGACTAGGGGACCTTGGGGAATTAACTTAGAATTATTTTTGAGTGGTCGTGTAAACGTTTACACACGCTCGAGTTTGATTTTCGGAAATTCGCGTATTTTCGAAGGCCACGATAGGTCTGTAGTATTTTGGCCATAACTTTGTGTACGAAACTCGGAATTCGGATCCGTTTGATGTGTTTGAAACTAGACTCATAGATCTTTCTAAACATACCTTTTGTGTAATTTTAGGACGTGTATTTCGGTACAGGAACATTTTGTAAAATGACCCAAATTCTGGTCTACTATAGTTGACCACTCATTGTGTGTTACACTTTCTATTTGGCCAACCTAACCCTACCCAAACCCAACCTAACCCACCCTAAACCACCCTAGTTTGACCTATCTATCCTCCTCTTCATTCTTGACAAGTTTTGGGAGCTTTGAGTGCATGCAAGCCACTTGGCAAGGAGAGAACATCAACATGCACTACATGCATTGGCCACTCTTCCCACTCACCTTTGCAAGCCTTGGGGAAGCCAATACACCCACTAAGCCTTCCATTTTCTGTCATCTCTTTCCAAAAACGTGGCTGATCATTTCTCTAAGGTTAGAGAGGAGTTCTTGAAGGTTCTTGAGTGATCAACAATGGTGGCCAACTATTGAAGAAGCTATTTCCAAAACCGAACGGTAGAAGTGAAGAGGAGAGCAAGGAGAACACATACCCAACCTTGCATGGACGTTTTTGTACTTCTTTTAGAGCTTGTTTAAGGTGAGTTACAACATCTCTTCTTATTTATTTTAGCCTCATTGACCCTAGGGAAAACAATCTTGCTATATGAGGTCAATGAGAGCACTTAGGACTTTGTAGAGATGCCATGTTCTAGTTTATGCTATGTGATGAATTTGGGTTGTATGAACAGATTATAGACCTATTATAAACCATGATTTTGATGTCATTTAAGTGTGGTAATGCATGACAAACCATTCTACTTTGTTGTTTAAGTATTGGGAGCATATTGGATGAGATAGTTAGGCTTGTAGAGATGCCATGATCTTGTATGTGCTAAATGATGTATTTTGGGTTGTGTAAACAGATTATGATCAGTTTGTAAATCATAATTTTAATGTTATTTAAGTGTGATAATGCATGATAAATCATTCCATCTTGTTGCTTAAGCATTAGGAGCATGTTTGGTGAAATAGCTAGGCTTGTAGAGATGCTATGTTCACGTATATGCTAGATGTTACATTTTTGATTGTATGATCAGTTTATAAACAGGTTAT
The DNA here is from genome assembly GCA_013146195.2 of Codonopsis lanceolata. Lineage (NCBI taxonomy): Eukaryota > Viridiplantae > Streptophyta > Magnoliopsida > Asterales > Campanulaceae > Codonopsis > Codonopsis lanceolata. The sequence continues at coordinate 104,910,757 of CM028377.1, read as the reverse complement.
AAACAGGTTGTAAACCACGTTTAAGATGTTATTTAAGTGTGATAATGTATGATAAATCACCCTACTTTGTTGTTTAAGCATTAGGAGCATGTTTGGTGAAATAGCTAGGCTTGTAGAGATGCTATGTTCACGTATATGCTAGATGTTACATTTTTGATTGTATGATCAGTTTATAAACAGGTTATAAACAGGTTGTAAACCACGTTTAAGATGTTATTTAAGTGTGATAATGTATGATAAATCACCCTACTTTGTTGTTTAAGCATTAGGAGCATGTTTGGTGAAATAGCTAGGCTTGTAGAGATGCTATGTTCACGTATATGCTAGATGTTACATTTTTGATTGTATGATCAGTTTATAAACAAGTTATAAACAGGTTATAAACCACGTTTAAAATGTTATTTAAGTGTGATAATGTATGATAAATCACCCTACTTTGTTGTTTAAGCATTGGGAGCATGTTTGATGAAATGGTTAGTCTTGTAGAGATGCCATGTTTCACTATATGCTAGATGATGAAATTTTGGTTGGATGAACATGTTGTAAAGTATGTTTATGATGACATTCATGTGTAGATATAGATGATGAATTATTCTATCTTGTTTGTTTAAGTGTTGGGAGCATATTTGATGAAATGGTTAGACTCATATTTGATGAAATAGAAAGAATGAATATATATGCCTTGTTTGTGACTTCTATTCTATGTTGACTAGATAATTGTTTGAGTGGAGTTTTATGGGTTTAATAACCTTAGTAAACAGATTGTAAAGTATGTTTATGATGATATTCAAGGGTAGAGATATATGATAAATCATTCTATCTTGTTTGTTTAAGTGTTGGAAGCATGTTTGATGACTTGTGAATGAGTATATAGCCTAACTTGACCGTGATTCTATGTTGCCTACTTAAATGTTTGATTTGGGGTCTTATGGGTTTAATGACCTTAGTAACCTATTGATTCATGTTAGTATGGACATAGGAGAGTATTGAGGCCAACGGCTTCTATACCCTAATTTTTGAAAGATTGATTATGACTCAACGGAGTTGACCATTGGGTTAGTATGACATTAAGGAGTAATATGCCTAAGTCCTACGAATTTTGGGGTAGTATTAATGGAGGTTAAGCCTCCAAGCATTTTAAAGTGTATGAAGAACACTTGATGATTAGAGCCTTGATTTTATCTCTAATGTGATTATGTGCTAGTTGTGAAGTAAAAGCATGACTAGATGATTGTAGAGTACATGCCTACTTATTTGAGCATATGATAATGTATTACGTGTGCTTGAAGTTTGAGTCCAGCTGGAGTCGGTTTGTTGAGTCTTTGGGGCGGGACGATACATCATCTTCACGAATTGTGAGATTCGTGATTTTGATGGATCGCCACGCCGGATTGCACACACCCTCTATCGATGGCCACGGTAGGGAAGTAGTTTATCTTAGTTGTAGTATGGAAACATGACTTTGATAACTATCGGAACTCGAGCGGGGAAATGTCTCGGGGACGTCGATATCCACGAAAGGGATATCGAGGACACATAAGTTTGGCACATGTTTTTGCAGGAGCGACATGCGCGGAAAAAGGGTAACGATATCACCTCCCTTTTGTATGAATTGACTCACGAGTGCTTATATGTGAATAATGTGCTACGTGAATATGATATGATATGAAATGATGGTTGATTGAATTAATGAAATGTTATACTTGTTGATAACATGATATTCAAGATTGTTAAGTATGAATGCCTTGACATGATTATTTATGAAATGTATATTATGCCAATTGCATGAATTATTATTGTTGAGCATGATGCCATGACAGGAAGTTATGTTAGTAACTTGCTAAGTCTTTATGACTTACTCCTATTTGTTTTGATTGTTTTCCCTAGATCCGAGCCGTGCAAGTGGTTCGAAGTGATTATCAAGATACGTTGGTGAAGCTTGTGACGAGGTTGCTACCTTGTTAATTTTAGTACCTTTTTCTTTTGGCAAGGACGACGGGAACATAAAGTTATATAAACTTTATGTGGGGTAGCAAGACTTGATATGTTTGATTATTTATACTTATTTTTATTAGTACTTAATGTTTTGAGAGCCGACATATGTTAGTCGTGCCTTATGTAATTATAATGCTCATGCTTTAGTTGTTTTAACCATGTATTGGTTTGTTTAATATGTTTATTATCCGGCATGTTTTTAGCCGTTAAGCATGCTAGACTAGAGTTCTAGACTTAGTTTAATGTTGGGTTCCGGCCGTAGCGTCGCCGATGACTTGATATATAATTGCTATAAATTGTTATGTGTGCCTATTGTTGCGTCACATGATTTTATTTTTGGACCAAGAGATTCATTATCTCTAAGGTTGTGTTAGTTTGAGCTTGTTAGCTCGGGCGCCACTGTTTAATTATTATACGCTTCCGCATGTGTTAAAGTTTTTGGCGTACCGCCGTTATGGCCTTACCCACTATTTGCTATTTGTTTTCATTACGTGCTTTTTCTAGGCGGCACGACCTCGGGGTCTCGTATTGGGACTCGGGTCGGGTCGCCACAGTTGGTATCAGAGCTATTGGTTAGCTGTCTGCCAGGATAGGTTCCTTGGCCTAGTTTGGGGGTTGGTTTTGTGTGAATCGTTGAATATTAACGTCGAGAGTTATTGTAAGATTAAGATGTTTGAATCTAGAATGTGTGTTAGCACTAGTAGATGTGCCAGTATTGATGAGTATAAGGTAGTATTAGTAGTATCCATGCTTGAGAATCCACCAGAGAATTGGTTGCAAATATTATGAGATTATGGTTTAATATTTAAGTGATGATCACGGAGTTAGCTCATTGGAGCAGAGTACTTAGTACCGTATGAGACTAGGAGGAATCCATGAATTGTGAAAGAGTTAAGGATTAAAGATGGAATATTATAAGCAATTTATTTTATTACAGCTTGCGGATTATCAAGGGGCTGTGGACTGTACTTATGAGAAAGAGTTGGATATCGAGGGATACGCTCGAGAGAGGGCCTCGAGATCTTTTAAGGATGATGATGAGTTAGAAGGCAGTTTTAAAAGATTGCCTTAAGTTGAGGATTAACGATTCTAGTAGTGCTAGTAAGCGGTCTAGTGACTCTTAGTGAGATGGTGATAGACGACCTAGAGTTTAAGGTTGTGTACGTGCGTGGCGGTTGGCCATTGCGGAGTTTTGAGACCTACCGAGATAGGAGGTAACTCCTTATTTATATATTATGGTTATTATTATCGCTACTATGAGTATGGGTGGTATCGTTAGCTCACATGCATTCATACATACATTGCATTGAGTATTGAAATCTATTGATTGTTGGTTTCTCGGGTTTATTGATATGATAAAGGATGATGTCCCGGTATGGGATTTGTTTATGGTTTTGATTGAATTTTGAATTTTCGGCAAGCAATTAATTGCGGTATAAAAATGTGATAATGTTTACTAGTTGTATTTGCTAGTGGTGCGTTGAGTTTATACACTCTATGGATTACATGAGTAGAAGTATGATGGTACTTGGTGATTATATATCACATTTGCATGATATACGTGTATGCATGTGGTATTGTTAATAATAGGAATTTTGTCATTTGCTTAAAGATTAAATTATGAGTAAGGATATGGTTACAAAAAAAAAAATAAATAAAATAAAATGTATTTAACGGATATAGTTGTATTTGAGTATGAACATGCTTATGTGCATTAGTAGTAAAGGTAACTTGCTTAGTCTGTTGCATGATTATGTGAGACAATAGGGAAGGATGCTTAGAAATTTTCTCATGGACCTTGGCATCCTTGCAACGGAAGCTTTTGAAATCCAATTTAGCCGGTACCCTGAATTGGTGATCAAAAGAGGTTCGTTGGTGGACTAGGATTGGTAGCAAGTAGGTTAGAAATTGACTAAACCAATTACCAAAGGGAACGAACAGAAATGGAATGAATTTTTAATCAATGCTATTATGTGTTGTTATGTGTTTCATCCATAATTTGGAAATTTTGAGTGTGGCTTGCATGATAATGAATGTTGACTTATTGTTTTAGGAGCGTGTTGTGGAACACACTTCTTTAGTTTGTGGATTGCCATATCGGCAATTTTTATGTCTTATGATTTGGAATTTGTTGTACTGAAGTGTCATGTTGTAGCACCGAGGCATATAGTTTCGGAATATTGATCTTTATAAAGTCTTGATTTTGTTTTTGTGATATGTTAAGGATTCACGTGGTTAATTAATTAGTAATGAAATTTGTGTGTACTTTTGTGACTCGAGTTTGAGTCAAATTATTTTCAATCTTAAGTGTTTGGTAATATGGTTATTGGCAATTTTTGAACTTGTGAATGTGAGATTTTTGGTAATTGATTTTTGAGTATTTGGTTTGGTTATTGTGATAATAGACTCGGAGATTGAGTCTAGGTTTATGGTTTTGAGCATCGAGTGTTCACTCGAGATTGAAAGACACCGTAGTTGTGTTTGGGTATTTTTTTGTTGGGTGATGACCTAACTTTGATTTGTTATACGGTTTAGAATTCGGGACGAATTCTTTTTAAGGGGGAGAGGATGTAAGACCCCGATTCCCGGTTAGCTTGAATTGCGTGCAATGCTCGCACTTCTTCCCTTGTGGATCGCTTATTTGATTTCTGAGAGAGTCTAGATGTGTATGAGAGATCACATTAAGACCAAAATACTTTTAAGAGATGTCATTTAGTTGTTAACTTGCTAAAGTCACAAGTCGTAACTCGACGATAATCGAAATGCGACACGATTGAGAGTTTACTCGAGTTTTTGTGTTCCTGACCTTGATTTGGTCCTAGATCTTTTTACATGATGATTAAATAACATGTTTAGATGTGTTAGACTTCTATATGGATGCATATATGTAAGTATTAGATATCATTCATAATATCCTTAACATGATTTAAATCTTGTTTGAATGCTTGTCGAATCGACGGTTTGATTGCTACTTTACTTCTTGTCGTTTTTCTTCTTTGTACGACTTTTTCGGTTGGTATTATTTTGACCCTAGATGACTAGGTGAACTTGGGGAATTAACTTAGAATTATTTTTGAGTGGTCGTGTAAACGTTTACACACGCTCGAGTTTGATTTTCGGAAATTCGCGTATTTTCGAAGGCCACGATAGGTCTGTAGTATTTTGGCCATAACTTTGTGTACGAAACTCGGAATTCGGATCCGTTTGATGTGTTTGAAACTAGACTCATAGATCTTTCTAAACATACCTTTTGTGTAATTTTAGGACGTGTATTTCGGTACAGGACCATTTTGTAAAATGACCCGAATTCTGCTCTACTATAGTTGACCACTCATTGTGTGTTAGACTTTCTATTTGGCCAACCTAACCCTACCCAAACCCAACCTAACCCACCCTAAACCACCCTAGTTCGACCTATCTATCCTCCTCTGCATTCTTGACAAGTTTTGGGAGTTTTGAAGGGATTAATAGACACTTGGCAAGGAAAGACATCAACATGCATCAACATGCATTGGTCACTCCCTCCCACCCCACTATTCAACCATACATGACCAAATACATCCACCAAAGTCATTTTCCAACCTGAATTTTCTTCAGCCTCTCTCTCCTAAAACGTGGCTTTGAAGGTTTGAGAGAGTTTTGAGTGGATTGAAAGCCTACTTGGCTTGAAGGTTTGAGAGAGTTTTGAGTGGATTGAAAGCCACACAACATGCACTACATGCATTGGCCACTCTTCCCACTCACCTTTGCAAGCCTTGGGGAAGCCAATACACCCACTAAGCCTTCCATTTTCTGTCATCTCTTTCCAAAAACGTGGCTGATCATTTCTCTAAGGTTAGAGAGGAGTTCTTGAAGGTTCTTGAGTGATCAACAATGGTGGCCAACTATTGAAGAAGCCATTTCCAAAACCGAACGGTAGAAGTGAAGAGGAGAGCAAGGAGAACACATACCCAACCTTGCATGGACGTTTTTGTACTTCTTTTAGAGCTTGTTTAAGGTGAGTTACAACATCTCTTCTTATTTATTTTAGCCTCATTGACCCTAGGGAAAACAATCTTGCTATATGAGGTCAATGAGAGCACTTAGGACTTTGTAGAGATGCCATGTTCTAGTTTATGCTATGTGATGAATTTGGGTTGTATGAACAGATTATAGACCTATTATAAACCATGATTTTGATGTCATTTAAGTGTGGTAATGCATGACAAACCATTCTACTTTGTTGTTTAAGTATTGGGAGCATATTGGATGAGATAGTTAGGCTTGTAGAGATGACATGATCTTGTATGTGCTAAATGATGTATTTTGGGTTGTGTAAACAGATTATGATCAGTTTGTAAATCATAATTTTAATGCTATTTAAGTGTGATAATGCATGATAAATCATTCCATCTTGTTGCTTAAGCATTAGGAGCATGTTTGGTGAAATAGCTAGGCTTGTAGAGATGCTATGTTCACGTATATGCTAGATGTTACATTTTTGATTGTATGATCAGTTTATAAACAGGTTATAAACAGGTTGTAAACCACGTTTAAGATGTTATTTAAGTGTGATAATGTATGATAAATCACCCTACTTTGTTGTTTAAGCATTAGAAGCATGTTTGGTGAAATAGCTAGGCTTGTAGAGATGCTATGTTCACGTATATGCTAGATGTTACATTTTTGATTGTATGATCAGTTTATAAACAGGTTATAAATAGGTTATAAACCACGTTTAAAATGTTATTTAAGTGTGATAATGTATGATAAATCACCCTACTTTGTTGTTTAAGCATTGGGAGCATGTTTGATGAAATGGTTAGGCTTGTAGAGATGCTATGTTCTCGTATATGCTAAATGTTGCATTTTTGGTTGTATGATCAGATTATGAACAGATTATAAACCATGTTTATGATGTTATTTATGTGTGGTAATGTATGATAAATCACCCTATCTTGTTGTTTAAGTGTTGGGAGCATGTTTGATGAAATGGTTAGTCTTGTAGAGATGTCATGTTTCACTATATGCTAGATGATGAAATTTTGGTTGGATGAACATGTTGTAAAGTATGTTTATGATGACATTCATGTGTAGATATAGATGATGAATTATTCTATCTTGTTTGTTTAAGTGTTGGGAGCATATTTGATGAAATGGTTAGACTCATATTTGATGAAATAGAAAGAATGAATATATATGCCTTGTTTGTGACTTCTATTCTATGTTGACTAGATAATTGTTTGAGTGGAGTTTTATGGGTTTAATAACCTTAGTAAACAGATTGTAAAGTATGTTTATGATGATATTCAAGGGTAGAGATATATGATAAATCATTCTATCTTGTTTGTTTAAGTGTTGGAAGCATGTTTGATGACTTGTGAATGAGTATATAGCCCTAACTTCTGACCGTGATTCTATGTTGCCTACTTAAATGTTTGATTTGGGGTCTTATGGGTTTAATGACCTTAGTAACCTATTGATTCATGTTAGTATGGACATAGGAGAGTATTGAGGCCAACGGCTTCTATACCCTAATTTTTGAAAGATTGATTATGACTCAACGGAGTTGACCATTGGGTTAGTATGACATTAAGGAGTAATATGCCTAAGTCCTACGAATTTTGGGGTAGTATTAATGGAGGTTAAGCCTCCAAGCATTTTAAAGTGTATGAAGAACACTTGATGATTAGAGCCTTGATTTTATCTCTAATGTGATTATGTGCTAGTTGTGAAGTAAAAGCATGACTAGATGATTGTAGAGTACATGCCTACTTATTTGAGCATATGATAATGTATTACGTGTGCTTGAAGTTTGAGTCCAGCTGGAGTCGGTTTGTTGAGTCTTTGGGGCGGGACGATACATCATCTTCACGAATTGTGAGATTCGTGATTTTGATGGATCGCCACGCCGGATTACACACACCCTCTATCGATGGCCACGGTAGGGAAGTAGTTTATCTTAGTTGTAGTATGGAAACATGACTTTGATAACTATCGAACTCGAGGGAAATGTCTCGGGACGCCGATATCCACGAAAGGGATATCGAGGACACATAAGTTTGGCACATGTTTTTGCAGGAGCGACATGCGCGGAAAAAGGGTAACGATATCACCTCCCTTTTGTATGAATTGACTCACGAGTGCTATATGTGAATAATGTGCTACGTGAATATGATATGATATGAAATGTTGGTTGATTGAATTAATGAAATGTTATACTTGTTGATAACATGATATTCAAGATTGTTAAGTATGAATGCCTTGACATGATTATTTATGAAATGTATATTATGTCAATTGCATGAATTATTATTGTTGAGCATGATGCCATGACAGGAAGTTATGTTAGTAACTTGCTAAGTCTTTATGACTTACTTCTATTTGTTTTGATTGTTTTCCCTAGATCCGAGCCGAGCGAGCGGATCGAAGTGATTGTCGTTTTACATTGAAGAAGCTTGTGACGAGGTTGCTACCTTGTTAATATTATTAGTACCTTTTATTTTGGCAAGGACGACGGGACATAAAGTTATATAAACTTTATGTGGGGTAGCAATATTTGATGTGTTTGAATATTTAGTACTTATGTTTAATTAGTACTTATTGTTTTGAGAGCCGACATATGTTAGTCGTGCCTATGTATTTTTGTTGATCATGCTTTATTTGTTTAACCACGTATTGGTTCGTTTAAATATGTTTATTATCCGGCATGTTTTTAGCCGTCAAGCATGTTAGACTAGAGTTGTAGACTTAGTTTAATATTGGGTTCCAGTAGCGTCGCCGATGACTTGATATATAATTGCCATAAATTGTTATATGTGCCTATTGTTGCGTCACATGATTTTATTTTTGGACCAAGAGATTAATTATCTCTAAGGTTGTATTAGTTTGAGCTTGTTAGCTCGGGCGCCACTGTTAATTATTATACACTTCCGCATGTGTTAAAGTTTTTTGGCGTACCGCCGTTATGGCCTTACCCACTATTTGCTACTTGTTTTCCTTACGTGCTTTTTCTAGGCGGCACGACCTCGGGGTCTCGTCTTGGGACTCGGGTCGGGTCGCCACATAGCAGACGGTTCACGTCCCGTTCAAAATGAGAGCCGTTGTCAGAGATGATCTCGAAAGGTACCCCATAGCAGTATATGATATTGGCCCGAATAAATTCGGACACCTTTCGGGCGTTTAAGACCTTGTAGGAAGAGGCTTCTACCCACTTTGTGAAGTAATCGACGGCTACCAGGACGTATTCATGGCCATTGGATCCATTCGGGTGAATTAGGCCTATGACGTCGATACCCCATGTTGAGAAGGCAAGGGGGCTGTGGAGTTGTATAGGACGTGTGGGGGCACATGCTGTAGATTGGCAAAGCGTTGACATTTATCGCAATGTCGCACCCACCGAATACAATCAGTTTCGAGCGTACCCCAATAGCACCCCTGTCGGATGACTTTCTTTGACAGCATATGGCCATTCATGTGGGGCCCACAGGTACCACCGTGTAGTTGATCCATAATTTGCTCAGCTTTGGCCTGATTGACACACAGTAGGTTGAGGCCTTGATAATGCCTCTTATATAGGCTGCCACCGCTGAGTACGAATTGGGAGGCACATCTTCGCAGGGAGACTCTTCCCCTTTTGTCTAAGCCAGGAGGTTAAAGATTTTTCTGGAGCAGATTTAGGATGTCAGCATACCAGGGCTCGTGATCTGCTTCAGAGGATGTGTTGATTTTGAAACAATATGCCAGAGTGACCTTCTTCCCGACTATAAACGGTTGAACTTTAGTTTCGGCGGGAATCTGGACCAGTGACGCCAGAGTGGCCAGGGCATCATCGAATTGATTCCTATCTCGTGGCAAGTAATCGAACGAGATATAACCAAATCGAGCGGCGACTGTTATTAACTTGGCATGATAGAGCTGCAGCCGAGGATCCTGGGTCCTTCATCTTCCTTCGACTTGATTTATGATTAGGGTCGAGTCTCCGTAGACTTCGAGATTTTTAGCTCCCCTTTGGAGAGCTTCTTCTAGGCCAACAATACAGGCTTCATACTCCGCCGTATTATTTGAACACTCGAACTCCAACCTTATAGCCAGCAGAGTATGAGAGTCAGCCTGATCAATTAACAAGATTCCTATGCCAAAGCCTCTTTTGTTCGCGGCTCCGTCAAAGAACATCTGCCAACAGGTGTCCTGATCAGTGATTTCCAGGATACCTTCATCTGGGAAACCGGGCTCAGTTGCATCTTCGGCTTTCAGACGTAGATCGGCTAAGTGGTCTGCAATGACGCTCCCTTTGATAGACTTGAGAGTGACATAAGTTATGTCAAACTCATTAAGAAGAGAGGACCACTTGGCCCGCCGATGACGGACTTCAAGATGTACTTGATAGGTCCATCCCGATATGAGCTTGACGGGCCTTCCCTCGAGATAGGTTTTGAGCCTTTGAGTGGCCCTGCACTAGGCTCTGCAGCCTTTTTTCCAGCGCCGAATAATTTAGCTCGCTTCCTTGTAGCTTCCTACTTATGAAATATATGACATTTTCAATGTAGGAGTCTTTTTTCTCTTGGGCGAGCATAGCCCCTACTGATGTGTTTGTGACGGTTAAGTATATGAGGAGAGGTTTATGTGTATGGGGTGGAGCTAGCATGGGATTGGTAAGGTAGGCTTTTATTTTCGAAGGCTAGCCGGCACTTTGTGTCCTGCACTTGGTTGGCATTCTTTTTAGGAGTTTAAAGAGGGCTCACAGTGGTGGTCACTGCCTAATGAAACTACCGATGTACCGCAACCGGCCTAGGAATCCTTTGACTTCGCTAGAGAGTTTTTGGTCGTGGCATTTCTAGGATAGCTTTTGATCTTTGGCCGGCTCGATCTCGATGCCTTGCTCGCTTACTAAGAATCCTGACCTTTCCTCTAGTAACCCCGAATGTGCATTTGGTGGGGTTGAGCTTCATATGGTGCTTTCTGATTCTTTCGAAGAACTTCCGAAGATCTTTATTGTGAGCACCATCATGCCGCTGAATGCACGATCATATCATCAACATAGACCTCCATCTCTTTGTGGATCATGTCGTGGAAGAGGGTGGTGGCGCCTCCGTAAGTGGCTCCGATTCTTTAGTCCGAATGGCATGACAAGTTGTAACAATAAGTCCCCAAGGAGTAGTGAATGAGGTCTTCTCTTGGTCTTCGCTGCCATTTTGATTTGGTTGTAGCCCAAAGATGCCGCCGACGAAGGATCGGACTTTGTGAGTCGCGACGATCTTTGGGTGACGCTTTGTTGAGGTCGCGGAAGTCTACACGCATTCTCGACTTTCCCATCGGGGGAACTGACTCATATTGGACAGCCTAGGCTCGGGTACTCAACTACATAAATGAAGTTGACGCGTAGTCGCTTTCATGATTTCTTCTTTGACTTGTAGTGACCGCTCTCGCTTGATGCGCGGAGCTTCGCTTGACCGGGCGAGCATCCTGCATGGGAATCCAAAGCTCTGACTATAGCCGATCTAGGCCGCATGTCTTCGTAGGACCGTGCAAAGATATCTACGAACTCCTTTCGAGGAGATCAATGAGTGCCATTCTTTCTAGACCTTGTAGGTAATCGCCGATTCTCGATTTCTTTGACTTCATTGTCCACCCCCAGTTGATAGTGGACGTCTTCAAGCAATGAATGGCTATGTTCCCGGTACTGATCGACTTTGCAAGCTCAAGAAGATAATTTTTATCTTTTGGGTCCATTTTATTAAATGACTCATTAACATAATAATTATTATTTAATGTGTCTTTTAAAGTAGGTGCAACTAAGGAATAAGCAAAGACATCTATATTATTATTAAAAGCACATTGTACAGGGGTTATTACATTGTTGAGGACCTGGGGTTTAAGATCCTCAACTATAGGTAGCGGATTGGTAGATGACCAAGCAAAGCTAGAAAGGATCGGGGATAGTATATCCGGCGGTCTACCAAGTCTGCGGGTGTCGAGCGGACCTGGCCGTGGTGTACCACTCGCAGAGGCTTATTAGAAATAGACTCGAACTCAGCAGGGAGCTTTTCATAATCAGTGCCTCCATCTATCATACCCAGAAAGCTGTCTCCTAGATTTTTATTAGAAACCCCTTGGTTTAGAATTTTGAGCATCATGTTTTTCAAATTTTCGATATCAGCCTCCATTTTCGTGGGTGGGGGAATTGGCTTTTGGTATATGTCAGTAGGATTAGGGAAGGCCGGATAAATTTCTGGCTGTGGTACTGGGTAAGGATTCCGGGCAGGATAGGGATTTTGGACAAGATAGGGATATTGGATAGGATAAGGATTTTGGGTAGGATGGGGATATTGGGTAGGGTAAGGATATTGGGTTGGATAGGGATATTGGAAAGGATAGGGATTTTGGGTTGGATAAGGATTTTGGGTTGGATATGGATTTTGGATAGTATAAGGACTTTGGTTTGGTGGGTTTTGGGTAATATATGGATTCTGGGTTGATGGGTTATTGACGGTTTCAGCCGAGCGACCATGGTTATTAGGAGGTAAGTATGTGGTAACTTGGCCTGGTGGGTTAAAGCTTTTTGGGTCCATGCGTGGGCTATTTAGGAGTGGGTTAGGTATAGGAAAAGGGAGGTCATTTGGATTCTGGGTGTTTGGGGGCATATATGGTGGGTAGTACGGGTAAGGGTAGATATTCGGGTAGTAGGGACTTGGTGGAAGATTGGTATTTGGGATAGTGGTAGTATTTGGTGGGTTAGTGTTTGGCTGAGGAGTTGGGTTTGGAGGCACCTGAGATGTGGATGCATCTTGGGGAATAGTAGGGGAAGAATTCACCTCACCACTGGATTTTAGACTTTGTACCAGACTAGCCATTTGACTCATCGCTACACCCAACCTTTGGTCAAACCATTCCTGCATTGCCGGAGGCGGAACATACCACGGAACCCTGAATGCGTACCCATAGCCGAGCTTCACTTTCTGCGCCATACCGCTTCTGATTCGTGCCCTCCCTCTCGAACCGATTCTTCCTTTGTCCGATCGAACCGATACCTTCGATATGATTTTCGCACTACTTTCCTCAGATCAACCGGCCAAGATATTCTACCTTTCCAAATTTGGTCCGGGTTTCGAGGAAAATGGGGTTTGGAGGTATCGGAAAGGTCGGGCTGGAGGCTGTCTGGGCTTGGAGTACAGCGTGCCTTTTCATTAGTATTTTAATATTATTATTTTTTTGTTTCCCTACAGTTGACCGGATAAGCACCCGCTTTATTTTGATAGTCTCAGGACTTTTCCTGGAATAGTGGATTCTTTTTCCAGAGTATAGGACCAAAGTATTACACCTGCCTTTCGACTCCCGAGGACTGGACTGGTCCCATGCAAAGGGCATATACTCTTTCCAGCATCCACCATCCGAAATGGTCTAGGTCGAGCATCTGCGAATTATAAATCAGCCCCTGTTAATTATTTATATTTATATTTTTTTGTGCGCACTTAATATATATATATTTTTTTTGACTTGCGCATTTTTATATATATATATATATATATATATATATATATATATATATATATATATATATATATATATATATATATATATATATATAATATTTTTTTGAATTTTTTTTTTGACAGGGGCTGACTCATAATTCAGAAATGCAAAAATCGATCGGTCTGTGAAGTGTCCTGAAAAACTATATGCATTCTAACGTTGGCTTATGCAGGGGGTAGGCTGGCCATGGTGTAGGGTAACAGTTCGGAATATATCTATATGCGTGCACGTGTGTGCGGTATCTAGAAAGCAGTAAAGCCTTTATTTATTTTACAGATATAGAAAAATAAAGCAAATATGGCTTGTCTTGCTGTTATATGTGGATTTTCTTGGCTTTTTATTTTTGAGCGCAAGCAAGCAAGCACACCATTTTAAGAAATAGAAAGAAAAGTGGGGAAACTATCTATCCCTATTAATTACAAATTTTGGTCCTATGTCCCCCAAAATAAAACGACAGAATGAATGCAGATATGTATAAATGTACAAAATAAAGTAAAAAGAAAATGAACTGAAAGAAATAATAATATAGAGCCGGAAATGAAATAAAGTCCTGGCTCTTTTGTTGTGCTTCCCGGATTTTTTTGTAACATATATAATATATATATATATTTTTTTTATTTTTCGAAAAATTTTTCTTACATATTTTTTTTTAAATATTTTTTAATATTCTTAAACACACCTGTAACAATTATCAGAACGAAACTGCTGCAAGATGGAGGATCATATCCACAAATATAGACACGGATGTATAGGAACACTATATTCAAATGCGTAAATTAATATAACAAGCATACTGCAGCCAGAAACAAATAAAAACAAAAAAGTTTTATTTTACAAGTCTAGCCCTCCATTTTATTTAAAATAAAACAACTCCCCAGCAGAGTCGCCACTGTGAGTTTCCCGGGGTGCGACGCGCCCGCGCCTGGATTGGGTGCGTGTGATGCGGGACACCACTGCTCTCGTTCTATCTCCCTTGTTTAGGGGAAGACGAAATCAAAAGTGCGAGAGGAGTGCTGTCTATGTTAGCACGTTTGAATGTGCCTCGGTTGCCTTGAGTGGATTTTGAATTCAATATGGGAACTTATGGTTTCCCACATCAAGTTATCCCATTTTTAGGGGATAACAGGATATGAGAATGCATTACCCTTTCATTCCCATTTTCCATTTTTTAGGGGAAAACGGAAAAGTGCAAAAAAGGATATTGCGACGCCCCCCACTGTGGATTTATTAAAAATAGCCTTATGGCCCATTCAGATCACTATGGGAGCTTTGGGTTTCCCGCATCAAGTTATCCCTTCTTTAGGGGATACCAGGATATGGGAATGCATCACCCTTCCATTCCCATTTCTCCCTTTTTTAGGGGAGAACGGGAAAGTGCAAAGAAGGAATGTTGCGAGGCCCTACTGGATCTGAAAGTTTTTAGAGTCGCCATCTTTATTTTAAGGAAAATAAAGCAAAACCAAAGAAAAGAAAAATAAATCAGAGAAAAAGAAAACGGGTTCGGAGGCTAAGTTAGTAGTTGGGAAGGTGCTAGGCACCCAACTCGCCCTTTCGGTCTCAAAAATGGTTTTTGGTTGAAGTATGCTTTTTGATATATTTATTTAGCAATAAACACAGTATTAAAAGATAGGAAATTAAAACAAATACATACACAGCTACATTATTTACAGACTCGCAGCCATTTTCTTACAATAATTATAGACATATTTAAGAATATTTGGTCATTATTAACGGCTCTTTTACATAATATTTCCTATTCTAATCTGGGCAGCACAACGGCTTATATTGGCTACATTGTGCCGGATTTAAATACAACTTTTAAAAATAATAAAAGATAAATGTAAATAAATAAAATAAATAGCGCCCTTAAAGGTCTTACCTTTTAGAGCGGTGGTGTGCTCGCTCTGTCCTTCAGGGAGAGAGAGTCTTTTCTGTTGTTTGTTGTGTGGTTGTTGTTTTGATTTGGGCAGGGTGACTGCTTATTTCTGAGAGTTTGGACTTGTCAACTCGGGCAGAGTGATAGCTTATTTGGGTAGGTTTTGGCCTTTTGGTTGGGCGGAACCTCGGCTTAGTTTTTTGGTTTTTCAGCTCGTTACTCGGGCAGAATAACGGCTTACTTTAGGATTTTTGGGCCGGGAAAGTGAGGTGGATACCTAAAAACTAGGCTAGAGATCACTTATAACCTATGGGTTTTTATTTTGGCGGAGTTTGGACGGGGTTTGGAGACTTTAGGGGCTTCCACTCACCTATCTCACACCTCTCGTACTAATATTATCGTCGAAGACGAAGGAACGGAGCTTCGCTGCGATTTTTAATCGCGGAAATGAGCAGCTCAAAATGAGAACCGAGGCCTCCTATTTATAGTCGAGGAGTAGGACACGGCCGGGATTCTTTAATTTGTTCTTCTGCATCAGCGGCTTGTACCATGGGCAACAAAGCTTGTACATTTTCCATCTGAGAGACGCAACAGTAGAAGGCTTGGTGCCACCAAGGAGACCTTTGGTGCGGCACCAAGCAACAACTATTCAAGTTTCATTTTTGCACTTTCCCCCCTGCAGTTCACTGTTTCGCGCATCCTGCTTTTCCTTTCGCATTTTTGACTCCTGCAACTTGACATTTGTTAAGTTTTAACAGTTCTTGATATTTTATGTCGGCCACATACTGTGGGTATTAAATTGGGGTGTCAAGAACGCCCTAGACACTCATTGGTAATACTTGTAATTTTGTTTATGTAACACTCGGATCACCCTTGTCATTTTATTCATGTATCGCCACATGCCCTTGTTATTTTATTTATGTAAGTCCTTTCAGTTAGGTAATTCATTGGGCACTAAAGTGGAGTTAATTATGCCCTTAAATACACTAGCCCACTAAACATATTGGTCCCAACATAGATCACCAACAAATCCATAAATTATATTAAGAACATTTCATGTTTATTTCATTTATCGACTCTGTAAAACACTAGTTTATTGCTTACGTGTTTATTTCATGAGTTCATACTTTCATAATCATCATTAATATGTTAACTTAGCTCACTTATATGTTTAACGTCGATAGCATGATCATTGACGTCGTTTGGGATGCTCGTTTGCACCTTTCTTTCACGAGATGCTTTGAGACTCGGGTTTGTGTTTTATGTTGTAAACACTTGGATAAATGTTAGAAATCATTCTTAACATCATCAACACGCTTTAGATGTTGGTTGAATGCTAGTTCCATCGTCGGTTTGATCGCTAGTTTGATTCGAGCGTTAACCCTTCTCCGTTTGACCTTTTCGGTTGTTGTTCGGGAGTGTTTTTCCTAGGTTCTTAGCCATGTTTGATTGAGGTTTGAACATTGATTTGCTTTGGTTATTGATTAGAGGACTTTAAGGTTGAATTCTAGACCATTTTGTGCATTGGAGGACTTGAGGGTGCAAGGGGGAGAGGCCTAGAACTTGCAAGGGGGTAAAATGCAATAATAAAAGTGAGTCAGAGTGATGCGGTCGCATCACTCCTGACCCATGCGACCGCATTGGTGCATTTCCAGAATTTCGGGATTTTCTGCATATTCTCCAATTTGTCCAACCAAACCCCACCCAAACCCAACCTAACCCACCCTAAACCACCCTAGTTCGTCCTACACAACCTCTCATGCATGCTTGACAAGTTTCAAGTGGTTTTGATGCATGTACAACACATGGCAAAGAAAGACCTACAACATGCAAGGCCATGCATTGGACACCTTCCCCCACCCCACTTCAGCCATTGCATGACCATTACCTCCACTAAACCCACCATATTCAGTCATCCTCTTCCAAATTCGTGGCTGAACATTTCATGAGAGTTATAGAGAGTTTATACAAGCTTCTTGAGTGATCAACAATGGTGGCCAACTATTAAAGAAGCCATTTCCAAAACCGAACGGTAGAAGTGAAGAGGAGAGCAAGGAGAATACATACCCAACCTTGCATGGACGTTTTTGTACTTCTTTTAGAGCTTGTTTAAGGTGAGTTACAACATCTCTTCTTATTTCTTTTAGCCTCATTGACCCTAGGGAAAACAATCTTGCTATATGAGGTCAATGAGAGCACTTAGGACTTTGTAGAGATGCCATGTTCTAGATTATGTTATGTGATGAATTTGGGTTGTATGAACAGATTATAGACCTATTATAAACCATGATTTTAATGTTATATAGGTGTAGTAATGTATGATATATCATGCTACTTTGTTGTCTAAGTGTTGGGAGCATATTGGATGAGATAGTTAGGCTTGTAGAGATGTCATGATCTCGTATGTGCTAAATGATGTATTTTGGGTTGTGTAAACAGATTATGATCAGTTTGTAAATCATAATTTTAATGCTATTTAAGTGTGATAATGCATGATAAATCATTCCATCTTGTTGTTTAAGCATTGGGAGCATGTTTGGTGAAATAGTTAGGCTAGTAGACATGCTATGTTCACGTATATGCTAGATGTTACATTTTTGATTGTATGATCAGATTATAAACATGTTATAAACATGTTATAAACCATGTTTGGGATGTTATTTAAGTGTGATAATGTATGATAAATCACCCTACCTTGTTGTTTAAGCATTGGGAGCATGTTTGATGAAATAGTTAGACTTGTTGAGATGCTATGTTCACGCACATGCTAAATGCTACATTTTTAGTTGTATGATCAGATTATAAACAGGTTGTAAACCATGTTTAGGATGCTATTTATGTGTGGTAATGTATGATAAGTCACCCTACTTTGTTGTTTAAGTGTTGGGTGCATATTTGATGAAATGACAAGAATGTATATGCCTAGTTTGTGACTTTGATTCTATGTTTCATACTTGATTGTTTGATTGGGGTTTTATGGGTTTAATGACCTTAGTAACCTATTTAATTACGTTAGTATGGACATAGGAGAGTATTCAGGCCAATGGCTTCTATACCCTAATTTTGAAAGATTGACTATGACTCAACGGAGTTGACCATTGGGTTAGTATGACATTAAGGAGTAATAAGCCTAAGTCCTACGAATTTTGGGGTAGTATTAATGGGGGTTAAGCCTCCAAGTATTTTTAAAGTGTATGAAGAACACTTGATGATTATAGTCTTGATTTATCTCTAATGTGATTATGTGCTAGTTGTCAATTAAAAGCATGACTAGATGATTGTAGAGTACTTGCCTACTTATTTGAGCATATGAATATGAATTACGTGTGCTTGAAGTTTGAGTCCAGCTGGAGTCGGTTTGTTGAGTCTTTGGGGCGGGACTATGCATCATCTTCACGAATTGTGAGATTCGTGATTTTGATGGATCGCCGCCGATTGCACACACCCTCTATCGATGGCCACGGTAGGGAAGTAGTTGATCTTAGTTGTAGTATGGAAACATGACTTTGATAACTATCGAACTCGAGTGGGGAAATGTCTCGGGACGCCGATATCCACGAAAGGGATATCGAGGACACATAAGTTTGGCACATGTTTTTGCAGGAGCGACATGCGCGGAAAAAGGGTAACGATATCACCTCCCTTTTGTATGAATTGACTCACGAGTGCTATATGTGAATAATGTGCTACGTGAATATGGTATGATATGAATTGATGATTGATTGATTTAATGAAATGTTATACTTGTTGATAACATGATATTAAAGATTGTTAAGTATGAATGCCTTGACATGATTATTTATGAAATGTATATTATGTCAATTGCATGAATTATTATTGTTGAGCATGATGCCATGACAGGAAGTTATTGTTAGTAACTTGCTAAGTCTTTATGACTTACTCCTATTTATTTTGATTGTTTTCCCTAGATCCGAGCCGAGCGAGCGGATCGAAGTGATTATCAGTTTACATTGAAGAAGCTTGTGACGAGGTTCCTACCTTGTAATCGTAGTATCTTTTCTTTTGGCGAGGACGTTGGGAACATAAAGTTATATAAACTTTATGTGGGGTAGCAAGACTTTGTGTGATTGTTTATTAGTACTTATGTTGTGACGACCCGACCCGGATCTCAATACGAGATCCCAAGGTCGTGCCATCAGGACAAACCAAGAGACAGACAAGCACCTGCTAAGCATAATGGTGCGAGTCAAAAGACGAGCCAACAAGCTCAAAACAGGAAGGTAAAGCCATAACGGCAATACAGAAAATCAAAACCTAAAACTGCGGAAGCAAAACCATAATGGGACCCGAGCTATCAAGCTCCCGAATGAAAACCACCAAAGAGATAGTAAATCTCTCGGCCCAAAAATTCGGCGTGACGCAACATTAGACACGCACAACAAACCATCGGCAACCAAGGCCGGCAAATGCATGTAATCCCAACCCGATAAACAACACTCAACGGCTATTACATGCCGAGGAACAATTCACTATAACCATCTAATCAATGCTAAACCACCAACCAAATCTCTCGACTAAAGTCAGTGAGGTGGAAACAACAATAAACCACAACTACAATAAACGAGCCATACATGCTCGAAACAACAAAGGAAATAAATACTAAGGGTACAAATGCTCGGCAATACGACCGGCTCCCAAATACACAACCATAATATAACACTATGATCTACCCAAGTAAAGTCTACATAACTTTACAATCGAGCCTCACAATAAATACAACATAATAATAAATAACTCCAAGCTTTTGACTTGGAAAACCACCGCTAAAAGTCGTTATCCGAAGGCATTAACGGGATCACCGCACACACTAGGGAAAACAATCACACGGAGTGAGTCATAATGACCCAGTAAGTTTCTAAATGCAACTATATGGCATATTATGTCATGGCATGGCATAAATGCACAATCATATAAAATCATGGTATCATGCTAGTATACCATCATAAAACATGTACTTAATTTTTAAAGCACATAAACTCACATAAATCAAATAGCATATTATTTTCCATATACATGCTCATAAATAATCATGTGTAACAAGAACGAATCGAACCGTTACAATCAAATCCGGGTTCAACACCCAACCAACTTACCATGAGATCAAATCTCAAACCAAGATCCGGGCTCAATTCCCAATCGATCATACCCTGGGGTTCCGTCCCCAATAATCACAACTCATCAGATTTCCTTTAATGAGAAATGAGAGCTCGATGTCTAGCTAGATGGCATAACTCGAGATTACATCCCACTATTGGCCAAATAGTGAGGAGAAAGGGAACCAATGCAACGATTCATAGCGATTGTTTCCAAAGACTATGAATCGTCCCATTGCCGACACAACAACCAAACCCGCCAGCTGGACTTTAAACCAAACCATCAAGTAAATATTTACTTGCATAAACCAATGAGACCAAATTCATAATTATCGGACTCATTAAACCATGTAGGACATAATGCTCTACAACAACCTCATAAACCATGCACATAATTGCATATAACCACGTAGGACATAATGCTCTACTGAAAACTCATAAACCATGCATATATTTGCATATAAACAAGTAGGGCATCTTGCTCCATGAAATTCCATAACTCATGCACATATTTGCATATAATCAAGTAGGACATAATGCTCTACCAAGTATCAAGAACAATGCATATATTTGCATATAACCAATGTGTTTAACTAACTTACAAGTTTAGTTCAAAACTACGTATTGAGGTACTTATTAGTCCTCAAGTCATCAACCCATCAAGTATAGCTTATCGCTTAATAAAATATAATATGAGGTCTTCCCAAATCCTCAACTCAAATCAAACCAAAGACTACCACGCTAGTCTCAAAATATCCACAATTCAAGACTTATTATTTTCAGTCTCTATTTTAAGTACACCGGACTCAATCATAGTCCTAATCGTCATACATGATCAATAACACCAACCTCATACTCAAAACATCATGACTACTCCGTAGTCACTTCTCACAAGTGCTTTTATAAGCACGCAACCAAAATCCTTAAGAAGAGAATTCTTTCTTAATCTTCTCTTAAATATTCTTGTGACCTTATATGGGTCTCCATTATCCCATGCTCTAACAAGCATGCTTAAAATATATTTCTAGTTCATCTCCATAACATAAGTGTCGCCATAGGACACAACCAAAAACCCGGTGTGCACAAACATAACCCAAACAAACCCAAACATTGTAGGGTTTCAACCCAAGGCTCTTTATCATTTTATTGGCCTTATAACGACTCCGTTGAGTCTTACTAACACATTTCATTATTTATGTGTTTTACAAATTCACCCCGTAATAATTCCTTAAAGTTTGTAACCAAATCCCAATAGTCATTCGGGCTTAATTCCCAAGACTAAAAATCCACAAAACACATCACAATCACCAACCATTTAAAATTTGGAAGTTATATGCTTCACTTCACTAATCAAACGAAATCCAAGCGTCGTAGGATTTCGGATTTCAACTCAAGTTCATTTAGCACTTAATTGAACTTATAATGACTCCGTTGAGTCCAATCTACCCTTTCTAAAATTTTAGGGCATAGAAGCCATGAGTCTCAATATCTTCTATGTTCATAACCATCATCAATAGGCATCTCCCCATGTTCATTAAACTCACATAAACCCCACAAATCACTTAACAATGCAACTTAGAACAAATTGGCCATCTTGTGCATAAATTCATTCAAGTCACCTTACCAATCATAATTTCCAATTCATGATTAAATCATACCACATGGTTTAATATACTCTAATAAGCATATAAAACATAGTAATCAAGCTCACATCAATAATTTTGCAAGCTAAACCAAATTTGGGCAAAACACCCTCAAGTATCTCTACCAAATCAACCTCAATACTCATAGATAATCAACATAACCAAGTTCAATAGACCATTAAACACTTGAATTTCATATAAATCAAGGTCTCACATAGGTCCAACCAAGCTCTATCATCAATTAGAAACCTAGGGTTCATGGCATCTTCTACAAACCCTAACAATGGCTTCCATTGACCTCACATAGCACAAATGATTGTTTCCCTAGGGTCAATGGAGCCCAAAAGAAGAGAAAGAGAGGTAGAAACTTACCTTGATTCAGCCCCTACAAGTCAAAATCCCGAAATCCTTGGAGGTGGGTGTTGTTCTCTTCAATCCCCTCTTCAAAACTATGGTGTAGCTTGAGAAATGAAGCTCTCAAGCTAAGGAATCCATGGATGGACCTTCAAGAACCCTAGAAATCCCTTCTTTAAGCCTCCATGAGAGTCTCCCACGTTTTTTAGAAGTTGTAGGCAGAAAATGGGAGGTTTAATGAAGTGTTGGTGGTTTATATATGATAGAAACTAAATGGGTGTGGTTTAGATTAGTGGGGTTGTTTCCCTTTAATTAACCACCTTAATCTACCTCCAAACCTCAATTAGATGCTTAAGATATACCCTAAGGTAGTTAGGATAGTTTAGGAGTGGGTTAGGATGGGTTTGGGTAGGGATAGGTTAGGCAAATTGCAAAAACTAGCAAAAATCCCGTAACGGGAATGGGCACCATGCGGTCGCATGGTGGCCCTAGGATGCGGCTTTGCTCCCTAAAACACTTCTCAAATTTTCTTGTTTCCTTGCTCGGTTTCGGTCGTTCCCGCATGCATCCTCGAGCCTTAAAGCTTCGAAATGGCTCACAATTGAACCCTTAAAGTCCTCAAACATTAAACTAATCAATCTAAGTCTCAAACCAATTTTAAATTAGGTCTAGACTCCCATAAACAACACCCGAAACAACCCGGGGCAAAACCGACGCAAGACGCAACAACTTGCTATCTAAACGTCGAATGAGACCGCAAACCGACGGGTAATAACCCATGATTATAAACACCTATAAGGGCTACAAAATAGGCCTAAATGCCTCTCAAATAATAAACAACAGATAGGAGAAATAAGCTCCCGAAAAGGCGAGACGTTCGCCGGCTCAATCTCAAACTACGCGATAAGGAGAATTACTATTCTCGAGGCGTCAAAACTTCCGAGACTTATGGAATACATCCAATTAGAAGTCTAACACATCTAAACATGTTATTTAATCATCATGTAAAGATCTGGGACCAAATCGAGGTCGAGAACACAAAACCGAATAAGCTCTCAATCGAAGTCGCATTTCGACTATCGTCGGAGTTACGACTTTTGACTTTAACAAGTCAACCACTATATGACATTTCTTAGAAGTGTTTTAGTCCTAATGTGATCTCTCATACACATTTAGACTCTCTCACAAACCAAACGAGCAATCAACGAAAGAGGAAATGCGAGCTTTGCACGCAATTCAAGCTAACCGGGAATCGGGATCTTACATATGTTATTAGTATTTAATCTTTTGAGAGCCGACATATGTTAGTCGTGCCTTTGATCATGCTTTAATTGTTTTAACCATGTATTGGTTTGTTTAATATGTTTATTATCCGGCATGTTTTTAGCCGTTAAGCATGCTAGACTAGAGTTCTAGACTTAGTTTAATATTGGGTTCGGTAGTAGCGTCGATGACTTGATATATAATTGCCATAAATTTTCATATGTGCCTATTGTTGCGTCACATGATTTTATTTTTGGACCAAGAGATTCATTATCTCTAAGGTTGTATTAGTTTGAGCTTGTTAGCTCGGGCGCCACTGTTTAATTATTATACGCTTCCGCATGTGTTAAAGTTTTTGGCGTACCGCCATTATTGCCTTACCCACTATTTGCTACTTGTTTTTGTTAAGTGCCTTTTTGGAAGCGGCACGACCTCGGGGTCTCGTCTTGGGATCCGGGTCGGGTCGCCACAGTTGGTATCAGAGCTTATGTTATAAGTTAAGCTAATCGCCGGGATAGGTTCCTTGGCTTAGGGGGTTGGTTTTGTGTGATAGTTCTATCTTAACGAAGAGTGTTCTTGTAGGTTAAATATGGTTGACACTAGAGCGGGTACTAGTACCGGAGGTAGTGCCGGTAGAGGCACAAATGTTGGTAGAGAGACTAATGAGAACCGCCAGCCAAAGGTTCCTCCACTTCGGACGTCGGAGGAGCAGTTCGAAGCGATGTCTACCATGTATAGGGGAATGCTTGCGATGTTGAACGAGATGAATCAGGTCTTTGGTAGGGCCGAACCACCGCCAGGACCACAGCCGCAGCCAGCACCGCAAGTTGGAGTACCGGTACAGGAGGCTAGATATCACGGAGATTCGATGCTTGAGAAGTTCGTTAAGCTGAAACCAAGACAGTTCGATGGGGAACCGGATGCTTCGAAGGCCGAGTTGTGGATCGAGCATCTAGAGAAGATATTCGCACCGTTGAGGTGTGATGATGAGCAGAAGGTGGTACTAGCAGTCTTTAAGCTAGAGGGCACTGCAGAGCACTGGTGGCAAATGCTAAGAGAGAGTTGGGACATGCAGAGGATCCCCCACACATGGCCTAACTTTGTTAGGGAATTTAGAGCTTCGTATGTGCTGGAGGTTGTTCGGGAAAGAAGAGAGAAGGAATTTCTGGACCTAGTGCAGGGAGGCATGTCTATATCGCAGTATTCAGCGAGGTTTACGGAGCTAGCACGCTATTGCAGTCATTTGATTCCGGATGAGGCCAAGAGAACGCAGAAGTTTGTGAAGGGCTTGAAGACGGAGTATAGAGAGCGATTGTTGTCTCATCGGTTCGGTTAAGGATTATAGGAAGGCAGTGGATAGAGCCTATGTTATTGAGAGAGACATTGAGGAGCACCGTGTCATGGGTAATTCGGGTTTTTCTTCACAGCCTAGACAGTCTTCGGGACGAGGAAATGGATCGGGTAATCGGGGGAATTATCATGGGCACAATGATCGTAGGAAAGGGAATGGCAAATTTAATCATGATGGGCAGGCGAGGAATCAGTCAGGTGGTAGAGGAGCTGCTTCTACACCGAGTCAGGGAGATCGTAGCATGATAGTGTTATGCTCCTATTGTTCGAAGACGGGGCACACAGAGGACAAATGTTGGAAGAAGAGTGGGGCACCGGTGGAGTGCTACTACTGTGGAGCTGCGGGGCACGTGAAGAGGAATTGCCCTAAGATGAAGGGTAATCAGCCTGGAGGATCGAGTCAGCCTACTGTTGGGGCTAAGAGAGATAGTGATGGGAAAGCAAAGGTGTAGGGACGTGTTTTTGCCTTAGACCAGAGGGGAGTACCTGAGTCAACCGCAGTTATTGGAGGTACCATTTCTATCTTCGATAGTGAAGCACGAGTACTTATAGATCCAGGGTCATCACATTCGTATGTTGCATCACACTTTGTTGATCGTTTGCGTGCATTGCCTCAGTCTTTGCCTTACGTGCTTGAAGTTTCTACCCCACTTGGGGAAAGTTTATTGGCTTCGGAAGTTTATAAAGCATGCGATGTATTTGTGGATGAACATGTTTTGCATGCGGATCTGGTAGTGTTGCCACTTAGTGATTTTGATGTGATACTCGGTATGGATTGGTTGTGCGCTTATCATGCTTTGGTAGATTGCTTTAGTAAGAGGGTTACATTTGATATGCCGGGTGTTCCTAAATTCATGTGCGTGGGTGATAACGCGTCTAGTGGCTTGCGCGTCATTTCTGCTCTAAAGGCTAGGAAACTATTGTCACGTGGTTGCACGGGGTACCTAGCTTGTGTGGTTGATAAACGGGTTTCGACTTCTGATCTTGAGAATGTGCCGGTTGTGAATGAGTTTTCGGATGTCTTCTCTAAAGATTTTGGGATGCCACCGGATAGGGAGATCGAGTTTTGTATCGAGTTGTTGCCAGGGACGACACCGATATCGAAGGCACCGTATGTAAGACCCCGATTCCCGGTTAGCTTGAATTACGTACAATGCTCGCACTTCTTCCCTTGTTGATCGCTTATTTGATTTATGAGAGAGTCTATATGTGTATGAGAGATCACATTAAGATCAAAATACTATTAAGAGATGCCATTTAGTGGCTGACTTGCTAAAGTCACAAGTCGTAACCTGACGATAGTCGAAATACGACGCGATTGAGAGTTTACTCGAGTTTTATGTTCCTGACCTCGATTTGGTCCTAGATCTTTACATGATGATTGATTAAAATGTTTAGATGTATTCAGACTTCTAGTTGGATGTATTTATTAAGTCTTGCGATGTTTTGACGCTTCGAGAATAGCAATTCTCCTTATCGCGTAGTTTGAGATTTGGTCGTGGGAGCGTCTCGTCTTTTGGGAGTTCTTTTCTCCTATCTTTTGTTCATCATCTGAGTGACATTCAATCCTATTTTATAGCCCTTTGAAGTGTTTATAATCATTTTTATAAAGTTTACATGTGGTCACGACGTTCAAAGTATAGTCGTCGTCATATGTTTGATTTCGCGATTCGCGTTTTGTTAACGTATCACTTTTCGTATTTTCCTTACACTTAGTTTTGGTGTAACATTGGGTATGTGTTTGGGACCTTTCATTAGTCTTTTAACATGCTTTAAAACAAGTAATTATGCTTGTTCATTCGTTGTTTCGATCGTTAGTTTGTTCTGTGTAATTTCATCCGTTATACAACAGTTACGGACTGATTTTTGGTACGCGGCTGATTTGTTTGATCGAGAAACCTTCGAGAAATTTTTGTTTGGTTTGGGGTTTTGAGGCTTCTACTTAGGACATTTACTGAGTGGCAGGAGGAGAAAATCGCGTCGTTTAAATCGAAGCCGTGTTCAAACCGAGCCATCGCAAAGTTGGACGGCGCAGCGAAATCTTGTAGCTACACTTTGGGTAGTAAGATTGTGTTATTGATTTGGTTCTTGTAATTGTAAATTATTAATAATTGGTTTTTGTGAGCCGACAAATGTTAGTCGAGCCAAGTTGTTTAAATACATATTTATCCCATCTCAAGTTATTTACATTGTTGGTTATGTTGTACTCCGACATGTTTAGCCGTTGAGTGTGTAGACTAGAGTCTTAGACTTAGTGTAATGTTGGGGTTCAGGGGTTAACGTTGTGGACGACCGACCCGGATTTCAATCTCACGAAGAAATCCCAAGGTCGTGCCGCCGAAAAAGCAAATAACAACAAACAAGTAGCAAATAATGGGTAGGGCCATAACGGCGATACAGGCAACTCAAAACACATGCGGAAGCAAATGAAATAAAACAGTGGCGCCCGAGCTAACAAGCTCAAACTAAAACAACCAAAGAGATGATTAATCTCTCGGTCCAAAAATTCGACTCGCGTGCCGCAACATTGGGCACGTAGAACAAACTCCCTGTTATGCAATTCAATAATAAGCATAAAATAAACCAAGTCATCGGCGAAACTACGGCCGGAACCCAACATTACACTAAGTCTAAGACTCTAGTCTAACAACTCAACGGCTAAAAACATGCCGGAGTACAAACATCATATTAAACTAGCAATTTAACATGCTAAACATAGCACCAATTAACCACGCACGACTAAAACCAGTCGGCTACCAACAAAATAAGTACTAACAGTTATATGTACTAACAACCAGAAAATATATGAAAGTTTAACTACTAACATATAACAAGCACAACCACCACCGGTTGGCTACCAAAAGAATAGGCTAACCACAATATTACAACATTACAAATACATAAAGGTTTGCTACCCCAAACATGAAGTTTATGTAACTTCATCTTCCCACGACCTCACCAAAACAAAACCAACAACTAAGTAGCAACCTTTCCAAAAGAATTCCTTGCCAACGTAGACTTCTGGATTTACTTGGATCCGCTCGAGCGACTCGGATCTAGGGAATCACAACCAACAAACAAAAGTAAGTCACAATGACTTAGTAAGTTACTAACCGTAACTTCCTATCATGGCATAATACTCAATCATAATTCACATCATGCTATCGTCATGAAATAACCTTATATAAAAATCATGTTATGGCATCCATGCTCAACATAAATAAAACATGTTATCATTGTAGTATAACATTTCATTAAAACCCATGTCAAGACAATTATATGCTTAACGATCATAATTCTTGTTATTGATATAACATAGCCTTCCGATGATTTACATGTCAAGGCATATAAACTTAACAACAATAATTCTGCTTTTAACATAATGCCATATCCGAATAATAATCATGATAAAGCATATTAACATAACAACAGTAATTCATGCTATTGTTATAACATAGCCTTCCCATAATATTCATGTCAAGGCATATAACTTAACCATAATGATCTATACCTTTGGCATAAAACCACATTCCAATAATACTCATGTGATAGCATACATGCTTAACAACATTAATCCATATGTTATCTATTAAGTATAACATGTAAGAAACCAAAACAAACATCATATCATATCCAATTCACCAAGCACGTTATTCACTTAAGCACTTGTGAAACAATTCATGTATAAGGGATATGATACCATTACTAAATTCCTCAGCGTGTCGCTCCTGCAAAAACACGTGCAAAACCTTTATGTGCCCTCGATATCCCTCTCGTAGATATCGGCGTCCCGAGACAGATCTCGCTCGAGTTCCATAGTTATCAAAGTCATGTGTATTACTACAACTAAGATAAACTACTTCCCCACCGTGGCCATCGATGGAGGGGTGTGTGCAAACCCGGCACGGCGATCCATCGCGATCACGAATCTCACAATTCGTGAAGACGATGTATCGTCCACCAAAACTCAACCAAACCGACTCAATTTGGACTCAAAACCCAAGCACAAGTAATATATACTCATATGCTCAAAACAAGTAGGTAAACACTCTACTATCAAACTAGTCATGCAATTCATCCACAACTAGCATAAACATCACAACCGAGAATCATATAAGTTCTCATAATCAAGTGTGCTTCACACACTTCAAAACTTCTTGGAGGCTCGACCTCCATGAATTCTACCCAAAATTCCGTAGGACTTAAAATTATAGTTCTAGGATTCATACTAACCCAAAGGTTAACTCCGTTGAGTTCAATCTAAGTTTTCCGAAAATTCAAGGATTAGAAGCTTAGGCTTCAACCCCTATGTTCATAACTATCGCCCAAAACCACAATCCCAATGTTCAATATACTCATATAAACCCAACAAACTAATTAACAATGCAACTTAGAATAATTTAGCCATCTTGTGCATAATATCATCAAGTCATCATACCAATCATAACGTTCAATTCATGATTTAAAATTCACACATGGTTTAATATGTTCTATTAAGCTTGTAAAACATATTAATCAAGCTAACATCATTAGATTGCAAGCTAAAACCAAATTAGGGCAAATCACCCTCAAGCATCTCAACCAAACCAATTTCAATACTCATGGCTAATCAACACAACTAAGTTCAATAAACTCCATTAAACATGTATAACATGCTAATTAGGCTTACCATCATCTTTAACAAGCCAAATACAATTTGGGGAAAAATCCCCTTCCAAGCATCTTTGTCATCCAAGCTCAATACTCATAATCAATTCATATAGCAAAGTTTAATATACTCTATTAAGCATATAGAACACATTAATCAAGCTTACATCATTAATTTGCAAGCTAAAACAAAATTAGGGCAAGACACCCTCCAAGAATCTCAACCAAACTAACATCAATCTTCATGAAAAATCAACATAATCAAGTTCATTAGGCAATTTAGAACATCAATTTCACATAGACATGGTCTCACATAGGCCAATCAAGCTCTAACAAAATCTTGAAATCCTAGGGTTCATACATTTCTAGAAACCCTAACAATGGCTTCCATTGACCCACATAGCACACATGGTTGATTCCCAGGGTCAATGGAGCCTAAAAGAAGGAAGGAAGGTAGAAACTTACAAAACTTAGCAACAAGGTGAGAATTGTGCCCTAACAATGGTGTCTCCTCTTCAACTTGTAGGTAGAATGGGGAAGATGAAGG
>CM028377.1:104823768-104880357 GCA_013146195.2 Codonopsis lanceolata | reverse complement strand
GTTTGTTCTACAATTTCTTCATTAGCAATGATTTGTTAGGGGTTGTGGCTGATAATGGTTGTGGCTCTTCATCATTTATCGGTTCAAGATGAGTAAGGGAGCCCGCAGGTGATCTTCGGCATTTAGCGGTTCAACGATGGAAGGATTCATTGTTGTTTGATTATTGGGTAATGGGATTGTTACCCCTTACCGTGAGCAGACTTATCTTCCACAAATATACTCCCACTAATCATGCCATCATCAATGAATTTGACATTACCGGTTTCCACAATTCGCGCTTATGGTTAGGACAATAAATTATATACCCTTTGGATTTTCGGAAAACCAATGAAATAACCACTTATGGTTTTCAAATCAATTTGTTTGCTTGAGGATTATATACCTTCGCTTGGAGTCCCCAAACTGCGAGGTGTTTTAAGCTAGGTTTCCGAGCTTTCCACGGCTCAAAGAGGTTTTGGAACGCTGCGGGAACCCTATTTAAAATATATATGCCATCTGAAGAGCATATGTCCACAGCGTAATGGGCAACTTAGCATGACTATCATGCTTCACACACCATTTCGTGCGATTTAAGCCTTCACTACACCATTGCCTTGGCGGAGATCGGCATTGTGTATTGAGCTACAATTCCAAGTTGTTAGAAGTGCGGCAAAGGTCGAGGATGTTGTCTGTTTGATCATATACGCCATAAAATTCTCCACCTATCGGACCTTATGATTTTCACTTTTCTCTCTAATTGCTTCTCAACCTCGGTTATGAATATTTGGACAAAATTCACAATTGAGATTTGTTATGCAATAGATAGAGATAATATAACGTGAATAATCATCTATAAAGGTGATAAAGTATGTTTCCCCAAAGCGTTGGAACATCAAAAGGTCGATGAATATATGTATGTATTATTTCAAGCCGAGAACTTCTTGTGGCTCCTTTCTTTGTGTGTTTTTTGTTTTTGCCTTTAATACAATCCACACAACCATGATAATCTAAAATCTAGGTTCGGTAAAACCCCATCTTTTACTAATCTTTGAAGTCGTTCACGGGATATATGTCCCAACTTACGATGCCACAAGAGTGAAAGAGTCCTTTTTTATTACATGATGTCAGTTCCTTCATTATGATGCGAGCAGTCAATTGGGTTTCGGTAAGGATGGGGAAAACAAAGTAAATTTGTAAAAACCATCCACAAGAATTCCAGAACCAAATTTAATAGAATCTTTATATAAATTGAAACTTCCGATCCAAATCAAACATAAATCCTTGTAAATCAAGTTTTGAAACCGAAACTAAGTTGCGGAAATAGATGGAACATAAAGAGTTTGAAATAAATCTAAATAATGTCCTTTTGCAAGAACAAGGCGATACGTTCCAATAGCTTCGATAGGAGCTTTATTGCGCTTTCCCACAAATAAAAAGTTTTCGAGTTGGGTTTATGATTTGGGTTGTAAGGTATCCGCATCGAATTAGAAACATGAACATTAGCATTCGTATCCAACCACCATGAATTTGAAGGCACATTAGAGAAGTTACATTCTGAAAACTTACGAATCCCAAAGGATTACCTTTACTTTCAAACCAATTCACGGCGTTTCTCACAATCTTTGCGGAAGTGCCTGATTTCTTGCGAAACGACAAACTTCTTCTTTCTTTGCCTTGACTTGAGGGTTGGGCGTTATTATTCATTTTGGTGGTGCTCTTTTCGGCATTTTCCACCTTTTTCCCAAACTTATGATTTGCTCCTTGAATTGTGAGATGCGCAACATTAACACCTTGTTGAGTTAGCCTTGCTTCCTCTTGAACTAGCATGTTAGATAGTTCATTCACCGTCCACTTTTCCTTAATGAAATTATAGTTCACTTGAAAAGGGGCATCTTGTGGAGGAAGAGAATTTAGGATAAACCGGACAAGAAAGTTCTCATCCACTTTCATTCCTAAATTGAAGCTTAGCTGGTTTTGCATCTCAATAATATGATTGTGCATTGACCAGGCACCATCAAACTTCATAGTAGTGAGTTCTCGACATTAATTTCCAAAGGGACTTATCTCAGCCTTAAAGCGTTCTCGCAACGGATTCCATAAATTCCCTAGCCACTTTCGTTTCAGAAGAGAGGTCTTGATGTTTGCGCAATTGTCATTCGCATGAACATAAGGCTCAATCTCATTACTTTTCTCCCACAGTTTATGGAGATCCTTATCCTCTTTGGAACTTTCTGCTATTAATGCAGAAGGTTTTTCAGTTTGGAGTGCAAGATCGAGATCAAGAACACCCAAAGTGAATTCAACGTTCTCACGCCATTCTCGGAAGTTGGTACCATTAAGAGAGGGTACATGGATGAAGCATGCACGGTGCAAATTAAGGAACAAGAGGCTGAAATATAATAGAGATATACACGAATTAGAAATTGTCTAAATGCACATAATTAAAGAAGATTCTCCTGTGGGTAGAACTTCCATTAAATTAATTATGAGTCATAATTCTAAATTAATCATGTGTACAAGAACAAGATAAATATCTGTGGATATTTTTCTTTTCTCTAACACATCAATTTTGATGTTGTTCAAACACGTGGATCAGAATCACCTGTGGGTGATTACCGTTCTAATATGTATGTACAACGTAGAAGACTCATTAATAAACATTAACATTAAATAACATCAAATTAATTATCAATTATCACTGTGGTGATAATTAATCTTTATACATATCAAAACAGTTAGTGCGGAAAAACATGATGATTTTTTTTTTTAATAACATAAAATTCATATAATTTTGAAATTTTATTTTATTTTTTATGAATAAAGCGTCTGTCGAAAATAAGACATAAATAATACACTAATGCAAGCCTGAGCCGATGAGGAATGGATCAAAGCTTGCGGCTGCATCGGTGACAACAATGATGGAGCAGAAGCTAGTGAGCATGGTGTGGTACGCACCATTTAATTTGTTCTGACAATACTTATCTTGAAAAGACAAAAACCTATTAAGCTAGAATGACTGTGCATTATAGCAGTCAAGTTTAATCATTCAACAAGGAAAAGTGGCGGATGAAGACATATTTTTTAAACCACAATTTCATTATACTTTGGCTGGTGAAGACATTAATAAAGCAATAATTTAATATTGCATAATAATCAAATATTAAATAACACCAATTCAAGTCTATAGTCAACCCAATTTTCATAACTTACAAAAAAAAATTGACTGTCGGCATATGAACAGTGTTTAAAAAAAAAATTCAATTATTAATAGAACAATAATATTGCATGTATCTTTAATGGATGATCACGAGTTCGTAACATTGCTCTGATACCAACTGTAAGTTAATAATCTTAAGCCCTAGATCTTGAACTCAATGAAAATCACAATGACATACAAAAATACTTTTAATTAAAAATACCTGATGAAGACATATTGCTTCTAGTAATTTGCCTTGATCTGAAATCTGATGTATGATAAAGAAGAGGAGGCAGAATATGGTTTCTCCCTTTTGGCCTAAAACCCTAATGAGTTGATTTAACGTAAATAGATGAATATGATGGGTATTACATCTCTTTTATAGGCAAAGGGAGGACC
The DNA here is from genome assembly GCA_013146195.2 of Codonopsis lanceolata. Lineage (NCBI taxonomy): Eukaryota > Viridiplantae > Streptophyta > Magnoliopsida > Asterales > Campanulaceae > Codonopsis > Codonopsis lanceolata. The sequence continues at coordinate 104,876,783 of CM028377.1, read as the reverse complement.
AAATTCCTATTAGGGTTTTAATCTCAACCGTCCATCGATGGAGACCGTGGTTTGCTGATCCTGGTAGGTGGTGAAAACATGGGATTTCTTGGTTGGAATGACTGTTTTAGGGATCAACTTGGTCATCACCCCCACTTACTGGTTTCAATTCCAAGGGTAAGAGGAGCAACATCCAAAGGAAGGATATCTGCATTGAAAATCATATATTAAGCATTTGCTATTGATACTAACTGCCAAGATATGAAATGGCATATGGTAACATAGTCTTACCTTTGGTTTCATCGCCACCCTTTCCACTCAAAATGCCTCCTCGAGCAGCAGCACCAAATGCAACTGCCGCACTGGGGTTCACACCTTTGTTTGGCTCTTTTCCATAAATGTAGTTCTTGAGGAGCTGTTCAAACTTGGAAATTTTGTCACATGCACGATTAATAGCAGTATCAATCTGGCACTTATTCCAACCAGCATCCTCCATGGCCTTCTTCACAGGACCCATGGTCTTTCTGAACAGATCATTTTTCACCTCCTCAAGCCTAGCTCTGGTCAATGGGTCAGAGAAATCTGCACCATCAAAAAGCGACTTGATCTCACCACGGACTTGATGGCCAGTCAAGGCTCTCTTGGCAAGCTCAGCTTCTCTCATTACCTTTCCAAGAGCTCTGTTGTCCTTGTTGATGTCCTTCCCTTGCTTATCCTTGATGAAGTTATCCATGTTTGTCTCGTCAAAAAGATCATCTGCAAGGGATTAGCATATGTGGCAACATATTTTCAAAGCCACCTCCACATAATCTTATAATATATGCATGCTTCTCAGAAACTTCAGGTAAAAAAAAAAAAACTTCAGGTTACTGGGTCTGGCCTCTTAATTATTTTTCTTTTGTAAATAAAATGAAGGCTCAGGTCTTAATGTGGTCGCTCTACTTTCACCAAGAATTCATTAGGTTATCATCTCTTTGGGGCTGCATCACGGGGACACTGCGGGGAAGAAGCTTGAATCTTAGGCACATAACTTGCCACCAATAAATCTTCCTAAAAAAATCATGCGGACTAAGGATAGCCTTCAAAGGGCAACCTCGTCTGAGATCTTGGTTTGACGCCATATCAGTCCATTTGACCTCTGGAACAGGAAACTTGATTGAGCAACTTAGTGAGTCTGATATAGATGTAAACCTAGCGTTTCGATTGCACCTACTTAATAGAAGGAGAAGGAATCTATCTTTATGGCCCTGCCAACTCTATGTTAACCTTCTTCTAGTCCAAAGTGGAAATTCCAGTATGCAGGCAAAGATATTTGAAATATGTTCTTTCAGTGGATTGAGGTTCTCAATTAGGTATCAGTGGGACGAGAAAGATCAAAGAAATTAACTATCAGATCGACCAAATGGAAGAAATGATAGGTCAAGATCATATTGTTCATTGGGAATTGAAGAGGAAACAACGAGCAGACATCGAACGCTTAATTTCTATTTCTTTACTTCTTCTTTTTTCGCACATTAATCACTCTACTTTGACATAAATATAGCGTTCATCACTCCATTCTCATATTTGGATGGAAAGCTTAAAATTTTTACAAATATCCAAAAACCCTTGCCAGTAAATTTCCAGTTCAACTTCTCAATCTCTTCTTGGCTGATATGACGATTGTCGCTGTTCACGGGGCTGAAGGTGATATTTTCTGACTTGCCAGAGCCCTTGTCTTCTGCCTTGACATTCAAGATAAAATTTGCATCCACTTCAAAGGTGACCTCAATTTGTGGTGTCCCCCTGTTCAAGGACAAATCAAAACCCATTAACCACTAGAAGCCCAGAAAACAATTTTACACATATGGTACAACTTAATGTATTGAGGAGATCAAGATGAGAGGTAAGCACACACAAAACACACCTTGGAGCTGGAGGAATTCCAGACTCCAGAGAGATCAAATTTACCAAGAAACCAGCAATCCTTTGTCAGACTCCTTTCACCTAGGAAAACTTGTTACCAGAAGAACGGCAAAAGCTAAGATTTCCCTTCTTCTTTAACAACTATGATGAGGCAAGCTCAAGGCTCGTGCCAAGGTCAAGTATATTAAAAACTATATAGTGATTACAGAGCCTATTCAATCCATGCCGACCTTAGTTCGTTTGTACGAGCTGAAGTGCAACCCAACACGAGCCAAGCATCACATGAATATATAGTGGAGTGTGTGTGTGTGTTTCTCAGGTAAATTATTTTCTAAAATTAAATTTTAACAGCGAAGTAAAAAAAGAATGGAAAGAATGGTACCTGAATGGAGACTGTGGTCTGTGTTAGACGGCTAACCAACCTGCAAGAACAAGAACATAGAAGGATAAAAAAGGGACTGGAAGGAAATTAGAATACCCAGAAATGAAAGAGCAGTAAATTGTAAAGAAAGAGAAGAGAACAGGAAAAATAGATGTAGAACAGATCGAGAGTATTTGAAGAAATCCCCAACCTATCTGTTCATGATTACTTCCATGTATTTATATACAATGTGGGCTCAAAGATACAATGAACCCATAACCCAAAGTAATTAATGTATCCTAGTCAGTACATTGAACATAAAAACTAAATACATGAGGAAAGAATTAACCATGTGTAAAATGGTTGTTATCACCCCCCCTCAAGCCAAGGGGAGCGGAGTGGAGCTGCAGCTTGGACATGAGGAGCACTATCCGCGGTTTTGAAAGACTTTTTGTGAAGACATCGGCCAGCTGGTCTTGAGATGAAACATAGACAAGTCGTAGAAAACCTCGGTGTTGGAGTTCACGGACAAAGTGGTAGTCTATCTCTATGTGCCTTGTGCGGGCATGGAATACCGGGTTGCGGGACATGTGTATAGCAGATATGTTGTCGCAAAAAAGAGTAGGGGCCGTTAGAGGTATACCAAGTTCACGGTATAGGTATGAGAACCATCGAAGTTCAGCAGCAGTTGTTGCAAGAGCACGGTACTCAGCTTCGCTACTTGATCGAGCCACTGTTGATTGTTTCTTTGATGTCCGAGCAAGGAGATTAGGTCCCATAAAAACACAAGCACATCGATCGGCGATTGTCGGAATCACCGGCCCAATCGCATCGGAGTAAGCTCGAAGGCCAAGATCTGGGGACTGTTTGTAAAGAAGACCATGAGTGAGAGTACCTTTAATGTATCGAAAAATTCGTTTGACTGCCTGCATGTGAGATGTTCTAGGTTGATGCATGTACTGACAAACTTGGTTGACTGAAAAGGCTAGATCCGGTCGGGTAAGTGTGAGGTATTGAAGGCCCCCCACCATGCTACGGTATGAGGCAGCATCGGGTAAGGGGTCACCACTTAATTCCGACAGATGTGAAGTGGGAATGAGAGGTGTCGGAGTAGGTTTGCAATTTTCCATCTGGAATTTATGTAGGAGATCCGAAGCATAGCGAGACTGACAAAGGAACATCGATGCAGGTGTGCGAGTGGTCTCTATACCAAGGAAGTAACCCAAGCGCGATTGGCGACACTCAAACGTGGCACAAATAGAATCAATAACCCGGTTACATCCTCGGACACTTGTCCCGTGATAATGATATCATCGACATATACTAGCAAGGCAACAGTGGAGGTACCGAGTGTCGGATAAATAGGGAACTATCAGATTCTTGTTAAAAATCCCATGGATACAAGAAAGTCATGGAGACGTTGGTACCATGCTCGTGGGGACTGTTTCAGGCCATAGAGAGAGCGATGCAGCTTGCATACATGATGTGGGTGATATGGATCGACAAACCCCGGCGGTTGGGCCATATAGACATCCTCTTGGAGTATGCCATTAAGAAAGGCGTTTCGCACGTCTAATTGGTGAATTGGCCATGAACGTGATTGAGCGACGGAGAGAAGAGTCCGAATTGTTGGGGCTTTGACGACGGGACTAAAGGTCTCGTCATAATCAATACCTTCTTGCTGGGTATAACCTTGTGCGACCAATCGAGCTTTGTGACGTTCAAGAGATCCATCTGCACGACGTTTGACCTTGAATATCCATTTACTGCCTATGATGTTCATATTCTCTGCACGTGGAACAAGAGTCCATGTGTTATTTTTATGCAAAGCAGCCAACTCCTCATTCATGGCGTGCTTCCAATGATGATGTGGAAGAGCTTGCTTAAGTGTTCGGGGTTCAAAAAACATTGAATCTTCCTTTTTCGCAATCAGTGCATGTGGTATCGGATGTCGAGACATAATCTCGTTGATGCTTTTGAACCGGAGAGGAGGTGGTGACTCTGTGCTATCTGATGAATCTGGTGCTGGACTATTCAGAGTGAATGGGATCGGGTTATGAAAGGCAATGTGTATCTTGGTTGGTTGTTGTGGAGCAACATTGCTAACAGATGGAGTCACTTGTTCATGCGATGAGGGAGTACTACTGGGCGTGGTGGAGCCGGTCTTGAACCCAAATGAAGAGACGAATGGAGTGTTAGGAGGCGAGAAGAAAGGCTGCGTAGTGAGTGCTTCGGGAGATGCCCCATCTGAAAAAATTGGCTGCCTTGGTCCAAGTTCTATACCTGTAGCAGTGTTACTTGAAGCAAAAAAGAAATGATTCTCATCAAATAGAACATGTCGGGAAATGTACACTCGTCCTGTAACAGGATCCAAACATCGATATCCTTTTCGAGATAAGTCATAGCCCAAAAATACACATGGAGTGGATTTGGGCATCAATTTGTGATGACGATATGGGACCAAATAAGGGAAACAAGTACAACCAAACATTTTGAGAAAACGATAATCGGGTAATCGTTTGAGCAATTTTTGGTATGGTGACATTTGCAACTGGCGCATGGGCAAACGGTTGATTAGAAAGACTGCCGTGGAAAATGCTTCTAACCAGTATTTTTGCGGGACATGAGATTGTGCTAGGAGACATAGACCCATTTCGACGATGTGTCTGTGTTTTCGTTCAACAACACCGTTTTGTTCAGCTGTGTATGGGCAAGTGACTTGGTGGCGAATTCCGTGTCGAGATAAGTATGAGGCAAAGTGTTTATTTATGAATTCTCCTCCCCCATCAGTTTGTATGGCTTTGATTGTGTGTATGGCGGCTATCTTTCGGGACAATTGATTTTCGACCTGAACTTTAAAGGACGTGAATGTAGAAAACACATCATGTTTTGACTTCAAAGGAAACAACCAGACATAACGTGAGAAGTCATCTACGATTGAAAAATAAAATCGAAAACCAGAGTTGGAAGTGACAGGGGAAGGCCCCCATACATCAAGATGCAATAAGTCTAATGGATTTGGTGAAAGAAAATTTCGAGCAACAAAAGGTTGTTTACATGATTTACCAATTGGGCATACATGACACAACTTATTCTCTTTTATTGGTCCGTTGATAGGAAGACGGACATGACGAAGTACTGATTCAAAAACCTGCTGTGAAGGATGTCCTAAACGCGCATGCCAAATGGATGATGTAGCACGTTCACCGATGAGAGCAAGAGGATTGATAGAAGAAGAAGGTAGAAAAGATAGACTGTAGAGACCGTCGGAGCTACTGCCAGAAAGAATTATCTCCTTGGTATGGTTGTCCTTCACACGGAAACCAAAAGCATCAAGCTCAAAGTAACAATTATTATCAAGAGAAAATTTTCTAATTGAAAGTAATGATTTATGCATATGTGGGACACACAAGACATGACTTAAACGAAAGACACGAGATCCATTAGATAAATATGAATGACCAATGTGAGAAATTGGCATGTTAGAACCATCTGCTATTGTTACTGAGTTATTACCTGAATATGGAGAAAATTGAGAGAGATTATCTGTGTTCGAGGTCATGTGGTTGGTTGCGCCGGAGTCCAGGACAAAGTTAACCGGAGCCATGGTTGATGAGCCAGAGATTGGTGGAGGTGGTATATATGATGCTGAGTTGGGAGGATTGGTATGTGGTAAGTCCGGGTAATGGTAGGGAGTTGTGGTGTGATGAACATGGTAGGCCTGGTCATTCCTTTTTGGGCAAGTGGGTGCAAGGTGATCCATGCGATGACATAATTGACAGGCTTGGTGTGGGTCATTATTTTGGAAGGGATTTGGAGGAAAGTAAGTATGCTGGGTTTGTGAGTTATTGTAAACTGGGTGACGGGTTTGAGATGGTGGATATTGTTGTAGTTGGGTTGGAGGTGTTGGTAGAATACCACGGCCTGTATTTTTGTTTTTCCAGAAATTCTTTCCACGCCCGCGGTTATTGTTTCGTCCACGACCACGAGAATGGGGGTAAAAGAAGCTTTGATTCGAAAAACCGACAGAATTATGAAAAGGTACAGGCCCTTGACTTACAACAGATTGTGGCATGGTGGACTTAGTGGCTGTATTGCTTTGTGAATTGTTAGCAATGAAGGCAGATGTGGTGTTTGTGACAGGGGTGGAGGAGAACTTCAGTTGTAGGGCCTCCTCTTGCAACAAGAGATCTTGTAATTCATCTAAGGTACTATCTCTACGAGAGTTCTGAACTGTAATGAATTCTTTGAAGCTTGGACCAAGACCTCCAAGTATACGACGTTGAAGCACCCGATCAGTGACTGTTTCTCCAGCTGCTCTTAATGAATTTGCGATGGTTTTTGCTCGGAGAAAATAGTCTCTAATCGACATGTCTGGAGTGCATGCAAGATCGTGAAGATCGTCTTGCAGTTTCTGAATATGAATTTCTGAGGAAACACCAAAATTTCTTGCGAGAATATCCCAAGCGTCCGGAGCAGTTTGACAGGAGTTAACGTAGGGTCGAATGTTCTCGATTCTTGTAGCCTTGATCCATCCCATACAAGACACGAAGCTTGGGTGAGCGGTTGAAGTTGGGTGGTAAATGCATTTGTTTCCTCGAAGCTTGAGTTGGTTGGGAGGAATTCTTTGTGTTATGGCGTAACGGATTTTGTGTGTGTCCAGTGCAGATAGAAAGAGGGAGCTCCAACTCAGATAATTGTGCTCATTTAGATGGCAATTGGACATAAAAGACTGGATATTGAAGTACAGAGGTAGGATATTTTGGTTTGATTTGTCTAGGCCAGAAGTTGAGGCACCAGTAGTTTTGTTTGTGGTTACTGACTCATCACCCATGGCACGTTGTAGCTCTGATACCATGTTAGACGGCTAACCAACCTGCAAGAACAAGAACACAGAAGGATAAAAAAGGGACTGGAAGGAAATTAGAATACCCAGAAATGAAAGAGCAGTAAATTGTAAAGAAAGAGAAGAGAACAGGAAAAATAGATGTAGAACAGATCGAGAGTATTTGAAGAAATCCCCAACCTATACTTCATGATTACTTCCATGTATTTATATACAATGTGGGCTCAAAGATACAATGAACCCATAACCCAAAGTAATTAATGTATCCTAGTCAGTACATTGAACATAAAAACTAAATACATGAGGAAAGAATTAACCATGTGTAAAATGGTTGTTATCAGTCTGCTGATCCTGGTAGGTGGTGAAAACTTGGGATTTCTTGATTGGAGCGACAGTGTTTCTAGGGATCAATTTGGTCATCACCCCACCAACTGTTTCTTTCAACTCCAAGGGTAAACTCAAAAAGCTCCAAATTAACTGCATTGAAAACTATATATTAGGCATTAGTTATTGAGATATGACATAAAAACAGCCAAGATAAAAATGACATATGGTAACATAGTCTTACATTTGAATTCATCATCACCACCCTCTCCACTCAAAAAGCCTCCATTTACAGCGGCACCATAGGCAACTGCCTCATCGGGGTTCACACCTTTGTTTGGCTCTTTTCCATCAAAGTAGTCCTTGAGGAGCTGTTGAACCTTTGGAATTCTGGTACTTCCACCAATAAGAATAATCTCATCAATCTGGCGCTTCTCCAAACCAGCACCCTCCATGGCCTTCTTCACAGGACCCATGGTCTTTCTGATCAGATCATCGTTCAACTCCTCAAACCTAGCTCGTGTCAATGGCTCAGAGAAATCTGTACCGTCAAAAAGTGACTCGATCTCAACACGGACTTCGTGCTGGTTACTCAATGCTCTCTTGGCACGCTCCGCTTCTCTCCTAAGCTTTCCAAGAGCTCTGTTGTCCTTGCTGATGTCCTTTGCGTGCTTCTTCTTGATCAACTTGATGAGGTACTCCATGATCCTCTGGTCAAAATCCTCACCTGCAACAGAAAAGAAGCCTAGCATATGTAACAACATATTTTCAAAGGTGCTAAAAAGGCTCTCACGGAAAAAATACTAAGGAAAAAAACATAAAATGCATATTACTTAACAAATATCAACAAAGCATGTTATAAGTTAACATAATACATGAAACTAAGTTCTAACATAGTATAAATGATGAAATTCTGAGCTAGTTTATATTCCAAGTAATATAATAAATAGTTAAGCAACCAAAGAAAATAAGGTTTTAAAAAAAATTAAAGAAAAATCCGAAAACAAAATGAAAAAAAAAATCTCAAATCCCAAATTAAAAATATAATAAATAACAAATAAAATGCCTGAAAATGAAAGGAGAATAAACCCTATGTACTGATATAAGATGTAGCAGCAAAGCACATTAGAAAGAAAAAAAAAACCTAAGTAGGGGAAAAAAATAAAATAAACAAAAGAAATTACAAAATCAAGCATAATCTCCCCCAACCAAAAAACCAACCACAGGAAGCAGTTCGCAAGGAGCCAGCGACCACGTCTGTGACACTCCAGCAAGAAAATTACGACGCCGGCGCGTGACGCTGATTCCAGCGTCCTCCGGCAACAGCGAAAGACCAGATGAGTTCGCTAGGTAGAGACAAAGCCATCTGTGCTCTTATATTTCATTAACATTTACTATTGAAGGCTAGATCTCGAATGGAAAATCTCAGATCTAGGTCGGAAGTTAGCGCCTGACTCGCCCAGCTCTCTTCAGGCGACAAACCCTCGCCTCTCGCTTCAGGCGAGTGCCTTTGACAACTATGTCTGCATGCCTCTCAAGAACATCAGGTTCCTGGGTATGACCTCTTAATTATTTTACTTTTGTAAATAAAAAGAATCCTAACACAGGAAACAGAAAAAACACACCTGAATGCACAAACAGTCTCACACATGGACATACCCATTATAGCCAATGGAGGGACAATTAAAAATTAGACAACGTAAATGTTAACTAGATTCTCACCTCCAAGATGGGTGTCTCCATTAGTGGCAAGAACCTGATGTTCGCCAGCGTCAATTTTCAAGATATTAACATCCAATGTCCCACCACCAAGGTCAAAGAAGAGATAGTTCCCAACATCCTTCTCTTCCAATCGATAAGCTAGGGCAGCAGAACTCGACTCATTAATGATCCTTGCAACATTCAATCCTGCAATAACAGCAGCATCCTTGGTAGCCTGCCTTTGGGCATCATTGAAGAATGCTGCAAGATCGAATCAAACAGAAAGAACCATTAAGGACTTGGTAGTAATCACTAAGTTTGGAACATTATTGAAGCTGTAATTTTAGGATTCACTAACCAGGCACTGTAACGACTACATCCTTAATTTTTTTCCCCAGGAACGCTTCAGCTGTCTCCTTGAGCTTGGTTAGAACCATGGAGCTAATCTCTTCAGGACTGAAAACCTTGGTCTCACCATCCTTAATCTACTAATCTACTGAGACCGCCCTTTCAAAGCCCTTGCCCTCCTCTACTAATATCCTTGATTTGTTTGTCCGTTCATCCATTAATCTTAGGCTTAAGGTAAGCTCTCAATTCCCAACCTTTGTATGTTCAATAAAGTGACATTTCCTTCATTATAGTTGTTCTAAACATGTTTAGGAAGAATTCTAGTAAAGTAGAAATCTTCATTTCAACATGTTAAAAATCTGTAAATTCTTAGGGCTGCCATGTTAAGTTATTAATTTGACTTTGAGTAAAGCATGAATGATGTTCTAAATGTGTTTAGGAACAACTATTGTTTAAGAATTCATTTCAATTGTATGTTTAATGAAATCGACTATGCTAGGGTTTCAAACTAGATAATTGGATTATGGATAGGCTAAAGTCATGAATGACTTGGTTATTATGTTCTAATTGAACGAAGAACATAGGAAAGAGTATTGGAATGCATATAGCATTTAATCTCTGTAAGATTGATACTATCGAAATGACTTTTCGGAGTTGAGTTTAGGGAGCTATTGAACAATACCGGTTCCATATTCAATCCCTACGACGTTAGTAGTTCATTAGACTAATATATTAGCTTACGAGACATTGGGATGAATTGAAGTGCATGCTTGATGTATGTACTTATGAGACTCAATGGAGTTCTTATGTGGTTAATATGATTGTGTCAAGATATGCATAATCGAGAGCATGTTGTAGAGTGATGTACCTATTTGACATGTTGAATTCGCTCTTGTCGAATTCCTATTTGATTCCATGATAAGTAAACACCTACTTGTTGAATAAGTTCACTCTTCTCGAACTTGTTCCTTATTTGATTTAAATGACGAGTAAACATCTACTTGGCATTGAATTAGTCCAACTGGCATATTTGGTTGAGTCGATGGTGAGACAATGCATCGTCGTCACGAGTTATGGGATTCATGATAGTGATGGGTTGTCGTACCAAATTTATCACACACCCTTCCACTGTGGGCCACAGTGGGGAAGTCCCGTTGACGTAATTAATAGGTGCGCATTGGCAAGTCTATATGACCAAAGTGTTCTCGACACTTTGATACCCTAAGCACGGGTATCTCTGGCACGATAAAGTTAACATTGTATATTTCAGGAGCTACATAGTGGCACCGGTTCTATAACATATCCTATTTATATATGGTTTACTTTATAACACTTACGTGAAACCAACATGCTACCATGGATATGTGAACTAAGTGTTTATATGAATGAATACTTTGATTGACTTTATATTAATGATGATATTTTGCTATGTATGTTGTATGATGCCATGACATGCATAATTGTTAGCTTACAAAGTCTTTATGACTTACCCCCTCCCTTTTACTGCTTTATATCCGAGCCATCCAGGTCCTTCCCGTTGAGGTGTTGCTAAGTTCGTGCTTGTCCGAGATCGCTCGCGACGAGGTTGTTATAGAGATGTCCTTCTTTTTTTCTCTTTTGAAAGGATGTTGGGTATAGCAAGTCATATAGACTTCGCTTTTGGGAAACTTGAACTTGTTGTCTTTACATTTATAACTCGTAGCCATTGTATTCTATTTTGAGTGCCGACGCATGTACGTCGAGCCTTGTATAGTTTTGTAGTTGGTTCACTATGTTTTAAATCTTCCGCTGAGCACTTGATTAGCTCTTGTTATAAATTGTTTAGTGTTGGGTTCCGGTTGTAAATTCGCCGATGATTTGGTTTACTTGTCCTTAACTGTTATATCAGGTTTAAAAAGTTTTAAAAATTTATGGCCTTTTGGTGCCGAGTCATGTTACGTCTACAATGGTGCGTCACGTTGTTTTCTATAATTGAGTCCTTTCATGAATTGTAGTCCTATTTGGATGACTTGACTCGTGATTTCTCCTCAGAGTTCGGGTCGGGTCGTCACAGTTGGTATTAGAGCTTTATAGGTTAGCTATCGATCAGGATAGGTTCTATGGCCTAGGTTGGATGGTTTTTTGTGTGAATTCTAATGTCGTGTGATTTTTTATAGGTTCATGATGGTGGAGACTAGACATGGTACGAATACCGAAGGTGCTGGTACTAGCCATAGAGGCGTGTTGGTAGAGATGATAGAGAGAATAGGCAGGGTAATATACCTCCACAACAGGAGCAGGTTGACCCTAATGCACTGACGATGGATATGTATTGTTGTATGCTTGCTTTTATGGCTGAGATGGCCCAGGGAGTTCAGCCAGGAGGTGTACCTCTTGCACCACCACCACCACCAGAACCAGAGGCGAGGGCGCCGCCGCCTCGTAATGATGTGCCCGTTGATCCTAGAATGATGAACAATGCTACTCTGAAGAGATTCTTGAAGATGAAACCTCCATCTTTCGAGGGAGAGTCTGACGCTAGTATTACCGAGTTATGGCTTGAGGACCTAGAGAAGATCTTTGCAGCTCTAGACTGCACTAGGGAAGAGAATGTTGTATTAGCGGTGTATAAGCTGAGGGGAGCTGCCAACCATTGGTGGAAAGTCTTGTTTGCTAGTTGTAATCTGAATTGGGTTCCAAGAATGTGGCCTAACTTCGAGAGAGAGTTTAGGGCTTCTTATGTGCCGATCATAGTGAGGCAGAGGAGAGAGAAGGAGTTCTAGGATTTGGAGCAGGGTTCTATGTCAGTGGCTCAGTATTCTTCTAAGTTCACTGAGTTATCGAGGTATTGTGCACATTTTGTACCAGATGAGTCCCAGAGGGTTCTCAAGTTTGTTAAGGGATTGAAGACTGTGCTTAGGAGGTAGCTATCGTCTCTTCAGTTGGCAGATTACCGGGCTGTTGTAGATCATGCCTATGAGATAGGGGGAGATATTAAAGAGTGTAGGCAGAAGCCTTCTATACAGTCTTTACAGCAGCAGCAGTCGTCGCAGTTGACCTCGTAGCATTCTGGGAGAGGTCAGCATTCGAGGAATTGGTCAGGTTATTAGGGCAACCGTCGCAACGGTGGCCAGAGTAGGCATCAGTCAGAGGGGCAGTCTAGGCATTCGTCTGAGAGTCGTGATAGTCATGCTTCATCTTCTCAGGGGCAACAAAGTCAGAAGGTTAATGTAGCGACTTGTTCTTTCTATAATCAACCAGGGCATCCGACTGAGAATTGTTGGGCCAACAATGACAGGTGCTTCTTGTGTGGTGATCCGAACCATCACAGGAAAGATTGTCCTAGGGATGGGGTCAACCAGTCAGTGGGTTCTATTCAGCAATCGGGGTCTAAGAGGGATAATGATTAGGACACAGGCACGTGTATTCGCGCTTGATCAGCATGGTGTTCCAGAGTCTACTTCAGTGATAAGAGGTATTCTCTCAGTTTTAGGTCATAGAGCTTGAGTTCTTATAGATTGGGGGTCTACCCATTCTTATGTCGCATCATATTTCATAGATCATTTATGTGTATTGCCTGCTGAGTTGCCTTATGTGCTTAAGGTGTCTACACCGTTGGGTAATTGTATGTTGGCGTCTGAGGTCTATATGGGTTGTGATGTACTTGTTTGTGATCGGGTTTTGCATGCGGATTTGTTAGTGTTGCCTATCCAGGATTTTGATGTGATATTAGGTATGGATTGGCTTTGTATGTTTACCATGCTTTAGTAGATTGCCATCGCAAGAGAGTCACTTTTGCCATGCTCGGTATTCTGAAGTTTGTATTTACGGATCATGCCATGGGTAGTATATATGTTATATCTGCTTTGCGAGCTAGGAAACTTTTATCGCAAGGGTGTACAGGGTATATTACTTGTGTGCTTGATACTAGCATGTCTACTACTAGTTTAGAAGATGTTCTGGTAGTTAATGAATTTTCGGATGTCTTTTCGACTGATTGTGTTTTACCTCCCGACCGAGAGTTAGAGTTTTTCAATGAGTTGTTGCCAGGAACTTCGCCTATTTCTAGAGCACCTTATAGAATGGATCGAGTTGAGTTGAGAGAGTTGAAGGAATAGTTGCAGGAACTTCTTGATAGGGAGTTTATTAAACCGAGTGTGTCTCAGTGAAGTGCACCAGTGTTATTTGTGAAGAAGAAAGATGGTAATTTGTGGTTGTGCATAGACTATTGTCAGTTTAACCAGGTTACTATAAAGAACAAGTATCCCTTACCTCACATTGATGATCTCTTTAATCAACTTCAAGGGTCAATTGTGTATTCCAAGCTAGACTTGAGGAGTGGCTATCACTAAATGAGAGTTCGGGTGGAGGATGTCCCGAAGACAGCCTTTCGTACGCGTTATGGCCATTATGATTTTGTTGTGATGTCGTTTGGTTTAACTAACGCACCTACAATTTTTATGGACTTGATGAATCTGGTTTCTCATGAGTATCTTGATTGCTTTGTGGTTGTGTTTATTGACGATATCCTCATGTACTCGAAGTCACGAGAAGAGCATAAGAATCATTTGAGAGAGGTTCTTTCTGTGTCGCGTAAGAAATAATTTTTTGCTAAGTTTAGCAAGTGTGCGTTTTGGATAGAACATGTTGCTTTTCTTGGGCAAGTTGTGTCTAGTAATGGTATCGCGGTGGATCCATCCAAGGTTGAGGCTATTACCAAGTGGACGACTCCTAGTACGATGACCGAAGTTCATAGTTTCTTGGGCTTGGCGGGTTATTTCCGTAGGTTCATTGAGGGATTTTCCAAGATCGCTACTCCTATGACCAATTTGACTCAGAAGAAGTCTACATTTATTTGGAGTGACAAGTACGAGGCTAGTTTCCAGGAATTGAACAAGAGATTGACTACAGCTCCTATTTTAGCATTGCCTAGTGGTTGTGATAACTTCGTGGTTTATAGTGATGCTTCGTTAGAAGGCTTGGGTTGTGTGCTTATGCAGAATGGGAAGGTTATTGCTTATGCTTCTAGGAAGTTGTCACCATACGAGCAGAATTATCCGACACATGATCTTGAGTTAGCAGCTATTATCTTTGCGCTTCACAAGTGGAAACACTATCTTTATAGAGCTAAGTTTGAGGTATATATGGATCATAAGAGTTTGAAATACCTTTTCTCACAAAAGGAGTTGAATATGAGACATAGGCGACGGATGGAAAAGCTTAAGGATCACGATTGCACTATTTTATACCATCCAGGGAAAGCGAATGTAGTTGCGGATGCTTTGAGTAGGAGATCCTACATGTCTTGTTTGATGATGAGAGAATGGAAGATGCTTGAGGATGTCCGTGAATGGAGTCTTGTTGTGAGTGAGCATAGTGTTCTCTTTGCTAGTGTTCGTGCTACACCAGTTTTATTTGGGTTGATCAAGGAAGCTCAAGCTACTGATCCGGGTTTGAAGAAGATTATCGATGGATTGGGTGGAATAATACACTCAACTTCGCGATAAACAGTGATGGGATCTTGACATTTCAGAATAGGGTTTGTATTCCTTCTTCCAGTGGAGTGAAATGTATGGTTCTTGATGAGGCTCATAAGGCCAAGTATACGATACATCCGGGGTGCACTAAGATGTACCGTGACCGGAAGAGGCAGTTTTGATGGAATGGTATGAAGAATAAGATAGCTGAGTGTGTTTCTAGATGTTTGACGTGTCAACAAGTTAAGGCTGAGCACCAGAGACCTGCCAGTTTACTTCAGCCACTTGAGATTCTGAAGTGGAAGTGGGAGCATATTACCATGGATTTCGTTACAGGGTTGCCATGTACTCGTAAAGGCTTTGATGCAGTTTGGGTTGCTGTTGATAGGTTAACTAAATCTTCTCATTTTATTCCTATTGCGATTACTTACAGTTTGAGTTAGTTGGAAGCATTGTACATTCGGGAGATTATGAGGCTACACGGTGTTTCGGTTAGCATTGTATCAGATAGGGATCCTAGGTTCGCTTATAGGTTTTGGCATTCACGCTGGGTCATGGGGCAACCAGGGAGAGCGGCTGCAGGTCATCCAAGGGAAACGGGGCACGGGCTGTGAGGAGAAGTGGGCTGGAAGGGTGGCAAGTGGGCCGGTTGGAGGAGGCAGAACGCGGGCAGGATCCGATCCGGCAGCAGGGACACACAGGTCATCCGTTTGGTGGAGAGTGGCCAGTGGCAAAGGCGGGGATCGGCAATGACAGGAGCCACTTTCCAGCATTGGTGCCGGTCTCCCCTGTATTTTAGAGACTTACTTCGGTGCCCCTGCCTTCTAGAATGCGGCTGCCGAAGACCCTCTGCTCCCAGGCTTTGCAACTAAGTCCTCCATTAGCCTCGTTAGCCTCCGTTAGGACTGCTTTGCCTTGAAACTCTTAACGGACCCTAACGACAAGTATCAAAACTTAACATTGAAGCCTGGAATTGCCTCAATTTGCATGTATTGAGCCATAAAACCTCGAATATCTTTGAGATACCTACATGAAGCACAAAATACATAAAATTAGTATCTCAAATGCAATTAATTATTAACTAAAGCTCAAACCAGTCAATAAAATTTCGAAAAATAATGAAAATAAAAGGAAAATTACAAGCTTATCAACACCCCCAAACTTAAGCTTTGATCGTCCCGAGCAAAGAAAAATATGGATTATGGAGAAGCTCGAGAACAAGATGGAATGAAGAAGACACTCAATCAAGATCCCACATGCATTACCATGAAAGAAATCAAACTCAAGATTATAAAAATGCATAACCAAGGTATGATGTTATTTCAATGTTGGCAAACTTTCCTCAAACACTTACTTAAAACATGAAACACAAACCCATGACTAAATAACATTTCTCTAGCTAGGATTGAACGTTCAATGAGATACCAAGCATGAGTCATCAAACCGAAAGAGATATGCTTCACAAGGCAATAACTCATGGCATGACAATATCAATAGGACTTTTGCAAAGCTTGTAATTTTAGGCCAAGGTTGAGCTACAAATGAAGGGAAGGATATCAAGACAAGAGAACACAAGTGAAGCCTTCAAAATCACATTCAAGTCTAGCTTCATGAAAGAACATAGTCCATCATAACTCACCATTTTTCTCAACAACCCCCAATCTTAGATCTTTTTTTATATATATATCAAGAACTTGGGACTGAGAGTGTATCAAACTACCACAAATGATTTTACATCCCACAATTCCCCTTTTTGAATGACTTTAGAGCGCAAATGGTTCACAATTTTGGTTTGCCCTTCACTTTTGATTTTTTTTTTTTTTTGTACAAGGGCCCCTTTTTACAAGATAAACAACCCCCAACTCATTAACCAATATTTAAACCACACCACACCAATACATGAAGAACAACATTTCTATGAAGCTCACATTCCCTCCAAGACATAAAGTTATAAATTCATTTCACAAAGTGCTCTCTCAAAGGGGTAGATAAAGTGTATAGGCTCATGGGATAAGTCAATGTGGGTGATCAAAATGAAGGTGAATGGGGGTCATTATGTGCTTTTGCACACACCATTCTTTCAATAAGGCTCAAATGGGAATCTAGGGATTTAATATGAACATGGGTAGGTCGATATGGCACAAACGAGTCAAACATGGCCTATATCATGCTATTGTCATACTCACAAGCCAAGCTATTCATTAATCTCGAAATCATCTAACGGCATCAAAACTCACAACAAGGTACTCAAAACACATGCACAACCAAAGCTAGAGCTTAGCTTAAAAATTATCAAGAGATCCACATATGGGCACTATTTAACATGAATGAAGGAAAGCTAGCACAAAAATCACAAAATATCCTCGACTATGCATGCAATAATATCAAGACCGAATCCAAGAAAATAACGCACATACAACTCAATGAGCGCCAAAGTGATGAGATGAATGATCAAATCATAATTAATGGGGTCCAACTAGCTTGAAATTTTCTAAAAGTTTTCAAAATTTTCTCAAAAATCGAGGGCAAAAATAAGACCACAACCCCATCCCCAAACTTAGAACCGAATATTGCCCTCAATGTTCATGATCATAAAAATGCATATAAAGGGGGGAGAAAAGAGAAGAGAAAACTCCCTCAAAGTCGGTTCACTTAAAGTCCAAGCCATAAATACTTCACTCCCTGAATCTCCGCGAGTCAACTCCAAACTTCGAGAATTGCTCAACCCCTACATCAAATCAAGCTCAAAAGAAATGTATGAGAGCAATTATAATGTAAATAAAATTAAAATAAAGAGAAAATATTTTTGGTGTGCGGACTCTATGTACACCTCCCTACAAACCCACAAACATGGGAGGGCTTCGAAAAGAGACTAAAAATACAAGACATATAAATACAAAAGAAATAAAAGAAACCAATTTTTCGCCTACGGAGGCACCGGTTCATTTAGAAACGCGCACATGTCATTCCCATAAAATCTATGACCAATGAAGTGCTTTAATTGAAATCCTTTAAGCTTGAACACCTCCTTAGTTTTCGACTCCCAAAAAATAGGCCATTTGAACATGTCGGCAATAGGAAATATGACACCCAACTCATATAAGTGTATGAACTCTTCTTGATGCTCGAGAGGCAGGTGGAAATAAGAAATTTGAGCCTCAATGCTCGGTGGGGTGAAATGAGGGAACGATTCCTTGAAGGTTTCATTTGTGCCAAAAGAATCATCCTGTGACGACCCGACCCGGATCTCAATACGAGATCCCAAGGTCGTGCCATCAGGACAAACCAAGAGACAGACAAGCACCTGCTAAGCATAATGGTGCGAGTCAAAAGACGAGCCAACAAGCTCAAAACAGGAAGGTAAAGCCATAACGGCAATACAGGAAAATCAAAACCTAAAACCTACGGAAGCAAAACCATAATGGGACCCGAGCTATCAAGCTCCTGAATGAAAACCACCAAAGAGATAGTAAATCTCTCGGCCCAAAAAATTCGACGCGCGTGACGCAACATTAGACACGCACAACAAACCATCGGCAACCAAGGCCGGCAACAGACAGAATCCCAACCTGATAAACAACACTCAACGGCTATTACATGCCGGAGGAACAATTCACTATAACCATCTAATCAATGCTAAACCACCAACCAAATCTCTCGACTAAAACTGTCGGAGGTGGAAACAACAATAAACCACAACTACAATAAACGAGCCATACATGCTCGAAACAACAAAGGAAATAAATACTAAGGGTACAAATGCTCGGCAATACGACCGGCTCCCAAATACACAACCATAATATAACACTATGATCTACCCAAGTAAAGTCTACATAACTTTACAATCGAGCCTCACAATAAATACAACATAATAATAAATAACTCCAAGCTTTTGACTTGGAAAACCACCTGCTAAAAGTCGTTATCCGAAGCCGCTGCGCGTACTAACGGGATCACTGCACACACTAGGGAAAACAATCACACGGAGTGAGTCATAATGACCCAGTAAGTTTCTAAATGCAACTATATGGCATATTATGTCATGGCATGGCATAAATGCACAATCATATAAAATCATGGTATCATGCTAGTATACCATCATAAAACATGTACTTAATTTTTAAAGCACATAAACTCACATAAATCAAATAGCATATTATTTTCCATATACATGCTCATAAATAATCATGTGTAACAGTAAACGTAAATCGAACCGTTACAATCAAATCCGGGTTCAAAACCCAACCAACTTACCATGAGATCAAATCTCAAACCAAGATCCGGGCTCAATTCCCAATCGATCATACCCAGGGTTCGTCCCCCAATAATCACAACTCATCGATTTCCTTTAATGAGTACTCGTTACATTCATCCGATCCGGATGAGAAATGAGAGCTCGATGTCTAGCTAGATGGCATAACTCGAGATCACATCCCACTATTGGCCAAATAGTGAGGAGTAAAGGAACCAATGCAACGATTCATAGCGATTGTTTCCAAAGACTATGAATCGTCCCATTGCCGACACAACAACCAAACCCGCCAGCTGGACTTTAAACCAAACCATCAAGTAAATATTTACTTGCATAAACCAATGAGACCAAATTCATAATTATCGGACTCATTAAACCATGTAAGACATAATGCTCTACAACAACCTCATAAACCATGCACATAATTGCATATAACCACGTAGGACATAATGCTCTCACGAAAACTCATAAACCATGCATATATTTGCATATAAACAAGTAGGCATCTTGCTCCATGAAATTCCACAACTCATGCACATATTTGCATATAATCAAGTAGGACATAATGCTCTACCAAGTATCAAGAACAATGCATATATTTGCATATAACCAATGTGTTTAACTAACTTACAAGTTTAGTTCAAAACTACGTATTGAGGTACTTATTAGTCCTCAAGTCATCAACCAGATCAAGTATAGCTTATTAGCTTAATAAAATATAATATGAGGTCTTCCCAAATCCTCAACTCAAATCAAACCAAAGACTACCACGCTAGTCTCAAAATATCCACAATTCAAGACTTATTATTTTCAGTCTCTATTTTAAGTACACGGACTCAATCATAGTCCTAATCGTCATACATGATCAATAACACCAACCTCATACTCAAAACATCATGACTACTCCGTAGTCACTTCTCACAAGTGCTTTTATAAGCACGCAACCAAAATCCTTAAGAAGAGAATTCTTTCTTAATCTTCTCTTAAATATTCTTGTGACCTTATATGGGTCTCCATTATCCCATGCTCTAACAAGCATGCTTAAAATATATTTCTAGTTCATCTCCATAACATAAGTGTCGCCATAGGACACAACCAAAAACCCGGTGTGCACAAACATAACCCAAACAAACCCAAACATTGTAGGGTTTCAACCCAAGGCTCTTTATCATTTTATTGGCCTTATAACGACTCGTTGAGTCTTACTAACACATTTCATTATTTATGTGTTTTACAAATTCACCCGTAATAATTCCTTAAAGTTTGTAACCAAATCCCAATAGTCATTCGGGCTTAATTCCCAAGACTAAAAATCCACAAAACACATCACAATCACCAACCATTTAAAATTTGGAAGTTATATGCTTCACTTCACTAATCAAATGAAATCCAAGCGTCGTAGGATTTCGACTCAAGTTCATTTAGCACTTAATTGAACTTATAATGACTCTGTTGAGTCCAATCTACCCTTTCTAAAATTTTAGGGCATAGAAGCCATGAGTCTCAATATCTTCTATGTTCATAACCATCATCAATAGGCATCTCCCCATGTTCATTAAACTCACATAAACCCCACAAATCACTTAACAATGCAACTTAGAACAAATTGGCCATCTTGTGCATAAATTCATTCAAGTCACCTTACCAATCATAATTTCCAATTCATGATTAAATCATACCACATGGTTTAATATACTCTAATAAGAATATAAAACATAGTAATCAAGCTCACATCAATAATTTTGCAAGCTAAACCAAATTTGGGCAAAACACCCTCCAAGTATCTCTACCAAATCAACCTCAATACTCATAGACAATCAACATAACCAAGTTCAATAGACCATTAAACACTTGAATTTCATATAAATCAAGGTCTCACATAGGTCCAACCAAGCTCTATCATCAATTAGAAACCTAGGGTTCATGGCATCTTCTACAAACCCTAACAATGGCTTCCATTGACCTCAGCTCACATAGCACAAATGATTGTTTCCCTAGGGTCAATGGAGCCCAAAAGAAGAGAAAGAGAGGTAGAAACTTACCTTGATTCAGCCCCTACAAGTCAAAATCCCGAAATCCTTGGAGGTGGGTGTTGTTCTCTTCAATCCCCTCTTCAAAACTATGGTGTAGCTTGAGAAATGAAGCTCTCAAGCTAAGGAATCCATGGATGGACCTTCAAGAACCCTAGAAATCCCTTCTTTAAGCCTCCATGAGAGTCTCCCACGTTTTTTAGAAGTTGTAGGCAGAAAATGGGAGGTTTAATGAAGTGTTGGTGGTTTATATATGATAGAAACTAAATGGGTGTGGTTTAGATTAGTGGGGTTGTTTCCCTTTAATTAACCACCTTAATCTACCTCCAAACCTCAATTAGATGCTTAAGATATACCCTAAGGTAGTTAGGATAGTTTAGGAGTGGGTTAGGATGGGTTTGGGTAGGGGTAGGTTAGGCAAATTGCAAAAACTAGCAAAAAATCCCGTAACAGGGAATGGGCACCATGCGGTCGCATGGTGGCCCTAGGATGCGAGCGCTTTGCTCCCTAAAACAGCTTCTCAAATTTTCTTGTTTCCTTGCTCGGTTTCGGTCGTTCCCGCATGCATCCTCGAGCCTTAAAGCTTCGAAATGGCTCACAATTGAACCCTTAAAGTCCTCAAACATTAAACTAATCAATCTAAGTCTCAAACCAATTTTAAATTAGGTCTAGACTCCCATAAACAACACCCGAAACAACCCGGGGCAAAACCGACGCAAGACGCAACAACTTGCTATCTAAACGTCGAATGAGACCGCAAACTGACGGGTAATAACCCATGATTATAAGCACCTATAAGGGCTACAAAATAGGCCTAAATACCTCTCAAATAATAAACAACAGATAGGAGAAATAAGCTCCCGAAAGACGAGACGTTCGCCCGGCTCAATCTCAAACTACGCGATAAGGAGAATTACTATTCTCGAGGCGTCAAAACTTCCCGAGACTTATGGAATACATCCAATTAGAAGTCTAACACATCTAAACATGTTATTTAATCATCATGTAAAGATCTGGGACCAAATCGAGGTCCAGAACACAAAACCCGAATAAGCTCTCAATCGAGTCGCATTTCGATTATCGTCGGGTTACGACTTTTGACTTTAACAAGTCAACCACTATATGACATTTCTTAGAAGTGTTTTAGTCCTAATGTGATCTCTCATACACATTTAGACTCTCTCACAAACCAAACGAGCAATCAACGAAAGAGGAAATGCGAGCTTTGCACGCAATTCAAGCTAACCGGGAATCGGGATCTTACACATCCTCTTCAAAAATGCTTGGACGCTCTATCTCATTACTAACACACTCTTCAAGGGTGGGAGAACTCGACATAGGGTGGGAAGCATGATTGATCACTTCACACTCACAAGCTTCCATACTTTGATCTTCCACCGTGACATGGATATAAGATTGAGGCGCTTCCAAGTGAGGTTGTCCCAAGATACTCGAAATTCCACTCTCATTAGTGAGAGAGAGAGAGATCATTGCAAAGCTCCATTTCCATTGGGTTTTCCTCGACATTGATCTGAAGGTCTTCTTGAGGCGCTTCATCAAGGGCAATACTGAATTCCCGCATTGTAGCTTCCCAATTGTGAGGAGGGACTCGGAGCTTAATGGCTTCTATCAACATGGAAACTTAAGCCTTTAGGCTTTGAATTGTTTCTTCTTCAGTGAGCAAGCATCTCTCAACTTCCCAAGGGTAATTGTTGCTCACAAAATTTGGATCAAAGGGGTGATGATGGGGGTCTTCATGATGAAAGTGAGAGGAAGAAGCATAAGAATTCAACTTCATCCCAAATGCACACGGATATGGAAAATTATTTCCATAACAATTCTCACAAATTAAGCTCGGGTGGGGCGGAGTATAATTCATAGCCTCGGTTGACGCCATCTCATTCTCATAAATTCCCCGCATTCCATTCCATGCCCTTTGATCAAAGTCCCAATTGACATTGTTCCAAGTCATCGCTTCAAGCTAGCTACAAGAACACTCACTAAACAAACAAGATCAAATACAACTACTCTAAAAGAAAGCAAAAAACTAACTACAACTAAATTTAAGCAAATAGAGAAAAAAGAAAAAAATGCTTAAATTAAAATTAGGCAAGCTTGGTATTAATATCAAGATAAATTCTAGAAAACTATCCCCGACAACGGCGCCAAAAACTTGATGAGCGCGAACACAACACGAGAAAGATTATCCGGTCGTATCAAGTAATAAAGTTTGTAAGTACGAGTCAATCCCAAGAGGATAGAGCTAGAAATAAATCCTAAGTACTAAAATTGGGCACACCAAATTTTATCTAAGCTAATGAAAATATGATTCAAAATAAATATAAAATAAATAAAATAAAAGCAAGAAAGTAAACTAAATTAACGCGATGATGAAACGGCGG
Source organism: Codonopsis lanceolata (assembly GCA_013146195.2). Taxonomy (NCBI): domain Eukaryota; kingdom Viridiplantae; phylum Streptophyta; class Magnoliopsida; order Asterales; family Campanulaceae; genus Codonopsis; species Codonopsis lanceolata. The sequence continues at coordinate 104,853,179 of CM028377.1, read as the reverse complement.
CGACATCAAATCAAGGTTAAAAAGTAGGATTGCGATATTTCTAGTTTAGTCAATGTTTAATTTAGCTCTTTATATTTTTCTTAACTCAAATTTTTGGTAGTCGGGTGCACACTAATATTTGCTACGAGCTTTCGCTACGTATAGCAAACCTAGCTATCACTCATCCTTGCTACGGGCTCATATCATCGCAACACATAACATAGGGGAGAAAATAACAGCATGGTAGATCAAGCACCTAATGACTATCTACGGCCTTCGACAATCGGTGTACTTTAGAGACATAAACAATTATCACAATTTTTGAAATAATAGGAATGACTTTTGCTTCGTATCCTATCATTCTAGGGTTCATTTAATGATTAATGACTTCGTTAAAAGCATTAAGCACACAATGATAATGACCAAAAAATATGAGTAATACTTCATATAGAGAAAAATTAAATTAAAACATCACATTCAACATAGATAATAATCACAATCCAAAAATATAATTAGCTCATCATCAAGATATCAAGATAAATGTAAAGTTTCTCCAAAAATTACAACAATATAAGAAATAATAAAGTGGAAGAATTAAACCAATTGAAGTTTAAATTTTTGGTTGACTTCACTTAATCTTGCTCCCTTAACCCTTGATTTGATGCTTCAAGCCTTCAAAATGGATGCATTTTTAATTTGGGTGAAGAGGTGGAGAAGTGGATAAATGGAATTGGGAAGAGTTTTAGGGCTGCTGCCCTAAAACTGGTGGCTGCTTCATTAAAATGGTCGGGTGGAATGGATAAAAACAAAGGGAAAATCAGAGGAGGGCTGCCAGGGGAAAAATGGGAAGAGCAAGGGAGATTTAGGGGCAATTTGGGAGAAGAAAAGGGGGGCTGGGTCACGCTGGGCCATGGGGTAACCAAGGAGAGGGGCCGCGGGTCATCCAAGGGAAATGAGGCGCGAGCTGTGAGGTGAAGTGGGTTGGAAGGGTGGCAGGTGGGCCGGTTGGAGTAAGCAGTACGCGGGCAGGATCCGATCCGGTAGTAGGGACACGCGGGTCATCCGCTTGGTGGAGAGAATGACGCGTGGCAGAGCTGGGGATCGACATCGCAACAGGGAGCCACTTTCTAGCATTGGCGTCGGCCTTTCCTGTATTTTAGGGACTTACTTCGGTGCCCCTACCTTCTAGAATGCGGCTGTCGAAGACCCTCTGCTCCCAGACTTTGCAACTAAGTCCTCCGTTAGCCTCGTTAGCCTCCGTTAGGACTGCTTTACCTAGAAACTCTTAACGGACCCTAACAACAAGTATCAAATCTTAACATTGAAGCCCAGAATTGCCTCCATTTGCACGTATTGAGCCATAAAATCTCAAATATCTTTGAGATACCTACATGAAGCACAAAATACATAAAAATAGTATCTCAAATGCAATTAATTATTAACTAAAGCTCAAACTTGTCAATAAAATTCTGAAAAATAATGAAAATAAAAGGAAAATTACAAGTTTATCAGGATCCTAGGTTCACTTCTAGGTTTTGGCATTCTTTGCAGGAGGCTTTGGGTACGAAGCTGAACTTCAGTACTGTTTTTCATCCATAGTCGGGTGGTCAGTCCGGGAGATTGATTCAGATTTTAGAGGACATGTTACGTGCATGTGCTATGGATTTCAAGAGTAGTTGGGATTCATATCTACCATTGGCCGAGTTTACGTATAATAACAGTTATCAATCGAGCATTGGGATGGCTCCTTATGAGGATTTGTATGGGCGTAAGTGTCGTTCACCGATTTGTTGGGATGAGGTTGGTGAAGCTAAGTTATGGGGTTCGGAGATGGTACAACAGTCGACTGAGAGTGTGAAACTGATCAGAGACAAATTGCTTACAACTCAGAGTAGACATAAAAGTTATGCTGACAATCAGAGACGAGATCTTGAGTTTCAGGTTGGTGACTATGTGTTTTTGAAAGTATCACCCCGACGCAGTACTAAGCGGTTTGGGAAGAAAGGAAAACTTTCATCGAGATTCATTGGTCCACTTGAGATCTTAAAGAGGATTGGCTCTTTGGATTATCGGCTTGCGTTACCACCGTCTACATCAGGTATACATGATGTATTTCACATTTTGATGCTTCGTAAGTATTGACGAATCACATGTTCTTGGTTATGATGAGATTACCTTTGAACCCAATCTATCTTACGTTAAGAAGCCGGTGAGGATTCTTGATACCAAAGAGCAAGTCTTGATGACTAAGCGGATTCCGTTAGTGAAGGTCTTGTGGAAGAATCATAATATTGAGGAAGCCACGTGGGAGACTGAGCTTGATATGAGGGAGAAATACCCTTACTTGTTCGAGATGACTAGTATAAATTTAAAGACTAAATTCCTTTAAGTGGGGGAGGATGTGAGAACATAAACCCATTACGTGTATAACATCATTGTAACTTGCTTATCATATGCCTTACCATGTTAGGGAGTTCATATTGTTCATGCCACACTTGCATTAGGTTGATTACGATCAAAGTCGCTTGTATGCCTTATATGTGTTGCATGCTTTGTCGTTAATGCTTCAAGTATTTACCTTAGCATGATAGCACTTAACTAAGTCCCATTGGAGTCTTAGTACCTTTATTGTATATCTTATAACCTTAATCTTGTTCACTGTATGCTTGGTTGAGAGTTTAGAGGAATTGTTGCTTCGTTTGTTCTTTTGAATCTTAGGGTTTCTTGGGATTGCCTTCGTTGGTTGTATTGCTTGTGTTTTCAACATGTGAGAAGTTGATTTGAGTTCTATACTAAGTGTACTAGTCATATTCATGTTTAAATCATCCTTGTTCATCTTCAAGTTATCTTAGTTTGATTTGTATTTGATTCGCGATTGATTCGTATGACATTCGTCGCATGTTGTGAGCCTTGTTTTCACTTGTTTCGAATGTTGTTCGGGAATGTTTCCAACTTATTTTGAGTTGGGTTACACCTTAAAATGATTGTCCATGAATTTGAGACCATTTAGAACAAGTTTTAAGCCACTTTGAGACTTGAACCACGCGCTCGCATTGGTTTTTGAACATGGGCCCGCGTGACAGTGCTGAGAGCACCAGCCTTGAAAATCTGGACCATGCGCTCGCATGGTCCATAAGTGAAGCAACCGCTTTATCCATAAATCACACCTACGGGATTTTTTGAGTGTTTTGGTTGTTGTCCCCTTTGCCCTTGACCCTTGGTCAACCTATTTGGTCTAGCATACACTTGTTAACTCAAGTCACACCCTTGCTAGCCTTTGGATGGTTATTTAATCAAAGGCTTCCATGTATTGACCAATTAGAAGCCTTATAAACCACCTTCACTTGGATTATGGATTTTTTTGCACCTATTTAATTCCCTTGACAGCCTCCATTGTCTTCAACCTTACATTTTCTGGACTTAGAAGCAATAGAGAGTTTGTGAAGCCTCCCTTCTTATGTGATCATTTTCCGGAGCTTCGGTAACCCGATTGGCGATCCGAGACAGCCCTTTCAAAGCCTTTTCCCTCCTTTACAAATATCCTTGATTTGTTTGTGCTTTCATCCATTAATCTTAGGCTTAAGGTAAGCTCTCAATTCCCAGCCTTTGTATGTTCAATAAAATGACATGATTCCTTCATTATAGTTGTTCTAAACATGCTTAGGAAAACTTCTAGTAAAGTATAAACATTCATTTCAACCTGTTAAAAATATGTAAATTCTTGGGATTTCCATGTTAAGTTATTAATTTGACTTTGAATAAAGCATGAATTGTGTTCTAAATGTGCTTAGGAACAACTCTTGTGAAAGAATTCCTTTCATTTGTATGTTTAATGGAATCAACTATGCTAGGGTTTCAAACTAGAGAATTGGATTATGGATAGGCTAAAGTCATGAATGACATGGTTATTTTGTTCTAATTGAACGGAGAATATAGAAAAGAGTATTGGAATGCATATGTCATTTATTCTCTTTAAGGTTGATATTATAGAAATGACTCATCGGAGTTGAGTTTAGCGAGCTATTGAACAATATCGGCGCCACTTTCAATCCCTACGACGTTTGTAGTTCGTTAGACTAATATAGTAGCTTACGAGACATTGGGATGAATTGAAGTGCATGCTTGATGTATGTACTTATGAGACTCAATGGAGTTCTTATGTGGTTTATATGATTGTGTCAAGATATTCATAATCGAGAGCATGTTGTAAAGTGATGTACGTATTTGACATGTTGAATTCACTCTTGTCGAATTCCTATTTGATTCCATGATAAGTAAACACCTACTTGTTGAATGAGTTCGCTCTTTTTGAACTTGTTCCTTATTTGGTTTAAATGACGAATAAACATCTATTTGGCATTACATTAGTCCAGCTGGCATATTTGGTTGAGTCGATGGTGAGACAATGCATCACCGTCACGAGTTATGGGATTTGTGATAGTGATGGGTGGGTTGTCATACCGGATTTATCACACACCCCTCCTCTGTGAGCCGTAGTGGGGAAGTAGCCCCTTTGACATAATCAATAGGAGCACATTGACATGTCTATATGACCGAGGTGTTCTCAACACTTTGATACCCCAAGCACGGGTATCTCTGGCACGATAAAGTTAACGTTGTGGATTTTGCAGGAGCTACATAGCGGAACCGGTTCTATAAGATATCCTCTTTATATGTGGTTTACTTTATAGTACTTATGTGAAACCAACATGCTACCATGGATATATGAACTAAGTGTTTATATAAATGAATGCTTTGATTGACTTGATATTAATGATGATATCTTGCTATCTTGTTATGTATGTTGTAATGCCATGACATGCATAATTGTTAGCTTACAAAGTCTTTATGACTTACCCCCTCATTTTTACTGTTTTAGATCCAAGACAACCAGGTCCTTCCCATTGAGGTGTTGCTGAGTTTTTGTTTGTCCGAGATCGCTCGCGACGAGGTTGTTATAGAGATGTCCTTCTTTTGTTCTCTTTTGAAAGGACGTTGGATATAGCAAGTCATGTAGACTTCGCTTTTGGGAAACTTGAACTTGTTGTCTTTACGTGCGGATAGGGGTGCGCGTACATGCGGATACGGTGACATCCACTGCTCTTGTTCCACCCTCCCTTTTCTAGGGGAAGACGAAATCAAAAGTACGAAAGGAGTGCTGTCAGAATAGCGCGTTTGAATGCGTCTCGGTTGCCTTTAGTGGATTTTTGATCCAATATGGGAGCTTTGGGTTTTCTATGTCAAGTTATCCCTTTTTTAGGGGATACCAGGATATAGGAATGCATCACCCTTCCATTCTCATTTTCCCTTTTTTAGGGGAAAGCAGGAAATCGCAAGGAAGGAATGTTGTGGCGCCCCCACTATGGATTTAATGAAAATAGCCTTATGGCCTATTTCGGATCACTATGGGTGCTTTGGGTTTTTTACATCAAGTTATCCCTTGTTTAGGGGATACCAGGATATATGAATGCATCACCTTTCCATTCTCATTCTCCCTTTTTTAGGAAAAAACGGAAAAGTGCAAGAAAAGATGTTGCAAGGCCCCACTGGATCCAAAATGTTTTAGAGTCGCTATCTTTATTTTAAGGAATAAATAAAGCAAAACCAAAAAAGAAAACCAGAGATAATAAAAAACGGGTTCGGAGGCTAAGTTACGAGTTGGGAAGGTGCTAGGCACCCAACTCGCCCTTTCGGTCTCAAAACAATTTTTGGCTAAAGTATGCCTTTTGTTATATTTATTTAACTGATAAATAAAGCATTAACTACCTACAAATACATCCATTTGTCTACATTATTTACAGACTTGCAACTGTCTCTTTACAAATAAGTACAAATATATTTGAAAATATTTGGCCATAATAACGGCTATTTTTAGTGCTATTTCCTAACTTAATTCGGGTAGCACAACTGCTTATATATCTACATTGGGCCGGATTGAAAATAGCACTTTTTATAAAATATGAAATTTAAAACTTACCTACTAACGGGTTAGGGTGTGCTCGTTCTGTCCTTCAGGGAGAGGGAATCTTTTTTATTGTTGTGTGTGTTGTGAAGATTCGGGCAAAATGACTGCTTCCGAAAGTTACTTTTGGCCTCGGGATTTGGGCAGAGTAACTGTTTGTGTTTGGTTGTTTGTTGGCTTGAGGTAGGCCGAAATCTGCGTAATAACGGCTTATTTCGCCGATGGCATTTTAAATCGGGCAGAGCAACCGCTTTTTCCACGATTTTTGGACCGGGGAAATAGGGTGGATACCTAGCTGGGGGGCTAAGGCTCACTTCTAACGGTTGGTTTTGTGTTTGGAGGAGATTTGGCAGGGTTTCGAGGCTTTGAGGTGATCGCTCACTATCTCACTTCGCTCTCTATTTCTTCAGCGTAACGAGGACGCAGAGAATTTTTATGGATGAAATGGTGTGTTGAAGGCGGACCCCAAAGCCTCTATTTATAGGCTTGAACAGGGACATCGAAGGAATTAAAATTCCTTCATTATGCATCAACAGTTTGGGGCACCTGCTTAATTTTGACAGTCTAAAGACTTTTCCCTCGAACAAAGGGATTCTTTCTCCGCAGTATAGACGAACGTATTCCACCTCGCCTTTCGACTTCCCGAGATCGATCGATCCTGTGCGAAGGGCCTATACTCTTTTTCGATCCACCATTCGAAATGGTCTAGGTCGAGCATTTGAAAATAATAAATCACCCAGTATTTTTTTTTTTGACTTGCGCATTTTTTTTTTGACTTGCACATTTTTTTTTTGACTTGCAAATTTCTTTTTTGACTTGCGCACATTTTTTTTTTGACTGGGGCTGACCCACAATTTAAAATGCAAAAATCGTTCGGTCTTTGAAGTGTCCTGAGAATTTATATGCAGTCTAACGTTGACTTATGCAGGGGGTAGGCTGGCCATGGTGTAGGGTAGCAATTCGGAATATATTTATATGCATGTGCGCATGTGTGCGGTATCTAAAAAGCAAAAAAAGTTAACAAATATAGCCCGTCTTGCTGTCATTTATGGATTTTCTCGGCTTTTTAGTTTGTGCGCGAGCAAACAAGCATACCATCAAGAAATAGAAAGAAAAGTGGGGAATCTATCTATTCTTATTAATTACAAATGTGTCCTATGTCCCAAAAATAAAATGACAAAATGAATGCATATATGTGTATATATATTTATTTATTTATTTATTTATTTTTTGCGGAATGAAAATAAAGCAGAATAAAGTAATAAATAGGGCTGAAAATGAAGCGATATTAAAAATAAAGCCCCAACCCTTTTGTTGTGTTGCCTTAAATTATTGCACATAAAATATACAAGACACACACACACACACACACACACACACACACACACACACACACACACACACATATATATATATATATATATATATATATATATATATATATATATTTATTTATTTATTTATTTATTTATTATTATTTTTTTTTGCAAATTTTTTTTTTTGAAAAATACGAATATTTTCAAGTATATCCGTAACAGTGATTGGAAAGAAACTGCTGCAAGATGGAGGATCATATCCACAAATATAAACACAGATGTTAAAGGAATGCAATATTCAAGTGTTTAAATTAATATAACAAACATACTTTTAGCCGAAACAAAAGAAAAAAGTTTTGGTTATCGAAGTCTAGCCCTCCATTTTTATTTAAAATAAAACGATCTCCCCACAGAAGTCGCCACCGTGGGTTCCTCGAACGTGGCTCGCCCGCGCTTCTTGGATAGGGGTGCGCCGCACGTGCGGATGCGGTGACATCCACGCTTCTCGCTCCACCCTCCCTTTTCTGGGGGAAGACGAAATCAAAAGTGCAAGAGGAGTGCTGTCAGAATAGCGCGTTTGAATGCGTCTCGGTTGCCTTTAGTGGATTTTTGATCAAATATGGGAGCTTTAAGTTTTCTATGTCAAGTTATCATTTTTTAGGGATACCGTAATATAGAATATATCACCCTTCCATTCCCATTTTCCCTTTTTTAAGGGAAAGCGGGAAAGTGCAAGGAAGGAATGTTGCGGCGCCCCCACTATGGATTTTATGAAAATAGTCATATGGCCTATTTCGGATCACTATGGGTGCTTTGGGTTTTTTACATCAAGTTATCCCTTGTTTAGGGGATACCCGGATATAGGAATGCATCACCTTTCCATTCTCATTCTCCTTTTTTTAGGAAAAAACGGAAAAGTGCAAGAAAAGATGTTGCGAGGCCCCACTGGATCCAAAATGTTTTAGAGTCGCCATCTTTATTTTAAGGAATAAATAAAGAAAAACCAAAAAAGAAAACCGAGATAATAAAAACGGGTTCGAGGCTAAGTTACGAGTCGGGAAGGTGCTAGGCACCCAACTCGCCCTTTCTGGTCCTCAAAACGCTGGCTAAAGTATGCTTTTTGTTATATTTATTTAACAGATAAATAAAACATTAACTGTCTACAAATACATCCATTTGTCTACATTATTTACAGACTTGCAACTGTCTCTTTACAAATAATTACAAATATATTTGAAAATATTTGGCCATAATAACAACTATTTTTAGTGCTATTTCCTAACTTAATCCGGGCAGCACAACTGCTTATATATCTACATTGGGCCGGATTGAAAATAACACTTTTATACAATATGAAATTTAAAACTTACCTACTAACGGGTTAGGGTGTGCTCGCTCTGTCCTTCAGGGAGAGGGAATCTTTTTTGTTGTTGTGTGTGTTGTGAAGATTCGGGTAGAGTGACTGCTTCCGAAAGTTACTTTTGGCCTCGGGATTTGGGCAGAGTAACTGTTTGTGTTTGGTTGTTTGTTGGCTTGAGGTAGGCTAAAATCGGGCAGAATAATAGCTTATTTCTGGCTGATTTGGCCTTCTAAATCGGGCAGAGCAACTGCTCTTTCCACGATTTTTGGACGGTGGAAATAGGGTGGATACCTAGCTGGAGGGCTAAGGCTCACTTCTACCGATTGGTTTTGTGTTTGGAGGAGATTTGGCAGGGTTTCGAGGCTTTGAGGTGATCGCTCACTATCTCACTTCGCTCTCTATTTCTTCAGCGTAACGAGGACGCGGAGAATTTTTATGGATGAAATGGTGTGTTGAAGGCGGACCCCAAAGCCTCTATTTATAGGCTTGAACAAGGACATCGAAGGAATTAAAATTCCTTCATTATGCATCAACAGTTTGTACACTACGCGAACAGAATTGGACATTACGGTGACTGTTGAAGAACCTGGGAGTCGGGAAGCCATTTCTGGGCGCTAGGAAGCCCTTTTTGGGTGCCATGCCCACTTTTCATGTGGGTTGTGCCACTACTATTCACAATTTCAATTTTTGACGCTTTGAACCCTGCATTTCATTCTTTTGCGCATCCTGCTTTGTCCTTTTGCACTTTTGACCCTGTAACTTGACATTTGTTAATGTTTTAACAGGTCTTGATATTTTATGTCATGTCACATACCAGGGGTACGAAATTGGGGTGTCTACAAACTCGTAACCATTTTATTTTGAGTGTCGACGCATGTATGCCGAGCCTTGTATAGTTTTGTAGTTGGTTCACTATGTTTTAAATATTTCGCTAAGCACTTGATTAGCTCTTGTTATAAACCGTTTAGTGTTGGGTTTCAGTTGTAAAGTCGCTGATGATTTGGTTTACTTGTCCTTAACTGTTATATCAGGTTTAAAAAGTTTTAAAAATTTCCAGTCTTTTGGTGCCGATTCGTGTTACGTCTACAATGTTGTGTCACGTCGTTTTCTATAATTGAGTCCTTGCATGAATTGCAGTCCTATTTAGACAACTTGACTTGCGATTCCTCCTCGGAGTCCGGGTCGGGTCATCACATATTTACAGGTAATTACTAAGCACGCTACAGATTTACTTAATATCTCGATATTCACCAACAAATCTGTTATTATAGTTACATTTTTCATATACCTCTAATAATGTCTTTTCCCAACCTATTAAGTGTCTCTCTTTCATACTCAATTTTGCTAATTGTCCCACTTCGTCCTCTCCCGCCCATGGGCATTAAAAATAGTAATGGAATATGGCATGTGTGCATGTTACATGAGGATTATTTTTGTCATTTCGCTTGGGGTGCAAAGTGAGATTTGGTTATAATTTCATCATTTTGTTTACCATTTGGTATTTAAATTATGTTTTTAATAAAAATCAATAGAATTTTTTTTTCTATAATCCAAAATTAAATTATACCCTGTCTCATATTTAAAAAAATGTATTACTCCAAATTATAATTTATTTAATTTATTGTGTTAACCTTCACTTTCTTCCATTAACCTCATCATTCACCTTCACTATCACCATTACCACCACTACCTTATCAAATTCCTCCATTAAACCAAAAAATTAATTTTTATTTCCTTTTTGCAATTCCTCACTTCTTCCTTTAAAGAAACTCATTTACAAAACCCCTCATTTATAGACCCGCCACCACCATTGTAATGCCTGGAAACTTTGTATATTTGTCTTGCCCACACTATAGACCTATCAGGCGTGACTTCGTGTGTGTGGGTAGGCTATGGTAAGGCCAATGCCCTTGAGTTGTTGGTTCATGTTCGTTAGCGTGTTAGAGTTGCAATTGTGCGACTCGACGTCATTAGATTCTCAACTACGTATGTTACGCGCCGTCATTGTTCATTTCCATTAGTTATATGCTAGAGAACTTTACCTAGACTCTTAACATGTTTAGGGTTCAATACTATTGATCATTAGATCATGCCTTGATCACTTGCGTTGGCGTTCTTCTCGTTTGACCTTCGTTACACTTATTCCGGCGACCGTTAATTTAGACTTGTTTTGACTTTGTTTTGATCACATGATCATCCCCGATTGTTGGGTAAACCTTTGGGGGGGTCAAATGGGACTCCTTTTAGAGGGTTTTTGGTCTAGGAGTCAATACGGTCGCACTACATTTGGAGAGGGTGACCGCATTGTTAACAAAAATTTGTATTTTGGGAGAAGACCAAAGACGCATTTGCATTGCCTTGGAGGATGCGATCCTCCTTCAAGCTGATCTTGCAGATTTTTGATTTTGACGAGAAATTACCTATCTACCATTAAAACCTTCGCCCCCTTTGCTCTTGTCCACCCCTTGACCGGGTATTTTGGTCCCTAGAAACCCCTTATCAACCCAAAATCCTCTTCCCTTGTTAATAGAGAAAGAGAGAGAGAGTTGTGTGTTTTCTCGATCCTCGGAGTTTTGGCCATAAAATCGACAATTTGAGACCACTGTTGTGTTCCCATCGACAAATAGAGTCTCTTACATCAATTCAATCTTCGATTGTATAGGTATGTTGTCAATGAATGGTAAGATACTAAACTCATATATTCTCTCTCGAGCTCCAAATCATGTTATGATGTTAGAGAACGATTGTACCCGTTTCAATGAGGTATTTCCTGTTAGTATGTTGAATTTATATGAGACTATGACTTGTGATATGATTATGTTGGGTTAGTTTTGAAATGGGTTTGATTATGTTTATTGAAGTATTTAGAATGAAATGCTTGTTGCTGGGTTAGAGACCCAAATGATTATGAAATTTCGAATTTGTCTTGTGACCTAGAATTTTAAAGTCAGTATTCATGCTCAATAGAGTCAATTAAGTGTTTAATGGAGGATATTGAGCCATAGGAGGAAATCCTATGACTTTTGGAGCTCGTCGGGTCTTGATTGCGAGATCCCGAGAATTGACCATATGTGCCCGTTTAAGTGTTTATAGAACACTCGATACGTAGGGACTTTGATTGAAATCCTAATATGATATTATCCGTTAATTATTAAACCCTATGGTGCCGTTTGGTAGCTAGGATTAAGGCCAGATAGGATTAATAGTCCAAGTTGTCTGATGTTTGGTACGCAATAAGTGGTCGGGACTAATAGCACGAGTTATCCAGATAAAGTCATTATCCCCTCACTATTAATACCAAGGGGGAGGGTGGTATTATTAACACCCTCACTAAAAAAAATTGGGATTAACATTTGTAATCTCAAAACTATCCCCGATATACAAGTGAGGATTAATAGCGAGGGCACTAATAGTACTGAGATTAATAATACTGCTTATCCTTGTTCGACTACCAAACAAGCCCTATGGGAATTAATTGGGAGTTTAGTTGAGAATGTCGACTCATGGGAATCATGGTTCTTACATGATGGTGCGTTGATTCGAGGTAGATTTAAGATATAAATCCTTGTATGATTGTTAAGAATTGGGAGCATAGTTAGATAACGCCCATTGTGACTATTGAGAGTGTACCCCTTGGGATACTCAACGATTTGAGATTAGGTTGCTAGTCTCGGTCTGTATTTGAAGACATGTAGAGTATGAGCTCAGTTTGGTTGAATTGGGATGGTTGGTTCACGAAGACCGTCCTAGTTGTGATTAAAGAAGTTTGGGAAGTTATGTCAAGAATGACTTAAGAAGGAAACATAGAGATAAGACTCAATAGAGTCGATTTAAGATTGATAAAACACTAAGGAAATAGGAGTTTGAACCCTACGGTGTTTGAGAGGCGTATAGTCTCTATTGTGTTGATCCACGTAATCTTGTTATTTGTGTGTCCAATGGACGCCTAGACTTTATAGTCTTCGATATCGATCGTTCTTGAAGTTTAATTACTATAATAAGTTGTGTAATCGAGATATGTAAGATTTGGGATATATTGACTTGGTGTAGCAACACACGAGGGTCAACTATGGAAGTACCATTAAGACACCGAATATTAAAGGACTACTTTAGAGTCTCAAAGTGAGTACAAGTTGGGTTCGATGTTTAACTATTGGAGTACGGATATTAGATGGCGTATGGGTAGCTGAGTTTATAGAATGGATTTGCCATTCTAAGAGAATTGAACAATTGTACCTATGGCATTTGACGATTGAAGACTACTAATATGGTCTTAGACAACATTACGATTATGTTGCATACTCGTTAAGATTTAAACTTGTATACATGCTAGAAATGAATTCTCTATGCATATATGATGATATGACTTATTAAATCATATTTTGTTATAATTGTTTGAAGAATGGATTGTACTTGAAATGCCATAAGGTTTTCAATGATATTGGAATTGAGAACTTGAATTGGACTAGGGTATTAAAATGAACATAGAAACCTTGATAGTATCAAGAATCAATAACTTAGATGGGGTTACCTTGCATATATCAATTGTACCCTAATTTGGTGAACTTGTAGTAAAGACTTAACGAAGTTGCTATTATGAGATAATTGAATGTAACAGACATCGTGTTCAATCCCTATGTGGTTTAGAGAATCTATATGTAGCTCTAATATGACTTGTTATTTGACGACAACTATATGTTGGTCATGATTCTGTAGTAGAGTTCTACAACCTACTTGACTGGATGGGTTCTTAATTTGTCGAACTTAATCATATTTGATTATGACAAGTAAATATCTACTTGTGCATTGCATTAAGTCCAGCTGGCATAACGTGGTTGATTTGATTAGATTGATGGTGGGACAATACATCGCCTTCACGAATCGTATTTGAGATTCGTGTTCGCTATGGATCGTTGTGCCGGAGATCCGCACACACTCCTCCACGATGGGCCGGATTGTGGAAGTAGCCCTTTGCTATAACAATATGTTTTGCCATTGGTTTGCTATTAGCCGAGAGCTGTATCTCGGTATATCGATGCATCTTCACGAGCATCGTAGTCACGATATTGGGTTAACTATGTGTATTGCAGGAGAAATGCAGCGACATTGATTCGATAACTTATTCAACATTTATGTGGCTTACTATGGGCACTTATGTGATCATCATCGTGCTACGTGAAATATGTGATGTACATGGATATCGTAGATAAGTGACTACTATTATACAGTTTATGGGTATGAGATTTTCCATATTGATATGTTACTGTGATTATTTATAACTGTACATAGAAACGGAGAAGAGAAGAAGAAAGAAGAATATGATTTGGAAGCCTTAAACCCTAAAAAGGTTAGGCTAGGGTATTTATACATATGTGCATATATTAAGAAGTTACACATAACCCCCCTTTTATAATACCCCTTATTCACTAACACTCCCCTCAAGCTGGAGCATAAATATCATGCATGCCCAAACTTGTTACACATATAACGCAACCTATTTCCAACCACCGACTTTGTCGAACATCGCCTATCGATCACCTGACTTGACGTAGCCTTGTGACAATAATCTTTTGTTGTAGCTTCTCGCGAATGAAATGACAATAACCTCAATATGTTTTGTGCGTTCATGAAACACGTGATTCGATGCAATATGAATGGTCGCTTGATTGTCACACCATAGGCGCATAGGTGTTGAACTACCAAACCCCATCTCCTCAAGTATTTGTCGAATCCACATCAATTCACAAGTCGACTGAGCCATGGCCCTATATTCCGCCTCCGCACTGGATCTCGACACAACTTGCTACTTCTTGCTTTTCCAAGACACTAAGTTGCCTCCAACAAATATACAATATCCTGTGGTTGACTTCTTACTAATAGGGCATCCAGCCCAATCAGCATCACAAAAACCCTCAACTCTTATGTGCCCATGATCTTGATAAAGTAACCCACGGCCTGGAGCTCCTTTGAGATATTGGAGGATTTGTACAACAGCCTCCCAGTGAGTAGATCGTGGAGTCGACATAAACTGACTAACTTTACTAACTGCAAACGCAATGTCCGGTCTAGTCACAGCTAAATAGTTCAACTTCCCTACAAGCGTACGATACCTCTCCGGATGATTCAATTCTTCACCATCATCATCTCTAAGCTTCACATTAGCATCCATAGGAGTCTCATTGGTTTTGCCCCTAACATCCCGTGTTAGTAAGTAAGTCCAAGTACATACTTCCGTTGAGAAAGAAAGATGCCTTGTTTCGAATCGGCAACTTCAATTCCCAAAAATACTTGAGGTTCCCAAGATCTTTTGTTTGAAATCTCTCTTGAAGGAAAGACTTTAGAGCATAAATTCCCACACTATCTCCGCCAGTAATGACGATATCATCAACATACACAACCAAGAGAATACACCCTGCTTCAGACTGTCGATAAAAGACTGAAAAACCAAGTAAAGAAATGGAGAAGAGAAGAAGAAAGAAGAATATGATTTGGAAGCCTTAAACCCTAAAAAGGTTAGGCTAGGGTATTTATACATATGTGCATATATGAAGAAGTTACACATAACCCCCTTTTATAATACCCCTTATTCACTAACAACTGCCATGATATACTGTTGCATTTAGTAGCTTACTGGTTCATTATGACTCACTATGTGCTTTTGTTTCCTTAATGTGTAGTTAATCGATTGCATCGCGTAGCGATCATGTAGATCATTGTAGTAGTTGTGAACGAGTATTCGATTGCTCGCATTGAGGACGGGTAGATCAGAGTGCACAGCAGTTGGTACTCTGGGTCATAACTCGTGGAGCCTTATAGTCATCATTATTCATGTTTCGTCTTATTCAGTAAGGATGATGTATTTGTAAAGTTATATAGACTTTATTGTGGGGTAGATTTATTTTAGATACTTGTAGTTGTTGTTGTATCTTTTGGGGTCGATGTGTACTGTTTAGCCATTCTACTCCATCTTAGTATTTATTTTAGTTGTCTCTCGAGTATGTCTTGGCTCGTCGTTGTTAGTGTTTATTGTTGTGTTCAGTTGGTTTTCCCTCCAGCATGTTTTATCCGTCGAGTGGTTGTTGTTCAGGTTGGGTTCTTTGTTTTTGAGCCGGCCTAGGTTTGCCAATGGTTTCGTTGCCCATGCGTAACGATCCATAGCGAATACGAATCGCAAATTCTACAATGCATTTGATAGTCGTTTCTCCTTTTGTGTGTCGTAGTTCTAGGCCGAAGGACTTGGCTTCACTTTAATACCTTGCTCCACAGATTTGGTTTTTGTTGCCTTGTATTGCCGTTATGACTTTACTTTCTTGCTAAGAACTTATTGTAGCTCGAATTTTTGGCATGCGCCTTTATGCTTTGTAGGTTCTTGCTAGTGACTAGATTGTTTTAACAACACAACCTCATGAATTTGCATTGGAGTCCGAGTTGGGTCGTTATAACCACCACCACCACAACTCTTAAATTTCACTATTTATAAACTCAAGTTCATTTTTTTCAATTTTCAAATTTGAAAATTAAAACCGAAACCCTTGTGAATATTTGAAAATATGATGATTTAGAAATCTAACAACATCTTATTTCATCTAAAACACCACTGTCATCCCTACAATCGCTAGCACCACCACCCTTAACCACCACCACCCTTAACCACCACCACCATCCTTATAGTTGCTGCCACCATCATCACCATCGCTAAGAAACAAGTTCACTTTGGC
Organism: Codonopsis lanceolata; assembly: GCA_013146195.2. NCBI lineage: Eukaryota > Viridiplantae > Streptophyta > Magnoliopsida > Asterales > Campanulaceae > Codonopsis > Codonopsis lanceolata. The sequence continues at coordinate 104,836,844 of CM028377.1, read as the reverse complement.
TTGCTCAAATAGAGAAATAGAATCGTTTTAGCTTCCGTTTAATCAAACTTCTTTCTTCAAACGTCTTTCCCTTCTTAGTCGCTAGCTATCCTCTATCGGTGTCAGATCACTAAGTAAGAAACGAATCTAATTTTAGGATGTGACTATTTGATAGGATGCCGGTAGGTGAAATTCTTTTTTCACCTAAAGAAAAGTTGCGGTCGAAGAAAAGAAAGTCAATAGCCAAGGGAGGAGAATAGGTTGTAGATTCTCACATGTAACTACCTCAGGTCCTATTGAAAGGATTAACAAGTGAAGATTAAAAGAGGTTAGAGGTTTGGAACCCAATCATAAAAAGCAATAAAATATTCTGACGGGTTTAGGACATGAAACCCAATTATTTGTGGTCAGTGACAATTGTTTTGTTTGCAATACCTATAACTTAGGGAACAATATGATAGTTTTTAAGATTGTTTGTAGTCGTCCGAAAATTAAAAGGAGTAAACCATAGGTTTTAGCTTTATTTTTTAACAAAACACGCAGATTCATTAACTTGGTTCTCCATTTTTCTTTATCTTCTTGACATTAACACTTTTTCTTAACCTATTTCTGTTAACTTATTCCCGAGTAATTACTAAACACGCTACATATTTTCTGAATATCTTGATACTCACCAATATATTTATTGTTATAGTTACAACTTTTCATATACATCTAATAATGTTTTTCCCAAACATATTTAAAAAGTAAAGCCATATTATGTTTTAGATTTAAATAAAGTTTCAATCTCTCAACTTAGTAAAGGTATTTTTGTCATATTAAAAAATATTGGACGACATTTGAGACAATAATGGTAGGAGGGAAAATATGATTAAAAAATTGACATATGAGACGATATGAATATAATTAAAAAATGTAGGATCTAACTTTGAAATAGATACAAGTCGAGAGATCATTAATTATTTAATTATTCATAAAATAGATTAGCCTATGATAAATTTAGTTGTTTAGCCTGAATTAATGGTGAACGATTTATTAAATTTAAGGCTATTTTTGTCCAAACATTATATTTTATCATGATGAATTTACTTTTTTGACCCTTAATTAAATGGTGGACGGTTTATGTAATGAAGGGTTATTTTTGAATTCTATTCATGTCAAGGATTGAGAGTGATGCTTATTCTGATGACTGACATGCAAAGACTGTCAACTTAAATCAAGCAAGTCCACAAAACAAGTGCAGAAAATACTTTAGTGATATTGAAGGAGTCCCTCTCCCTCTCCCTCTCCCTCATCACACATAATGTATAATTAATCTTAATCACAAGGAACTGCCTAAAGCATATTGCTGACCACAAGTTAGCTTCCAAAACCAATCACTGAAAGAACATGTTTCTGGTACAAGTAACTAAAACCAGAATACCAGATCCTGCAATATTGCCAATATATGATGCAAGGGTTGACGAGTACTTTTTGGCAACTTGTCGCTAGGCTGCAAGCTTTTACATTGAAATCTTTATTGGCCTCATATAATTTTAAAATTCTACTTGCGGGGAGCGAAGATGAACTTACAAGTTCAACGCCTTGTTTCTACTTTGAATAGAGATGGAATTCAAGCACAAACCGACGGTTAGTGTTTTTCTACTAGATCTTCATGTCAGTATATTTGATTTCGTCAAAGATAGTGATTAAATAGAATGTACGATTTAAAAAAATGTTACAGTAGACGGGTACATTGTTTCAAGTGATACATTGGATCTTGTGGCTGACATCAATCTCCACCGTTAGAGACTGAACTCTATTGTGAGATTATAACAAGGTAAGATTGATGCTTTGTAAATGATGATTGTTCAGAAGATATTGTAGGGCGTGACTTTATAATATTGAGAAAAAGCATAAAGAGAAGAAAGATGAGTCATTGCTCATAATATTAATTGTAGGGAGTGTCTTCGTAATAGGGAGAGAAAAAAATATGGAATTAAAAGTGGATAACTATCATCACATATGTGAATGTAAGGGTGAATAACAACCGTTAAATTTTTAAAGATAATTTAATCTCAGTCTCTAAATAGTTTTAATTAATTGCACATGTGTGATATAAGCTCTATTGTATATTAGATATATTAGATATTCATTCTAACCCGCCGACGACCCGTTTAAAGAATTAGGGGTGGAATCTGGACGAGACCCATACCGATTAGCCTTATCCCGATCCCGTCCCGATAGAATTCAGGATTTCAATTTTCTTCCCGATCATGTTCGTGATAAGTGTCGAGCCCTGACGTGTCGGGATCCCGACAGTTCGGGAGATAAAAATCTTGTAGTTATAATATTTATGAACAATATCTCTGACACTAAAATATTTTTAAAATGTTTCAATCATGATTAAGATTTCAGACAGTATATTTACAAGTATACTTGAATATTTATTTAATGGTGGGTATTGATGAATCTGTCATTATGAACAAAATGCACCTCTCATAGGAGAAGAGTTGCACCAAGTGCAGAAATTTGATAGATAAAAAAAAAAACCACAACATTGTAAAAAGAAATTTAACAAATACCATTAAGTAATTTTATTAAACACAAAATAGACATTGTTTGAAAGATAATCTTTTGGCTTGACAACAATACACACTCATAATATTAAAATAAATAAATAAATAAGAAAAAAAATTAGTCGGGACGGGTCGGGAATCCCGACGGAATTGATATATTTTCTTAATCCCGTCCCAAAATAAATCGGGATTAGGATTATAGCGAGTTAGGAAATGTCGGGTCGGACGTTAGGACGAGTCGGGAAAATGGGGCTTTTGCCGGCCCTAAAAAGAATACCTGTACTCAACCATATTCGACGTGATCTGCAACCACAAAAACAATTGGAAATTAAAGAAATTAAAAAAAAAAAAAAAAAAAAAAAACCGTTGTTTAATGCGGAGAGGATTGTTACTGTGAGGAGAAATAAAAGAACATTTTAACACAAATATAATACTCCGTATCTATAACAAATATAACCGAACTGTCGGTTTCGACAACAAATATAACCAAATTGTCAGTTTCCTATTGGTTAAACCACATAATTTGTGTGTCATTTGACTCATTTCCTTGTAGGACAGGACTAAAACACAGTAATCTATAAATACCTCAAAGCATCTCTCTAAATTTCTACTACCTCGCTCGCTCAGAAACAGAGAACTCAGATGGCGGCGCCAAAAAAAAACATAGGGTTTGTTCTCCTCTTTTCACTCCTCTTTTCGTCAGGTATAACTCCATTACAGCTCCTCTTTCTTCTGCTTTCTATTGAGTTGCTCTGTTTATAAATTTTCGGGTTTTTGTTGTTTCTGTTTTTTGGAATCTGAATTCTTTTTTGCCATTTCTTGCAAAACTTTAGTTTTGTAGCAATATTTTTGTTATGATTTAGGTTAGAAGTTCAATCATGGGTATTTTGAGTGATAGTAAACATAGTATACTGGTTTTTCAATGAATGACTATTTGACATGAATCATAATAAACATATAACTTGTTAAAGAAAACTGTTTATATTTGTTTGAGTTGGGTATTTTTGTTGTTGAAATATTCTTTACAACGTAAACCAAGTCTATGATATATATATTTCTGAATTTTTTTCTGGTAGGAATAGCATTAGCGGCTGAGAAGAGTCACGATTCCAAGGGACCGGTGATAGGAATTGATCTGGGGACTACGTACTCTTGTGTGGGTGTGTATAGGAACGGTCACGTTGAGATTATAGCGAATGATCAAGGAAACAGAATCACCCCATCATGGGTAGCATTCACAGATACGGAACGTTTAATTGGGGAAGCGTCCAAGAATCAAGCGACTTTAAACGCAGAAAGAACCATCTTTGATGTTAAGAGGCTAATCGGGAGAAAGTAAGTGCACACATACATTCTCTTTATAGTTCATGTGTGTGTGTAAATGCAAGAGTTTTTGATTTAGTACCGATTTGTGCTATTATCTTTGAAATTTATGAATAATCTAAACTATCGACTGATTATGGATTTGTATGGTGTTAGGTATGATGATGTAGAAGTACAGAGAGACATGAAGATGTTGCCTTATAAGATTGTGAACAAGGATGGGAAGCCTTACATACAAGTAGAGATAAGAGATGGTGAGATTAAGATATTTAGCCCCGAGGAAATCAGCGCTATGGTGCTGGTTAAGATGAAAGAAACAGCCGAGTCATATCTGGGGAAGAAAATCATAGACGCCGTTGTTACTGTTCCAGATAGAATTTCAGCTCAACTCTTAACCCTTTTTATATGCTTTCATATATATTTTCTTGATATCATATTCCAATAAAAATTTTCGTTTTTTGCTTGTGTAGCTTACTTTAATGATGCGCAAAGGCAAGCAACCAAGGATGCGGGCACGATAGCAGGGCTCAACGTGGTCCGGATAATCAATGAACCCACGGCTGCAGCCATTGCCTATGGTCTAAACACTAAGAAAGGAGAAAGGAACGTTTTGGTTTTCGATCTTGGTGGTGGTACTTTTGATGTTAGCATCTTGAGCATTGATAATGGTGTATTCGAGGTTCTTTCTACTAATGGGGACACCCATTTGGGAGGAGAGGATTTTGATCACAGAGTGATGGATTATTTCGTTAAGTTGATTAAGAAGAAACTCAACAAAGACATTAGCAAAGACAACAAAGCACTTGGAAAACTTCGGAAAGAATGTGAAAGGGCCAAGAGAGCTTTGAGTACCCAACACCAAGTACGTGTCGATCGAGATCGAGTCACTTTACGACGGTGTTGACTTCTCAGAGACGTTGACGCGGGCTAGGTTTGAAGAATTGAACATGGACTTGTTCAAGAAGACAATGATACCGGTGAAGAAGGCTATGGAGGATGCACGGTTGAAGAAGAAAGATATTCATGAGATTGTGCTTGTTGGAGGGAGTACTCGAATTCCCAAGGTTCAACAACTGCTGAAGGATTTCTTTGAAGGGAAAGAGCCAAGCAAGGCTGTTAACCCGGACGAAGCAGTTGCTTATGGTGCTGCAGTTCAAGGTGTTATCATAGGCAGCGAAGGAGGAGAGGAAACCAAAGGTAACTGATGTAGTGTGTCATTATAAATTGTAACATTAGGCTTCATTTGGATAAAAAGAAAAAGGTCAAGGTCTTAAATACCCGAAAATGCCAACGTGCTTTCTTGTTGTGGTTTTTGCAGATGTACTTGTGATTGATGCGGCTGCCTTGAGTCTAGGCATCGAGACAGTTGGCGGAGTTATGACAAAATTGATCCCAAGAAACACTGGAATACCCACCAAAAGATCTCAGATTTTCACCACTTACCAAGACCAGCAAACCACAGTGTCAATCAAGGTATAGCTTATACAGGTGCTTGCGGGAAAGTTATTTCTTTTCTCAAACATATAGCATGTTTTTTGTAATTTAATCTTGATTTGAAAAAAAATTAGGTCTATGAAGGTGAAAGGAGTTTAACAAAAAGACTGTCATGAACTTGGAAAGTTTGATCTATCTGGTATTCCACCTGCCCCAAGGTAAGTAAGCTACTAAAACTCCTGGTTTAAGGGGGCATTGTTGAATTACTAACTAATTATCGTGTTTTTTGACAGGGGTGTGGCCCAAATCGAGGTTACATTTGAGGTTGATGTGAATGGGATCCTTCACGTAAAAGCGGAGGACAAGGCAGTAAAGAAGTCACAGTCAATTACCATCACAAACGAGAAGGGTCGTCTCAGCCAGGAGGAGATAGAGCAGAAAGTGAAGGAGGCAGAGGAGTTTGCAGAAGAGGATAGAAAAGCAAGAGAGAGGATAGATGCGAAAAACAAACTCGAAGCTTATATGCATAATGTAAAGAGCAGTATCAATGACAACGATGAGCTCGCTGACAAGATTGATGCGGGAGACAAGGAAACGATAGAGAGCACCCTGGAAGAGTGTTTTGAATGGTTTGAAGACAACCAAAATGCAGAGAAAGATAAGTTTGATGAGAAGATGAAGGAGTTGGAAGTGTTGTTTAATCCTATTATCAGACAAGCTTACGAGAGTAAGAGTGGAGGGAGGACTGCTGCTTCTGAAGACGAAGAACCTTACGATGAATTGTAAAAACAAAACTAGGCATACTTGAGATTCTTAGGTCTAATTATCTGCTTATTTTTCCAATAGTTTAGTTTATTAGGATTATGTTTGAAGTTTGGCCTTTTATAGTATAGTAATTATAACTAGTTGGTTACTGTTAAGATTACATCTCTCGTCTGTGTTTTGTAAAAACAAAACTAGGCATACTGATTACTGATACTTGAATACTATTGACATGCCTACTTGATTCACACAGTACAGCTAGAGAAGACCTTAACTGCTCTATATAGTATATCAGAATATCTAGTTTACGTTTGTAATTCTGATTCAGGATGTGCCATATAGAGACATTATCAGGCTGAGTAACTTACAACGATTTGTGAAACTCTTAACCAGATATACTAGTTAGTTCTCCATTGATTTGATTGTTCAAAGGACATCAGACGTTACAAGGTAGAAGAAAAGTGTTTCATCACTTTCATCCGTTCTATGTTCTCGGTAAATGTATGGTTTGTCGATATTGTTGCTCTCTCTTCAAAATTAAATAAAGCATCTTATTCTCTTCACGTTGGGTTTTGGCAGGATCAATTACAGTCTTTACAGAAAGGAAGGAGGTGTTCGGTTTACAATTGATGGAGCTGGAATCTTCGTATCAGTCCTGATCAGCAACGTTCTAAGTTGAGCGATTGAAAGCCTGATTTGGGTGATTCGAGGAGGGGGTGGAGCAAGCTTCGGAGTCATACTGTCCTACAATATCAAACTTGTTCAAGTTCCAAAGATTGTTACTGTTTTTCAAGTGAACAAAACATTGGAAGAAAATGCTACCATCACAATTCACAAGTGGCTGTACGTCGCAGATAAGATTGACGACAATCTCTTCATACGATTGAACATAAAACCGGACAAGGTAAAGAAGACCATCAGAGCATCCTTTGTAGCATTAGATACCTTCAAGAGAAGGAATGTTACCCTGGTCAGGACTTTAGGCATCCAGATAGTTCTCCATTTGAAACCATGCAAAGAACCTTAAACTGAATTAATCAGGAAGTTTTCAGTGCATGAGAATTATTTATGTTATATTTATGTCTCAAATCCTTTTAAGATTATGATTGATAAATTGCTTAAGGATTAGGAGTATCTTAATTAATCTTAATTAGTGAAGGATAATGTTTGTGAACATGACCTATATAAGGGCATGTATATGCCGCATAGATTGTGAGCCGAAGACATTTTTGTGATACAAAGTGGAGACGGACGACAATGATACAATTGGTGGTCGAGGGTCTCGAGGTATTGACATTGTTAGACAAAATACACTACAAGAAAACCTAGCAATTGAAACAGAAAATTCCGTTGCAAAAAAAAAAAATGAAAATCCGTTATAATTAGACGATTGAAACAAAAAAAGTTTGTTGCAAATTAAACTACAACAAAATTGAGCATTCACAACGTTTAAAATACTACGTTTTTATAAAAACGTTGTGATAGGGTCATATTACACAACGTTTTATGAAAAATGTTGTAGTTGGGTCATGATACACAACGTTTTAAGAAGAAACGTTGTATATGGGTCTGTTTACACAGCGTTTTGTGGGAACACGTTGTATTTAAGTCATTTTAGACAACGTTTAAAATAAAAAACGTTGTCTTATAAGCATGTTAGACACAACGTTCTTTATTAAAATGTTGTAATATTCCTTAACATATGTTGTGGTACTGGAAAAAAAAACGCGGCATAATTTCCCCCGCGCTACCTAATTTCTTCCCCCAACCCGCCAACACTAATACACAAAAACATTCACGATTAACACACCAGAGAACTGAAAAGAGAGATTTCTTGAGAGAAAACCCTAAACATTCTCCACCGTAAGCCCTCCCTCGTTCTCCATGTACCGCGCACTCTAGCTAATTTCTCTCATTATGTCAGTGCTTCGCTACTCTATCTGTCTCTCAACCCTCAACGCAACTCACCCCTCTCTCTCTCTTAGTATCTCACGCAATCACCACCTGCATATCAGTCACCACTTACTGTATGTCTCCCCTCCGAGAAAAGTTTCAAATCTTCTCCACCGTAAGTCGTCCCTCCTTCCTTCTCCTTTCAATATTTTGAATTTTAGTTCAAGTTTTGTAATTTTCTTTGAATAACTGAACTGGAGATTTGTTTATAGGTTATCAGAACTATCTGGTTCTTGACCTACCTGTTTTATTACACTTGAAGGTCCTAATATTCCCAACAACACCTAAAGGTAAAAAATCTATTAAAATTTAATTTTTATTGGTTGTAGATTTTTTTTGAGTATAATCGATTATGGCTACACATTTGATTTCATGAATTACATACTTCTTTTTCTGCAAATCAGCTAATTTTTGTTGTTATTTGTATGTTAATTTCAGCCTTTAACTTACTAAACATTAAATCTGAAAATTGCACTCAATGTGTTTGATGAAATGACAAAAATAATAAATTGGAGAAATTTTCAAGAATTAACTGGCTTGAAGCTGTTGAGTTTTTTTTGTATTTAATTAGGTATGGGGGTTTGAGATATGGCTAGCTTTGGTTTTGGATTTTCGTTTATACTTAAGAAACTTGACTTGTCAAATGAAACCTTTTTTTGGATCAAAGAGAGTACAATAAATCTCCTGTATCGAGGCGGTGTCTCCTTTTGAAACGCACCTTTTCTCTCTTTATTTTGATCAAAATTGCATCTAACAAATGGAGCTTTTTCTTCATAACGTTGGTTTTAAACTTGGCAAAACGAAAAGTCATTTTTGGACTGATTTAGCAAATACATTTATACTAAGTTTACAAAATGTGCATTCCAAAAGAAAGTATGGTTAAAAAAAACTACGCTATGTTTTAAAAACGCAGCACTCGAGGAGCCATTAATCCGAAAGCTCTAGAAAGGGTTCAGAGTTGTACTTTCTAACAGTATTGATTATGTCAAGTCATAGCCTGTATCGCTTCACAGTAGTTATTGTATGATCTCTTACGAGGAAGCTGTATCTAAGTATGTAATCGTCTCAATTTGTCAAGATTCACAACAACCTAGCTCTTTCATGCTTGGTCTTCTCTTTGCATTCATTTTTAAGCATCTCTTAGCAAGCTTAGCAACAACAAAAATTTCCTCTTCCCGTGCTCCATTCACAACTAGGGTATCTAGAGTTTCAAACAAACATTTTTGTTTCATTGAGTATTGAAAATGCAGAGCAAGACCTTCGTCAGAACATTTTAAAGAAGCTGCTTTTCTTCCAGCCAAGCACTCAACAAGAACCACGCTAAAGGCGAAAACATCACTCTTATCGGTAAGTTTCCCTGAGCGAAAGTATTAAGGGTCCAAGTACCCAAACGTGCCTCCCACCATTGTTGTTAAGTGTGTTTTGGTTAGAGAAACCGGCTTTGACAATCCAAAGTCAGACACCACAGCCCCTAGCCCTGTAGTTTTCATCCAATAATATGTTGCCAGACTTGACATCTCTATGAAATATGGCGATAGAAGCATAGGAGCGCAAATAAGCTAATGCTCCAGCAACACCGGCAGCCATTTGTAAGCGTGTTTCCCATGCAAGTGTTGAGACTTATTCCTCATTATGAATATGGCGTGCTAAGGTGCCGTTGGATACATATTCATATACCAACAACGGAACTTCGTACTCTAGACAGCAGCCTAGCAGTTGGACAACATTCCTGTGGTTTATCTGTGAAAGAATGAAGATTTCATTAAAAAAATGGCTCACCTGATCTTCATCTATTACGTTTGACTTCTTGATCGCCACTATACATCCATCAGATAACATCCCTTCGTATACAGTACCATGTCCTCCTTGGCCAAGGACTCGACTTATCTTGAAATTTTCTGTTGTGTTTTCCATCTATTCATTAGCGTAAAGCTTTAGTTTCATTCTAGGACGGAGGGAGTAGTAGCATTGTGGTGAGGGTGGTGGGTATGGTGTCGGTCGGCTACTGTACAGAGGTGTTCGTTGGGTTGCAGCCTTGCGGGGCGTGGGCCGTTGCACAAGGAATGGCTGGGTGGAGTAAAGCAGGATAAGGAAAAATGAAAGAGAACGTGATTAACAATAAAATTCCACCCTCTGCTACTTAAAGAGCAACCAGAACCATTACTTAGTGGAGCAACATATATCGAACCCAAAATTGTTGTAGCCACCTGAATTTTATATAGTCGTGTTAAATTACAAAAATATTACAGCTAAATTAGATCGGAAGGACACAGAATTCTGCATTCATCTGTGTAAGCTTACACTGTCCAAGGGGATATCAGAAGTGCCAAAGTTGTGATGTGTACCATCAGCTACGTTGCCAAGTCGAAAACCTTGAGTAGGTAGCTGGTTGATGAGCAATGTTTCCAGTTGACAAGCCACACTCTTCCCAGGGACTAAGAAATAAAGGAACCATGCATTATGCATTCCGTCCTTCAGGCGATTCGCACACACCCGACCCTGAAGATCATCAGTCTGCCGCATTGAATCATTTCAGAATTAATAGTTATCATATAGATGAAATTGAAAACAGATATGATTTTCATTTCAGAACCACATGATTGAGCTAAAAGGTGAGTACCTGTCCAACATAAAGTCTTTTGTCAGGTCTAAGCATCACGTAGACACTTGATGCACACGTTGTTGATGGAGGAGGCTGTCCCCTAGCAGCAATGACAACACAATTTACAGGTGCAAGCAGCTTTTTATGAAATAGTATGCTGACAGCATTCTCTACTTCTCGCAAAATTTTCATTCCGTCTGTTGATGCCATAGGAGATGATACAGTTCCTTTTCTAATACCAATTAGCTGACCATAGGCTTCATGAGGTCTCTCTATATCAGATGTAATCTGTTCTACTATTTTGTCCTTTTTTCCTGGAACTGAATCCTTTGCATAAGCTGAACGGTATAACTGCTCAGCTCTTCGTATGATGGTCTCGGGAACCCCTTCCCTCTGAGCTGTTTCAAATGAGAGGCTCTCCCTGCAGATTCCATCTATCAACTTCCATATTGGTTTAGTTTGACCATCAACAAATTCTGATCCCATTGCTTTATATGCATTATTTTTTGTAGTCAGAGGTAAAATGAAGATATCATGCATGTGGGTCGACACAATGCCAAGGCAACGATTGGTATCGAGAGTTTCAACAATGCTACCAGCAATACAGGTCCCCTTTGCTGTTTCTGTTCCTCTGCATACTTCATCCACAAGCACAAGGCTTCTTGAAGTTGCTCCAACAATTATAGAGCGTATCTCCGACATCTCTATCTGAAAAAAATACAGACGCAAAAATTACACAATATAAGAACAATTAATGTACTATTTGGAAGATATCAGACAGCTAATTTCAGACAGTTGCAATCTTGAATGAATGAATTAAGTGAGGGTATTGGCTACATAACTGTACAAGGTCAGATTGTCATACCAAATAATTAAGGATTCTGGAAAAGACACGAAGTATGAAATTTTTAATGATGCTCAACATGTTGATCAAATACCAATTTCTTAAAGTTATAGATTGTTGCAAGTATGAATTACGAAATTCAAGTATGATTTGATATAGTTTGATTTGTTCTTGCCAATGAACTAAGTTGCAACAGATTGCAAAAAGCACTCGTTATGGTCGATTCACCAAGACTGAAGGATCTTCCTCTAGTACTTTTTTTCAGTATATCTCATCCAGGAGAACCTGGTAGAAGGGTATTTTCACTTTACTCTCTATCAAGAAGTTTATTGCCATTCTGTCACTTCTGTTTAGACTTAAGTTTTCTATCTCTATATCTATTATCAGTCAATAGTGTTTCCATATTCCACCTTGCCCTGATGATAATAATCCATTTAGTTCAGTTTTTAGGATTTTTCCATTTCTTTTTTATCCTATTTCAAAATTTGGAATAACTGTTACAGATTTTTGGAACTTTCTAGGCTATTACATTTGAGAATATATCAACCAAAATGGGAGTTAATTTGCATAACTAATGCTGGTGCCTTTTCTTTTTTACTTGTGTTTGTGACATCAATTTGTGTTGCCATATTTCTTCAGCACTGCATGTATTAATCTTGAAGGGGCGAGAGGTGTTTCGCTGGTGCAGAATGATTCCAATTCACCACTGATTAAAGAATGTGATGATCATATTGCAGGTATGTTACTTAAGCTGCTACGTACTGAACTTGAAAGTGCATGTGTAACTTACTAGTTGGACATGAACATCAACCAAAATACTTTAGCATTCAAAATTCTATTTTTGTTGGTTAGTTAATCAGAGCTCTAAACACACTTGACTTGGCCACGTTGTAGTCTCCTAATTAAACTAAATACTGAATAAGCTTAACACACAAATTAGACATGTAAACAAACTCTTAACAAACATATAAATTCTCATAAACTGAACCTGAGTTTACTTCAAGGAACTTTGCAAATGCCAAGCTCTTCCCTTAGTAGTGACTGAAGTGACATCCTAATTATATGCATCCTTAGCAGGTCAGAGTCACTAAGAACCTATACATGCAGTGTACAAGTTTTAAGAACATATTCCTTTGGAAAAGAAACATTATTTATATGACGTGAGCACCGAGATGTATTCATGAAGCCAGATTCAGTTTGTATTTAAAACAGTAACCTGTAATTGGTTTTTTTAGGATCAATAGAAATGCCATATTCATCTAAAGCTTTGGACAAAGTTTTGTATTGCAAAACTGAGTAAACAATGATGATTTATGCAGGTGCAATGCGAAGAGGAGCAGGTTCAAGCAATTGAAACAACAACAACAGAGGTGCTAAACTAATAGTAAATGGTTGGAGTCACATACCTTCATCATGAGCTCAGCTTGACCCTCAATTGATTAATGTAAGTAGAGGTGCTAAACTAGAAGTTGCTGGCTGATCTGCATGCATAATTTGGTGATACTCTTTTTTTTTTTTTTTTTTGATAATTTGGTGATACTCTTTCGCTGGTATAATGGAATATTTTCCCAAAACACTCTTGTTCAAGTGAATGGCCAGAACACCAAGTCTCCAAGTTTGC
>CM028377.1:104758503-104823668 GCA_013146195.2 Codonopsis lanceolata | reverse complement strand
CATCTTATTCGCTTGAGCCGGTGGGCATAACCGTACGGGCATCCATCCGAAAGAGTAGTAAAGCTTCTTCCTCCGGGGCCATTATTTGTCTAGCCTTGGTCAACCTTGTGACGTTTGTTTTCGTGCAAAACATTCTAGAGATAGTTTTTCTATTAGTGAGTATAAGTCCACTAGAATTTTTAAGAAGGTACACTGTGACTTGTGGGGTTCTTACACCCATGTTTCCTTTTGTGGTGCTCGTTATTTTTTAACTTTGGTGGATGATTACTCTCGTGCTGTTTGGATTTATTTGTTTATTGATAAAAAGACGCCAGAGTAAGCTTGCCTTTGTTGCGATGGTGGAACGACAGTTTTCTCAACAAATCAAAATTGTTCAGTCTGACAATGGTACTGAGCTTAACAGCTTGTTTGATTACTTTCTTTCCTCTGGTATTCTGTTTCAAACTTCGTGTGTTGGCACGCCTCAACAAAACGAGCGGGTCGAACGAAAACATCGCCATGTTCTGAATATAGCTAGAGCCTTACGGTTTCAAGCCCATCTTCCCATTTATTTTTGGGGTGAAGTGGTTCTTACAGCTGCTCATTTAATTAATAGAACTCCTTCCCCCTTGTTGGGTAATAAAACTCCTTATGAGATTTTGTTTGGAAAAGTGCCCCTTTATGATTCGCTTCAGGTTTTTGGTTCGATGTGCTATGCTCATAATCAGCGAGCCAAGGGTGACAAATTTGCTAGTCGAAGTCGTAAGTGTATTTTTGTGGGCTATCCTCTTGGTAAAAGGGGGTGGAAACTGTTTGATCTTGAGACCAAGAAATTCTTTGTCTCCCAGGATGTGAAATTCTTTGAGACTGTGTTACCTTATAGTGACCCCAACGCTGTCCCTCACGCCCCGAATTCGGTTGATATTATTGCTGATGAGGCTGCCCATGGGAGTATTGATTTTCCTGACCAGCATACTATTACTCCCGCCGTTTCACCTGCTGTTTCACCTACTGCTGATTCTATTGTTCTCCTAGCTGAGACTGTTATTCTGCCTGAAGCAATGGGCGATGTCGTCCCAGGTGTTCCTACATCGTTACCCACACCGGTCAGTACTGCAGCTCCATCTACATCGACCTCTGTATCTTCTGAAGTCTTTAAACCCATCGCTCTAGGGAGGGGTATGAGACAGAAAACTCCCTCTGTTCGTCTTCGTGATTATGTTGCTCTTACAGCCTCTTCTTCGAGTCCATCCCCCGTCTCTCCTCTTCCAATCGGTCCCTCAGGTACTCCCTACCCTATAGCTCACTATATACATTGTGATCATTTTTCTGCCAAATATCGTAACTTTCTCGCAGCCATTACTTTGGCTATAAAGAGCCGAGATCCTTTCGCGAGGCCATGACTCATGATGGCTGGAAACGGTCAATCTAGGAAGAAATTCGTGCCTTGGAAGATAATGGCACATGGACTATGGTGTATTTACCTCATGGCAAACAAGTTTTGGGTAGCCATTGGGTTTATAAAATTAAATATAATTCTGATGGAGTTGTTGAACGGCTCAAGCCCCGGTTAGTCGTCTGTGGCAATCATCAGAAAGAAGGTTTTGATTATACAGAAACTTTTGCTCCTGTGGGAAAAATGGTCACTGTTCGGGCTTTTCTTGCTATCGCTGCTTCCAAGAATTGGGAGTTACATCAGATGGATGTTCACAATGCCTTCCTGCATGGTGATCTTATGGAAGAGGTTTACATGAAACTCCCTCCAGGTTTTGATGCACCGAATCCCAACACCGTGTGTCGTCTTCGTAAATCTCTTTATGGCTTAAAACAGGTTCCTCGCTGTTGGTTTACCAAGTTACTGGCCTCTTTGAAGTCCTACGGTTTCTTACAGTCTTACTCCGACTATTCTCTATTTATGTTCACAAAAGGAACGGTTCAGATGAATGTGCTTGTGTATGTTGACGATCTTATTATTGCTGGGAACAATTCCGCAGCTCTACAGACTTTCAAACAGTACTTGTGTGATTGTTTCAAAATGAAAGATCTTGGGTCTCTCAAATATTTCCTTGGCATTGAGGTTACCCGCAGCTCTTCTGGTTTGTTCTTATGCCAACGAAAGTACACGTTGGATTTTGTCTCGGAGGCCGGCCTGTTGGGTGCCAAGCCTTCTGGCTTTCCTATTGAGCCGAATCATAAGCTTGGTGTAGCTACCGGTGCTCTTTTGGATGATCCAGAACGTTATCGCCGTCTCGTGGGTCGCCTTATCTATTTGGCGATCCACTGCCACCTAGCTTATTATGCTTACATTAAATCTCGTTCCGCTCATGCAAGCACCGCGTTCGGACCATTGGGAGGCCGCCTTACGGGTTGTTCGGTATCTCAAAGGCACTCCCGGTCAAGGTATTCTCCTTCACGCTGACAACGAGCTCACACTCCAAGGATGGTGTGATTCGGACTGGGCTGCGTGTCCTATCACTCGCCGTTCTCTCACTGGGTGGCTTGTGTTTCTTGGTCATTCCCCCATCTCTTGGAAGACTAAGAAACAACCAATTGTGTCTCGATCTTCTGCTGAGGCTGAATACCGCGCCATGGCAGCACTTACTTGTGAGCTTAAATGGTTGAAGGGTTTGTTGTTGAGTTTGGGTGTTCATCATCCCAAAGCTATTAATATCTTCTGTGACAGTCAATCGGCTCTCCACATTGCCAAGAATCCTGTCTACCATGAGCGGACGAAGCACATTGAGGTGGATTGTCATTTCGTGCGTGATGCTATTTCTGATGGTCTTATTTCTCCTTCTTATATTCCTACTAAGACACAGTTGGCTGACATTTTTACTAAAGCTATCGGGAAGCAACAATTTGATCTCTTGCTTAGCAAGTTGGGCCTTCTTAATCCTCACGCTCCAACTTGAGGGAGGGTGTGAAGTCACGTGCATCTTATGCCGTTAGTTTGCTATGATTTGTTAGAGTATTATTTTGAGTAGGATTGTGGTTTCCTTTCTCTCCAAGTGTTTCCTTTTTCCTTAAACTCTTGTACTCTTTATAATTCCTCCTTTGGTGAGATGAATGAGAACGACTTCTGCCCTAAATTGAGCTCTTACAGTATTGGTTAAAATTTCTAAAGACTTCGGATCTCCGTTGCTAATTAACATGTGTACCAACCTATAACACGAATCAAACTAAGAAACAAGGCTTACTTTAAATCTAATCTTTTTTTTATTCTCTTCAATTTCCTTATTTTCCTCCTATTTTAATTAGTCATACATGCAAAAGTACATCTTGTTGATAGAATAAAGGACCTGTTTGATTTAGCTTATTGATATGTACTGATGACTTATTACTTATGACTGATGACTAATAACTGGTGATGTTTGATTTAGCTTTTTAAAAGTGCTGATTAGCTTTCATAAGTTAGTGTGTGTATGTTTGATTAATAAGTTGAAATAATGTTGAAATCAAATATAAATACTAAAATAGAATCATCACAAAATGTGATTTACATTATTATTATTAATATTATTACTATTATTATTAATAATAATATTAATTTTAATCATATCATTATCATTATTACTTATTTATTTATTTATTATTATTATTATTATTATATTTATTATTATTATTATTATATTATTATTATTATTATTATATTTATTATTATTATTATAATAATAATATTATTATTATATTTATTATTATTATTATTATTATTATTATTATTATTATTATTATTATTATTATTATTATTATTATTATTATTATTATTATTATTATTATCATTATTACTTATTTATTGTTGTTGTTGTTGTTGTTGTTGTTGTTATTGTTGTTGTTATTATTATTATTATTGTTGTTATTCTTCTTCTTATTCTTATTGTTATTATTATTGTTATTATTGTTATTCTTATAAGCTCTATGGAATTTGAATATGTTGAAATCCAATTCCATAAAATTGTAATTCTAATTCTGTGAGACCCCAAACCCATTACTTGTATAACATCATTATAACATGCATAACGTATACCTTAACATGTTAGAGAGTTCATATTGTTCGTATCATGCTTGCATTAGGTTGGTTACGATCATAGTCGTTTGAATGCTTTCTATGCGTTGCATGCTTTGTCGTTAATGCTTTGAGTATTCATCTTAGCATGTTTGCACTTAACTAAGTCCCATTAGAGTCTTAGTACCTTGCATATATGACTTATAGCATTAATCTTGATCATAGTATGCATGGTTGAGAGTTTAGAAGCATTGTTGCTTCGTTTGAGCCTTAGGGTCTCTCGGGATTGCCTTCGTTGCATGTATTGTTGTGCTTTTAACTTGAAAGAAGTTCATTTGAGTTCTAGACCAAGTGTACTAGTATTTCTCATGCTTGCACAATGATTGTTCATAGACTTGTTGCATTTGGTAATAAGATGACCAATTTATTTCTTCACAGATCAGTCATGTTTTTGGGTAAACTTCGGAAAAATTCTGGTACCAATCTGCTAAAGAGAATTTTATAAAATTTAGTATGTTTTACCTACATATGTTAGGATACTCCCTGTAAATTTTGGTAATTTTTCAAGGTGTTTAAGTACCTCAATTAGGTTTTGACTTATGGCTGTGCCAGAATTCTGTTTTCAAGGATTCAGCTTCTGTACTTGAACTTTTAGTGACCATATTTTGATGAATATAAGTCCAAATTGAGTAATTTAAAAAGCTAAAATATAGTTTAATGAGTCTAGTTTTATACTAAGAAAGAATCAACTCATTTAGAGGTATGAGTGATTTATGGTGGAATTTACAAATTTACTGGTCAGAAACAGCAAAACTGAGTCTTGGGCTTTGAACAGGACCATGCGCTAGCATTGTCCAAAGGGAAGCGACCGCATTGTGCAATTTTCTGCAATTACGGGATTTCTGAATTTTGAAGTTTGGTCTGAACCATTGAACCCTTTTAGACCCAATCCGAACCCTCACTTATATTGTGACCTCTTTAGGTTTATTATCAACCTTTGGATGTGTTTTAATCAAGGGACATAATGAATTGACCAATTAGAAGCTTAATAACTCTTGCCTAGGATTGAACCTTTAGTGAGTTCATCCTCTCCAAACTCAAACATTCAGCCATTCCTCCATTGTTGAGTTGATTCCTTGAGAGAGAAAGAGAAGCTTGAAGATCCTCCACCTTGCTTGCAACATTGCCGGAGATCCAACCATCGGATTTTCGAGTATAGACCACCAAATCGAAGCTCTTGCTCCCTAGTTTCTTAATCCTTGATTTATTTTGTCATCCAACCGTTGGATTTCGAATAAGGTAAGCACCCAATTCCCCCATTTTTGTATGCTCAATATCAAGCATGCTCCCTTCATGATAGTTTCTAGTTACATGTTCAAGAAGACATGCACCATGTTAAAAACTTGAAATTCATTAAGTTAATTTTCTGTAAATTTCGGATTAATGACTCATAATTGATAATTTGGACTTGTGTCAAGCATGAATAATGTTCTAGAATGGATTTGGAATAACTTTTGTTCTTGGACTTGTTGTAAATTATGACTTTAAAAATGATGACCATGTTAGGGTTCACAATTTGGGAACTTTGATCTTGATGGACTAAAAGTCATGAAGGACTTAATAGTCTAATTGTAAATGAATCGAGAACATAGAAAAGAGCCATGAATTGCATATAGCATTCATCCTCTACTTAGAAATATTTTAGCGATAACTCAACGGAGTTGCACTTAGAGAGTCATTGAACGATACCGACTCTACAATTAATCCCTACGACGTTTAGAGTTCAATTGAATTGTAAATCAGTTCTTGGGAATTTTTAATGTGATTGATCTCATGCTTAACTTGTATATCGTAGAGTAACATGCCTACTTGATTGAACGAGTCGCTCTTGTCGACCTCGCTCCCTTACTTGATTTATTATGTGAGTAATCATCTACTTGACTCGAACGAGTTCGCTCTTGTCGAACTCGCTCTTTACTTGATTTTGTGTGACAAGTAAATATCTACTTGGCATACCATTAGTCCAGCTGGCATTACGTGAATTGTCTTGATGGTCAACGATGCATCGCCGTCATGAATCACGAGATTCATGGTAGTGATGGGTCGCCACACCATAAACTTGCACACACCCTTCACTACTGATCACGGTGGAGAAGAGTACCTCGTCGTAACCAAAGGGCGCTTGGAACAATACTATCGTGGTCGATGTATCATACACGTGCATCCGACAAATACAATCGTGATAACCTTGTCTATTTCAGGATCTACGAAGCGGCACCGGTTCCATAACATATCCTTATCCTATGTGATTTAATTAAGCACTTATGTGAAAACAACGTGCATCGCGACATGAGAACTATGTGCTAGTATGATCTTGCTTGATACGTGCTATGTATGTCTTGCATTATATCCTGTCATGCATAATTGGTGGCTTACAAAGTCTTTATGACTTACCCCCTCCCTTTTACTGTTTTAGATCCTAACCATCCAGGACCGTCTCATCGAGGTTGATCATCTACTCTTGTTCGTGATCGTTCGCCTAGAGGTGGTAGCGTTGACTTTTGATTTCTCTTTTGGCAAGGACGCTTGGGTTAAAGCAAGTCATTTAGACTTCGCTTGGGAATGTGTAATTTTAGTAGCTTGTACTTGTTGTAGACTAAGACTAATAGTACTACTTATGTTTCTAGTTGTTTGCCGGCACTTGTAGGCCGAGCCTTGCTTGCATGTATTGGTTCACTCGTTAAGACTTCCGCTGAGCATCCCATTAGCTCTTATTTACTTTTGTAGTTTCTCCGGCGTATTTAGCCGTTGAGGTGTTTATATATTAGCATGAATTGTTTAGTTGTTGGGTTCCGGTTGTAAATTCGCCGATGACTTGGTTTACTTGTTATTAACTGTTATATCAGGTTCTAAAGTTTTAAATTATTCCGGCTTTTTAGTGCCGAGTTGTACTGCGTGTCCAATGTTGCGTCACGTCAGTTTTGACAATTGAGTCCTTGCATGAATTGTTATCCTTATTTGGACGACACGACTCGCGATTCCTCCTCGGGGTCGGGGTCGGGTCGTCACAAATTCAATTCCAATTCTATGTATCCAAACGGACCCTACACTTTTTTTGGTCTCATGACTTCGTCGAATACTTTCGGAAAAAGTACAAGGAGACTTTTTAAAATAAAAATATAGTTTATGACTAAGAATGGTAAAGCTCGAAATTCAAGGTCTATAATAGAAACTTTTTGAAACAAATAAGAGTCGCACTATTCAGTCTCTTTTCCTATAAGTTGACCCCCAATTTTCCTTTTTTCATTAATGACAAAAATGCCCTCAATTATAAAGACGTTTATACCCTTCTACCCGATAAGTATAACCCCTTCCTCTTTTCCAAAACCTGAAAACCTATAACTAAATCCTTCACCTCAAAAAAATATACCCCCTTTTTCCCAACTCTTCTTCCCAACAAACAAACCCCCTTTCTTCTCAACAACCTACTATTTCATCTCTTCATCTTCTCCATTGTTGAGCATCTTCTTCTTCCTCCAAAAAATATACCCTCTTATACCAATATATTTTCTACTAAAAACATTCCCAAAAACCTCTCAATCTTCAAAAACCTAGGGATTCAACATTAGGCTTGAAGAAATCAAGTATGGAGCCAAAAAAAAAAAATGTCAGTGTCACACAAATAGTAAGCTTTTAAATCCTTTTTTTGCTTTAAATATTGCTTTAGAAAACATTTTTTTCTTAAAAAAATAGGTCCTCGTCGTGAATTTTTCGGACATGTGTAGCTGAAAAAATTGAGCTTGTTTAGACCATGAAGGCCGAAATTCTTCTAGCTATTCGGCCCCCACCAACCAAAAATACTAATTTTTTCGACTGTTGTAATTTGAACAAATTTAGTATTTTCAGTTGGTGGGGGCCGAACAGCTAGAAGAATTTCGGCCTTCATGGTCCGAACAAGTCCAATTTTTTTCTTGATATTTGTGTTTTTTTATGTGTTATTGTTTTTGTTAATAGGATTCAAACGCATTATCTACAAATCCTAGTGTTTTCGGTCGCTTTATATCCGAACAAAAATGGGATTTTCGGTAGACGAAGTCCGAAAATATCTGTAATTTTCGGATGCCCATGTCCAAACACCATGCCCTAGTTCTGGAGTTCAGGCCCGATTTTTTTTCAAAAATTGCTCAAAAAAAATTCTATTTTTTGCAAAACTTTGGTTCTAAAACAACTCGCAATCAAACAAAACAACCCTTTTCTGTGATTTTTCAACCCTAAACACTACATTGCAACAAAACAAAACTTAAATTTTTTTTAAAAAAATGTACACACCTTTCACCATTTTTGCTAAATCAATAGGAAGGAGATGGGGTTGATGATATGCGCAAAAACGCAACATGGACAAGTAATAAAGTTCGTAAGTACAAGTCTATCCCACGAGGATAGAACTAGAAATAAATCCTAAGTACTAAAATTGGGCACACCTAATTTCGTCTAAGCTAATGGAAATTATATTTAAAATAAACAAAATAAAAGCAAGAAAGTAAACTAAATTAACGTGACGATGAAACGGCGGCAACATCAAATCAATGTTAATAAGTAGGATTGTGATATTTCTAGTCTAGCCAATGTTTAAACTAACTCTCTATATTTTTATTAACTCAAAATTTTGGTAGTCGGGTACACACTAATATTTGCTACGGGTTTTTGCTACGTATAGAAAACCTAGCTATCACTCATCCTAGCTATGGGTTCATTTCATCACAAACATAACATAGGGGAGAAAATAGTCGCATGGTAGATCAAGCACCCAATAACTATCTACGACCTTTGACAATCGGTGTGTTTTAGAGACGTAAACAATTATCATAATTTTCAAAATAATAAGAAAGGCTTTCGCTTCGTTTCCTATCATTTCAGGGTTCATTTAATGGTTCATGACTTCATTAAAATCATTAAGCACACAATGATAATAACCAATAAAATATGAGTAATGCTTCATATAGAGAGAAATTAAATTAAAACATCACATTTAACATAGACAATAATCACAATCCAAAAATATATGTAGCTCATCATCAAGATATCAAGATACATGCAAAGTTTCCCCAAAAATTACAACAATAAAAATAAATAGCAAAGTGGAATAATTAAACCAACTAAAGTTGCAATTTCTTGGTTAACTTCACTTAATCTTGCTCCCTTGACCCTTGATTTGATGCTCCAAGCCTTCAAAATAGATGCATTTTAATATGGGTAGAGAGGTGAAGAAATTATTTTGGAGAGAGTTTTAGGGCTGCTGCCCTAAAAATGGAGGCTTCCCCTTCGAAATGACCGGTTGGGAGGAATATCAAAAAAAGGCTAGGAGGTCTCCAACAGCCAAGGGCAGAATAAGGAAATGACATGAAGTTTTGGGGGCTTAAAATGAAAGAAAACAAGGGATTGTGCACGGCAGGGGTTGGGCTACCCAGCATGAGGAGGCGCGGGTCTACCCAGGCTAAAATGGGTCGTGGTTGTGAGAGGGTCTGGGTGAGAAGGCAGGCTGGAATGGCGGGAGGTGGGCCGGATTTGGAGCAGGATGACCCGGATCCAGGTAAAGGGACGCGGGTGATCCGCGGTTGGGGCCGGCGACGTGGTCGCTTTTGGTCTCGACAATGCAAAGGGGATGAGGTTTCATGATTAGCACCGCCCTCCCCTGAAGATTTGAAAGTTATCTTGGTGCCCCCAAAATCTTTAGAAAGAGCGTCACAATCCTTCCCCTTCCCCCTCCAAACTTCTCAGATTAGTCCTTCGTTAGCACTTTTAGCCTCCGTTAGGCCTGCTTTGCCTTGGAATACTTGACGGATCTTAACGACGAGTATCAAAACTCAACATTGAAGCCCGGAATTGCCTCGATTTGCACGTATTGAGCCATAAAACCTCGAATATCTTTGAAATACCTACATGAAGCACAAAAAATATAAAAATAGGATAACAAATGCAATTAATCATTAACCAAAGCTCAAATTAATCAATAAAATTCCGAAAAATAATGAAAATCAAAGGAAAATTATAAGCTTATCAGTTGATAAAGTTAATCTCTTCTCTTCTTCTCTTCAATCCTTCTTCAACAAGATGCTAAAGGGATTTTTTGGCTGGGTGATTTTTTGGTCGGTTAGGTTCTATTCTCTCTACCAAGGTGAGTTTGTGCGTAAGTTGGGGAAGAAGGGGTCACGGTTTCGGTGGGGGTATCGAGGGGGGTTAGTGTATATAAGGGGGGGGGGGTTAGGGATGGGGTTTGTGTAAGAAGTAGTTTAAAATTTTGAAAAGGAAAAAATGGGTAATCAAGGGGGGTAAACAAAGAGTTTGCAAGTTTTTTGAGTATTGGTTGGGGGTACACTTAGAAGGGGTATCAAATTAAAAGAAGTAGGGATCGGAATAATGTGACTCCACAACTAATTGCTTTCAAAGATAATTAAATCCAATTCTTCCTACAGTCTCACGAATCATTTTGATAC
The DNA here is from genome assembly GCA_013146195.2 of Codonopsis lanceolata. Lineage (NCBI taxonomy): Eukaryota > Viridiplantae > Streptophyta > Magnoliopsida > Asterales > Campanulaceae > Codonopsis > Codonopsis lanceolata. The sequence goes on along the minus strand of CM028377.1, from coordinate 104,813,192 downwards.
TCCGTGTCAAAAGCATTCAATAATTCAACAAGTGGTCCCTATTTTAAAGTTGCAAATGTGCTTTCTCTATTTTTGTCGTTTAGTTGTCACTACTAACTTGTTAGAATTATAAACTTTATATTCCCTCTTTCTCAAAATTATTATCTTGTATTTTTTTTCGTCTGTCCCAAAATAATTATCTTGTCTGAAAATTTCATTTATATGATAATATTTTTACCATTTTATCCTTACTTTTTCATCTTACTTAATTATGAGCCACATACACATAACTTTTAAAGTAAATTACACATCAAACTAATATTAATAATCTAGTCAAATGTGTTTTCTTAAATCATGCGCCAAGTCAAACCCAGACGATAATTTTAAGATGGAAGGAGTAATTGAAACTTTTAAAGACATGAAATAATTGCCTTCCAAAAGATAATTCAATCCAAGTGTTCCCACGGTCCCACACATTTCATTTTCATTTGGATATGTAGTGCATTCCATAATTCATAAATTGGAAACACTAATAGTGCTATGCTTTTTTGTTGATTAGTTGTCTTGTTAAGATAAACTTTAGAACAACCCGTCAAATTTTATTTTATTTTACCCTCACACGAAGAGTTCTCATACCTTTTCAAATTTAACAATATTATAATCCTTTCGTTTTGGGTAAAGAGTTCTCGTTTGAAAGTTAAAAAAATATTACTTTTAGTAGCATATTAATAATAAAATGATATTTTTATGTCTTAAATTTTAAAAATAAGCTCATTAAATAAAACATGTTAAAATGAAATAGTGGAGTCATAAGGGATTAATTGAATGTAATAGACTAATAGATAGCAAACAATATGGGAGCAAGCTGTGTGTAGTCAATGAAGGGCCTACCGAAGGCATTTTTGGAGTTTATTTTTTATTATTAGATGAAAGCACTACTCTTTCTCTTTCTACAACCTTAAATCTACAATATATCTGCTACTTGATTACTGGTTTGGGTGCTTCAAATTAATCAACACCAATTCTATGTAAGTTCATATTCGTCATCTCTCTACTTCATTGATTACTACTACATAATGTTATTTTTATTTGATTCACTTTAGATAATGCTATTTTTATTTATTGTTAGTTTGCCTTAGCGTGGGATTTATTATGCGCAACTAATCAACTTAAAATTATATTATTTTTTAGATTCAAATAATTTATTAATTGTGAGTAGTTTATTAAATCTAGGGCTATTTATGTTTCTATATATGATAAATTTACTTTTTTGACTTTAATTCAATTGTGTGTGTGTTTATTAGATATAAGGTTGTTTACTCTAAATAAAAGTGATTTAATGAATGATTTTTACTAAACTAACAAAAAAAGATATTTGTTCACAATTGTAAGAAGTTGATGTTGGTTTTAAAAGTCCTGAAGAAAAATCTTACCAATAAAAATGATTTATTCCTCATTGGTTACAAAGAATTATTTTAGTTTAAAAGTTTTTAGAAAAAATTCTTTTACTAACAATAGAAGAGATGTATATCACATTAGATAGAAAATAATGTTGGTTTCATAAGTCTTAAGATCTAAATAAAAGATTTCTACTATTATTATTAATAGAATAAATAAATGTATCTCACATTCGTTAAAAAATTATGTTTGTTTCAAAAGTTTTAAGATAAAAGATTTATAATGACTTTAAAAACTAACATCAATTTATAACAAATATAAGAAACATCTCTTCTAATGGTAATATTAGTAGAGATGTATTTCATATTGATTATAAATTGATGTTGGTTTTAAAATTATTTTGATAAAATGTTTCTACTTATCACCATAGAAGAGATATATCTTACAACATTTAGAAAAAAATGTTAGTTTTGAAAGTCTTACATAAAAGACTTCTACTCTTATTATTAATAAAAGATATGTATATCACATTATTTAAAAAGAAAAGTTGGCTTTTAAAGCCTTTAGATTAAAGACTTTCACTCTTACAATAGATGTATCTCACATTGATTACAAAATATTTTACCATTATTAACAATAGAAAAGATGTATTTCACATTGATTAGAAATTGAAGTTGGTTTTAAAAATATTATTATTAAGTACCAATAGGAGAGATATATCATACATTGGTTAGAAAGTGATGTTGGTTTTCAAAGTCTTTTGATACAAGACTTCTACCATTATTACCAATAGAAAATGTATATCTCACATTAGTTAGAAAATAATGTTGATTTTAAATTATTTTAGATTAGATACAAGACTTCTACCATTATTACCAATAAAAGAGATGCATCCTACATTTGTTAAAAAATAATGTTGATTTTGAAAGTCTTTAGATAATTTTTTTTTATACTTTTATCATCAATCGAAGAGAAGAGAAGAGAAAAAGAAAAGGTGTATCTCATTATATAGAAAGAGATGTTGGTTTAAGATATTTTTAAGATAAAAAAAACTTCTACTATTATTACTAAATGATGAGATGTATTTCACATTGGTTAGAGAGTGATGTATATATTAAAAAAATTATAAAAGACTTTTTACCAATAGAAAATATGTATTTCACATTGGTTAGGAAAGTAATATTGGTTTAAAATGTTTATAGATAATGTATCTTACATTGTTTACAAAAAAGATGCATCCCACATTATTTAAAAATAGATATTGATTATAAAAGTCTTTGGATAAAAGAATTTTTATATTATTATCAATAGAACTATAGAAGAGATGTATCAGATCACCCAACTTTTGATATTGTTGAATTTTCAAGCCTCCACATCACTTGATTTGACATATTTCATTTTTTAGCCATTAGCTAAAAATAATAGTTTAATATGATATTGTGATATTAATCACATTTACTATTAATATCTTCTATTGTTAATAATAGTGGAAATCTTATATAAAAATACTTTCACTACCAACATCATTTCTTAACTAATATGAGATAATATTATTATATTGGTATTGTGTGAGTACTTTACTTTAATGACTCACTATTAACACCATATTTTAAGCTTTGATATCTTATTCATCCAAAACTCGATTTGTACAAATAAATATATCATTTTAATGCTCTTGCCGAGTATGATACATTTGCTCAATCACCTTTGCCAACAAACAAATGACTCATAAAGAAATTTGTGTCTCAAGTTGTACAATTTATTTCACTAAAAACACTAATTTTTTCAACAATTATTAGGTGAGTACTTTAAGGATTTCTAAAATCAATATTAATTTATAACCAATGTAAGATGGATCTCTACTATAATTACTAATAAAAGTGATATAAAAATATTAGTTAAAAATTGATGTTAGTTTAAAAAGTATTTAGATAAATGACTTTTACTAAATTAACAAAAGAAAATATATGATTATATTTGTTAGAAGTTGATGTTGGCTTTAAAAGTCTTTAAGTAAAATCTTATCAATAAAACTGATTTATTCCTCATTGGTTACAAAAAATTAGTTTAGTTTAAAAGTTGGTAGATAAAATTATTTTACTAACAATAGAAGAAATGTATCTCATACTAGATAGAAAATAATATTGGTTTCAAAAGTTGTAAAAGAAAAGACTTATACTATTATTATTATGTATCTCATGTTGGTTAGAAGACTTCTACATTTATTAGAAAATGATGTTGGTTTTATATTACAATATTTAAATTATAATACCTAAAAGTTTAAAAATTATACTACTATTAATACCAAAAGAAGAAATAAATGTTACATTTAAAAATTATAATATTATTATTACCAAAAGAATTCGTGCGGGCTCTATAACCATTAAATACAACTAGTTTTATACCCGTGCGTTAAACACACTGACATATATATTTTTCAATCAAATTATACTCTGTTAAATTATAATCAAGCAAAATGAAGACAAAAAACAAAACTAAAAGAAGATATTATTTCAATGAATAGAAAAATATCATTTGATTAAAAATTATTATGAAAATAACGAAATATATGTGTCAGTTGATTAACAATAATAAAATAAATAAATTGGAATAACTGCAATTTATGAAAATTAAATAAATAATTAAAATGAAAATACAAAAAAAATGTGTATCGCAGTGTATCGATTTTCAGTAGCGATACGTCGATTTAGATTCATGATGCATCAATTTAGAATCACAATGCATCGCTGTGAATTGGAAATAGATCAGTTTGAACGTGAGACATCGATTTAAAATTGCGATGCACTACTATGGAATGAGAATGACAATTACACAATTTTGAATCATGCATGACAATGTATGAACTAATACTTATCGCAAGCGTGACTGATTCATTAAAGGTATACTCGTCCTTTCACATCAAAAATATTTTTTTCCGATTAAAAAAACATAGTGGACAGCGGTTGAATATCTGTCAAAAGAGACCGACCCAATTTTCACCCTATTCTTTTCAAATCTTTAAAAGACAAAAATATAAATGGGTTACGGCGTGTTCATAACCGACATATTAATTGAATGACAAAACTTACTCTAAACAAATTTAATGGACGATGATTGATTGAAAATTGACTCAAATAATTTTATTTGTACTGATTTAAGCTTGTTTATGGCTCATTTCAATATCAATAATCAATAACAATTAAAAAGATAAATTTAATCTCTTGGATTTGTTACTTCGACCCACTCACGGATATTAAAACAACATCGTTTTAGAGTGTATATATATATATATATATATATATATATATATATATATATATATATATATTAAAAACTCTTGTCTTGAGTCTCGCTACCTCTTGTCATTATATCTATTCCAGCAACATTGCCCTCTCATCGGAAAAAAAAAAAAAAAAAAAAAACTACTAACCCAACTTATGGAACCAATTCTCATTTTAGTTTTTCTTTTTCACTCCCTTTACTAATTGTCCCTCTCTCCCCATTCTTTATCCTTGAAAATATAAAACTCTATGAAGGGGGATCATCAAGATAGCTTTCCAAGTGAGAATATTTGGACACTCTACAATTTGATGTAAAGTTGATTACTTTTTGAACACAACGGCAAATCAATTCGTTCATGATTAAATGGCCGGTTCATTATTTTTTTAAAAAAAAGAGGTAACTTTACACTTCCAAAACATTTTATTTTTGTTAGAGGAAAAATTATGTTGCAATATTCTTTGTTTCGTTTTGTTATTTACCATTATATAGTTCTTGTTACTTGAAGTATTTTTTAAATTTTATTTATTTCAAATCGATATATTTTTTAGATTTGTCAGTCATTTATAATTAATCATGTGCATTTGCGTTTTAGATGAACATTTGATGTTTTTTAAATTTTGAATATGATGAAACAAACAACAAATTTTCAAATCTATATATTTTTGTTGGTCAGTCATATATTTAATATCAATAATAAGTATTTGTAATTTTGTTCATAATATTTTTTTAAGAACTTTGATCCGATGAAATAGACAGAAAAGTATTCATATATTTCATTTAGTTATAATGGGTTGTGAGTTTATGTGATTTCATTGAAAGTATTTGTTTTAATAACTTTTAATCTTGGTGAAATAGACAAAAAATTCATAAATAATATATATATATATATATATATATATATATATATATATATATATATATATATATAGTCATTCGTTAGAATTAATTGTGAGTATTTGTGATCCACTTCAGTGAAATTTCTTAAGCAAAGTCATCCATGATTTTTCTGAAATTTATTTGGCAACAATGGAAAATTAACGGTAATATGTATAAAAGGTTGTGTTTGGATAACAAAGCAATGAATGTAGTGGTTCTAGACGTTCCTATGCTCTAGTTTCAAGGAGTTATAAATATTTGAATTTTTATTATTTAATTATATGATTCATTAAATGTTTGTTATAAATATAAGTTATTATTTTAGGGATGCAAATTTTGACGAGAAATTACTATTTTTAGACTACCTAGACTTTATATATATATAGATTGCCTCAGAAAAGATAATTCAATCCAAGTCTTCGCATAGTTCCACACATTTCATTTTCATTTGGATATGTAGTGCATTCCATAATTCATCAAGTGGTCCCTATTTTAAAGTTGGAAACAAGGCATAGTGCTCGTGGCCCCTATTTTAAAGTTGGAAACAAGGCATTGTGCTCTGTATTTTTTAGGGGTGTACATGGTTCGGCTTGGTTCGGTTTAAACCAAAATCATGAACCGAATCATACCCCCTTGGTTCCAAAAATCTCAAACCGAACCGAACAAAACCAAACCACTTGGTTTGGTTTGGTTTCATGGTTCGACAAAAAATTAAATTAATCATTTGTAAAAACATTTAAAATTAGACAAATAGATTTTAATCGGTAAATTAAGCTAATTACTAATTAGCATCAAACATTAATAGACAAAAAATCAATCTTTTCTTACAAATATCATTAAACATGGTAATTGAAAATTTGAATCCAATGTAATTTAAAAGTGAAAACATTAAGAATGGAACAATAGTAGCAATATATATAATAAACTTATAAACAATTAAACAACCGGATATAAAATAAACTATTATATCTATATATATATATATATATATATATATATATATATATATATATATATATATATATCAAATAATATTCACCTCGGTTTGGTTCGGTTCGACTCGATTCGGTTCGGAGACAGGAACCACAAACCGAACCGAACCACTCGGTTTTTAGATTTTGGAAACCAAAACCGAACCGCCTTGTACCGAAACCGAACCAAACTGCATGGTTCGGTTTGGTTCGACTTGGTTCGATGGTTTGATGGTTCGGCTGTACACCCCTAGTATTTTTGTTGTTTAGTCAAAATCATTCAAATTAAACATAAAGTTAAATACAATCTATTAAAAATCAAAAAAAAAAATCTATTTGATACTCATTTGATTTAAAAAAAATTTATAAAAAAACACTTCCAATAATAACATAAAATCTAATACTTTTTCATAACCCATCATATTTATCTCAAAAAATTTAATTATTTTTTCAAAAAAAGACTAAAAACTTGAAAAAAACATAGAAATTTTCTCTGATATCCAAATAAAACAAATCAAGTCTCTATTTATAGGTAAAAATGTATACTTTAATTCAAGAAAAAAAAGATTAATTTTTTTGGTTGAAAATTGGCCAAGAAAAACAATGATGGAAAAGTTATTCAATCCACTAGAATGTTGTCATGTGGAAAGGGAAGGCGCAGACACGGTTGTCGGCCATTTTACATTTTTTTTTTTGCTTTTTTCGGGTCAAAACAACGTCGTTTAGTGGAAGTGGAAGCTAAAACACAGACGTTTTGCTCTGGTTTGATTGGTTTTGATTTGTATTAACGAAAAGTAGTTAATGTCAATTATTGTGTACAATAACTATTAACTAACGTAGATGTTTAAAATGTGTGAAGGATTGTCACTGCACTTACTAAAAGGGATGGAATGAAAGGGGAGCAAATGCGAGGGATTGAGACTGAGATTGTAGGAAACAATGAGGGGGCAGGCTGTATGTAATCGAAAAAGGGTCTGCTTACAAAGTAAATTGTATGGACTTCATTTCTCTTCACAATTCACATCCTTTATAGCAAAGTAAACCACTCCTCTTTCTCATTAGGCTAGGACCTGAAAAGACAAAGACTTGGGAAAATTTTTCCCCCAAACTTGCATTTTGCTATCTATTTAATTTCATTACCAAGTGCCCAATAACCTTTTATTTCTTTTGGTGGCTATGCCATTTTTCACAATTACTCTTATAATTTTCTGATCATCTCTTTTCATCTTCTTCACTCCGTTTCTTTCTCTCTCTCTCTTTTTTTTTTTTTTTTGATAAATAACAGAGAATACAAGGAAGAAGATGAAATTCTAGGAGGGTCTTAAATGCAAGATAAATTTCCCCACCCAATCTTTGGTATCAGAGCCATACCTCTGTTCTTTGTGCTTCCCTTACACCACCGCCAAATCACCGTTCTTTCTAGCCCAATTCTTTGTGCTTCTCCCCTAACGTAATCTTCCCGCCAAGTTTCGGATTAGTATGCTTTGTGTCTGCAAGCTTAGCTCCTGATCTCTCACAAACAGAAAACCAAACTTGTAGTTCTCGAATTAGTATGCTATGTTACTGCAGGCTTAGCTCCTGATCTCTCACATCAGAAAACCAGAACTTGTTGCTTTCCTGGATTAGCCTAATTAAGTTCTTTTGTCAACACGAGTCCGTTGCGAGGTTGTAAGACGACGAGGTAGTCGCAGTGTTTCCGCAGGACAATCATTATTGGTTTGGGTGCTTCAAATTAATCAACACCAATTTTACAAGTGGATTTACCAATGTAAGTTGATAATTAGTTCATACTTCATTTTTTCATCATCTCCTAGTCTCTACCTTTAACTACTCGATCTACTCCACTGTTTGTGTTTGAAGGTGTTAAAAAACAACAACTACTGGGTACCAACTGTTCGTCTTTCACATATTTTGAAGCTGAAAAAAGGTGTGTTCTAATGATTCGCTTTAGATAATGCTATTTTTGATTTATTGTTTCTTTCCCCTTGTTTATTTGGTACTTGGTAAAATTAACACCCATCGGTAATCAATTAAAACAATATGATCATCTAACAGTAGAAAAAAAATTACTCCATTTTTTTGCATTTTTTGTTGTTAACAATATTGTAAGAAATGTATATTTACTCCACCCTGTACTACTCATGTTTCGTTTGGCAGACAAATTAAATTGAATTTGTTAAAGAAAGTTTTTACCTGAATATTATAAGTCATTAAATCAAATTAAACCTTTAATTTCTCTCTAACTTTAGAAAAAGAAAAAAACCATCAGCCTTGTGGGCTTCCAATACGAAGAAGAAAAAAGAAAAATCGAAAAGATAAGGGAAACTAGGAAAATGACAGGAAAAAAAAAAAGTGAAGAAAATAAACAATAAAAACGTTGGTTCGGTGGGGTTGTGGGCTGTCTGGATAATTTTTGTTTTGGTTATTCTTTTACTTTTTATGTTTATTTTCATTTATTTTTTATTAGTTGTATCGTATAAACTTTTTTTATATGAGAAATGAAACAAGAAAATTAGAAATTAAAAATCATTAATAAAAACTATAATGTATAATATGTGTTTATAGTGTGCGTATATTTTTGTATTGAAAACACACAATGATACTTATTTCATAATAGAACAAAAGGTATATTATAGAGTGAGAGAAAGAGTGCTTTGGAAGCTGAAGAGGTAATTGTAAAGTAATTGCATACTGCCCGATATTTATAGCCGAGTATTGAGTTACATGCAATCATATGTTTAGTTGTTGTGCGAAACTTTGAAGAACATGTTTTCCATTTTACTGACAATGCTCATGTTCATCCTCGACTTTTTGCATTCTTCACAACACTCCCCTTTGAACATAGCTTTGTAACTTGATTTATGTGCATTGGTTACCTCGTTAAAAACCTTAAAATTTACTCCACATACATTAGTCCCTTGCTGGAAGCGGCGGGTACCGATTTTGCTTTGAGAGCATTGAGGACTTTGAATGACCCTAACATGCTTGAGTCTTCCTCTTTTAGCATCATGTTTCTCCAACATGGCAGTTAAGGACCCATGTTTTGGGCAACTGTTCATAGCTTGTGCCCTTTTGCACACGAAACACCTGCCCTTTGGTACAAAGGCCTTCTTCTTATCATCATAATTGGTTCACGACGGTTTCCCTTGGTCTTTTTAGCCATTTCTTTCCTATGACTTATCTCCCCCACCTTTGGTCGAATAAGAGCCTTTAACATTTTATTCCTTTAGAGGGAGGGTTTGGTCGATAGTCCCCAAGAGATTCAGCTACCGCAATGGCCTCGTCCCCTGCTTTGACTCCCCGTCGATACATCTCCTGCTTGGGCCAATGTTGCAACCCATCGACAAAGTAGAACAGGGAGTCATCATATGACATGTTTGGGATTTGTAGCACTAACCTAGTGAACTCTTTCACATAGTCCCGCATTGCTCCACGGTGCTTCAATTCCCGTAGGTTCCTTTATGCTTCATAAACCATATTCTCTGGGTAGAAGTTTCGCTTGAGTTCACCCTTAAACTCTTCCCATGTGTCAATCTTGCACACCCCTTGTTCAATATCAACCTTCTTCATGCGCCACCAACTTAGCCTAGGCCATCAAAGTATTTCTCCAGGCACCACAAGTAGTTTTCTACTTCCTTGGCATCCCCGTGTCCCATCGAAGCTTGCTGGCTTGGGGCAATCTATCCTTAGATTGCCAAAAGTCCCACCAACATTCCCATTCGTCATGACCTTCTTGCACAAAGTTATGTTTTCCTGCATCCCCTTGATGTAATCTTTCAAGCCATGGACGACGTCTTCCAGCTGCGCAAATCAAGCTACGATGTCGTTGTTGGCTACCTCGGCAGTCCCCTTGACCGCCTCGATTTGCTCCAACACATGTTCCTTTAACACATTAAAGTCATGTTGGACCCTTTCCAACTTTTCTGCGAGTTCAAGCACCACCTTCGGCTCCACGGAAGGCCCTTCCCCCCAAGCCTTGCTTTGATCTCGTTTTTCTTCCCAACAGTGTACGCGATCTCTTACCCACATTGTTCCTCAGTTATGATTGACTCGTTTATTCCTACCATTATAGAGGCTTGAACCTGGCTCTGATACCACTTGTCACATAGTTGTCCCTTCAACTGTACCGTGCGGCCTTAGCGTCCTGTCTCCTCGCAATCTCGCTAAGTCAGGCTTCCCAAAGGTTACACTAATTGTGTTAGCTAAAGAGTAAGTAAAGAGCTTAAGAGAATTTTGCAAGTATGCGTTTAATTCACTCAAACTTGGCTGATTGCAAATGAGGTCTTCATCCCTATTTATACAAGTGGATGGAAGACTCTATATCTCTCCAATATTCTAGATATCATCTTTTCTACTATGTTCTAGATGTCTCTACATGCATTTAGACTATTATGGAAAGTTCCCCTACTTTCCAGCCCCTTCTAGAAAGTTCTTTTACTTTCCAGCCATTTTTAGAAAGTTACCCTACTTTCCAGTCCCTTCTAGAAAGTTCTTTTACTTGCGAACCCCTTCTAGAAAGTTCCCCTACGTTTCAACCCCTTCTAGAAAGTTCTCTTACTTTCCAGTCCCTTCTAGAAAGTTCCTGGAGGATCCTAGACCCTATGTATTTGATGTATCTTCTCGGAGCGTGACACCGAGGTGGCTTTGCTATTTACCGACAAAGTTGATTCCTTTTCAAATTATCAAAACAATAATAATAATCTGCATTTGTCCTTTTGCTGAATTGGAGTCTATCGGGGCTCGAGGTGGCTTTCTTTTCCCCCGACAAAGTAGATTCTTTTTTTCAAATCATCAAAACAATAATGATCATTTTGCTTCTCAAATTTTTTCCTGTTGCTGAATAGTTGGAAAGCTATTCTTCCATCTTCTCTGTCTTCTGTTGATTTACTCTTTTTTGAGTAATTCCAACAATGGCGTCCATGGAATCTCTTATAGTAGGAGACACTTCTTCTTCTTCTTCTTGTGATTCCCCTGCAAGAATTGCAAAGGAAGATCCCAGAACTATTGATGAAGAACCAGTGAGATGCATCAAATTGATTTTTCATTGTTCCAAAAACTTTCAATTGACATTCCATAGGTGTCAATCCTGGATTTTCTTTTCTAATTCTTTCCATCATATAAGTGAATATATTTTGGATCTCTGGCTGAGGAATTGTTTGGTTAAAAAGTTTCAAATAATCTGAAACTATTTGTTCAATTTTTTCAAAAGCTGATTCCCACCATTTACATCGGAAAGTCCTTTGAATGACATGAATTTTTAAAGAGTCAAATGAGAAAATGATATCACATTTCCAAATCCAAGTTATTTAAAAGTTTGTAAAAAACCACAGAGTATTCCTACTAATGGATCTAAAAGATTCCATTTATGGGGTGAAGTACTTTAGTTATAAAGCACTTAGAATTAGTTCTTACTTGAGATTTTCCACACGATTGTGTATTGTGAAGATTATGATTAAACTAGACAGAACCAGTTTCTTCTAAAATTGCTTCGTAAATATAATGAAACTTTCCTTGTGAAGCAACATAATTCTGGTTACCGAGATATCTGTTTTTGAGAACCCAAGGGTCTTCTTTCCATTGTAAGTCTGTTAAAGACAAATCAATAATATGTTTCAAATGTTGCTTTTGAATATAGGGAACTGAAACATACTTTTCTTTCTCTTTTCCTTCCCCAGAAGGGTTGGGTTTTCCGCTCCTAGACGATTGGATTTATTTGATCCTTCACCAGAGGTGGAAGGCATTTTAGGATATTAATTTTGTACTTTGCCCCTTTCGGGGTTATCCATCTGTTAGATGGATGCATCCTGCAAAAATTATGTTGTTGAAAAATCAAAAAAAGAATTATCAATTCCTTTAATATATTCAATTTTGAAATCATAATTTTGATTGCCATTTGGCAAAAAAAAAATTGTAAACAATATTTTTTACATCTTTTTGAATGATATATTTTACAACACTACAATCAATTTTGAGTAAGAATTGTTGATTTAATAAATCATCCTGAAATTTGGAAATATATTTTACTATAGAAAGCATTCCTTTCTTGATAGTAGCATAATTTTTCTGAGCCTTCTTCCAAATACGAGAAGAATATCGTAATAATTATCATTATGTGCTTCCAATACAAAAATATACGCACACTATAAAATTTAGTAAACAAAGTAATTTTATATAGGTTCGGTGGGGTTGTGGGTTGTCTGGATAATTTTTGTTTTTGTTATTCTTTTACTTTTTATGTTTATTTTCATTTAGATTTTAAACTCATATTATACATTATAGTTTTTATTAATGAATTTTAATTTTCTTTTTTCATTTCTCATATACAAAAAAAAAGTTTATAAGATACAACTAATCAAAAATAAATTAAAATAAACATAAAAAGTAAAAGAATAACCAAAACAAAAATTATTGAGGCTGCCCACAATACCCTTCGTTATATTATGCAATAAGTATCATTGTGTGCTTCCAATACAAAAATATATGCACACTATAAAATTTATTAAATAGAGTAATTTTATATAAAAACTATAATGTATAATGTGTCTAAAATCAAATGAAATTTAAATCATTTTTCACTTAGTTATTAGTAAATACTATTCATGCAAAAAAATTTTTTGGGACATTGCAATATGCATTTTTTAGCTTATTAATTTTGATAGTGATTGACAAAAGTTTTGATTTTATTATATAATTACTCCATTACTTCAAGCTAATAAGATAAGATAATAATCAACAATATATTGTACTCCCTCCGTTTCACCTAAAGAGTTTATGTTTGAACAGTCTAATTATTAATTAATATATAATTAACATTAAAGTTGGTAGTAATTATTCTATCTATTTGGGGTAAAAAGTCCTCAGTTGAAAGTTAAATTTTTTTTATAAAAAATAACACTTTTAGTAGTTCATTAGTAATAAAATAACATTTTTATGTCTTAATTTTTGAAAGTGGACTCTTTAAGTTAAACATCTAAACATGAAATAGTGGTCTCTTTACCCGGAACGGAGGGGGTAATATGTTTATAGCAAATGTGGAGGGTTATAATAAACATAATTTTTTGTAAGTGAACTTTTACAATGAAACATCCTAAAATGGTATAGTTAACTCTTTGTCATTGCTCTTTGACAAATCGTTAAAATTTGCCACCGTACTATTTTTCGAGCAAAATTGTCATTGTACTTGTAAAGAAAGATTCAATTTCGCCATTATCTCTAACTCTCATCCAATTTTTAACGGAATTAATTTGAGTTGTCTCCCCTAAGGTTTTTAAAATGTAGAAAGATGCTTAATGATAATTGAAGTTAAAAATTAAAAAAAATATATATATTTTATGAACAAAAAAAGGAAAAAAATGAATGAAATATAAAAATGCAAATAAGAAGGAAAGATATATTTTACCTAAGTAAAAAATTAAAAGAATAATATCAATAATACATTAGTATTCAGTAACTCACTTACAATTGACAAAAGTTTTACCGGTTGAGATTAAATCGTTTTAAAACAGTTAACGGCGGGGCCAATCCTGAACTTTTGAGGGCCTATGGCAAAAAAAATAAAATAAAAGGGCCCTCTATAGAAATGTAAAAATAAAAATTTTACACAAAAAAAATTGAATGTCTTGAAGTAGGGATTGAATTTATGATCTTATTGTCTATTGTGATTTTTATAGTAAATAATATAATATATATTTTTGAAAGTAAAATCACAAACCAAAATTAATAAAAAAAATTATCACAACCCAAGGATTCAAAACTACGATCCCTAATATATGCCTAGGACAATTCACCATTCTGTCAAGCTAGTTGTTGTGAATATTATCAACATTAAATTATGTATATAATACTTAAGACAATTTCTACAAATTTGGGCCACTGAAAATTAGGGGCCCTGGGCGGTCGCCCTTCTCACCCCCCCCCCCTCATGGCTAGCCCTGGTTAACAGTTGAGATCATCACATGCGTGGAGGTGATTATTTTTTTTATTAATAAATTAATTACTAAATTATTAAAAGAAGACTTAATAATTATTAAAATTAAATTAATTAAAAAATATTCAATATATTAATTTGTATTATTTTTTAATAAATTATTGAATTATTTAAAATAATTCATTTTTAAATAAATTATTAAATAATTATTAAATAAATTATTAAATAAAACATATAAGACATAAATCATCAAATAACATTAAAAAATTGTAAAAACACTATCCTTATAAAAAGAGTATTATTCAAAAAAAAAATTAACACATCACAATTTTCATGGTAGCTACTATAGGTTGAATTAAAAGTTTTTTTTATAATCTTATCTTTATAATTCCCAATTATAACTGATTTTGAAAAACATCAATACATTATAATTAAAATCAATTTTACTCACAAATTAAATTACATTCCATGAATTAGTGTTAACAACTAAATTTAATGAATTTACTTTTTTCAAAATTTATTAATTGATTATATTTTCTTTAAACTTATTATATCTATTATTATATTTTTATTATCCATTAAGACAAAATGTATATATGAGTTAATTTAAATATTTTTCTCTTATTTTTTATTTAAACAATATATCTTTTCTTCGTATTTGTATTTTTATATTTTAATCATTCTTTCATTTTTGTTTATAAAATAGTATCTTTTTTTTAACCCTTAAAAGCGCACAAAAAAAAAAAAAGGGACCCCCTTCTAATTTTTGAACCAAAAAACAATCTATCTTTTAATATCAACAATCATTAATAATCTTCCAACATTTAAAAAAAAAAATTATGGGAAACAACTTAAATTAATTTTGTTAAAATTAAATTACTGTTAGGGGTAGTGACGAATTTGCATCTATATTTACAAATGCAATGGTAATTTTATTCAAAAAATAATACAATGACAAAATATAAAAATTAGTCAAAATACAATAGTAAAATTATCCATTTTTTCCACTTTTTAACCTATCACTTTACTCACCCTGAATTGAGATGAGTTATTTGTACGAAAAAAATATGAATCTATATTATTTTTCACTTTGACATTTGCCATGATCAACCTATCAAAATAAACAAAAGATCAAAATACAATTTTCTCCCAAAGTTACCATCAAATCCCAATATGTCACTCATACTAGGTTTGAGCCACTTTAGCATTGAAGTTGTCATTTGTCTCAATTTTCCACCACCCGTCCATTGCCGTAACTAAATTGATTGTGGGTTATTTTGGTCTTTTTCCAACACAGTTCATCCCACGTCCCTTCCTCTCTCTCCTCCTCTGTGAACAATTAATTTCCATAGCTCACATTTTAACTGAAAAACAAAGCCAAAATTCATGCCAAATTTTTTATAACAAACGATTCATATATCAAATCAGTTGCTAGTTGGCCTTATTTGGAGCCTCCCCTAACGCTCAGGTACACACCATAGCCCAATTATTCGACCATTGAATATTTTTCATAATTTTTGTAAAGAGATGTGGGTTTTATATCAGAACATCTACAAATAGGGTTTCATAAACAGGCTAGTGCAAGGGACAAGAGTTATCTCTCTTTCCCCTCAAACCCACCACTATCTCCTGCACATTCAAATCATAGAACCCAGATGAACAATCAATAAATCTGCTCCGTTCTCGATTCTGAGAATTTTGACTCGGCATAGTTAGAAACTTGGGGAACGTCATCTCTGGAGCCTTACTGAAGGCTTCCAATTCAATTTCAGTTTCACACTTACACACTGCACCAATTCTAAACAATTCAAAACCAAAGCAAGAAATAAGAATGAAGAAGATACCCCCTCTTCAATCCCGCTATTGCACTTATTGCACCCGACTGCAAATCTCTCTTTAAATTCCCCAGATCCAGAAATGCTATGCTCATCGAAAACCCTGGCCCCGAGACTAACTATAGCACCTTCCACGAGAACGTCGACGATGTCAACGTCGTCATCCTCCTCTGATTCCAAATCTCCAATTTGGATCTTCTCCCGTGATTCGTACGCGACTTCTTCGTCGCTGTCTCCGTCCGGTGACGGCGACGAGGGTGATGGTGTCGGTGGTGACGTTGATATCGCTAACTCGGAGTTCAATAGGCGGTGGGCTTCGTCGTCATTTGAAGATGCGGGAGCTCATTGTATGATTCGCTGGTGGGCGGCGATGAAAGGGGTAGAAAGGCCCGAAATGACTGGACTTTGAGTCGTGCTCATGGTCGGCTGTGCCTGTATATTTATAGATTACTTCAAGGCTTTGTTTTCGTAGGAGATGGTGATGGGTTTGATGGGAGAGAGAAAATGGGAAAGAGAGAGGAGATAGAAAGTGAGGTGGGTAGGGTAAACTGGGATGGGTTGGAAAAACACCAAAACGCGTGGAAGATCGAGTCCAAAGTAGGGGTGGTAATGATTGGCACGATACGATAGTACGGATCAGTACGACACGATTATAAAACACAATTATAGAAACAAATGACACGATAAGCCCAGTACGACACGAAAGACACGAAATTGTTAATATATTCAAATTAATATTTATTGTTATATTTAGATCAAATAAGATAGATAATATGACAACACGATAATAAGGCACGAACACAATATGATAGCACGAATTACCACCCCTAGTCCAAAGTCAAGGCCAAAATATAAATAGCCACTTAAATTACCATTCAATCCTAAAGTACACCTAAATGGATACTTTTTGTGGCAGTTTACACTCTATTTAGATAGTTTTGAGACTAGATATTAGTTTTAAACATAAGATTTTAATATAGTTTGAGTGTAAAATGAGACAAAAAGTAACGTTAAATCGTAATATGAGAAAAAAAATTTAGCTTGGGATGTATTTTGGAATTGAGTGAATATTTTGAGAAGCTATTTATATTTTGTCCCGTCAATTTAGTAACGTTAATGAAGAGATAAAAAATTAGGACAAATAATAATCTTAAATACTAAAATGACACAAACCTTAATATAAATGGTAACTTTGGGGAAAAATTGTATTTTCGCCAAAACAAAACGTCTCGATCCACGAAGAAGCTGGTGTATTTCGATCCTCGTTGAAAGTTGCGCTCTATACACGATCACCAACTTTTTACTAGATGCACAATGTATTAACTAGTCCTCACGGGCTTAGCTCAGTTGGTTAAGAGCTAGTAGATTTGGATATAAGACCAAGGATCGAGTTCTAGCAACCGCAGTGTGGGGGTTTCATCCTTTTGTGGGGGGTGACTTCTTGTAGGTACTAGGCACGGGTCCTCCTAACTTCTTAATCGCTGAATTACCGTGATTTTCCCTCTCACATTCTCATGAGATTGGGGTGTGGGGACTTTCGGGGGAGAGTTTCCCCTTTTATTGGATACACAATGTATTAACTATTTTAATACAACCTTTTCTTTTGATCCCACAACTTTTTCAATATCCCCTATACTTTTTCTGATCATTGTTAAAAAAGAAAAATCTCCAAAACTAAATCAATAATATGTCATTGTAAACACACATTCCATTTGTTGAAGTAATTTAGTCGATGTTGTAAATGATATGACTCAATTATCAATTGTGACTTTTTTAAATTTTCATTTATTTAATTTGTAGAATCAAATTCTTATTAAACTATACCTTATTTAGGATTTGTTTGATTTAATTTATTGATATATGTTGATGACTTATTACTTATGATCGATGATTTATTACTTATAACTTATGACTGATGACTAATAACCAATGCTATTTGATTTAGCTTTTTCAAAGTATTAATTCGTTTTTATAAGTTAGTGTGTTGGTTTGATTAGTAAGTTGAAAAGTATTGAATTCAAATATAAAGACTAAAATAACATCACAACAAAATGTGATTTACATTATTATTATTAGTAGTATAATTATTATCATTATTATTACTAGTGATGCACTTGTGCGTTGCACGATTTGTACTCGGGTGTAAATTCATATACTCAATCAAAGTTGAATAATATACAATTAAAAAGTTTAATATGAACAAAATAAATAAAAATTAATAAACAGTAAAAATCAAAGAAAATCACATAATTTTTTTAAAAAAGTTATTATAAATTTTGAAATATTTATTTATATACAACATTTTTCGTTGAAAATGTACGATTCTTACAACAATTATTGTCAAATAAAAAATTCATAGACCCTTAAGATTAGTAACTGTAAACAAAGCGACATATTCATCATGACTAAAAATAAAGTTTTTCAAAAGAAGTTCGACGCTAGACACTTTTATTTATAGACATTTCCTAAGACACCATCAGCGTAAAGTGTTTTCTTTGAAATTTGGATGAAATTCTATGATCAGATGGTGTCAGTAATATTTTTGAAATAAAACAGTACCACTAGAATGACCATTTGAAAGAACTCGGCCTTCTAAAACATAGTTTCTTAACTTTGTAATAATTAACTTCGTGCTAATATATAACACAAGGAAATTGTCAATGTTACGAAACAACATTAATAAAGTTTCAACTTTCAAATTCAACTCATGATTTGAGATTTCAGAATGTGATATTCCATTTAAAACTTTAAGAGTATCTATATCATTCAAAAGATCAACATTTTTATCAAAATGATACAGAAAATCTGAGCTCAAAAACAATCTTCCTTTTGAATTGTTCTTCAATATCATGTAATCATTTATTGAATTAACCACATCAAGAGTCGGATCTAGAATAACACTCTTACAAAAACAATGAATCATCGGGATTGCTTCCAAATGGAGCGATTGGAGCGATTGGATGATTGAATTCCTTAAGCAGCAGTTGATGATTGAAAATATCAACATAAACACAATTATCATCTGGTTCACCAATTTTACCATTGTCAATTTTTGCAATCCAATCGACGAAAAGTTTCAATTCTTCGAAACTCTCGTTGGACACATACATTGTATCTTTCGTTGTCAATCTCAATACATGTGAATCTCTCCTCAAATACAATGAATTAATTGTGAGATAAACTACGTCTTTTGTACCTCCAAATGGAATATTATAATATCATATACTTAAATAAAACTGAATATATTAATAGAATATCATATACTTAAACAAAATTGAATATAATATATAATTAAGAACTTTAATATGAACAAAGTAAAAAAAATTACACTAAAATTAAAGCTAGAAAATCACATATATTTGAAAAAATTATTATAAATTTTGGAATACTGCTTTATATATAATATTAACTTATCATTGAAAACGTACGATTATTACATTTAATTCTTGAAGGGGTTGTTTTAAAGAATGAAGTTGTATGACATACAACATAAACAATACTTTGAATGACTACTATTAAAACAACGAGATAATCTTTCTTGATACCAAATAAAAGCTCCACAAAAAATTACATTTAAATGTTGGATTGGTAATTTTCAAATAACCTTTAAAAAGCACAAATGTTAATGTAAAAACATTTCACAGATAAATAAATATGAAAATATAATAATCAATAGATATGACTCATTTATACATTAATTTGATTACAAAAGTATACATAATATCTAGAATTGTCAAAACGGGTTAGTGGGTTGGGTCAGCCCACGGGTTAAGAAAACCCACCATATAACGGTGTGGGATGGGTCAACCCATCTAGGTGACGGGTCAATAAAACACCAACCCAACTCAACCCAAGATGGGTTGTGGGTCATACGGGTCAACCCACCAAAATCCAAAGCAAACATGAATATACTACAAAAATATCAAAACTGAAAGTAATCAAACCAAGAATGAGAGTAGATTTAAAAATAATAATAATAATCTGAAAGAATTCATTCACTATGGCAATTAAGACATTTATAATTCTAACAATTTTCTTGCACACTATAGAGCCATTGCATAGCCAAAAGTCGCAAGAGAAGAACTATTTTTTTTCTTGGCAAGCATTACTAGTGACTTTGATCTATTGGTTGAATTTGGAATAGCCTATAAAAGACAACAATGGAATCTACACAAAAATTGCAACAAGCCTAATGTTTGCAACTACTGTCGTTTTAATGCATGGATTAAATGCGAAATGATAACTGAATAAAAATTAATAAATAAGGTCTCTCTAATTGTAAAAATCTTTTTCATCCTATACTCGTAAACAGAACACTTGGTTCTATGCTTCTGGTTTCTCACAACTTCGTTTCGAGAATCGAAACAACATCCAATAATATGTCATAATGACCATAGCCATGAAATAAAACTTGAATGAGAGTAGATAAGAGCAAAATACAGATAAAATCAGAAAATCGAATCCATAGCAAAATCCAAAGCAAACATGAATATACTACAAAAATATCAAAACTGAAAGTAATCAAACCAAGAATGAGAGTAGATAGGAGAAAAATACATAGAAAATCCAAGGGAAAAAGGAACTTACCGAAAAATGAGGAAATCGGCACCGGGAGAGACAGGGACTAGAGACACTGTGAGGCTGAGAGTAGAGAAAGAGTTTGAGGAAATTTATGAGAGTGAGAGAGATCTAGAGAGAAAGGGAGTGGGAGAGAGGTTACAAATAATCGATGTTCGCGAGCGACTTAAGAAAGTGAGTTAGTCGGCTAGCAGCTGCCAGAGAAGATGAGATCTGAGCGCCATCAATCTTGCAGGAGAGTCGTCGCCAATTGCCATGGTCGTAGTCTCGCAGACTCGAAGTCAAAGCTGAAGGTAACGAGATTTTGAGATTTGGGATTGGGATTTGGTTTGGGAAAGGTAAATGATTTGGGAAAGTAAATCACCGCCAGAGGCCTAGAGCCAGAGACAGACCGCCTGTTGGTCCCAAAGGCAACAATAATAAGCTAGAAGGGGGGGGTTGAATAGTTTATTAGACACTTAAAAAAACTTTTCGTATATGTTCCTAAAACAAGCACTTGCAATCTATTAAAGAGATTGAAGTAGCGGAAGTCTTGTAAGGAAGACAGTTGAAGTCTGTCGATTAAGGACTATCGGTAGACTTTATTGAATACTCAAGTCTGCTATTGAAGGGTTAAGTAAAGGAAATAAGAACAAGATCAAACCAGTAAGCAACAGTCACGGATGAACACAAGTGTTTGAGATGGTTCACACTATAAAGAGTGCTACGTCCACCACCAAGGCAGTCAACCTTGGATTTAAAATGTGCACTATGTTTTCCACTAATTCTATTATAAGGAATATATCTAATGGATCGTGTATAAAATATTTGACTTGTGTTTGGGGGTTTGGGAATTGAATATCTAGATAAACAAGATATTCAATTCGTGTAGAAGAATAGTTTAAGGAAGACAATAATAAGAAGCTTAAAATAAATGTTGAAGCGGATCTTCTTCTTTGTTGTCGATGACTTCTTGATCGGTTTATGAGTCTTTAATGGCGTTTTGGTATTTATAGCAGGAGCATTCTAGAGATCCGTTGGAGAAGACGAACTGTAACAGCCCTATTAGGTTTAACGTATTAAATGCATGGAGCTGTCTTATAAAATTCGTCCTCACTGATACTGAGCAAGGAGTGGTGCAGAGTTGTTTGCAGGAGTTGGTAGCCGAACAATCAGAATTTTCGAGCCTGCGTAGCAGAGCAAGTGTCGGCTGTTCACCGCTATGTCATTCGATGGCGAGAGTCTTCCAGCTCTTCGGAAAATAGTTCAGGCGTGTCTGAGAAGTTAGGGGATGTTTGAATTCAAATTCAAATTGATAAAGGATAAATTTGAATTAATCCACTAAGTCTTGGTAGGCTGGACACGTCCTACTTGAACACGTGCAGACAAGGTCTGCCGCTGAATACTGATGAAGGTCTTCCGGTGAAGCATTTGCTGAAGTCTTCCGTTGAACTTGTGAAGTCTATAAACAAACTATTCTATGGCAAAGTTCTATACATAGTTGTCACGCTAATTGATACGCAACCCAATTAGCCACTAATGTATAAAACTAATGTAATGTATGAACATATGTAAATCAAAATACAAATGAGAAACAACAATCTCTTCCTATTTGCATCTGGTCATCATTACTTACAAGTGAGGGCTATTAACAACTTTATGATAGATAATAGCATGTCAAGAGGAATTTTTATTTATAATTACAGACATGCCTCTATCAAACAGAAGTACACCTCAAGTGTAAAAATCTAATCTAAGTGCTTACAACAGAAGAGAAGTAAAGAGCAGCACAAAGATTAGTAGTAAGCAATTCAATTATAGATTTAAGCACAAGGATTAGTTCAATTTTTATAAATATTCAACAATTAAACAAAAAATATTTAAATAACAATAGGAGTAGTGTATATGCTGATACTTTATACAATAATTATTTTTTCGGACTATTACCATTATCGGCAGTAAGTAAATTTATTGTAGATGCTCAGTTACTAATTTGATTTTTTATTTACTAATTTATATGAAATTGTCTGTAAATTTCATAATATATCATAATTATGTATGTTTATATTTCTGTTGCCTGTTGTATGAAGTTAATTATTTGAAATCTCACTGTTACATAATTTATTGATATTATTGATATATCAACTTGTTATAAAATATATAAAACATTTTTTTAGTATAATGGAAATACCTAAGTACCTTGAACAACAAACTGATTCTAAAAACTTAAAATTTTAGAAATATAAGAATCTAAAATTTATAAGAATGAAGAAGAGTTAAACTTTTCATAAAACTACTCATATTACTCCATAAATTAAGCTTCAAAACATCTAAAAAAAGATTTTGTGTCAAAATATTTATTACATTTAGTTTATGCACTTCATAGGGTTGCAAATAAGTCTATGGTTGACAATCATTTTATATACTCATTGGAGAAACATTAATTTAATGCATATGTTCTTTTACTAATTTGTCTTTGTCTATTAACAAATTTATCTGACATCTATCTTTTATATTTTTTAGTACATTAATGGATAACTTTTAAATAAAATTAGTTAATATATTAAATATTTTATAAGGTAATGATAATATTCTATGTTGAACAATACATTCTTTAGTAAGTCTGTTAATGTAATTCATTTTTTACTAAACGAAAAAAATATTATTATTATTTTAGACGTTTACCAAAAATATTTCTTTAGTAAACAATTAACTAATTCATTAGTGATGAGAAGTAACTATGTTACTTTGATTTATGATTTTAAACTGGTTTGAATAATACTGTAATGTAATTATTTGTCAAGATTATAATTAATAATGGTGGCAAGTAATTTATATTGAATCAACAGTTTCATCATTTAATCTTAATTTTAGGAGTTTATATTACCGTAGTGAAGATTTAGAAGCTAATATGGTAATTAGAAATGCAAAAAAAAAATATTAAATTAAAAAAAATGAAATCAGATATAGAATAAATTATTCAATATTTGATATTGTATTTCTTGTCATTTCGTAAATCATATTGAACTATAATAAATGTTATACAATTTGTTTACATTATATGTACTAAATATATTTGTAAAGCCATTTGAATCTCAAGAGTTGTTGTTACTATCATTAATTGATTTTCATTTCTATTTTCGAAAAAAAAAATATGAAAAATATACAAATTATAAATGTTTCCAAATTTAGTAAGTTACCTTTGGCGGGAGCTTTCCATAATTTTATCTTCTCATTATATATATATATATATATATATATATATATATATATATATATATATATATATATATATATATATATATAGTTATTATTATTATTATATATATAGTTATTATTATTATTAATTATTATTATTATTATCATTAGTATTTCCTTTATTATTATTATTATTTATTTAACTTTAATATTACTTTGATTATTATTACTATTATTATTACTAATTATTTTATTATTCATTATTCATATTAATATTAAATTTATTAATATTATCATTATTACTTATTAATATT
Source organism: Codonopsis lanceolata (assembly GCA_013146195.2). Lineage (NCBI taxonomy): Eukaryota > Viridiplantae > Streptophyta > Magnoliopsida > Asterales > Campanulaceae > Codonopsis > Codonopsis lanceolata. The sequence continues at coordinate 104,788,855 of CM028377.1, read as the reverse complement.
AGTATTCATTTATATTATTATTATTATTACTTATCATTATTGATTTTATTATTATTAATATTACATTTTATTATTATTTTATTAATATTAATGTTACTGTTATTATTATTATTATTACAATTATTTTTACTATATTACTATTAATATTACTTTTATTATTATTAGCATTATTATTATATTTATTATTATTAATATTGTTTTTATTATTCGTATTATTATTATTACTATTATCATTATTCATATATTATTATTTATTAATATTATTATTATTCCTTTACTTATTACGGAGTATTATTATTAATATTGTGTTTTGTTATTATTGTTATTATCTATTATATAAAACAGATCGGTCGGTTATTAAAAGCTAATTACCGGCCAGGATCTGTTTTCACAAAGCTATTTACCGGCCAGGATTAAATCTTTTGAAAAAGTTATTTACCGGTCAGGATTTGTTTTTACGAAACACATTCAACGATCATGATTACATTTTATCGAAAACCGTTTTTTACACAATCCTGATCTCTCTCACTATCTCTTTCTCTCTCATCCTCTAATCTCTCATCCACTATCTCTTTCTCTCTCATCCTCCACAAATCCATTTTATTTGTTGAATCACGTTTTGGAGAAGAGGAAAAGTGGAAAAAAAACAAAAGGCCTTTCAAGGTGGAGTAGACAAATCCATTTTATTAGGAAAATGAATATGCGGCAAATCTGATTTTTTGGTTTTCAAAAATAATCAACAAGAAAAAAAAAGGTCAATCACCAACCAAGAAAGTTAATTACCGTTAAAAGTTAATTACGTCAATAATTGATTTTGTTATTTAAATTAATTGGTAAAAGTTAATTATTGGCCAGATTTATTTTTCCCAAACAGATTTAATTACTGGTAAAAGTTAATGTTATTTAAATTAATTAGTTAAAAGTTAATTACGGGTAAAAAATCATTATTACATTGTGTTAATTACAGGTAAAAGTTAATTATGCTCGATAGTTGGTAAAAGTTAATTACACCCGATAACATATTTTGTTATTTAAATTAATCTCTATTTTTCACTAGTAAAAGTTAATTAGGAAACGCTACAGTATTCCAATGGATGTAGCTTGATTTTTTGAAATTAAAATATTACGTTAAAACAAATAAAAAAAGTATGACAATTTTGTAAAGATGGATTGGAGGGAATGTGTACATAGTTATTGATAAAAAAAAAATAATATATTTCTACATGTTAATTTTCTTTTTGTCTTAAATAACAATATTTGATGATTGATTTTGCTTACAAAAGTAATTTTTACTTTTTATTTTAATGTTGGATGATCATATTATTTTAATTGATTACCGAAATGTGTTAATTTTAAATTGGTTATTTTGTAAGTTTGAATTTTCTTTGTTGAACATATTCATAAACACTTTGGGCTGGAATACCTGTATATCACCATACAGAAAATTTTTAGACTTTTTTTGAAACATGATTAAAATATATTTTTATTTATTTAAATATTGACACCCTCCAATATTAACTTCTTCCCCTGCTCGCGCTGTGCCATGGGCACGGGCACAAATACTAGTTACTATTATTAAGGAAGGTAATATTGAAATATATAAAATTTCACTAAAAAAGAGGACTTACATATTTTTGAAAAATAGAAATAAGCATTAGGCGTACAACTTAAGGCCTTAGATGTGCTTTAAGTGACTTATACATGACTTATGACTTATCTTACCATAACTGAAATCAAACTCTTAAAAAACAACTTATGTTAAGTCTTAAGCATATTCAAATAAGTCAAATCAAACAGGCTCAAGTTATCAATTGTGACTTTTCTACACTAAGACTTCGTTTGGTAGCTAGGATTAAGTATAGATATGATTAATAAGTCAAATTATCTGATGTTTGATACGCAATAAATGATCGGGACTAATAGCACAAGTTACCCAGATAAAGTCATTATCCCTTCACTAACAATACCAAGGGCGAGAGTAGTATTATTAGTGTCATCACTAAAACTATTAAGACTAACATTTTTTTATCTCTAAACAACCCCCAATATACAAGAAAGGATTAATAGTGAAGACACTAATAGTACTTTGATTAATAATACTGTTTATCCATGTCTACCAAAGATGCCCTAAAAGTACTATGGGTAATGCTTGGGCCTCTCTCATTTTACACTAAAATATGGGTACTTTTTGACGTGACACACTCTCATTGGTTGGAGTGATGTGACTCATAAAATGTCTAACCAATGAGAGTGTGCCACGTTATAGAGTACCCATATTTTAGTACAAAATAAGAGTGACTCTAGCATCATTGCCCAGGCTGGTACTATTAGCTCAGCCTGGTGTGTTCCTAAGGATTTTGATAATTAATGTCATTGTTTTCTTTGTATTCCTTTGTTTCTTTTCCTTTTTGTGTTTGGTTTATTAATAAATATTATAGTGTAGGTGATAAAGGGAAGCAAAAGTGGCAAATGGCCGATGAAGTAACATTTTCCTTTTTGGGGAAACTTATGGAACACATGTTGGATCCAATTCTGCGTCAGTTTAGTTATGTATTCTTCTACAATGGCAACATTAAGAATCTTGAAAAAGAACTTAAACGTCTTCAAGCAGCCAGAGATGGGGTGAAGAGTCAGGTTGATGCGGCCGAGCACAATTTGGAAACTATTGATCCTGCTATGAAATTGTGGCTTGAAGAAGCTAATGATATAGAGGGGAATGCATCTATAGTTATAGAACGGAAAATCAAAGTTGAAAAAATGTGTTTGAATCTGGGATGTCTTAATGTGAAACAACGTTATTTGCTGAGCAGGAAGGCCACAAAGCTTATTGATGATATCGGCAAACACAAAGGCGATGGTGTTAAGTATGCAAAGTCAACCCACTCTGCACCTCCTCCAGGGATCGTGACTGAGGATGCTTTAATCCCAGAACTTCCAACACGGATCGCTTCTTCACAATCCGAGGGATTTGAATCTAGGAAGTCAATTGTGGAACAAGTCATGGAGGCTCTTAAGGATGATGGGATTAGAATGATTGGTATATGTGGCATTGGGGGAGTAGGGAAAACAACTATGGTCAATGAAGTTTGTAGAAGAGCAAAAGAACATGATTTGTTTGAACAATTTGCGATGACTTCCATTTCCCAAACGCAAGATTTGCTCAAGATTCAGAGAGAACTCGCAGGCATGCTAGGTTTAACTTTTGGTGACACAGATACTATATTGTTAAGAGCACAACGGCTTCGTGAAAGATTATCCAAAGGAAGAAAGATTCTTGTGATACTAGATGATGTTTGGGAGGAACTTAGACTACAAGAAGTAGGAATTCCTCTAGGCTGTATGGGATGCAAAGTGATCTGTACATCGCGAAATAATGATGTGCTTAGTGACATGGGAACTCAGAAATTTTTTGCTGTTGGAGCCTTGACTAATACAGAATCATGGGATCTTTTTGAAGTAAATGTCGGAAATCTTGATGACACATTTGATCGATATGCCACTGCGAAAAAGATTGTTAAGAAATGTGGAGGTTTACCGATTGCAATCGTTACTCTTGCCAAGGCCCTGAAAAACAAAGAGAAGCATGTGTGGGATAATGCACTTCATCATCTTGAAGAGTCTACTGGAGAAAAAATTCGTGGAATGGCCGAACATGTGTACAAGTGTATAGAGTTGAGTTACAGATTTCTAAAAGATAGGGGAGCCAGGACATTACTTCTGCTTTGTTGTCTATTTCCAGAAGATGCCGAGATTGCTGTTAGAAGCTTAATCAGATTTAAGGATTTGCCAATGTTGGAAGAAACAGAAAATGGAGTGCGCACCCTGGTGAATGATCTAATCAGCTGTAATTTACTACAAAAAGCTGATGCGAAAGAAGGTTTTGTGAAAGTGCACGATGTTATACGTGATGTTTGCTTATCGATTGAAGGGTTGAATAAATTGGGGCAAAACCGTAAACCTTTAATAGGGATGGGAAATAGAAGCATCGTATTGAGAAAGTCGGAATTTTTTGTAGACCCCCCTGGAGGTCGATATGTCAAAGATATCATGGAAGCTCTAGGTGACGACCAGATACGGAAAATTGGCATATATGGAGAGTTTGGTGTTGGGAAGAGAACATTGGCGAATAAAGTAATTGAAAAGGTGAAAGAAGAAAATCTATTTGATGACGTTGCAATGATAGATGTTTCCCATGGGCGAAGAAGCTTGCTCAAGATGCAAGGTGAAGTTGCAAGAAAGCTTGGGTTAACGTTGGCCTCTGTTGGTATTAGTGAAAGAGCAAAACAGGTCCGGGAAAGACTGACCGATGGAAGAAGGAGGCTCATAATACTGTATGTCGTTTGGGATAGAATTGAGTTGGAAGAAGTTGGAATTCCTGTGGGATGCAAAGTGGCAATTGTATCGGAAAGTCAAGAAGTGTGCACAATGATTGGATGTGAAAAGATAGTTAAAGTCGATCGCTTGTCTAATGAAGAAGGATTGGTTCTTTTAAGAGAACATGCTGGAAGATTTGATGAAGAGCTTGATCCCATTGCAAAACAGATTGTTGAGGCATGTTACGGTCGCCCCTTGACAATTGTAGTAATTGGGGAGGCACTGAAAGATCAAGATAAGAATGTATGGTTAGATGCTCTTCACCAATTACAAGGTTATGTTTTTCGTGACACCATTCCTGGCATTGCTGTAAAATTTAATTACAATGGTTTAAGCAGTTGCCAACCGCAAATGATGCTTTTACTAATTGATATTATGGGAATGGGAAAGAGAGATACTACAATGGAGATGGTGGTGGTTACGTATCTAAAGTTGTCCAAAGATGATGACAAGAGGGACTTGCAATTGAAAGCATCACCAGACAAAGTAATCGATATACTTCAAGAGCTCTACAATCGATTTTTAATTGATATGGATGTGGACCAAAATATTCGTGGGAATATATTTATTATGTATTTATGAAATATTATTTAAACAATAATGTAAAGATTTTAATTTATTAAAAGTATTTTAAGGTTACTACACAGTAAATCAAATCCAAGAAATTATATACCAAAATTTAAATTGAAATAAAAAAAATGAAATGATCAAATGTCAAAATCAAGAGCAAAATAAGAAACTAATTTGTATCGAGTAGCAAATATTATATTTGAAATCAATACGACATTGAAGAAAGAAAATAACACAGATAAAATTACAACTAAAAAAGCATTAATGAAATTAAAATAACCTTTTTTGAAAAAACAAAAGCAACAATCAATATCAAAACCAATGTAGAAGCTTGCACAAAAATCTAAACTAAAACTAAAATTGGTGCCAAAACCAAATATTAAAATCTGTCAAAATCAATATAATTTTATCTAAATAGAAGCAAATTAATAAATCAAAAGCTCAATTGAAACAAAGCTACTAATCAAGAATCATAAACCAAAACCTAAACCTAAAAGAAATCTAGGAATCAATTACAAAAAAATTAAAACTAAAATCATATTTAAATCCAAAATACAATAACATATAAAAATAATATCAAAATCATCAGATGAACAAAATGTAATATATCAAATGTCAAATCAAGAGAAAAATAAAAAACCAATTTATATCGAGTAGCAAATATTAGATTTGAAATCAATACGGAATCAGAGAAAGGAAATAACACAAAAAAATTATAACTAAAAAATAATTAATAAAAATAAAATAACCGTTAAAAAAACAAAGGCAACAATCAAAGAGCAAAACTAGTACAAAAATCTAAAATAAAAATAAAATTGGTGCCAAAACCAAAAATTAAAATCAGTCAAACTCAATATAATTTTATCTAAATACAATGGTTTATCTAAATAGAACCAAAAATGAAACCTAAAAGAAATCTAGGAATCAATTAAAAATAAAATTTAAAACTGAAATCATATTTAAATCCAAAATTAAATACCTAATAAAATTAATAACAAAATCATCGAATGAACAAATTTATAATTTGATGCATCCAAAATAGCATCATACCAGGGGTGCCGAAAGTAGCGGTGGACGTGGGTCGTCGGAGTTGCCGTCCGGCGGCCATCTTGTCGTCGGTGGTGGATATCTGGCTATATATCTGCAAAATAAACACTGTGAGTCGGTGGGGAGGGCCCCCGTCAAAAACCCTCCGGCGTGTTTATCAGTACACGAATGAAAAAGAGGGCGCGTAGCCCCCAAGTGTGTGTGTGATTCTCAATAAGAAAAAGAGAGAGACCAGAGAAAGAGAGCCACCCCTCTCTATGAGCTAGAGGGGGTTATTTATACCTGAGGGAATGGGTTCAGCTCATTGCGTATGAGCCCAGCCCAATCCTTTGGAGATCATGCAAAATACTGTAGGCCATTAAACAAGGCCCAAACGCCGTTGAAGCGGATCCAAAATATGCACATCAATAGCCCCCTACTCATTATTCTTCGAGATTCATCTCAAGGGTAAAGAGTACTATTCGAATCTTCTTTAATTTCCCGGGATGGCCGAGGCTTAATCCATTTAATCTTGGTAGACGAGATAACATTAGTGCTGGGATGAGTCACGAATTTAGTCGTTTTTGACCACCATTGTATATGTTAATTAACCAGTACGCTTTTATAACTTGATTGTATAAGTCTCTTCTATAGCGTGCAGAACGCCACTTGGGCCAAGGTCAAGTCCCAGTACTCGACTTTGCGAGCAGGACTACCTTTGAAAAGCTAGCAAGCAGAACGCCACTTGGGCCAAGGTCAAGTCGATCGACTGCGAAAGCGACTACCTTTGAAAAGCTAGCGAGCAGAACACCACTCAACCACGAGTAAACTCGAGCGGGAGCCTCTTGGCGAGCAGAGATATATCATGCTCGTAAGAAAGGTGAACATTTGGTCTTAGGTATATTCTAAGAACCACTCGAACACCAACCATTTTTCACGAGCAGAGATACCTCTTACTCGTGAAAAAGAGAATAATCGAGATAACAGGCTCGAACACCAACCCTTTTTCACGAGCAGAGATATCTCTTACTCCTGAAAAAGAGAATAATCAAGATAACAGGCTCGAACACCAACCCTTTTTCACGAGCAGAGATACCTCTTACTCGTGAAAAAGAGAATAATCGAGATAACATACTCGAACACCAACCCTTTTTCACGAGCAGAGATACATCTTACTCGTGAAAAAGAGAATAATCAAGATAACATGCTCGAACACCAACCCTTTTTCACGAGTAGAAATACCTCTTACTCGTGAAAAAGAGAATAATCGAGATATAACAGCTGATTTTACAAGATGAACTATCAATGGAGATTGAACAAGGCAAGTCATAAAAACTGAGCGGGAGGATAACATGAAGCTCAGCCGCGAGTAAACTCGAGCTGGGAGAATAAGCGCAGGCAGGCGCTGTGTACAACTCTACCGCAAGTAAATTCAAGCGGGAGGACAATATGAAGCTCAGCCGCGAGTAAACTCGAGCGGGGAGCATAAGCGCAGACAGGCGCTGTATACAACTCTACCGTGAGTAAACTTGAGCAGGAGGACAATATGAAGCTCAGTCGCGAGTAAACTTGAGCGGGGAGTATAAGCGCAGGCAGGCACTGTGTACAACTCTACCGCGAGTAAACTCGAGCGGGAGGACAATATGAAGCTCAGCCGCAAGTAAACTCGAGCGGGGAACATAAGTGCAGGCATGCACTGTGTACAACTCTACCGCGAGTAAACTCGAGCGGGAGGACAATATGAAGCTTAGTCGCGAGTAAACTCAAGTGGGGAGCATGAGCGTAGGTAGGCACTGATCATCTGGTCGTGAGTTTGCAAGCAGAGAGCGCATGCATGCGTAGAACAAAATCTGAGAAAAGTGTGGCTCTTGGGAAAGAGCATATCATTCTTTTCCTTCCTTGGTGTAGCCCCCTACTTCTCAAATGCAAAGGTTCATCTTGAAGTTGAGAAGTATTGCTGGTCAATACTGTTTGGTCTCAGGGAGAGGCCGACATATGGTATGCTTATCTTGGTTGCTCAGATCTTTGAGTAGTTACTGCTTAAGAAGGCTCGTAGTGTGCTCGAGCACAATGAAGCTATTGGGGAATTGAAGGCCTAGGCTCTGTTGACATGGACTTTTACTCCTGAAACCTTAGGAGCATCATTTGCAAATCAAGCAAACATATTTCCTTCTAAAATAAAAATGGGGTGTCTACGCAACACGGCATAAAATGACGTAATATCATTATTTTGATTTATAAACAAACAAATCATATTGTCATATATCCAATGTCAATTGAGTAAATATCTTGAGGCATATTGAACATTTAATGCAATTTTATATGGCATTAATGTTTCTCATAATATCATATACCATGTCATAATTGATTATTAAATCACATTTAATTTTCTTTATGCTAAATAATAAATGTCATGAGTAATGAACCAAAAATTAAATAACCCATAAATCATAATCATGACCCCATAATTATGATAATCAATTATATATCATCATAATACATATTTTATCGGGATTAAACTTTTTTGACTCGAGATAATATCATAGACAAAATTTTGACTCATGATAATATTTTACCGCGCCGCGAGTCATTGCATGTATATAACTTACGTTTACAAAATTAAATAACATGCATCAAATTAGTATTAACACATTTTCTAAATAGTCCCGAACTTACTTTATCTAATTGTTTTTTACCAAACACAATCATATAATCACTAATTGTGTGTCAAGCAATATGATATTATTCTTGTATTGTATACACAAAATATTTGCAATTTTCATTATTGCACCCGAGATAGTGCTATTGACAGAACATATTAGGATGTGTTAATATAATATGCTAAAAATCACGTGGCATGACCATTTGCAATGGTTATTAATTCACCTCAAACTGTTCACGTTACTTTTACCAATACCTAATTAACATGGAAGTGCATTATCATGCAAAGTAACTGCCAATGATTGTGGTTTCATGGGCGGTTTCAATTTCAAAATACGTAAGTCAACAAAAACTTAAAGGGCAGAATTGGAAGATAACACCTGCTGATAGTGATGTCATGATGTCATGGACGACACCAACCATGAAAGCCATCCAAAGTGATTTAGCAGCACGATCTAATTTCCATGCACAACTGAATTAATTGGCCGACGTGCGGTGGGAAAATGCTAACGAGGTCGGTTTCTTATAGTGGCGTTTGGGAGAGCATAACAGTTCCAATGGCCACGATTTCTGTGGCGGTAGACTCGCCTCGACAAGATGCAGCGTCATGTTGTGTTGTTCGTTTGCTCAAATTCGGAGATGGAGGCGTTCTTCTGGCCGGAACTCTACTAGCACGTCACTTCTTACTACCGCCTCCAACAGCTTTAGGGAGCACGTGTGGCCGCTGTGGGAGTCCGATGGTGAAGAATTTTACGTCGTTGGCCTCGTCTCCTCAGGGCGCATTCAATGGTGGTTTCACTTCGAATTTTTGGTCTCGTTTTCTTTGGTTGGTGCACATGGACAACATGTATATGCTTGTGTCTATCAATGGAATTCCAACACCCTTTGAACGGAGCTCCGTCAACTTGCGGAGTCAATGAAGTCGTTCCCGGCAATGGAACCAACTGATGCATCCAAAAAAGCATCATACCGGGGGTGCCGAAAGTAGCGGTGGACGTGGGTCGTCGGAGTTGACGTCCGGCGCCATCTTGTCGCTCGGTGGTGGATATCCGGCTATATATCCGTAACATAAACACCGTGAGTCGGCAAGGAGGGCCCCGCCAAAACCCTCCGGCGTGTTTATCAAGACACGTATGAAAAGAGGCACGAGCCCCAAGTGTGTGTGTGATTCTCAATCGAAAAAGAGAGACCAGAGAGAGAGCCACCCCTCTCTATGAGCTGAGGGGTTTTTTATACCGAGGGAATGGGTTCATTACCGCGCATGGGCCCGGCCCAATCCTTTGGACATCATGCAAAATACTGTAGGCCATTAAACAAGGCCCAAATGCCATTGAAGCGGATCCAAAATATGCACATCAATAGCCCCCTACTCATTATTCTTCGAGATTCATCTCGAGGGTAAAGAGTACTATTTGCTCGTAATCTTCTTTAATTTCCCGGGATGGCCGAGGCTTAATCCATTTCATATTGGTAGACGAGATAACATGAGTGCTGGGATGAGTCACGTATTTAGTCGTTTTTGACCACCTTTGTATATGTTAATTAACCAGTACGCTTTTATAACTTGATTGTATACGTCTCTTCTATAGCGTCGCCATCCACTGGCCAAGGTCAAGTCCCAAGATTTACTTTGGAAGGGACTACCTTTGAAAAGCTAGCAGCGTAACGCCACTTGGGCCTGTGTAAAGTCCTAGTACTTGACTTTTATGCGGAAGGTGACTACCTTTGAAAAGCTAGCGAGCAGAACGCCACTCAACCACAAGTAAACTCGAGCGGGAGCCTCTTGGCGAGCAGAGATATATCATGCTTGTAAGAAAGGTGAACATTTGGTCTTAGGTATAGGAACATGCGCAATGAGCTGAACCCATTCCCTCAGGTATAAATAACCCCTCTAGCTCATAGAGAAGGGTGGCTCTCTCTCTCTGGTCTCTCTCTTTTTCTGATTGAGAATCACACACACACTTGGGGGCTACGCGCCCTCTTTTTCATACGTGTACTAATAAACACGTTGGAGGGTGTTTGGCGGGGGCCCTCCCCGCTGACTCACAGTGTTTATTTTACAGATATATAGCCATATATCCACCATCGACGACAAGATGGCCGCCGGACGGCAACTCCGACGACCCATGTCCACTGCTACTTTTGGCACCCCCGGTATGATGCTTTTTTGGATGCATTAGTTGGTTCCGTTGCTGGGAACAAAGGTAATCAGGTTTGGTGGTTCAAGGAAAATGCTTAAGGTTAGTAGTCAGCCACCTACTTGGTAAAATAATCCACAGTGACCACCGCATACTTGAACTTCGAACGGGCCAAAGGGAAAGGGCCAATAAGGTCTATACCCCACATGTCAAATGGCCACGACGCTACCACAGTGGGTCGCCTCGAGAGGGTAAGCGAGGTATGTCAAGATTTCACTTATCACAACGTCGAACGTACATTTCCGCATCTCGCCTCAAAGTAATCCAGTAGAACCCTGCAGCTAAGACTTTTTCCACCAAAGACCTTTGGCTAGGATGCACTCCACATTTTCCTTCATGAATTTCTCCCAAAATGCCCTCGGTCATCTCTGGTCGTACACACCTGAGCAGAGGTCTAGTATACGACCGTCGATAGAGTATTTTATCCAAGATGACGTACCGGCATGACCGCTTCTGAATAGTTCGAGCTTCCGCCTTATCTTCAGGCAAAGTCCCCTGCTCGTTATAAGCTTTCAAGTCATCTATCCAACACTTTGCAGCAGGCTCGATATCCATGATCACTTCCTTTTCTACTACTGGAACCTCCACATGTTCAATCATAACCCCCGGGTGCAGGGATTGAATTTCATCTTCAGCCATCTTGGATAAATAATCTGCTTGCATATTATCCTCGCGAGCAATTCCCACCAATTCCCAATAAACGAAGTCCTTCAAAATTTCATTTACCATTGCACAATAACGAACTAATACTGGATGATGAACAGCGTAATCGCCCCTTACTTGATTCACGACCAATTGTGAATCACAGTAAACAATCACCTCTTGAACTCCTACATCTTGCGCGAGCTCGAGCCCTGCGATCAAGGCTTCATACTCTGTCTGGTTATTGGATGCTGGAAATTTGAAACGCAATGCCTTTTAGAACTCCACATCCTGCTCGGGCGGGACCAGCACCAAGCCTACTCCACTTCCAAACCTGCTAGCCGAACCATCCACGTGTAATTCCCAGCAATACTTTGGCCGGGGCTTTGAAATTGATGTACTCGTTGATACTTTCTTGGGAGAAACCTCCTTTTCGCATGAATCAGTGAAACTAGTCTTAGCCATAAAGTCTGCCAAAACTTGTGCCTTAATTACTCGTCGAGGTTGATAATCAATATCAAACTCAGTTAACTCAATGGATCAGGTGAGTAAACGACCAGAAGAATCTGGCTTGTGCAAAATTTTCCTGAGAGGCGTGTCCGTGTACACAATGATTGAATGTGCAGAAAAATAAGCTCGAAGTTTTCGAGCAGCAACAACAAGCGAATAAGCCAATTTATCTACATTAAAATATCGTCCCTCCACTGCAGTGAGGGTCTTTGAAACTTAATAAACAGGCTTTTGCACATTACATTCTTAGGTCATCGAAGTACAAAACAAATTTCTCTCAGTCTAGCCTCCAAAAATCATAAGTGTTATTTACTAAAGAAATCAAGTTTCTTTTACTCATTATTCATTCTCCTGTTTTGTGAAAGCTTAAAGAGCAAGTCAGCTAATTTGGTTCGTCCGTCAGAGGTTAGTAAGTGCAAGTCTAACCTTTGGAAGAAACGTTGTATCTTGGGAGACAATTGCCAACCATCCATTTGCACTGTTACAAAGGCAATATTTGTCTTAAGGAGGTTTACCTCGGCATACCTCGTTTCATACTTCATCTAGAAATCTGCTTTGAAGATACTAAGACAAACAAAGTTATTTTCCAACAGATTAAACATGTTTGCACGTGTAAGTGTAGGCTTGGCCCAAATGGGCAGCCCACTTAGGAAACCCCAAACCCAACTCAGTAACCCAAGACCCAAAACACACTTACCCCTTTTCCTTTCACTGTTGACTTCGGCTGATTTGGTTTTATTTTGAGGGAATCTTTGATTTCCCTTGTCTTCAGCTCCTTCATTCTTCTTCCTCAATCAGTCGCGTCCTTGCTGTTTCTTCGATCTGATTGATTGGGCTTTGGCACTATTTATACTCCCTTTGTCCGCCACTTGCAGCATAATCAAAGGCATCATCAAAGGAGGTAACATCCTTTAGTACACTAGTAATCTATCTTTCTCTCTGCGTCTCTGCCGTGAGTTGTATTCTTCAGGTATACACTGTGTGTGTGTGTGTGCGTGAGTTTTGAGATTACAGTGATTGAGAGTTCTGTGAAGGGGGGGGGGAGGTTTCGGGGTTGTGTTGGATTTCTTGTTGGAAGGCTGGGTTGTATAGACAGTTGGGTGAAATCCTTGGAAACATCTTCCCTTCAGTTGTGAACTCTTTGGTTGAACTGCTATACTTTGTGTATAGGCAGTGGAGATCTGAGCCTAGGCATTATATGCCCTAGACAGATTCGAGTTAGGCTCCATTGAGCCGAGGATACTCAAGTTACTAATTAATCGTTTTATATTACCTTGTTATATACTACGTATTGCAGGTGATTAATTGACAATATAATATTGTTAACGATTTATTAGTGCGTCTACAACTTTGGTATATTGTAAGTTTATTGCCAAAGTCGAAGACGGGTATTTCTACAAAGACTCATATTATAATTTGGAGTGACTCCGATTTTGGTTTGATAAGTATCCTTATTTTTACGTTACAACACGTTGTTCTATATATTTTTTACCTAGCCTAATAGGTGACGACTACACAAATGCAGGATAGCCTTCCTTTTATTTTATACTAGCTATAACTTATACTCCTTGTGTGCATTAATGCAGATAGTGGATCATGAAGACAACGTGATGATGAGGCCCATGAAATTTGTTAATTGATAAGTCTCCTAAAACTTGTGTAGCAGATAGTGGATCATGAAGATATTTGGAAAATTTCTAGTTTTTGTAGCTGATTAAAAAGTAGGCATAAACTAGGACTAGGTTATCTTTGTTGTGTTTGGACACTTAATTGCATTTTGGTAGCTTAAATAATTGAAGATGTTGATTCTTGATGAAAATATACAAATAATATAATTTGATAATTTTATTCTTGTGTTTTCTTCATCAATTTAGATGATGTGTGGTTGTTTAAGGTTAGTGTTTTACTTAAGGTCAAAATATGAAAAACACCCTAAAGTAACTACTCAATCCCAAAATGCCTCACAATGTTAAAATTTTCCCAACTTCATACCCAATCTTACCATCTGTCTCAGTTAGGACCCTCCCGTCAATGACTGTTAGAAATGCTAACGGATGAGGGGTCATTTTGATCATTTGTTCAGGGGGCAAAGTGGGATTTGATCAAATGTACGATAGATTGGTGACGTTGGGTGGTAAAGGGTTCACCGTTGATGCTCAGAAATAGAAAATCAAACCACACCCTTTTGTGTCCCTCTCCTCTCTAAATTCACACACTCCAATATCCCTGAATGCACATGTTATTCCTTCTCTAGCTATTCCTCAATCTTCTTTGCTTTCCTGTTAGACAAAACCGTGAATACATCTCCTCCACCATTCCTTTCCTATCTCTCTCTCTTTCTCTCTCTCTCCCCCTCTCTCTCTCTAATCTCCACAATACCCAGATCAGATCCCATAACTCTTCCTTTCTTTCCTTGATTACCACAAGTCTTTTAATCTAACCAGATCCAATTTTCGTATCATATGAACTACCCAATTCGATATGATAATTTTTCAGTCAAAATTTCCCCAGATCCCCATCTCAATCTTCTTTCCCTTAACCTTTTATGCATTGAGTTTATTTGTATTCATATGATGTCTTCGTTGAGGCTAGATCTGAACACGAAAATCTTCCCAGAACCCTACTACAGTTCCCTGGCGTCCCCCGACGACGACATCGACATCGACTATTTTGACCGACTGTCGGACTCTCTCATATTGTTAGTCTTCAACAAGATCAGAGACGTCAAGGCTTTGGGTCGATGCTACGTTGTTTCCTGTCGCTTTCACTCTCTTGTACCTTAGGTTGAAAACGTCGTCGTTCGTGTTGACTGCGTTATTATCCGACGATGATTCTTCTTCCGTCGCCGACGCCTCCGACAAGTCCCGCGGCCTGTTTACCAGCCTATTCCGCTTCGTGTTTGGTGGAATCGTTAAGCCCATTCAAGCCCTTGGTCAATTTTTGGGTCCCAAAAGATCTTCCAGTTCTCCCTCTTCTTCTTCTTCTTCCTCATCGTTATCTGTTGGTAATAACGACGACGATCTGGATCTTGGTCGAGGTGGTGTGACCCACCATTCTCCGACCCAAGTGTTGAAGAACTTCAACGAGATTCGGTTTCTTAAGATTGAGCTTCCCACTTTGCCCCCCGAATCAAATGACGAAAATGACCCCTCATCCATTAGCATTTCTAACGGTCATTGACAGGAGGGTCCTAACTGAGACAAATGGTAAGATTGGGTATGAAGTTGGGAAAATTTTAACATTGTGGGGGCATTATGGGATTGAGTGATTACTTTGGGGTGTTTTTCATATTTTGGCATTTATTTAACTATGAATAAATGTTTGTTCCAATTTTTTTTTCTTATTAACATGTTGGGTCGGGTTAAAGCGCGTTGACCCGTTACCCATTTTGATCCGATAGTTTGGACTCTATATAAATGAATGATTTTTGTATAAAATTTTGATACAAAAATGGCCAAGTCAAAGATGACTTGGTCATTTGTAGCCTCACTTAAAAAAAAAAAAAAAAAACTCTTTTTATGGTCCTGTTTATTGATAAATCACTGATAAACCACGACTGATTTATCGGTAAACCAGTAAAAATGCACCCATCAACATCCGAAATCGCTGGTTTATCCACTGGTCGACAGATAAACCAGTTGTCGACCAAGTGGTTTACATTGGTTTATTGATAAACTAGTGTAAACCACTTGGTCGACAACTGGTTTATCAGGTCGACCAAGTGGTTTATGGTCAAAGGCCATATATGTTCATCAATCGGGTCAAATGGTCATATTTGACTAATGCCACAAATTTTGGGCTAAGATGGGTCGACCCGAACCATAATCTAAATACTCGATCCGATTTATTTCGACCCGTTTGATAGATGAATTCTAATGAGTTTCGACATATTATCCTTTTCGACCCAACCCACTCAATCGCCAGACCTAGTGGTGAGTAAAATGTTGCTGATGTGTATGTTGTTGATCTCTTATCAGCAACATTGCTCACCACATAAGAAATGTTTCTCATTTGATGGATTTTAGTTGGTTTGTACTCCCATTGATTTCAAATAATCTTCGTCTTTTTATTTCTTTGTCTGATTTCAAATAATTGTTCTCTTTTAAATCTTTTCTTTTAAGGAAAATACTTTTATAACTTTATCCTTACTTTTTCTATCTAATTTAATTACGATTACATGTTTTAAGGCATTAGAGAAAACCATACATTATATCAATATTTATCACACAATCAATCACTATTACATTCAATATTTACTCCAGAACAACCGCCCCAAATGTAGGCATATCATTTGTACGCCACGCCACATCAACGTAAAACGACCATATCACTAACAATAGTTCTAGGTTTACCACTAATTCTACCACTATTGTTACCACTAAGTCTTAGTGAAGGGTAATGTTATCTTTCACTAAAATACATTTTGTCTTCACCAAGGCTTAGTGGTAACAATAGTTGTAGAGATAGTGGTAAACATAGCATTATTGTATCACTAAATAACTTTCCCATGGATAATCCAAAATTCAAAACTTACTTAGTTACTTTTGACGAGCAAGAGGCCCTTTATCTTGCAAATTTAGGGACTTTGGTTTTTAAGATTTGACTTTAACTCTCTTTGACTCCCAACACCTTTTCTATTTCAATGTGATCTCGTTAAGTATACTTTATGTATCAAATAATATTTGCATTTTAAAGTGAGGCTCCATAAAAAAAATTGTAATAATAAGGTTCCCATGTACTTATGCACGCTATAAATGGATGCAACATATCAAGCATGTCATGATGACAGTTCACATCGAGAGTTTATAACATGTTATTTAACATTTAAACAATAAACTGTCACATAGGTATATAAATACACAATTAAGGATATAAAATTGAGATACATCTCCAATCATCCACTTTCGACCTTATAGCACATAGTTGTTGTAGTTCTCATCATTCGATCACTTTCAAGAGTATTAGATTATTAACAATCCGGGTACAAAGTCGACACTAGGCCAAGTCCCTACAACCTCAGTAGTCATGCCACTAAAGAGTATTACGTCCGCTATGGCCATTAGCGAAGGGTTGGGTCACATAGAGCTTCACACTTGACTCACACTGCCCTTCGCCCCATGTTAAGTCCGGGGTCGCTCGATATTTTCCTAAAAGGTTATTATCACATAACAAACACCACCAGCTGTTCCAAGTATTGTTCACAAGGATTGTTCCTTTATTGACTATTCAAAACTGTAACAAATATGATGAGCTATAAAGTAACTCGACAACCACTTAACATTTAAACTCGTTATATATAGAACATGACCCTAACTTATCACTCTCATGCATCGATAGGTTCAATTTATCAAGATGGTGAGCCAATGTACGACATATGCATATGGCCGTGTAGGTATCCGCACCTCTAGGCCTTTATTACTTGCGATTACATTCATTTGTTCAAAGCTAGATAATAAAGGGGTTGATAAACACTATGATCAACAAGAATTGAATGAATAAAAATATATATTAAGCCATAGATTCGATACAAGTTACCTCCCAACTCCTAGATTAATGGATGTTTAGTTCATCTTTGAAGATGAACTACACAACGAGAAGAAGGAATACATGAATCGATCTTCAAAACTGTAATTACAACAACTAATCTACGTAATACAATCTAATTCCTAAGCTAAAGTTGTTGTTAGCACTTCTTGAACGTCTTTTTGCTTTGGCTACCGTCATTTATTTATACCAGGGTGTTGTAGGGGAATAGGAGGTTCAATCCAAGTCAAAAACCCCGTTATGTCGGTTCTGGGGATCTTGCGGCCGCATTGGGTCTTCACCTTGCATCCGCAAGGGTCATGATCTGGCTCTTCGTCTTTCTGCCTACCTTGCGGCCGCAAGGTGGCTAGAATGTCATTTTTGCCTTTTTTCCAATGTTGCACTTTGCACCCTTCCTCGAAATCTTCACTAAAAGCTTCATAAATCTCATAAATTCACCTAAAATCCTGAAACTCATAAAATAGCTCAAAAACACATATAAGTAGCCAAAAGCCTCGTGAAATTTCTCATTTTAAGACATAAAAGTACCCGATAAAGACGTATAAAATACGTCAATGAGACACCATCAGTATCCGGCACCTGCTCATCTCTAGAGTAATCATATAATGCCCCACCAGACCCCTCCAGGGAAGAAAATGCATCGTGCCTGCGCTCGAGCTAACTATTCTTTCCCGCAACCTCACTGTATCCAAGCAGCCGCCATCTCGATCCGGCCTAACCCTGTTGGCATTCACAAACTTAGCTAAATAAGGTGGCTCGTGAACGCGTTGATGCAGTGGACCCAGCGTGAAATGAAAGACCGAGTAAGTCCAGACCTGCGAGAAAAGAAAAAAAAATAAGCAAAAAGAAAAAATGCTGCAAAAAAAATAATATAAAAAAATGCTGAAAAGGACAAAAACAGAGAAAAGAAAAGATACCTCCCAAGCCGGAGCAAATCCGTTGAGAGTCGGCTAATCATTGCGGCTGGCTCTATCCATAGAAGCATACCGCTCGGCTAGGCTTGCCTGCCCCCATTCATAATCGGCAACATGGTCCAAATCCTTCAAGCATCCCAGGAGGGAAACCCTCAAAGAAGTGGATGAATTGGTAAAAAGAGATGATCCAAGAAAAAGAATAAGAATGCCCTGGCAACGCGAGCTAAGGCCTCGCTATCATCTTCTGCAACCCGCCCAACATTCGCTAAAAGCCATTTCCTCACATTGTCGATAAAGATCTCATTAGCAGATTTATACTTGGGCATAAAGCCCAGGAGATCTTCCACCTCGTCGTGGTGGTGACGGAGGGTATAGTCTAGCTCCAGAGTCTTGCCGATACTGGTAGGGATGCCCGTGATAGCAGCAAAATCGCATAGGGTCAAGGTCGCCTCCCCCCAGCTAAAATGGAAGGTATGGGTGGTGTCCCACCAATAGTCCCTCAGAACATAAAAAATGGGCAAAAAACTACGGAAGGGACGTAAAGACCGAAGAAATACGCTGAAGCCGGAAGACTCCACCAAAACTCGTGCCGCCTTTGGCGTTAAGTTATAAATGTCCAAAACATTGGTACAACTTGCCCGAATCTGGATTAGGGGCCTGCGCATCTTTAAAAAAAAAAGAGAGAAAACAACAACATATCAACATCAGAAAAAAAAGAAAAAAAAAGAAAGGGAAAAGGTAAAATTCTTATCTTTTCATTTAACCTCCTGCGCATGTCATTAAATTAAACACGTTACTTATGTCGCATTTTGTAAATAATCATCATGAAAATAAAATTATATTGCATTTTCGCATTCATAAAAAAAATATTGCATCCTTGCATTCAAAAAAATAATTATATTGCATTTTTGCATTAAAAAACATTTTTGCATTCAAAAAGAAAAAAAAAGATTTTTGTATCTTTTGCATTCGTAGAGAAAAAATATACTCCCTCCGTCCCTAAATTATCGTCCTCCTTTCATTTTTCGTCCGTCCCAAAATAATTGTCCACTTTGAAACTTACCTTTTTAGAACATCACTTTTACCACTTTACCCTTACTTTTTCACTCTACTTTAATTATGGGCCACATATATATGGGCATTAAAAGAAACTACACATTAAACCAATATAAATAATCAAGTCAATTACTTTTTCTTAAATTGTGCGCCGGGTCAAGCAGGACGATTATTTAGGGACGGAGGGAGTATATTTTGGCATCCCTACATAAAAAAAGAAGAGATTTTTGCATCTTTTTCATCCATAAAATAATTTTAAAAAAGAGAAAGTTGCACTTTTGTGTGCATATAAAAAAATGTTTTTTTCCGAAAAGAACAAAAATGCGTATGTTTTGCACTCAAAAATAAACACATGTTGTATTTTTGCACATATCGAATAATGCCCATGCAACATTTTAGCATGCATCTAATAAATTTTCCATGTCACATTTGCATCCAATAAAAATGATATATGCATGCATTAGTCATTCATCATTTGCATCCATTTTCCAAATAATTGCATTCTAGTATTCGCGAAAATAAAATGTTGCAAATATTAAAAGAAAGATATTTCCATCACATGTCTCTGCAGCGTACGCATTCATAAAAATACATATTATTGCATAAAATATCCCTGTTATATTTTGCATGTATCCAAAAATATGCATCCGAAAATGTATCCAAAAAAAATGCATCATATTTTCAAAAAGTCTATTTCATAGGCATGCATCATATAAAAATATTTTTCAGTCTAAACATGCATCATGTAGCCAAATTGCATCAATAATATAAAATATGCATTGCATAGTCAAATAATGCCAACTATTCAAAGCATGCATCGCAAAAATAAATCGCATGAATTTCACATTTTGCTATGGATAAATTGCCAAGTTGCATCATTCTAGCACATAAATTGCATGCATAAGCATCATAAGAAGGAACAAGTATGCTCCAAAAGCCCAAAACAACTGAGAAATCTAGCAGATCTTAAAATTCATCCAAATGAGTTCGAAAAAAAGAAACTTACAGTGGAGTTCGGAAGATTTGACACGTAGGTGTTCCGATCGCGAAAGAGATTGCTCCAATCATCTTTCGAATAATAATATTTGATGTGATTTTGGATCAAGGGAGGAAGTTTTTTCCTCTTTTCGCCCGAATCCGGGTACATCGGCACCTTTCCCTTTCGAGATCTTGAGGAGGATGTCATCTATCAAGCAAAACACGCAAATTGGTGGAAGAAAATTGAGAAAAAGAGAAGAATGAGAAAGAAATGAACTCAGTAGCAATGGCAGCCAAGGAAATGTCGCAGAAGAAACGAAGAAGAAAGAAAGAAGCTGAAGCTTCTGCCTTCACTTCCCGTCACTTATGAGGGGAAGAAAAGGGAATTTTCCTCTTTCCCCCACCAAAGTTCAAAGGTTCAGCATTTAAGTCATCAAGTTTTCAAAGTTGCAAAATGGCCCCTAAAGCTTAACGAAAGGTTAACAAAGTTAGCTTTGTTAACAAAAATTGACGGTCATTCATCTAAAAGCAAAAGAAAGCTAATATCTCCAACAGATCAGCCGCAAAATGATAAGAAAAGTGAGGAAAATAGCAACAATGAAAGAAAAATCAGTAGCAAAGGTGAGATCATCATAAAAGAAAAAATGTGCAATGCAAAAGAAAAAAATGCAAGCAAAAGAAAAAATGCAAAAAACAAGAAAAAAAATACACGCAAAAGAAAAAAATGCAAAAAGAAAGAAAGAAGAAAAAAATGCAAAAAACAAGAAAAAAAATGCAAGCAAAAAAAGAAAATTTCTAGCAGAAGTTGGAAAAGCAGCAAAAAAATAAAATTTTCAGCAGAAGTTGGAAAAGCAAGGCAGCAAAAGAAAATTTCCAGCAGAAGTTGGAAAAGCAACAAAAGAAAATTTCCAGCAGAAGTTGGAAAAGCAAGGCAACAAAAGAAAATTTCCAGCAGAAGTTGGAAATGCAGCAAAAGAATAATTTTCCAGCAAAAGTTGGAAATGCAGCAAAAGAAGAAATTTCCAGTAGAAGTTGGAAGGTTTAAATCTCAATTTGGTCACCCTACTTTCGGCCAAAATTTATTAAGTTCACTCTACTTTTTTTTTCCTCAATTTAATCACTCTACTTGGATATAAATATCAAGTTCATCATTCCGTCCAAATTTTTTGTTGAAAACTTTAAAAAAAATTTGAAAACCCAAAAATACCCTTAGTAATATTTTTAATATAATTTTCAATTTTTAAATCTATCTCTTCTCTTTAATGAAAAAAAAGAAGTCAAATAATCTCATATAATCATAAAAACAGAGTTTCAAATCATCCAAATGCACAATTAAAGTGAATTAACAATTGAAAACAGAAATCGAATGATCAAACCATTCCCAATATAATTCCAAAAATAAAATCAGCCCAGTTTCATATTTCAAAATCAAAAGGAGCAAAAATCAAACCAATTTCAAATTTTCAGATAGTAATTCAAGTAAAATTAAGTTACCAAACTCAGTAAATTCTGGAAAAGATGGCAACAATGGGAGAGAAATTGATACAAAAATATCAAATTTTAGGATTTGAATAAAAAGCATAATCCTCCTTCCAAAAACAAAAGCAAATTTGATGAAACCCATCATTATATGGAATCCAAAAACAAAAGTGAACAAGAACTTAATCTTAGATCCGGCTCCATCTCCTTCCACGTCCACCATAGCCGACGTTTCTCTGTCGTTTCCTACCGTCATGCAACACCAAGCTTTATCTCTCTTTCCATCGATCTGAGAATCTCTTCCAGCGCATCACCACCATAGCCGCTCCATACCCATTGCCTCCACTCAACTTCGTCAACCTCAGTCCAGATCTGCCTCTCCCTTCACCCACAGCCGTCCAAACCTCCCAAACAGCGGCCCCAATCTTCAACAGCGCCGATTTGCCCCTTCCCTTCAAAAACGCCAGTGCTGCCCTCTGTTTTTCGTGTGCTCTCTTTCTCTCTCTCTGAATGGATGGATCTGCCTCTCCCTTCACCCACAGCCGACCAAACCTCCCAAACAGCGGCTCCCATCTTCAATGATCCCCCTTCCCTTCAAAAGCGCCCCGCTTTTTCTCGTGCTCGATCTCTCTCTCTCGTAAGAAGTAATAACTTAATGGATGGAGAAGAGAGAGAAGGAAGCATTTTCAGATTTTGAATGGCGTGAACCCTGAACTTTTGTTGCCTCAAATCAGTTCTTTGTAAGGTTTAGTTTGTATATTTTTAGTTTGAACCCTGAACTTTTAACATTGAGAGGAAAACCCCTTCAACTTAATAAGGGAATTTTGGTCTTTTCAATGATTTCCATCCAACATAACGGGTATAAATGACTTGAGTGACCTTATTGAATGTGGAAGCCAAGTAAAGTGATTAAATTGAGGAAAAAAGAAGTTAAGTGAGCTTAATGAATTTTGGCCGAAAGTAAGGTGACCAAATTGAGATTTAAACCAAGTTGGAAATGTAGCAAAAGAAGAAAATTTCCAGCAGAAGTTGGAAAAACAAGCAACAAAAGAAAATTTCCAGCAGAAGTTGGAAATGCAACAAAAAAAGAAAATTTCCAGCTGAAGTTGGAAATGCAACAGCAGGAAAAAATCTAGCGGCGCGAAGCAGAAGCAGCAAAAGATAAGGCCGAAACAACAGAAGCAACAAATGCAGCAGAATCAGCAAAAGCAAGGCAATAGTAAGAAAAGGTAAAATATTTTACCCTTTCTTTGCATAAATGATGTGTTCCACCATCGCATTCGCCGAAGGGTCTCCACCTTTGAGGATGCGATGCTTTCCTGCTTTATAGGAGTAACATAGGATCATCTCCTCGCGGGGCGTAACCCCGAGACGAATGATCAACCCATGATGTGTTCCACCATCGCATTCGCTGAAGGGTCTCCACCTTTGAGGATGCGATGCTTTCCTGCTTCACAGGAGTAGCATAGGATCATCTCCTCGGGGGACGTAACCCCGGGACGAATGATCAACCCATGATGTGTTCCACCATCGTATTCGTCGAAGGGTCTCCATCCTTGAGGATGCGATGCTTTCCTGCTTTATAGGAGTACGATAGGATCATCTCCTCACAGGGCGTAACCCCGATATGAATGATAAAAATTGGAATTTGTGTTCAGCCTTTTCTGCGAGGGGGCAGAGACCCTGGGCTAGTTAAAAGGCTATCGTGCTTCGACGAAGGACCCTGTCCTAAGGAGGCGATCTATCCCATAATCGTGTTCGGCAAAGGGTTCGACCATTTGAGGATACGATGTTTGATCTGATTGTGTTCAGCCTTTTTTGCGAGGGGGCGAAGACCCCGGGCTAGTTAAAAGGCTATCATGCTTCGACGAAGGACCCTGTCCTGAGGAGGTGATATATCCCACCATTGTGTTCGCGAAAAGGTTCGACCCTTTGAGGATACGATGTTTGATCATGGCATTCCACTTAGTGTGGTTTGTTTGCATCGGGCCGAACTACGTTTGGTCTGATTCCTTTTATTAAGGGATACGTAGGCAGCCAACTTCGGTAGGTCCGACCAACAAAACACTTAAATTGCATATCTGCTTAAAAACTACGATAACCTTCTATAATCGACTAAATATGTCTAGGATATGTGAGGTTTGGTTTTCATTATAAACTGTTGCATTATAACTGCTACCTATTGCATTACTCCCCATTTTAATTTATATGAAATTAGGGAGTCTATTTCTTATCAACGATGTTCGTTTACTCGGTAAGTTGCGGGTTACCCATAAACTCCATCGTTGAGGGACTCTGTAGACACCGCAATTTCGTACCCCTGGTAGGTAACATTGACATGTGATATCAAGACATGTTTAAACTTAACAAATTTCAAGTTACATGGTTTTAAAATGCAAAAGACAAAGCAGGATGCGTAAAACAGTGAAATGCAGGGGCCAAAGTGTCAAAAAGGAGGCTACAAAAGGGAGCCAGGTGCTGCCACCAAGCCATGTGGGCACGGAGCCCAGAATCCATGGGTTCGGCGCCCAGCCTCAAATAGTGCTTTACGATTTGAGAATTAGTATAAGCACTCAAGCGCATGGTACAAGCTGATGAAGCACAAAGAAGAAATTTTAAAGACAACGGTGTCCATCCTCTCACCTATAAATAGAGATGTCCGGCTTCACTTTCAGTGGCCGAGAATTTTTCTCACAAAAACGTTGTGCGTTTATTTTACGCCGTATAGAGAGCAATCGTGAGATAGTGAGTTCCCCCTCCTATAAAACCTCGAACCTCTGTCAAATCTCCTCCAAACACAAAACCAATCGGTCAAAGTGAGCCTTAGTCCCCCCAGCTAGGTTTCCACCCTATTTCCCCGGTCCAAAAATCCCAAAAAGAGTAGTTGCTCTTCCCGAATCCAAATGTCAAATCCGTCAGAAGAAAGCAGTTGCTCTACCCGATTTCCGCCAGCAGCAAGCAAACAACAGCAAAAATGCAAGCAGTTGCTCCGCCCATTTGACGGTGCTCAGAAGAAACTTTCGGAAGCAGTTATTCTGCCTAAACCGCAGCAGCAGCAAAAAGACTCCCTCTCCCTGAAGGACAGAGCGAGCACACCTAACGCTTTTAAAGGTAAACCTTTAAGGGTTTTATATTAAAAATGTTATTTTCATCCAACCCAATGTAAAAAATATAAGCTGTTGTGCTGCCCGGATTTATGTAAAAAAAATAGCATTAAAAAGAGCCATTATTATGGTCAAATATTTTTAAATATATTTGTAATTACTAGAAGGAGGCGGCTGCAAGTCTGTAAATAATGTAAATACAGATATATTTGTTTCCTTTTTAAATGCCTTATTTTATTTGATAAATAAATATAACAAAAAGCATATTTTTTCCAAAAACTGTTTTTGGGACCGAAAGGGCGAGTTGGGTGCCTAACACCTTCCCACCTCGTAACTTAGCATCTGAACCCTTTTTCTACAAACTATGGTTTATTTTTGGTTTTTCTTTATTTCTCCTTAAAATAAAGATGACGACTCTGTTAAAACATTTTGGATCACAGTGAGGACCGCAATATCCTTTCTTGCACTTTTCCGTTTTCCCCTAAACAAGGGAGAATGGGAATGAAAGGGTGATGCATTTCCTGCATCTTGTTTTCCCCTAAACAAGGGAGGATGAGATACGGGGAAACCCAAAGCACTTATAGCGATCCAAAATAAGCCCAAGGTCATGGTGAGGCTCGCAACATCCTTTTTGTGCACTTTCCTGTTTTCCTCTAAACAAGGGACGATGAGAATGAAAAGGGTGATGCATTTTCTGCGCCTTGTCTTCCCCTAAACAAGGGAGGGTGAGATACATAGAAACCCCAGGCACTCATAATGATCTAAGGCAATTTTCGAAAAGTCCATAAGAGAGGCAGGGCGTGTTCCCACGCGCTCTCGCAACATCCTTTTTTTTTGCATTTTTCCGTTTTCCCCTAAACAAGGGACGTTGGGAATGAAAAGGGTGATGCATTTTTTGTGCCTTGTCTTCCCCTAAACAAGGGAGGGTGAGATACGGAGAAACCCAAAGCTCTCATAATGGACCAAAAGCTCACTCAGGTGACCGAGGCGTATTCAACGCGCTTTTAGCAACATTTTTTCTGCACTTTTAATTTCGTCTTCTCCTAAACAAGGGAGGATGGAATGGAAGGAGTGATGCTCCTTCCGCATGCCGTGTTCCTCTAGAAAAGGGAGCGCAGGGCGCGGGAGACGACCTTCCGGCACCGTGGTTCCCGGGTGCTCCGCGCCTGGAAGGTGCTGCTTCTGATGCGGTGATCCACTACTCCAGTTCCACCCTCCCTTGTTTAGGGACGAAATCAAAAGTCGGAGGAGTGTTGTCGAATAGCGCGTTGGAATGCGCCTCGGTTGCCTTTAGTGGATTTTGATTCAATATGGGAGCTTTGGGTTTCCCGCATCAAGTTATCCCTTTTTTAGGGGATACCAGGATATGGGAAGGCATCACCCTTCTATTCCCATTTTCCTTTTTTTAGGGGAAAACGTGAAAGTGCAAGGAAGGAATGTTGCAGTTCCCCCACTATGGATTTTATGAAAATAGCCTTATGGCCTATCTCGGATCATTATGGGTGCTTTGGGTTTTCTACGTCAAGTTATCCCTTGTTTAGGAGATACCAGGACATAGGAATACATCACCTTTCCATTCTCATTCTCCCATTTTTAGGGGAGAACGTGAAAGTGCAAAGAAAGATGTTGCGAGGCCCCACTGGATCCAAAATGTTTTTAGAGTCGCCATCTTTATTTTAAGGAATAAATAAAGCAAAACCAAAAAGAAAACCAAAGATAATGAAAACGTGTTCGGAGGCTAAGTTACGAGTTGGGAAGGTGCTAGGCACCCAACTCGCCCTTTCGGTCTCAAAACGGTTTTTGGCTAAAGTATGCTTTTTGTTATATTTATTTAACAGATAAATAAAGCATTAACTGCCTACAAATACATCCATTACATCTATATTATTTACAGACTTGCAACAGTCTCTTTTACAAACAATCACAAATATACTTAAAAATATTTGGCCATAATAACGGCTACATTTAGTATCATTTCCTAACTAAATCCGGGCAGCATAACTGCTTATATATTTACATTGGACCGGATTGGAAATAATACTTTTACAAGTAAAGACTTTAATGAAGACATAAAGCAAATAATTACAAATACATCTGAAAACATTTGGCCATAATAACGGCTATATTTAGTGCTATTTCCTAACTAAATCCGGACAGCACAACTGCTTATATATCTACATTGGGCCGGATTGGAAATAATACTTTTACAAAATGAAAGACTTTAAGAATAAAACTTCTGACGTACGCCCTTAGGGTGTGCTCGCTCGTCCCTCGGAGAGAGTCTTTTTGTGTTGTTGTTGTTGTTGTGTGTTGTGTGAATTTGGGCGTATTGCTCTTGAAAGTTACTTTGGCCTCGGGGTCGGGCGGAAATGCGCTTTTGTGTTTGGTTGTTTGTTGGCTTGAGGTAGGTTTGAAATCGAGGCATAACTTGGCTTATTTCTAGCTGATTTGGCCTTTTAAATCGGGCAGAGCAACTGCTCTTTCCACGATTTTTGGACCAGGAAAAAGGGGTGGATACCTAGCTGGGGGGCTAAGGTTCACTTCTATCGGTTGGTTTTGTGTTTAGCGGAGGTTTGGCAGGGTTTCGAGGCTTTTTTGAGGTGATCACTCACTATCTCACACCACTCCCTATTTCTCCAGTAACGAGAATCGGAGAAGCTTTACGCAAATTTTACGTTGCGAAATAAGGAGCCGAGCCTCTGTATTTATAGGAGAAAAGAGGACACTGGAAGGAATTAAATTTCCTTCTCTGCATCGTTTGAGTGTACACTTGTCTGAGTGAGTTGCATTTTGCAATCGTTTGATGAAGCGGGCAGAGAAATGGAATTTGGGCGCCTAACCTCCAATTTGGGCGCCAAGCCCAAATTCATGGGTTGCCATGCCCATTATTCAAACTTTGGCATTTTGAGCACTTTAGTCCCTTGGTCGTCCTTTTGCGCATCCTGCTTTGTCCTTTTGCACTTTTGACCACAGTAACTTGACATTTGTTAATGTTTTAACAGAGTCTTGATATTTTATGTCATGTCACATACCGGGGAGGGAGGGTAGAAATTGGGT
Source organism: Codonopsis lanceolata (assembly GCA_013146195.2). Taxonomy (NCBI): domain Eukaryota; kingdom Viridiplantae; phylum Streptophyta; class Magnoliopsida; order Asterales; family Campanulaceae; genus Codonopsis; species Codonopsis lanceolata. Next base: position 104,760,742 of record CM028377.1, on the reverse strand, counting down.
GTCTGAGAGGCCCTCAACGATGGAGTCTACGAGTAACCCGCAGTTTCCTTGAGTAGACGAACATCGTTGATAAGAATAGACTCTCAATTTCGTTCATTTACCAAACGAGGGAGAAAGATCACGGCGCAGGTAGAAGTTATAATGCAAAACAATTTATCAAACCTCCATATCTAGAAATTTTTAGTCGGTTATAGTGTGGTTATCGCGGTTTTTAGCGAGATATGCAAATTGAATGCTCGATGGTCGGACCTACTAAAGTAGGCGCCTACGTATCCCTTAATAAAAGGAATCGACCAAACGTAGTTCGAAGGCTTTAAGCCGGGATCAAGTGTTGTAATGCAGACAAGTGTTATGCGGAAAGATAGTTGTAATATCCATTACAACCTAGTGAAAAAAGCGCATATCAAAATGTAATACCCATTCAATCGCAATACCAAACGTAATATCCATTGCGTCGCCAAGAAACAAAATGCAATATCCATTGCATTAACATGGAAAACAGATTCAATATCCATTGCATCGCGACACAAAACACAATATCCATTGCGTCGACACAAAATTTAATGCAATATCCATTACATTAACACGGAAAACGGATGCAATATCCATTGCATCGCGACACAAAACGCAATATCTATTGTGTCGACACAAAACTAAATGCAATATCCATTGCATTAACACTGAAAAAAGCATGATGCAATATCCATTGCATCGCAACACGTAACACCTGTTTCTAATATCCATTGCGTTGACACGGAAAACAGATGCAATATCCATTGCATCGCAACACAAAACACAATATCCATTACGTCGACACAAAACATAATGCAATATCCATTGCATTACCACGGAAAACAGATGCAATATCCATTGCATTAACGGAGAAAATAGATGCAATATCCATTGCATCGCAACACTAGATGCGATATCCATCGCATCAAAACGGAAAGACGGATGCAATATCCATTGCATCGCAACACTAAATGCGATATCCATCGCAATACTAAAAGACGGATGCAATATCCATTGCATCGCAACTCTGAATGTGATATCCATTGCATTACTCGAAAGACGGATGCAATATCCATTGCATCGCAACACTGAATACGATATCCATCGCATTGACACGGAAGGACAGATGCAATATCCATTGCATCGCAACGCTAAATGCGATATCCATCGCATTGACACGGAAGGACGGATGCAATATCCATTGCATCGCAACGCTAAATGCGATATCCATCACATCAACATGGAAATAGGGATTCAATATCCATTGCATCACAATGCTAGAATGCGATATCCATCGCATTACTAAAAGACGGAATGTCGTGATGTATGTGTTGTAATGCTAGTGCTGCAAGGCTTATCGAACGAGTGCTGCAAAGGTAATTATCAAGTGTTGTGATGCATCTGATGCGGTATGAAATGTCTCTTTAGGAACGCTGCCTTCGCCGGAGAAGAAAACATTTCCTCTAATCTGGGGTTGTGTGTACTTAAAGGAAAGTTTTCCAACACAGCTATTGATGCACAGAAAGGGGGTAGAATACTTACCTTTTCTTACCGTTGCTGCTGCTTTTGCGATTTCTGTTGCTGTTGCTTGTGCGATTTCTGTTGCTGCTGCTTGTGCGATTTCTGTTGCTGTTGCTGCTTTTGCTGCACTTGCTATTTTTATGATGTTTTCTTCTGTTTTTTGCTGCACTTGCTGGGGATTTTGTTCTGCTGCAGTTCCGGCTTTTGCCGAAAATCTTTTCCCTTTTGCTGCTACAATTTCTGGCCTTAGCTGGAAATTTCTTCTTTTTGCTTCATTTTCCTGCTTCAACTGGAAAATTTTCTTTTGTTGCTATTTCGACCTTTGGTGAAATTTCTCTTTTTGCTTTGCTGCTGATTTTTCTGGCTTTTCTCCCCATTTGCCGGCTGATCTGCTGGGGATATGAACTTCACCTTTTGTCACTTTTGATGATGCTGTGGAGGATCTTTGGGAGGTGATCCTTGGTGAGATGCTGGCAGAACATTCATAGGCCGATGCAGCGGAAGACCTGATAAGATGCAGTAGAAAGATGCAAGCAAAAGATACAAGCATGCGAATGTAATTTTTCTTTTTCTTAGAGAAAGGACTTTTGAATGTGTATGTGTATCATCCGTTTCTTAAACATGTTAAGACAGGATAAGGCAAGGTGGATGAAAATGTAATATAAGAGCTTGAGATGTGACTTAGTTGGCTTGAAGAGTTAAGTGA
>CM028377.1:104666979-104758403 GCA_013146195.2 Codonopsis lanceolata | reverse complement strand
AATCCCCAAATTGGTCAATTTTGCCGGAAAGCAAACAGATTGATCCAGTGAATGTCTAGTCTAAAACACTTGAACTGAGGTAAAAGTTTTGAATGCAAGGAGCCGAGAAGGGGGTGAAGGCGGGTCACTTCCTGTCTTTTCAGTTGGCTTTGGTTAACCGGAAAAAAATGAGCACTCAATTGATCGATTTTGGCTGGAGAATGCAGTGCTTCAGGAAAATCAAGTTTCCTTGAGCTTAGGCAAAAGTTTTGAATTCTCATCATGTATCCTATATATTTCATCCTCTGATGACACTTTTGAGGAGCCCAATGTGTAGAAGAGGTAACTTTCTGTATTGTATTTGTAAATTTGATGCAGACAAGCATCAAAAGTTATCATAATTCTTTGTTTTAGAGTTGCTTCCTACTGTATATTTTATTCGTCTGAATTATGAATGGTGAACTTTGTTCTTTACTCCCCTTCCAATGTTTGCTTACTTCATTTTCTTAGTAGTTGGTGAGTAAAAAAATAAAAAATAAAAAATGTTGTTCTCAGCAAGTTGATAGTCCTAGGAGTGTGCATAAAACTGTATCCAATTTTACCAATCAACCAGGGGCAAAGCCAGAAATTCGTCTTCATGGGGCCAAAAGTAGATTGTATAAATGTTTAGTCATAAAGCATACAATTCGCTTTTCTTTTTCTTAAAAAAAGTATGAATATGGTTGCCCTATGTTTCTTTTTGTGAGGGTTGCCCTTGATAAATATAAATTCTACTATAAACTCTACTAGACCGCCAGTACATAGTAAGATAGACTAGCTCTTTGTATTATTACGAGGAACATCATTTCTACTCTAGTATTTCTTCCATATCAATAAGTAGTCATATGTAAATATATTGAAAGTCAATGGTTTTGATGGCCTACTTGTACTTTCATATATGTTCTTTATTAGACTTAAGATAACATTTTATTTGAGGTGAACCATATTCTGTTTTGGGAAGAAAGTAAAAAAGTGAAAAACATAATGAAAAGTGTGACTCTTATTTGGAAATGAAACAAATCAAAAAGAGCAAGCACAAGCTCATGATTCTTTTTATGGGATTGAGACAATAGTTTAAAAGGGGAAAAGAAAGTGAAACCATAAAAACTATGACTGTACAAATGAGTATACTCAATTAGCTTGTAAAATATACAACCTTCATTCTAAAAAAAGTTGCAGGCTGCAAGTTAAACTTTTTTATTTTGTATTTTTGTTTTTTTTTATATCTTTGTTAGATTGCACTTCAGTTTTTTATTTTTGGCTTAAATCGCAATTTGGTCACCCTACTTTTTCATTTTTTGCAATATGATGACTCTACATTTTTTTCTTTCTATTTAATCATTGTACTTGGCAACACATAGCACTTTGATCACTCCATCCAATATTTTGGATGGAAAGTTTAAAACATTTGTAGAAACCCGAAAATACCCTTGCCCACATTATCAACCAATCTTCAACCATGACAACACCTATTGCTCCAATGTCAACATTAGGAAAGAAATCTTCATTTCCATTCTCCCTAATATTATCATTATTGTCCAACTGAAACGCATCCCAAGAAAGTCGAAGGCTTGCATCATCATTGCACACATTCTCGTTATCAAAGCTCTTCTCGTTCCCGTCCACCTCCTCCAAATACGATTCGATATCAGCAACTCGCAAACCACCCATGAAATTTTCCGGACCTCCGAAAACAGTAGAAGACTCGCCCGAATCTGATACTGTACAGTACCACCCCTCCACCCTCCTGCTAAACACAAGAAACTTGTCACTACAATCCGCAACCATAAACCCAGAAATCTCATCAATCTTCTCATCATTACGATCAACATCTCTAGCAAACCCTAACCCTAATCCTATATCAAGATCCACTTTGAACTTATTCAAACCTCCCCAAACCACCGATCCATATTGTTCTCTAAAATTACACGCGGTGATGATTGCTCAACGTGCTGATGGAATAAATTCATCACGAAATTTACGAAATTTACTTGGCTCCCGCGGTCGAACAAATCTAGGTTTGGGATGATCAAATTGGTATCGGAAATGTCATCGGTGAACACTTGAGAGCGGGATGGATTGGAGAGTGTTAACGAAGAGATGAACTTCGGGAACTAGAAGGGGGAAATTTGAGAGCTGAGGGAATACCTAACATCATAGTTGTCAAAGGCGCTCGCCTTTGGCGCTTAAGGCGAGAGGCGAGGCGAGGGTTTGTCGCCTGTAGAGAGCTGGGCAAGGCGGGTGATAACTTTTGGCATAGATTTGAAAATTTCCATTCCAAATCTAGCCTTCAATATTAAATGTTAATGAAATCTAAGAGTATAGATGGCTTCGTCTCTACTCATCTGGGCTTTCGCCGTTGCCGGAGGAGTGAGGACACCGGAATCAGCCTCACGTGTCGACGTCGGAATTTTCTTGCCGGAGTGTCACAGACGTGGTCATCGGCTCCTTGCGAATTTCTTCCCGTGGTTGGTTTGTTGGTTGGGGGAGATTAAGCCTGATTTTGTAATTTCTTTTGTTTATTTTATTTTTTCCCCCACTTAAGTTTTTTTTTTGCTAATGTGCTGTGCTGCTCCATCTTATATCACTACTTAGGGATTATTTTCCTTTCATTTTTAGGCATTTTATTTATTATTTATTATATTTTTAATTTGGGATTTGAGATTATTTGTTTTTTACATTTTGTTTTTTGGATTTTACTTTACTTTTTTAAAAAACCTTATTTTCTTTGGTTGCTTAACTATTTATTATATTACTTGGAATTTAAACTAGCACAAAATTTCATCATTTATACTATGTTAGAACTTAGTTTCATGCATCATGCTCATTTATAACATGTTTTGTTGATATTTGTATGTTATATGTATTTTATGTATTTTTCCTTCGTATTTTTTCTGTGAGCGCCTTTTTAGCGCCTCGCCTCTCACCCCAAATTTGGACCTATCGCCTTTTTGGCGCCTCTCGACTTTGACAACTATGCCTAACATTTTGATTAGGCAAATGGCAATCGCAGCAGCACCACCACCAGCCCCAACATTTGTGATTAGATCCTCAACGTTCCTCTTCTTGGCGATCTTAGCAAATAGGCTTGGCAGTATGATTCCACATTCACGCCGGCTGCCTTCACCATTTTTTCAACGGTAATGGGGATTCCATCATCAAAGAGAGCCAAACAAGCGTAAGAGCAAGCGAGCTTTGAGATCGACATCTTTATCCTTTGAGATGAGTGCAGTTAGATGGGAGATTGCACCTGCGTCTCCTGCGCCACGTTCGTTCAAAAGACTTAGTGGTCTGTGCTTTAGTTGTGGTTTTAAATTGCAAATTGGTCACCCTATGCTCAGAGCGTATTTTAGTCTTTTTAACTATTTCCATCCAAGATAATGACGGAAATGACATTATTGTATTGAATGTCCAAACCAAGTATAATGATTGAATAGAAAAAAAATTGTAGTCATCATATTGCAAAAAGTGAAATAGTAGGGTGACGAAATTGCGATTTAAGCCTTTATTTTTTTATGGCATATAAGATAAATATCATATCTTTGATTTTTCTTTTTAAATTATAGAAATTTGAAGCTTTGAGTTTAGAAATGTGATTTTTAAAGACAAATGGAGTATTAACGGAGCAAGTAGCTAAAAACTGATAGAGCAACTATTACTAATTTACTAGTAGTATATAACTTTCCAAAAAGATTATTCAAAGAGTAAAATTTTCATCCAATGGTGATGTAGAATCTTTTTTACCAAAGCGGCCCTTGGATCATGACACGTGTCAATCATAATTGTTGTCTTTTATTTTTAGATTTTGGTTGCCTACGTGTAGTGATCCCAATGTTGCTTGTGTAAAATAGATTTTACACCGCTACTGCATGAAAATTTAATTCTTATTCAAAACCTTTTTGCACATCTCCCTTGTTGTTCAATCATTTGCTCTCTTCTCTTTGACTTATACTTCCTATACTTACACAGGAGCCACTATCTTAATTCACCCTTAAATCATAGCCATAAATACTACATGCTCACAGACTACTCAAAGAGGTGGAGGAGCCACGACCCCTGTTGGTCTTATGCTGCCTCCATCCCTGCCATCAACATCATCAAAGCAAACTGTAGGTCATTTGTCGTAGTCAGTATCACGTTATGAAGGGACCAAAAAGTAGGTCTGGTGTTGGTGTTCTCAGGCTTGACAGCATCGACTGTGTTTTTAAGTGTCAGTCTGAAGATCATTATATTATGTGCTCTTTAAATCTTCAATTGGAGGCCTCCTGTATACACAAGCTGATGTATTTTTGGTAACCAGAAAGAGGTTCCCTCCATTGCCTTCAGACTGGCAATTGTAGATTAGATAATTTGTTTGTGGCCTGTGATTTGATTTAGGAATAACAGCAAACAACTTGTGGGATGGTTAACGGTATATCAAATTGTGCTATGTGCATTTGCATGGAGCAACTCAACTCAATGCAGCCGTTGTTCCAGTTTTTTCTAAATGTCTGGGATGTTTTTTTGTCGTGTTTCTTGGAATGACTTGATTGCTTAAAGGATTTGTTCACATTTACATGCAAGGATACAAATTTGTTTGTGTAAAAAGGGGCGAGCCATAGCAAAGGACAATCAAGAAAACAATGATATATTTTTGTGTGTGGTTAAATATACACACCTTGAAGGATTCAAAAGCCAGTTTTGGCAAGTTCTTGCATGTTGCCAAAGCCAGTTTTGGCAAACTCTTTCATGCTGCCTCACCTTAGAAGTGTGCATTTTAGAACCTTGTGGAGGTCAAGGCTAATCCATCACAAAGCCAGTTTTGGCAAGCTCTTTCATGCTGCCTCACCCTAGAAGTGTGCATTTTAGAACCTTGTGGAGGTCATGGCTAATCCATCACATGATTCACATCCCTCATACCTGTTCATGTTTGAATTGAGGTAGATTGAATATTTGTCCCATACCATTGAACACAAGATCTCTTAGTAGACATGGAACCTGCTGAAGCAGTCTCTGAGGTTATATAGATGTCTGTATATACATTTGATAGAGAGAAAAACATCAAAACTGTGGAAGACAACTACAAACTGAACTTGACTAGAGCTTTTTATCTTTTAGATATGACAGTTTGGGTGTTAAAATTGATATGTGCATGAGATGGAAACTTATTAATGCAGGCCATGAATGGCTGCAAGATTGAACCTTATTCTAGGCTGTTAAAGTTGGAAAAGGTGAATCAATGCAATAGCATTTGTTTATGAGCCATAAATCTCTAGGAGGGATCCCCATGTATCATCACTCTTCCATCCTAAGGTGCATAATGCAGGATACTGCCATAATGGGCTCTCTTCTAAAACCATTGAACATGTTGAAGTTGAAGTGTGAACATAGTGGCTATTTATTGTAGATGTTGCAGTGTACTCCAGGGCATATGTGCTATTACCATATTTTGAAACACATTGGGGTAATTGCAAGATATATTGCAGCATTTGGCTTGTGGAAGGTTTCACTTGCTGGTGCATAGCTCAATATATGTTTCAATTATTTTTTCCAACTTCAGTTAAAGAGTAGGAATTATTTTAGTATTGGCAAAGTTGTCCTTCTGACATAGATATTCTTTTTCTATTCAAGAAAAAGGTAAAATAATATGAATGAACTTAATTGTAGCCTGTTGAAAATCCTATGATATTTTTCCGTTTGATACTGTGTTGTATGTCTTGGAGTAAATGAACTCATTCCCACACATTCTTTTCCAAGATGACCATATGTTAAATTAAAATGTCTTAAACCCTGAACTAGTGACTCAATCCTGAGAGTTGTTTATATATATATATATATATATTTATTGTTGATTTGTTGTGTTGCATTCAGGGTACATTTGCAGCATTGCTTGTCATGATTGGAGGAGATTTTCTTTAAACCTCGTGAATGCATGTTATGTTGTTTAGTTATTTATAAAAATAAAATAAAAAAATACATGTTATGTTGTCTTACGATGGAAACTGTGCTGATGCAACAGGCAGAATTGAATTAAGAACCGAGCAGGCTTATGATGATTAAACTCCCTTCTTCCCATAGTTTATTTTCTTCTGTTACTTTTAATTAGAGTGATACTATGAACATCTACCGCAATGCTTAATGTAAGGCAAGGCCATGGACAGCAGTTATAGAGTTGCTTGGGGATTAATAGACATGATCTAGCCAGTATATAATGGGGAAAAAAGATTCATCTAGGTCGCTCAAGCAGATGCTTCTGTTTGGTTGTATGGTCATTGAGTACAGTATGTGTCCTATCCTGGCCATGCCAGCAACTAGCTTCAAGTGTAGAGCAGCTATAATTCCTTCCAGCTTTCCCTAGCAAAGACAATGACTGAAGGGCCAAGTGCCAAGAATAGAATTGCACTGATATGAACTCATTTTATCATGAGTCTTGGTGAGTCTGTGGATTGCTCTCAGAATAGAGATAATCTCCGTTATCCTTATTGATTGTGAATTTGCTTTCTCTTAAAAGAGGGCCGGTAACTGGTGTTGAAAGTAGACAGCTAAAAAGAATGATTTTAAAAGGAGCTTTTCTTCAGTTTGAACTCTTTTTCTATGTATATAATCTGACTTCTCAAGTGAGGACAGTTCAGCTTTTGATGTGGAATTGAGATGTCTAAAAATAGACTTTCTTAAGAGAGGAAGTAATGAAGGCCTTGTCCGATCTTATTTTGAATCAGGATCAAATGAAGTGAAAAAAGGACTTGCAACTCGCAACTGATAAAGACCGAAAGAGAGACCGAATGCGTTATATGAAGCCCTCCCTACTGAAGACTTCCTCTCAATCTTCCAAAGCCATAATCTCCCTAAGGACTGAAGCTATAAACAATTCATCCTTCCACTCAAACTTCCTCTCAATCTTCCAAAGCCTCATTCATAATCTCACCAGTCAATCAGATAAGCCATCATTAGACTTCGAAAGGTCTTTTTTGCTCATTCTTCGGGTGACGGCCACTCACATGTACAAACTATAAACAATTCATCTTTCCACTCAAACTTTCCACAGCCAGCTTGGCAGTTGGGAGGAAAGAATCATGTTCAAACTTCAAAGGCATGTGCTGTTATTTGATTATTCAGCAACCTTGACTTGGTATTCTACTATTCTGGTCTCTAAGTAATCTATAATTTTACAATGAATATAATTATTTTAAACAATCGATATTGTAATCCCTAATTTCAGCTTTATGGTACTATTTGGTGCATTGGCACGACTAAAATACTTCTGTTGTTGAATTATTGGTATGAGGTCCTAAATTTTATATGGACTGGTTAGAGAAGATGGGTTCAGAGATTCAAATGGTCTTATCAGTCTGGAAAAAAAGTGGTACCAAGGTAGTAAAAATACATGTCTCTTGCACTGATGTTTGAAACTACCTCCTTACAAGAGTTTTCTCCGTGAGCATGCGAACAAGGTATTAACTTATGGCCCACTGTTGAAATTAATTTTCTACCAAAAGTCTTCAACACCTTATGGGCCAATTTTTTTGTGATAAATCTTTCAAATCGCATTTTTATCAGATTATGATGCCATGACTTAGAACCTGTATGATATTGTTTCATTAGTTTATTGTTGATATCCTTAAAAGTAACCTTAAAACTAGTTTGTTTCTTTGACTTGATATCTATTATTGTAAGACTTGTTATCTCATGGTGCTATTATAGAGCCATTGAGCTCTCACTGACAGAATATATAACTATGGCATTTTCTTACAAAAGATCAGAGGCAAGTGTGATTGTATCGAGCTGGTGATAGCATATCATGTCAATAATATTTTAGTTGCTTTTAGTCTTGTCACTATCCCCGTTACAACATCATTAATCTTGACACCAGCTGCAACACATTTGAGAATCTTTGACCAGATACTGCCTGCCAACTTTGCACTTCTGTATCCAAAAGACTTTGTTATTTATATGTACACCTTCATGAAAGCTCTCTCTCTCTCTCTCTCTCTTATACACGACACACGCACATAGAAGCTCGATCTGTATACATATCGGTACTCATATTATCCTTCTTTTGCAGCTGCTTGAAAACTTTCAAGTCTCCCTCTGCATTAGTGTGTTTCAATCCTCTGCCTCATGTACACACTGAGAGGTGCGAAAGTATTATGAGGCATCAGGTAGGTACGTTCTGGCATCTTGTATTCTGTTAATGTACATTTTTGATTTACTTGCCTGTGTAGTTCCGTGATCAACTATGCGTTGCAAATGAAAACCACCGAATGAATGAAAGGTCTATTCTTTTTATCAGTTGCATTTAGAACTTATTTTCCAAGCACATAATACATTTTCTGCTCTGCCTTTTTCTTTCTGCTTACTTTTTTTTGCTTCAGCTTGGTTGACTGGTTCTTATAGTCGTTCAATTTGTTATTGTACATAATAGTAGTGGCTTGTACTTGTTCTCATCTTTATTTTTTTTTCTCCTGAGATTGCAGTCGGCATAGTTCTCGTGTCGTGATTTCCCCATTTTCTGTTTTTGCTGCTTGAAACTGACTAGTTGAAAACATGCCATACAAGTTGATCTCCATTGGTTGTTGTTTTGCTGGGGCAGTGCCGAGTGTTTTTGTGTTGGTATAGTAGCGGTAAAACAACAGTGTTTTAAGTGTCGCGTGTGTAAATTCGTAAAGTTGGAGCTAAAGTATTAGTCGAGCTTTACTTTACCATCACGAGCAGGGGCGGACGCACCCTTCAGACTTTAGAAGGCAAGTGCCCTGCTGAAGTAAATTTTTTTTTTTAAATTTTATACTACAAAATGACACCGTTTAATTTTTATGTAATAGTTAAAGTTTGTGACACCGCTAAAATTTATTTCTGGCTCCGCCACTAATCACGAGACGTTTGGGTAGAATATACAAGTAAAATTTATTTTTGGGTCCGCCACTAATCACGAGACGTTTGGACAGAATATACGAGACTTGTAAATGAGTGTAAATAATACGATTATACGACAAAGTTAGGCAGTAGCTCCACTTACGATTCCGACTTGTACCACTTACGATTCCGACTTGTACCATTATACATAGTTCTGAGGTTGGGTACAGATTCTATCATTATTGATGTGAATAAGGTAGGGAAGAGCAAACTACAACGGATTGTGATTAGCGAGGGTGATGCAACTGGTTTTGGATTATAAAGAAAAAATTTCGTTGGTTGAAATTTTGTGAGAAATTCGGACAGGTCTACTCAGTATAATTTTCCACCAGCTTTACATTCCTATATTTTTTCATAACTGGAAAAAGATGTCACGTCGGTGATGCACAAAAAAAGATGCTTTCATGTATCACTATGTACAAATGATGTATCAGTGATGTATGATTTTTTGCATTGCAATGTATGAAGTGTCTTTTTTCGATTACAAAAAAATTTGGGAATGTAAAACGGTCAAAAACTTTGAAAAGATCGACTGATCCGCAATATTTCGTAAAATCTCATGGCAAAAAAATGGAATAATTGCATGTCGATGTACTTTTCAAAATTGTCAACCTGCTTTGTCCCCTATTTTTTTTTTAACTTCAATAGGACACTTCTATAATTTTCGTTTGAAAATGCCATCATGTGCAAAAGTTTGGAAAAAAGAATCGTAAATTCTATGATCGCAAACTAGATGCCTTCTCTTTCGTGTCAAGCTCTATCGAAATCAAATGGTTCCCTCTTCCCCAATTTGAAACTTCATTAACCATTTCTTCTCTTTCTAGTAAATCCCAATTTGAAACTTCGTTAACCATTTTTTCTCTTTATACTTTTCATCCATTAAGCTTCTGCTCCGATTTGAGGGTTTTGGAGAAGGCCCATATAACGTTCCGAGCCCGAGAGCCCGGTCTGCTACGTATAACTCACATACTGATCCACTGAGCACACAACACCTTAGGTCATCAGGTTCATCACAAGCCGATCCAAAAGTCCATGGATGATGTTGGTGCCTAGAGGTAATGTGTGACCATTTTATAAATTTAACACAATTTCCACACTTTACCCAATGTGAAATGGAGTATTACAATCTCCCCCACTTACTTGACGTCTTCGTCAAGGTCGAATCGTACCCCGGGCGATGAAGGATTCAAGAGGTGGCTCACACCTTCCGAGGTGTAGCACTTTGGCCCGCACAACACTTTGTTCACACATTTTTGATCGGGACCCGCTCTGATATCATTTGTAACGCCTCGAGCCCGAGAGCTCGGTTCGCTACGTGTAGCTAACACATTGACTTACTGAGCACGCAATACATTGGGTCATCAAACCCACCACAAGCCGACCCAAAAGTTCATGGATGATGTTGGTGTCCAGAGGTAGTGTGTGACCACCTTTTAAATCTAACACAATTTTCATACCTACCCAATGTGGGATGGTGTATTACAACCGAAATGGATAGCCACTGAGCTTGAAATTTTGAGCATGGATTGGGGTTTGGTGAGAGGGAGTGACTGATTCCAGGTGACAAGATTTGGAGCACAAAGTGAGGCATTAATGGGGTATTTATGGCTGGATTTGTTGAGAGTGTCATTTGAAGATGTGAGAAGATTTAAAGTAAGCAATTTTTAGAGAGAGAGAGAGAGATGAGAAGAAAGAAGAAGGTGAAAATTGGATTTGGGGCAAACTCCTTTTTGATTTGATTGGAAGACCGGAGTCTTAGCCCTTAGGTGAGATATATAGTGCAAGTGTCAATGAGATCTTTTTCACGCCGAAGCTCCAATTGGAATTGCGATGCGTTGTTTTTGCATCCCGATAGAGGGAGAAATTTAATCACGATGCATTGTTTTTGTATCTCGATGCACCTATTTGGAATTATGATGCACTATTTTACAATCGTAAATCCCGATGCTCAAATTGAACTTGCTATGCACAAATTAGAATTACGATGCATCGACTTAGAATAGCGATGTAGCACGTGCTTGATCGAATTTCATGAAGGGTATACTTGTCATTTTTCTCTAAAATATTCTTTAGTGGTTAAAATAAAAAATCATGTTCTTTAGCGATTCCGAATCATTGGAAGAGCATCGACCCGGTTATATCCCACAAAAAATTCTTACGATTCATAGTTAGTTGGGACAAAGGCCCAATTGACTCAGTTGATTTTGGGTAAAAGCCCAATTGACTTAGTTGATCTTAATCATATCTTAAGGGATAAAATGTCCTTGTTGCATGGGATGTGATATTTATAAGGTCGGTACATTTTCTCAAATATAATGGCTTCATTCTCTTGTTTTTTTTAACTGCTAAAATCATTTTCTAAAAATTGTTCCTAGAATGCTCAGATCGGCCCTTCCACACCCTTCCACAGACTCGACCAACATTTGTTGCATCAATGAAAGAGGGATTGACCTTTCTGGTTAGGTCGTAAGGGTCGAGGAGGCAATGCTTTGTTGTGGGAGTTCCGGGGCAACGCCTTGAAAGGTAAATAATTTTTTTGATTTCTTAACTACGCTAATTGAATGGATCTGGGCTGGGTTGAATGATTTTTTAGTGGGGACAAAGGTTGAGGAGAAAGAAAAAGACTTACGATAGAGGAGGAAAAAAAAGACGTATGACATGAATGTGTGATTCATTATAATTTTGCAGTGTGATGCATTATTTTTACAACCCCACGATGCATCAATTTAATCGGTCTCATAATTAATATAAACCACTAATTTACAAATTTAGATCATGGAACGGGCTCTTGCTAACTTACTCCATAATCCTAGGGTCAATTAATAGGTTGTGATGCTAGTAAAAGTGTTAAGTTCACCAATTAGCAACCAAAACCTAGGGATTTCAATATATGGAGTCAAGATTTAAAAAGTAAAATAAAAATACATGCTTGTTTGGTTTTATTGTAATCCTAGCATAAAAAACTAGCCCATTATAGAACTCATGTAATCAACAATAAAAGGAAAATCTACCAAGTTCAATGTATGTGACTAAACTAAGGCTCTTAATTTCGTCTAAAATGCGACTTTTTCTTGACCTTGTCTACACTAAAACCCTGAAATGTACAAGCGAAAAACCTTACAATACGAGCCAATAAACCAGAAAAAGCATTAGAAAACACGTGCATGCATTGAGGCGACTGGCATGTGAGTTGCAGTGCCTACATGGAAGGACAAAATGGGAATTTGGCCGTTTAAAGCGTGCACGCGCCTAGGTGCTTCAATGGCGTGCCCATTTGTTTGTGAATTTTAGCTTTTCCTTTTCGGTCCAATGCTCTAATCTGATCCCTTTGCATCCATTTGAGCTCAATCAAACCGAACCGCTAACTTATGTTTATATAAATTATTTTTAATGGCACCAATTTTATTTGGAATTAACCAAAATTTGTACTAACAACAAATTATCATAAATAAAATAATAATAATAAACACAAACAATGGAACAACAACATCATATATATATATATATATAATGAATAAACAAAGGTTCTATAAGCGTGGTTTGGTTTGGTTCAGATCGAACCGAACCGTGCTAGCTAAACCAAACCAAACCGACGGTTTGGTTTGGTTCGATGCTTACACCCCTAGCAGCCTATCAAGCCTAGAAGCGCAAAAAAAAGGAGTTAAAACTCACTTATCAATTTCTAGGTGCCAAGTCCAGCATGGGCACAAGAAAGAATTCAAAGGTCACACTTGCTATAAAATCTTAAGCGAATTTGATTCTTACTTTAATGGATAAGCCCAACTCTCACATGAGTATTATTGGAAAATACGCAATGTTATAATAGATACTCCTTCCATTCCATTCTAGGCATAAATGGAATATTTCACTTAAAAATTTAACTTTCAAAAATTAAACCATAAGTTTTCTTAAGATTTCAAATATACCCCTCTTTTTAATTTTATTCATATTTTCCTCTATTATCTCTTCCAAAAAAACAAGAGCCACTTAGTTCTCTCATTCCTTGTCTTGCGACAGTATCCCTTCTTCTTTTTTCAAAGCTTCCTTAGGAGTCCCATTTTCCCCATCACTTACCTGGCGGAGATCGCCAATTAAATTTGGTCGGAGAATTGAGAGAGACAAAGGTTTCTCTTGCTTGAATCACAATCCTGATTTTCACACGAAGCTTAAGAAATCGATATTTTATCCTACAAATCAAATCTAGATCTCCCCATCGGTGATGTAGATTGACTTTGGGTTTAGAAGGAGAGAGAGGGAGAGAGAGAGAGTGGTCTGTAATTGTTTGAACCAAAAGTTTAATTGGGGGCAATTTTAAGATATCAATTTTGTCTTAAAAAATTTGACTTTTAAACGGGAACTCTTTGTCGAAACAAAAGAGTAGAGAATGAGTTGGACCCTTTGGGTTCAACCCGCCCCGCCACCTAAAAAAGGTGGATTGAGTTGGAAAAATATGAGCCCACTCGGAGGTGGTCAAGCGAGTTGAACCCGTGCGGGGCACCCCGCCAAGTTGTAAAATAATAAAAGATAACAACAAGTTTGATAGTTATAAGCTTAAATTCTCTCGCTAAAAGGTGAAATTATTTGTGAAGTCTTAAATATAAGTAAATGATTATGAATGCGTTAAAAAATGACTTTTTTTTGGAATAAGGTAGATTAACAACAATATTGATAGAAATATAAATTATAAGAAGGAACAAAAAGAATAATAATGAAAATAATTTTTGATTTCCTTTTTACACTATTAATGGTAGAGAATATTGTTTAAAAACAATATTTAGAATATAATAGTAGAAAAAAATATTTTTAATGAATTATGAATTTTTTTGTGCTCTAATTATTATTATTTTGTGATGAATTGTGGGGAAAAAAAATTAGTGAGTTGACAATTTTTAGGCCCGTTATGTTCGTAGACTGGCTTGCCTCAACTCACCTTGATAGCTTGAGAAGGGGCTGTAATAAAGTTAACTATACTTTGTGATATTCCATCTCTACCACTGAACTATCCCCTTAAATCTTAATGTGTATGTTGAGACGTAGAGTGAGTATGTGTTTTAGTTATAAGTTGCCACTTAGGAACCAAGTTGTAAATAAAAGCATTTTAATGAACCTACTACAACACCTAATATAGTATATTTAGTTTATCTTTTCTTAATTTATGTGTCGAATACGCCTTTTAGTTATAGGTTGCCACTTGATTCGTAGCCAAATTGTAAATAAAAGCATTTGCAAACCTACTGCAACAACTTAAATTTGGGGTCATAGAATACCTTAATATGACATTCATTATCTTTAGGTGGGTAAAACCGACCTACCACTAATCTGGCCGTTATAAGAAAATTTACACAAGCGATTAATCTTAAAAAGACATTGTAAATCTTAAAATTATTATGGATATTTTGTGTAAAATGGATCTTCATAACTCTGACTCATTGTATATTAGTGTGCTGAGCTAGAAGAGAATAGAGTTTCATTTTACAAATTAAGATCGGGTCTTATAAAAAAAATACTTATATACATATGTATATGCGGCAAAGCAAAGCAATACACATTTATATGTATATGTACAACAAAGCATGAATACATATGCTAGCATTTCCATGTACTAAATTACTAATACGAAGTTTTTTAGAAAACCATCGTAATCCAAACTTATATTAGCCCCATGAAATTGGAAAGAAAGTCATCATTCTTGTCACTTTAGGGTTTCATTTGATGATATTTTTAGGAATAATTATCGGTTGGTATATTTTTTTGAAATTTCTAACCGCTTTACTATCATTTTTTAATTCAATCGTTAAAATTATATTTTAATAATATTTTTTTAAAAATACCCTATTTTTGAAATTCAATCGCTCTATCGTCTTGAATAAGATAAAAAGATCGAAAAGCTTTCATATTAGCCATTCAATGCTCTGTTTAGCACCAATTTTGAAAAGGAGCATCAACAACAACAACAACAATCGTAATTCATTTCCAACAATTCATTTACCAAATTTTTGTAATTCATTTGCCTCCCATTCGAAAGAAACATCCTTGTAACTCAAGTGTTTTCCTTTCTCTTTCATTCAACTTCAATCTGAAAATTAATTACTATTTTAAAAATAGAAGGAATCCTTGCAACTTCCAACCTCGATGTGCAAAATAAACTCAATCACCAACAAACGAGCTTTTGGCCAATTGTACGTGTTGGCTTGACAAATACATGCTGTTAGGGTTGTTTCGTAAATGCACGTTAGATTTATGTTCATAAATCTAACGCGGTATACAATCATTTGCACGTTAGGTTTGTTAATTTCTCAATTCTTAAATAAATGCCCAATTTTGCCTCAGTGTTTTTAATTAAGCATCGTAATTTGCAATTCAGCGTCGGTGTAATTTAATTAGGTAACGAATTTTTCTATTCTGCCTCGATTTAAAAATACACATGTTTAATGATTTAAAAATTAGACATCGGTTCTTCCTATCATGTCTCGGTGTTACTTAATTATGTATCGTTCCTTACAATCATGTCTCGGTTTTAGTTTATTAGTCATCGTTATTTGCAATTCTGTCTCATTGTTACTTAATTAAACATCATTCCTTCAAATCTTGCATCAATGTTACTTAATTAGACGTTGTTTCTTCTAATTAAATAAAGACAAGATGAACATTGTTTATATAATTCACGTTATTTTTCAAGTTTCGTTATTTATTAATTGAACATCGTTAGTTTTATAGATACGTTGTTGTTAACACCTTCAAAAAATACATGTGTTTCTTAACTTATAAATTGTGCGCCGGTGTTATTCAATTAGGCATCACGTATTACAATTCTGCCTTGGTTGTTTTGTATTGGGGCGTCGTTAATAATTTGTTACATGTGTTTCTTAACTTATAAATTTTGTGTTGGTGTTCTTCACTTAGACATCGTAGTATCAATTTTTTTTTAATAATTTGGTTGCAGTTAAATTTATATATCACGATACATAATTAGTAGGAGAAAACTATATTCATCAAAGTTACAAATTTATTTTTAAATTAAGACACATGTGTATTTTTTTATTAATTATTAATAAATTACTAACGACGCGACAATATAATATCCGATGCCTAATTAAACAAAAGACGTGTAGTTTTCCATTAAGGTTACATTTGTCATTCCTCTTAACAATGTACTTTAGGGTTTTTATTTGCAATAGTTCTTTTTTGGTTTTTTTCGTGTGTAGTTTTGTATTTAAGCGATAATTGCATATCGTTTTTCTTTAATCATATTCTTTCTTGTTTTGAATGGATAAACCGATCATGGTTTTACTTAAATTTAGGAGAGATACTAATGTTTTCAAGGTTTTCAATAATTTTCGTTTTGATGATTTGGTTCAATCTGTTATTGCTAAACATTCCAATCTTGTATTTGGAAATTTTAGTTTTAAATATTATGTGGGATCTCATGTTAATTGTTGTCTATCGAATAATGAAGGTTGTGAAAACATGATTTTATTGACAGGATTATTATCAGTTAGTGTTATACCTATCAATGTTGTTGAAATTTCTAATGTTATAAGGTTCAAAATGAACAAAGGAATGTTGCAAGTTGATGAATGTTTTCAATCAACCCATAGGAAAAAGGATACACAGACTTTACCTCACGATTCAGCCCAAAACAGTTACGACGGATCATTTTCTAATCACGATTCAGTTCATTATAATCGTGATATATGGATCGTTTTGTAGTTTCAATTCATCTCCGTCTCATCATTTTCTTACTTACTGATTAGGCTTCGTTTTTCAAATCCTGTCTCGGTGGTATTTAAGTAGGCATCATTCCATCAATTATTTCATCAGTGTTACTTAATTAGACGTTTCCAATCTTGTCTCGCTGTTACTTAATTAGACATCGTTCCTTCAAATCATGTCTCTTTGTTACTTGATTAGGCGTTGTTACTTTACCATGATAGCAGACTTTAATTTCTTTTTTGTATCGCGGTATATAAACAATTAGGCATCTTTTTTTAAAATCATGCCTCGCTGTTAGTTAATTAGCCATCGTTTCTTAAAATCCTGTCTCGATGTTACTTAATTAGACATCGTTTCTTTAATATGATGGCAAAGTTCAATTTATTTTTCCAATCCTGCCTTAGTGTTACTTGATTAGGCATTATTCCTTCAAATCCTGTCTCAATGGTACTTAATTAGGTATCGTTCCATCAAATCCTGCCTCGGTGTTACTTAATTAGACGTTGTTTCCAATCCTGTCTCATTTTTACTTAATTATGCGTCGTTTCTTTATAATATGATATCACATACTTTAATTTCTTTGTTGTATCGCGGTATATAAATTATTAGACCTATTTTTTTAAAATCACGCCTTAGTATTACTTGATTAGACATCGTTCTTTCAGATCTTACTTCGATGGCACTTAATTAGGTATCGTTTCATCAAATCCTATCTCAGTGTTACTTAATTAGACGTTGTTTCCAATCCTGTCTCGTTGTTACCTAATTAGACGTTGTTTTTCAATTATGCCTTGATGTTACTTAATTAGGCAATATTCCTTCAAATCATATCTCGTTGTTACTTAATTCGATATCATTTCCTCTCAAGCGTCGATGTTATTTAATTAGATATCGTTTCTTTAGTTATGAGATGTTGAAATTTGATGGCGGACTTTTGTGCGCACGCTTGTTGTTCATTAAGGGTATATTCGTCATTTTATCATAAAAATATATTTTAACGATTGAAAACAAAAATATACTTTAATATACGATTATAATTTTATTTTATCGGTCCAGCCCAATTATCACCACATATTTTTATGTGGATCCTTTCCATTTGCAATAGAACCTCATAAATGCTAAATAGATGGGCCTTATCAATTCTAAATTCTCTTGGGATAGGCCTGTCAATAGATCATATTTTGATCCGAATCCAATCTGAATCGGATGTTATTTTTAGGATTTGAATTTAGTTTTTAAATCAGATTACTCGATTTTAATCAGAATCCGAAAATCCAAAAGCTTAATCAATCAGATATGATTTAATGTGTTTCGATCCGATAATAACCCGATCTGATCCGATAAAAATATACATATTAATATTATACATATAAAGTTACTAATGATGAGTTTTTAGTCATTAATCATTACCAATTCCACTAAGTATAAATTTTATGATGAACTCTAAAATCTTAGTAACATTATTATTTATGTTTGTGTAAGGTAAAAGAATGAATTTTTAATTTTATTCAATTATTGATTAAGAAAAAAACACCTTAATATTAATTTTATTCAATATTTTAATTAAAAATGAATAAAATCTGAATACGATCCAAATCTAAAAATTTAAAATATGAATCAAACTTTTAAATATTAGAAAGATAATCGGATCCGTTATCTTCCCTACCCGGAGTTTTACCTTTTCCCATATAGAAGAAAACAATTAATGCATGCTTTTCATATTAATTAGGTGAGCATATAGAGCGATATTACTACAAGAGTGTTAGTCTTTGTTAACAAAATTAAAATTTTACACCATTAGATCAAATATGTATTTTCTAAATAATGATATGATTTTCATATTAATTAGGTTACAGTGTTTGACCTCATTACTAGATCTTGATTACCCCCACGTTTTCAAAAGATCGTTGATGAACTGTTTGACTAAGTACACAAAGCTTTTTTCGTCTAATGCCCTTTTCACCCTCATGGAAAAGAGACAAATTTTTTTTAAAAATGAACTGAGTGTTATAATTATGGTATTTTTCATGAATACCCATGTGTGATTTGATCATTAATTAAAGTGTGAATGAAACAAGGGTAAAATGATAAACACAATTTTAAAAAATAAAAATTATCGTTGACTTTTTTTTTTTGGAAATGACGTAAAAATGAAAGATAAACTCTTTCTTAGGAATATATTCCCTCCGTTCCGAACAAAAAATCCACAATTTCATTTTTGAATGTTTTGTTTAAAGAGTTTATTTTAAAAATTAAGGTATAAGTAAAGTATCGTTTTATTATTAATAAACTATTAAAAAAATATAATTTTCTTAAAATATTTAACTTTCAAATGAGACTCATTGCACAGAACGGGAGTATCTTTTTCGATGGAATTATGCTCTTCAAAAATTTGAGAACATGTATCTGTCGTATGTCTGTATATATGTCTATGGTCTATGCCTGTTGCAATTTTCAAATAGTTATATATATATATATTGTATATTGCATGCATATATGATCAAATAATTGTTGTAAGTCATTTTTTTAATGAAGTTGAATTTGTTTGGAGATGTTATTGGTGGTCGCAAATGGTGATTAACTGTCAGACTCACTATCTTTCATTGTCCTTAGCTGTTATGTTGTGATGTCATTGCCGATGGAAGTTAAGCCAACAAAATAAGGCGTAGTGGTTGATTGCTCTAAACAATGATTTTTTAATTTTTTTTTAATATTATATACATTACATATTTTTTATAATATATATAAATATATATTATATTATTATTGTGGCTGCTTATACCACAAGCCATAAAGAATCCCTTTCCTAAATTGTTGGACATAACCGTTGGGAAACTTTTCTCTAGGGTAATCATATATTCATATATAGAAACTAACATATATGAGAAGTATCGAAGAAGATTAGACTAAATATAGAATCCATGACTAGAAGTCTTAGTTTCATGTTGGAAGTAATCGATCTATGTTTTATAAAGGGAGAAGTATACCATTAGTCCCTGAACTTTGGTCGAAGCCATCATCAGTTTTCCAATTTCAAAAAGTTTCACCATTGACCAAAGTAGACCTTTTTTGCACATCGGAGGTCCCTAGCCCTAACGCCGTTTATGTATTTCCGTTAAGTGAACATATGCCACTCATATGCACAAAATAAGGGGGTCATATATAACATTATCAAAATATGAGGGTAATGTGAAAAATAGAATTTCATAGATAAGAATTCGTAGCTTTTGTCATATACCAAAATAAGGGTTTTTTTTTTTTCCCTATTTTGAGCCCAGAGATGATCGTAGACGAGAGGATAGTAGAGAAGATGGAGGCCGGACTTAGAACTTTCTTGGCCAGAATATGGCGAAATCATGGAGCTTGAGAACTCGAAGATGGGGCGGGTTTCGTAGGGCAGAAAGGAACAAAGATGGAGATGTAGGGGTATTTGAGCTGGGTGGGCGGTGGAAGAGATGACCGAGGCGGGAGGATAGAGAGAAGATGGAGGCGGACTTAGAACTTTCTTGGCCGAGAATATGGCGAAATCACGGCTAGAGCTTGCATAAACTTACTTGAACAACGACGGCCGTGGGGAAATTCTTAGCGCAATCTTCCATCAATTCTTTCCCCAAAGGAGCCGCACCCGAACCAATTTCCTTCAACGACGACAAGTCAAACTTGTTCGCCGCACCTTGCTTCACTAGGGCAAGTATAATTGGCGGCACAACCCATAAATGTGTCACCTTATACTTCTCAATCGACCTCAATATCATCGCAAAATCAAATTTCGCCATCGAAACAACCGCATTCCCTCTCTGTAATTGTGCATAGGTCAGGGTAGCTAGTCCAAACACATGAAACATTGGTAGAACACAGTAGCACATTGTGCATCGCTCCTTATACATCTTGATCGTTTGATGCCATTTTTGCTGATGCTATGAAATTTCTATGGCTTAGCATTACGCCTTTGCTGATACCGGTTGTCCCAGATGAGTACAAAAGCGCCACCGTATCGGTTTGCTTGATTTGAACATTTGGCAAGTTTGAGACAGAGCCAGAGTTTTTGACCAAGTCGATGTACAGACTGATTCTTGAATTTGAATGTTGCATAGCTTGAGTTGAATTTTCTGAACCCAAAATCACGGCTGACAAGTCAAAGCCTTTGACTTTTTCCCACAGCTCGAGAACAGTGGATTTGAACTGGGAGAAGGTCAAGATGTGGCCGGAGTCAGCGTCGATAAGGGCGGGTTTGTCAGGGTAGAGATTGATGTTGCGGAAAAGAAAAGAGACCATGGAGAGGTTGGGATCTTTCGGGAGAAGTAATGGCCGGCGAAGGGATCGGTAAATGCCATCACGACCGTAACCAGATTTTTCCATGGTTTTTTGGTGGTGTAACTGGCTGAGAATTGAAATTGAAAGAGAGAGAGATATTAAAGGGCAAAACCAAACTGATGATTAGAGATGATGCCTCTGGAATAGGTCATTTATGTGTGTATTTAATTATTGAAGTAGGAAAAGCAGGCGTCAATGGATCACATTACCCCCATATTTTGAAGATGTTATACATGGCCCCTTTATTTTGTGCATGTGAGTGGCACATGCTCACTTAACGGAAATACACAAACGGCGTTAGGGCTAGGGACCTCCGATGAGCAAAAAAGGTCTACTTTGGTCAATGGTGAAACTTTTTAAAGTTGGGGGACTGATGATGACTTCGACCAAAGTTCAAGGACTAATGGTATACTTATCCCTTTTATAAACTAGCTAGTTTCTTAATGTATCAATATTGTTGACTTTTGAAAACGATTTTCGAGTGTCCCACGATCGTTTCTATGCATTTAAAGGTGGTTGCGTTACGAACATTAATCCCACTAGGTGAAAAAAAAAAGGTTCATTACCATGTAAATAGGTGTATGTTTGATTGAGTTGAGTTGAATTTGAGTAATAACCTCGAAACTATAAAGATACGATGATATTGTCACAGATTTTTTTGGACCCGCCTCATATATATATTTTTTTGTGGTGATAATTTCATTAGGGTTGTTGAGCTTTGAATAAACTAAAGTTTGAGTTGGCTTTGGTTTTTTTCTCAGAAATACGATTCACGTGTATTAGACGTAATGGGAGTTGTATTTGATGTTTGTTATTTGTCAAAGCATTCATGTTGTTGTTATCAATTGTTTATTCAAGTGATTAACGACAATGGCAAGAGGGTAACTGTCACAGTCAACATATTGGTATAGTAAGTGGGAGAAAGAGAGGGGGGGGGGGAGAGAGAGAGAGAGAGCTCATTGGTCCATGCAAGTTTATAATTAACAGGCTAATTATTTTAGTCAAGATTTTGTTTAAGAACACAGAATCCATAAAGTTTCATTTCATCTGTCATTGTTGTGGTGGTTTATTTTTTAAGCTAATTATGTAGACAAGGCGACTTTGGTCTCTAGCTAGGTTCTTCTGATGGAAATCCAATTGACTAATTCAATTGAAGCTTGCTTGCATTGGCCACCTTTAATCTATTTGAAGCCTCCCTAGCTTGAGCTGGTGTTTTTTGATTATATATCTTTCTCCATTCTTGGTCTTTCTAATATCACTTAGATGGTTGCGCAACATAACTTTTGATCCAAGAGGAACTACGAGACGGGACAAATATAATCCGGAATGCTTGTTCAGCGATCTTAAGTCTTGCCAATTACATAAAGTTCGTTCTGAATACAATTTACGGGTGTTCTTAGATCGATGGACTTAATTTAAGTGATTGAGATAGGATGTCAAGAATTGATCGTAAATACTCTGTTGCTGTAGTTTATACCAATAATACATGCCATGATCCTTTAGTCTTTAGAACCGCAGACATTACTTTTACGATTATTTTTCTCTTCTGTTTTGTATTTAATTCTTTATAAAGATAGTTTAATCCAGTAGCTAAACAGATATGGACATATGTAGAGAATAGTTAGATAGATAGATGTAATTAAGAATGTTGGATGGCAATGAGATGCATGCAGGACCCCCCGCCCGGTTAGCTGGTTATAGTTAGGGATTTATTGTTTACTAGCCAAGGAAGGTGAGATATATTGGTTGCTAGACAAGGAAGGTTTTAAATTTTGCCTTGGATTCGAGCTACCTCTGGCCAAGGTGAGGTGGTGTTGGGGCTGGGGTTCACTGGTGCGTATATGACGGACAATTACAACCCGAAACCGGTTAACCCATCCAACCAGTTAACTTTTTTAGGTCGAAACGGATAACCCGTTTCAACAAAAAATATTAATGGGTTGAGTTGGTTCGAGTTAAAATGGGTCGAATCCATTATCCATTTTGACCCGATAATTTTCACTCTATAAAAGTACGGATTTAGGGCAAATTTAGGTCAACTCAACCCATCCAATTTGCCGTCTACTGTGTGCATGGGAGGCGGGGTAGCTAAGGAAGTGACTCTTCTGCAACTATATATAAACATGAGGTTGGTTAAGCCGGCCGGTTCCCTGCCTCACCTCTTCAGTAATACAGTATGATGGAATTTTAGCTAGGATATATGATTGCTAGGAATGGTCATAAAAGCTGCTCTTAGACAGGTCAAAGTGGAATCGAGACTGAGGTTTTTTTCACCGGGGGGTGTGGCGGTGGCCGGAGAGGTATACATAGGGACGGAGTTCAATCCTATTCATTCTATTGAAACCGTATGATATACATTGTTGGTGCTACCTGGTTCTAAAACTGTATATAAGCTTTGAGAGAGTGCATGTATAAAAAATCAAAATATAAATCTCAGTAAATGAGGTGTAAAACCATAGTAATCATAGTCCAAATTAAACAGTAATCTAATGGGATTTCTATAGCATTACTAATATGTGTTTTTAAAAATGTTTGTGGACGTCCATGCTATGAATGGATGTGAAAGATGAGAGAGAGAGAAAGAGAGAGAGAGAGAGAGACGTGGCAATGGAGGTACACAAAGTCTGGATTTAGATGTATTGGGTAGAAAACCAAGTGAGCAAGCAAATCAGTTGTTTGTATCGGGTAGAAACCCAAATGAGCAAGCAAATCAGTTGTTTAGCTGACCCTTAAAAAAACAAATCATTAGAATAAGTTCTCTTTAGTGTGGTGACATCGATCAGACCCCTCCTTTAAATTAACTAATTAAACCTCTTCCTCTTAATTAATTATTAATGGTTTTTTCGGACATGATGATCCACCCGACAAGGAACCTTGGTTGAAGAAGTTATATCTCTGTCTCTCATTCACACACACACATACACAGTAAAAGTCTTTAAGCTGATTCTGTGGGTGGCTGTAATTTGTTACAGACTTAAAGTCTTCTTCTTTTCTTTAACTTAAGAACGATTTGGTCTTAGTTTCTTTTCTTAAGTAAAACTTGTGCCGACAGCAATGTGAGGTAAGAGAGAGAGACTGAGATTATTTTATAATGTTGCTCTGTGTCCTTTTTACTTTGACCTTTATTTGGCTATTGATGGTGATACTTGAATAGTTAATGTAGGTGTTTAGGTTTGAAAGAAGCAGCTTAATGAAGTAAAATATCTGCATTTCGATGGACAACTTGGACCCTCCATTTATGCATCTAAATACTCCCTCTTTTTCTTAAATAATCTTTGTTTGATTTGACACTAATTAAAAAACATGATTAAGCGTAACTTTTTTAAAAAGAAAAGATTAGAGAGTTGAGTTTTTTTTTTTTTGAATTACATGAATAGGAAAGATGTACTTCATCCTTCCTAAATAAATATCTTCTTTAACTCGACATACCGTTTAAGAAAAAAATAATTGGCTATAATTATCATTTAAGAAAAAAATAATTGACAATGAGTTACCATTTAAAAAAAAAATTGACTATATAGTAATTAGTGGTGTAATGTGTGTTTTTTAATGCCTTTGTGTATGTAGTCATACTTAATTTATGATAAAAAAGTAAGAGTAAAATGGTAAAAATGTTTTTTTTTTGAAAAGGTGACTATTTTGGAATGAACAAAAAAGAAAATGAAGATAATTACTCTATCCGTTTCGGGAAAAAAGTCCGTTATTTTATTTTGGATGTTTCACTTAAAAAGTTAACTTTTAAAAATTTAAGGTATAAAAGTATTATTTTATTAATAATGAGCTACTAAAAATGTCATTTTCTTAAATAAGTTTGACTTTCAAACGGAGACTTTTTGTCCAAAACAGAGGAGTATTTATAAACCAAAGAAGTACTTTTTTTTAAGGGCCAAAGGGAGTAGTAGAAAATAGGGGTGACCTTGGTCCAATTTGGTCCAATTTTTTGCAAAATAAGAGAAAATCGGAACCTAAACCAACCAAAAAATTTAGAACTTAAACCAACCAAATATATATGAGAACGAATAATTTGATCCGGTCTAGAACCAACCAAAGATATATGAGAGAACCAAGACTGAACCAATACTACGGTTTTTAACTACTTAATACAAACAAATATTAAAATTTTAAACTTCATAAAAAGATTAAAAAACATTCAATAATAGTAAATAACATTTAAACATTATATATATATATATAACTAATCTATTGGGTTGGTTTGGTCCGATTTTTATGTTTTTTTGTTTGAAAATCAGGACCGATCCAAAAGTCCGATTCTATAAAATATCAGATTCAAGACCAAACTAAAATATTGAGATTCAGTTTTTATTGGTACGATCAGATTCCAAAAAGCTTTTACACACCCCTAGTAGAAAACACTGAGTAAAAGAAAGATAAATAAATATTTTTTTTATAAGTATTACTCTTTTCGTTCCTAAATAATTATACTCATTTTCATTTTTATCTGTTTTAAAATAATCATCTTCTTTTAAATATTTTCTTTTTAAGAAAATATTTTTATCACTTTATCTTTATTTTTTCTACATATTTTAATTATGACTACATGAACAAGGATAATAAAGAAAACTACACGTTACACCACTTTTTCAAATACATACAATTATTTTTTTAAACGGTGTACCAAGTTAAAGAGAACATTTATTTAGTAACGGAGGAAGTAGAATTTATTGTGTGTTTTCCAAGGATACCCATGTGCAAGCAATCAATTAAAGTAGGAATAAAATAAAAAATAAAATGATAAAAGTAACTAAAAAAAGATTAGAAAGTAAACATTTTTTTTTGGAATGACCTAAAAAAAAAGATGGGAGTATCTACAAATCGTAGTACATGCATGCATGTTTAGGTGATACTTTCTTTGCATCAAGTACTATCCTTGTATTGCAGCTTGTTTTCGGGGCGATGTTATGCATTTAGCCATGTCTAATGACTTTGAATACCCTAATTAATTCGATCATGAATGTACCATACAAAGTTTTTTTTTAATATTTTACAAGGTTTGTGTGTGTGTGTGTGTGTGTGTGTGTGTATGTTGTTTGAGGAAAGCATGAAATTGAAGGAAAAGGTCATGCATGGAGTTCTAGAATTTCTAGTGCATCTATAATCTTTTGCTTGTGCAAAGGGGGTACTATTTTGTATTACTTCATCAAGCAATAACCGGAGGGTTTGATCTTCGGAAGGAAATTTATGGCCAGTTTTGGTTTTCATGATCGAATCTGTGTGTGTGTGTGTGTGTCTGCGTAAAGAAAAGGACAAAGACACGAACAAATACAGTTGACGAGCTCTTTGGTTGAATTATGGGTTTGTGTTCAAGGTGGTGATCAAAGTAAAAGAGTTTTTTTTTCCCCTTTTGTTCACCAACTTCTCCTCTAACTAGCTTCCTTATAGCTCAAGACGCTGTCACTATCTTTATGTAGAGTAAGTTTTGGATGGTTTTACAAATGTTAATTCATAAGCCCGGATCCACTCATCAACACTTGGTGGATCGTATAAGAAGGATCCATCTTAAAAAAAATATTCCTAAAACCGTATTAACTAAGTTTTTATCTTTTTTGTAATGTACATAGTGAGGCATAACCTATTCCCCAAAATTACCAGCGATTGAAATATCTTCAACAGTTTTGGTACTTTTTATCATCGATGGCCATTGATCGAATGCAGTATCGATGATTCTGGCCTGCTGAGTTGATGACCTGCTTTTTGTTGATTGTTGTAGTACGCAATGATGTCTGTAATCGGACCACCGAGGCCACGCAGATTGGTTGGTGAAGGTGTGGATGAATTTGTCCAGTTGTGGTATTTGGTGAAAAAGGGGTTTGGGAACGTGTGTGAGAAGGTGGTCGTGGTCTCATGCATAAACGAGCGAACGATCATCGCAAGTGTTCTTTCGCTGGCCAGTTTTGGCTACAGGATTCATCGGATCTTCCTGCTGCCAGCTAGTAATTTGTTGGATTGATTGTTTTTGGACATGGATATGCTTCGTTTTAATCGAGTTCAGTGTTCTTGGGAACATTGGTAGCTATATCAGATGTGTGCTGGAGCTAGTGCTGAGAGGATGCTGAAAACTTAAGGTTGGGAGAGAAACTATGTAGTAGAATAAGGCCTCCTGCAGCGTTTTCAAAATGTATATTTTTCAAAACGTAGCATTTTTAAAACAAAGTGTTTTCAAAACACAATTTTTTAATAAAAATATTTGAGAAACTATTTAAAACACTATTTTCATAAACATAGTAGTTGTAAAAAATAACGCAGCATTCTAAAACCTCCATTTTGACTCACCGCTTCAAATTGGAGTGTTTCTAAACACAACATATTTTAAAAACGCTGCATTGAAACACTTTAAAAGAGAAAATACTGCATTTTTTACCAACGCTTTAGTTAAAACGCCCCACCGAATTGGCTCTAAGAATCAATGAAACTGTCCAAACTAAGAAACTTCGAATCAGTTTAGGTGGTAACAATCAAAAGTGATACAACATTATATAACACATATGAGATAGGTTTGATTTATGCAAACTATGTTTCTTGGCTTTGACTGAATCCATTGAGAAGGGGGGGCGTTGGATTTCGAGTAGAACGGTATTACAAATCATAATTTGTAAAACGAGGCTTCACTCTCTCATAATTTAATCCATTAATACACGGTAAATCGGGTTAAGAAGATCATACATAAAATAAACATAAGACGGTATTTCCAAAAATTAGCGATGATTTCTATCCGGATGGGGTGGGTTCAACATGGAAGGATTCCCCGACCCTTGCTATGTTTACTACTCAATTCCAAGTCTATTATTTGGAATTGAAAGAATAATTAGTTCAAATACGGAATGTGAAAAAAATTATATGCGGCCTAGAAATTATAATTTTTTAAAAAATAAAATCTTTTAATGCAAATGTGGATGAGGCTTGAGGGGTTTTGATATGACTAACTAAATTTATTCATATTATGGATACCAATGTTTGCGTGTCAATTTTCACATTTTATTTGAGGTGTAAATATATCATAGTCAATATTTTTTTTTTTAAACTTTCAATTGGTTGTTTTATTTTTTAATATGTTTTTTGTTAAACTTTATTTTAGTGATGAGATCAAATCAAAATTTATATTTTAAAAACTCTCTCTATTGATTTTTTGCCGTCTATTAACTTTACACGTGTTTCAAAAAATAAATTGATTTTATATAAGTATTTCTTTATTAACTTCAGGGTGTCCCTTAATGGTGTTAAATCAGCACGTACGTCCTTTTTTCACAATTAATAAGTTTACTCTAGACCATTTGTTTAAAGAATTTTTCTAAAAATGGAAAGGGGGCGACTATTTTGGAACGTTAATTATTTTTCTACAAAGTTTGTTTGATTAAACTCGTTAATATTATTGGATTAAAATGGACAATCCGCTTTAAAGCAAAAATATTAATTGGTTGGGCTAAAGCATTACCCATTTTGACCCGATATTTTTGAAGGAAAATCCGAGTCAACATGGGCCGGTGTGTGCTAAGCCGTTACTTATTATAACTCGACCCGATTCAATCAGACTCATTTTGATCCATTTGATATTCAGATTTTCATAAGTTTTTATTTAGGGGGAATTTCAAGTGGGTACAATTTTGAAAACATCTTTTCATCTAGGACCATCAATTTTTTGGACATTTCATATAACTACAAATTGCTTGCCAAATGACAAAAATGCCATTAATGAAAACTCTGATGCCAAGCCTTGGCATCAGGATGATTAATTCTGATGCCAAAAATATTTCTGATGCCAAAAATTGTAGGCATCGGCATTGCTGATGCAAGATTTGGCATCGATTGATGCCAAAATGCGATGCCCACCATTATTGCGATGCCCACCGTTATTGCGATGCCAAAACTCGATGCCAAGTTTTGGCATCGATTCGATGCCAAAATGCCGATGCCCACCATTATGCCAAAAACTACGATGCCATTTGTGATGATGCCATCGTTATTGATGCCAAAACTCGATGTTTTGGCATCAGATTGATGCCAAAATGCCGATGCCCACCATTATTCTCGGATCTAGTTCATCACCCCATCACCACCACCGATGGCAACCTCCGTCAATTGCCACAGATCTGCCAATAAATCGCTCCTCAAAACTAGGTGTAACACACAAGCACCATCACAATTTAATGGTGAATAAATCCTGTGTTTCATTATTAAAAGAAGAATAAAGAGTCTTCGTATCTTTACTGCAAAAATCCTTTAGTTTTCCTTGATTTTAGAAATCCTCAACAAGTTGGCTCAGACACCCAAACAGAATACATATCCATCATCACGGTTTCAATTAGGAACACAAGTTGCCATAGCAACAATGTAAGATCATTCTAGATTTTTATTATTTATAAGATAAACACACATGATCTTGACCAATTTGAGGGGGGGAAACGAAAAACAAAACGTAACTTGACAATCTATCAACAATTTACTAGAAAGTGACAAATATCATCCCCATTGCCTCACTCGCCTGAACATCCGCTTATCCCTCACTCGCCGGTTGGAGAAGGGGCGTTTCTTACCGCGGCAAAAATCGTCTAGAGAAGGAGCGCGGTCATCACGTCAAACAAGATGTAATTCATATGCATTCGTGTGTGTGTGTGTGTGTGAGAGAGAGAGAGAGAGAGATGGACGGAGATCGAGAATTGACTAGATGCCACAAATGCAGATCTTACTCGTACTCAAAGCCGGCCTCGTGTAGTGGGAACAATTCGGGAGAATTCGAGTGGAGTTGGTGGAGATGGCTTCGTCGGCACTTTATGATCCGAGAAGAAAAGAAGAGGATTTTTGAGGCAGAGCTAGGGTTCTCTAAGCTCTCATGGGAGGGAAAGGAGAGCAGGTGGAAGAGCAAGTGGAGAGTAACCAGGTTAATCAAATGCTTAAGCGATTAATCGAAGTGACCGGTTATTTAATGTATACATAATCGATGACATCCCGGAGAAAATTGAGTCCTATCACGTTTTTCTTTCGATACAAATGGGGTAGTAATGTATTTTTACCTCAAAATTGTATCTAAAAAATATGTTTCAAAAATGACTGGATTGATTTGAAAACACATTTTATAAAATGTACCGGCTTGTAATTATTCCTTTTATTTATTTTTACCCATTACACATTTCAAGTGGACCCAACACACCCAATATGTTGTGGATCTTAGGAGATTCTCTTTTTGAAATTGAAGGAGTTTTTTAAAACCACAATATCTCGACAAATGTTATAAAGAAATTAGATTAACCCCAATTCCATAGCTTGAAATTGAAATTAGGGCTTCCAAAACCAATTCAGTTGTTTGGCAATACATTTAAAATTTAGAATTGGAATTGAGTTGGAATTCTAAATACCCAAATTCTATAAAACTAATTCTATACTAAATCCTAAAATTTAAATTCTAAAATTTGGTCTCATTACAATATACAATAACAACTCACCTTCCTTTTATCACCACCACCACCACCACCACCACAACTTCCGACCACCACTTCCAACCACCAACTCCGGCCTCTGCCACTAGATGCCACCACCGACCACCGCCACTAGCCGCCACCACCATCAGCCAACTCCGGCCACCACCACTAGCCGCCACCTCCGACCACCTCTATTTATTATTAAAAATATAAAATTCTCATAATTTTGTTGCTAGCAATGTTTGAATCTTTGTCATTCATAATAATAAACATAGACAACAAACCATTACCGCTAGGCTAAACTAGATTTTTGATATACTAATGAAATTTTATTTTAAATATAATATATAATTATAATTGAATTCCACACATTATCAAAATAATTAAATTACTATGATTTTAAAAATAAATTCTATCTTATTTAAATTTTATAAAATTTAAATATTTATTAAATTTTATAAAATTTAAATATTTATTAAATTTCAAATTAATGTATCCAAACCAACCATAAGTGATATGATATTTAACCGATTGCGAAGTAGAGCATTATCTTAGGAGAATGGTGAGACAGAAAATCTGAGAAGCCAAGTTTGACGCGAAGGATGATTGGTCATTGATTATGTATGGAGGGAAGTTATGGTATAGAGTAGCTAAACTCGTGTGTGAGATTAATGAGCACGCAAAGGCACAAAGTAAGGTGGCCAAAAAACATCATAAAAAGGACATATCTTATTCAAAAGAGTAATGCTAGAGCCACTCTAATAGCACTCAATTTTGGGTACCAAATGATGTGGTTTCCAATGTGTCATCTTATTTGGCATTTTATGGGCTCCACTATAAGTTAAAAAGTTATGTTAACAATATGACACATAAGATGCCACATCATTTGGTACCCAAAATTAAGTGCTATTCTATTCAAAAACACATACTCCCTCCATTCAAATAATAGTCCTATTTAATTTGGCTTGTCGTTAAATAAAAAATAATTAATTTTATTATAATTATTGCTATAATGTGGTTTTTTTAATATCTTTGAACATATGACCATAATTAAAGTATGTAGAAAAAATAAGGATAAAGTGGTAAAATTGTTTTTCTAGAAAAAAAAGCTTTGAAAGTGGACATTTATTTCAGAACCGACAAAAAAGAATAGGTGGATAATTGTTTGAAAATGGAGTAAATATTACTCCCGTGTTCCGGACAAACAGTTTACTATTTTATTTTGATATGTTTTATTTATAAAGTCTATTTAAAAAAATTAAAGCATCAACATTTCATTTTATTATTAATGATCTACTAAAAATGGTAATTTTTTTTAAATATTTGATTTTCAAACGGAGATTTTTTTGATCGAAACGAAGGGAGTAGTCTAGGTAGTACGTGAAAACTTATTATATATGCCATACAAAAATGTGACGATAGAATGGGGTTCTCTTGCTTCCATGGAATGGATTCCTCTCCTTCCACCTACAACTTGCTACCTGCTCTTTTTGTTGACCTCTCTCTCTCTCTCTCTCTCATATATATGCACTATGATTAAAGATTTCCAAGTATATATAAGAAAAAGAAAAAAAA
Source organism: Codonopsis lanceolata (assembly GCA_013146195.2). NCBI lineage: Eukaryota > Viridiplantae > Streptophyta > Magnoliopsida > Asterales > Campanulaceae > Codonopsis > Codonopsis lanceolata. The sequence continues at coordinate 104,726,463 of CM028377.1, read as the reverse complement.
AGGGAAAGTAGCCATTGATTATATCTATTGAAAAATTGGGTATTTGAAGTTACAATAATGTTCTACAAGACAACCTATGATCTTTGAGCATTACTGGTCACTTTAAAAATACTATGAATTATATATTTTATGAATTTGAAAAAAAAATATACTATTAAATTTTCATTTGTGAAAACACAAGAGTCGACAATACTTTTGGAATAGGAGTACTTCTTTAAGTTATTGAAAAAATTGGTACTTAAAGTGACAAAATTGTTCTACAAGACAACCTATGATCTTCAAACATTATTTCATTAAAAAAAAGAATTTGATGATTTTGAAAAAAATAAAATAAAATAAAAACATATGACAAATTTTTATTTGAAAAATAATCCCTCCTTCCCCAAATCATTGTCCTTTTTTTTCCGTCTGTTTCAAAATAAATGTCATATTTGAAATTTTCCTTTTAAGACAACACTTTTACCTCTTTATCCTTATTTTTTCATTCTACTTTAATTATGCATTACATTCTCATGAGTTTTTAAGGAAACTAAGCATCAAACTAATACTAGTAATCAAGTCAATTGTTTTCTTTAATTTATGTGCTAGGTCAAACTAAACAATAATTTTAGGACGGACTACTTAGTTTGACTAAAAAAGACAAAACAAGAAACAGATGGAATATTCTTTCATTAATTAAGTTATAGAGCAGGGGATACAAGAGTCATTAGAAGATAAGAGAGGGCATAGTTGGTCCAAAAGAAATTTGAACCTCCCACGTGAGTCATTTTCTCTTGCTGTAGAGGATAAGCGGGAGACAGTGTGGTGTGTATATATATATATATAAAGTGAGCTTGAGTTATTTGGTAGGATTGGTGGAGACAACCAAAATCATCTATAAAGAAAATAAAACATTTATAGATATTGGCTACTGGTTTTCTATTACTACAATTAGTAGTAGTATAGAAGAAATGGGAAGGTCTCCTTGCTGTGATGAGACCGGTCTCAAGAAAGGTCCTTGGACTCCTGAAGAAGATCAAAAACTCGTCGACCACATCCACAAACATGGCCATGGCAGCTGGAGAGCCCTTCCAAAACTTGCAGGTCTCTCTCTCTCCTCTCTCTCACGCGCGCGCATGTATACACACAAACACACTTCCCTCGCAATCTTTGCTTTGATTTTTTTTTGATAACCGAGGGAAAATGCTACCACAAAAGGCTCTTATTATTTTCTTTCTTATATTTGTCTTGATTCGTTTGTCTCGGGCAGGTCTTAACAGATGTGGAAAGAGTTGTAGACTAAGGTGGACAAACTACCTCCGGCCAGATATCAAGAGAGGGAAGTTCTCTCAAGAAGAAGAGGAAACGATTCTTCATCTTCATTCTATTCTTGGCAACAAGTAAGTTTCTATCTCTCTCACACACACAGAGTGATGTCTGGTTCAATGATATAGTATGGGTAGGGATCGAATGGACAATACCAAGGGTATGTTTGATAACTTTGTGATTTAGTGGCTTGATTTCGAAATTATTTTTTGGTAATAAGCGAAAGAAAAAAGTCGAAAACACTAAACCGGGATGAAGAATTCTAAAGGAATCTATTTTTTAGTTTTTCTGATCTTGGCCAAAAAAAATGGAACAAGGGAAAGAAACAAACCGGAAAATCGAGCAAAGACAAAATGAGAGCACAAGGGAAAATATTTGAGTAGGTATGTAAGATCTTAATTCATAAGACGGAGCCCCACAATCTCACAGTTTAATCCATCAATATACGGTGGATCGAGTAAATATGATCCGTCTTACAAAAAATATTCGTAAGACCGTTTCACTCAAGTTTTTGCCAAAATTATTCAACCTTATATGTCAATACTTTTCCACGAGTGTAGAAGGATTAATTTATAGTTTCTTTATTTCAAATGATATTACGAGTTCTAGCTTATGGTATTCTTACAAGCTATAAAGTTGTTGGATAGTCAAGTTAGTGATAATTTAGATACTTAACATTAGAATTTATAGGAATACGACAAGGTCGAGCTCGTGATATCGGTTCTTTTTGTTTGTTAATTATAGTAAGAGAAGAGAGTATATATAGGGTGGAAAATATTACTCCATTTCTTTGTTTCTTGTCCTTCACGAAATCCAAAAGCTAACCCCTTACATTCTAGGTGGTCTGCAATTGCAACCCGTCTACCAGGAAGGACAGACAACGAGATAAAGAATTTCTGGAACACTCACTTAAAGAAGAAGCTAATTCAGATGGGTATTGATCCAATGACCCACCGTCCTCGAACCGACATCTTCTCGAGCCTTCCGCATCTTATTGCCTTGGCTAATCTAAAAGAGCTAGTCGATAATCACTCTTCATCATGGGAAGAACAAGCCGCGATCAAAATACAAACGGACCAAGTTGTTCAAATGGCTAAGCTACAATACTTAAACTATCTCCTTCAACCTCCACCGCCGCTGCCACCTGCTGCCATGATGCCACCCTGCAGTCTCAGTACTCAAGACATGATGGACAACAATACTTTCAACCTCTTGAGCTCACTTTCTTCAATGAAAGATTTCCCAATGAACACTAATTCATCTTCACTTGGAATGAACAATAATCATGATCAAGGAGTCAATGATTTGATGATCCCATTTTCTCATCTGCCTGATTTGCAAGTGCCTTGCGATTATCAAACACCTACGGCCGGCAATAATAATAAGGGCAATATTGTCCAAGAAACTTCTTCTGATAATCCATGGCTTCCTTCATTCTCAAACTCATCTCCATCTACTTCACCACCACCTCCTCCTTTGGTTGATAATATTCCAAACATAACCGATAGCTCTGTCGCAAATTCAGGTGATGCTTGCAGTACTTCTAGCTATGGAGGAGCTCCACCTTCATTCTGGCCAGACCTCCTCCTTGATGACCCTATATTTCATGAGATTTCCTAGTTTTTGATCATACGATATAAGAGTGTGTTTGTTTGTGTGTGTGAAGGTTTGACTCGTTCCGTCCTTTCGCGTTTTTAATTTTTTTTGTAGCATATATATACATGTAGTGTTGAGTAACCTCTCACTTGTAAATTAAAACTGCATACATTAGACTATTTTTAGAACTGGTTGGCCCGATTGCCTCAGTCCTCTATGTGCAATGTTCATTATACCTACTTACACATACACACGCGCACTGATTACACAGTAAGTAATAATTACCTCGTAGATTAACCTTTTAGGTTTTCAAACGATCTTAATGTAACTGGAAATATATATATATATATATATATATATATATATATATATATATATATATATATATATTTATAATCATTTCAACTTTGATTATATATGACCTGGTTTTAATTCTTGTTGCTAGCTATTTCAAAATTTCAATGTTTGTCTCCTTTAGTAGTGATCATAGAGAGAGGGAGAGGAAGAGATGATCATGCTAAAGGAGACAAACATTGAAATATTGACAAGAAAACCCAGCCATAGTCAGAGTTGAAATGATCATTGTTCATACTCATTGTGCGTTGATGTTTTATATTGTTTATTCCATTGAATCTTGTGTGTGTATACAAATATGCACGTATATATATAATTTCATATTTATAGTTTTGCATGTATTATTGCACGTAAGTACGTTCAGAGAGTAATATATTGAGCGAAACTTTTCCATCTGGAACAGCCAACCACTATATGGGGTAGGAGTAGAGTAGCTCCAAATTTCATTTCATCACTATTACCCCATATATATATATATATGTGTGTGTGTGTGTGCGCGCGCGCGCTAAAGTCACATTTTGAAAACTAATAATATTTTTAGGACCAATTATTTAAGACAAAAATTTAGAAAAAATGGTTTTACAAGGTATTTTATGTAAGATATATTTTTTTGACCTGCTCATCGTGTGTTGGTGGGTTGAGTTGTGAAAGAGTAGTAAGACTCTATTTTACGAATTAAGATCTGTAAGACAGTCTTTACAAAAGACATATCCATTATTTAATTACATGCTTTAATTAATGTCATAATTAAGATATTTTACGGACAAAACATATCAAAATGTGTAAAATAGCTCCAGAAAGAGTAATAAATAAGTAATGATGGAAGAGAGAGTTGACCAAAGGCATTAATGTCAAAAAAGTGATGTAAAAGGATTCTCAATGATAAGGAGGGACCCAAGTAGTTAGGAAACAAAAGGTTTATACGTATTTAATTTCTTTCTTAAACATAGTAACTGAAAATTGATAGATAGCTACCGCTGTCCTAACCCTAAGACAAGTAAGTACATGGACAGACAGTTCATAGTATTGATAAGTACTTGTGTGGTGTTAGGGTTAGGACACTCATAGCTATCTATCCATTTTCATGTTATTGATATGAAAACAAAAGGGTGATCCACTAGCCAAGCTTGAATTTAATTTATAAAGTGTTAAATTTCATTTTTGATCTCTTTTTACGTTTCCTTAAGCAAAAAAAAGAAAAAAAAAAGAAGAAGGAACAATTGGGTAGATAAAGTGGGTTAACTGATCATGCGTAGTAAATCAAACTGTCAGATGTCACTGTTCTTGTCTTGCGTGAAATTGCTAGTTGATTGTATTTAAGTAAAGGTTATGGAGTTGCTGAGAAGAAGGGTCTGTCAGCTGGTTGCGCGTTTTAGCCGCAAAGCGCTATTAAAACACAACTTTTTTCTAAGGAAGTTGTTTCAATACTACGGTTAAGAAACACAGATTATCAAAAACGCAGCCGCACTATAAATGCTGAAAATCTCAGCTTTTTTCAAAACGCAAGTAGGAAAATGCTTGGAATTCACCAGAAGACCAAAATAGCCATGAACGAGGGAAGGCAACTTTGCTTACCGATCAAAGGGTTTGAATCTCTGATTCGAAAAATTGATTGATCGAGTTCTTTCTCCCTAACCTTTCCTTTATTTTGTCTTGGAATAGAGAGGACGAAGAGGGAGAGAGATGGGGCAGAGAGTGATTTTCAGTTCATTTAGAGAGGAGAAGGTTAGAGAGAGAGAGAGAGAGAGAGAGAGAGAGAGAATTGTGAGTGTGTAAATGTGCACTGGAAGAAGAGAAAGTGGAGGACGGAGCTTAGGGAGATACAGAGAGGGAGGGAAGAAGAAGAAAATGCGGCAGGCTCCGGAAGAGAGAGAGGAAAGAAAGATAAATGACCGGGAGAAGAAAAGAGTAAAAAGTCAAAAAAGTCAAAAAGGGGGATGATTGATGTAGATAAGTTAGGTTGTGTCAATTGTGTGTGGCTGTGTTGTTGGCCTTGTGGTTGTGTTGTTGGCCGTGTGGCAGTACTAACAATAGATAGGTTACCTTATAAATTATTTATATTTAATTGTGTTTATTTACAATGGATCAAAGGGTTTAACTATCTTTTTGACAACTACTCAAGTTTATAAAAATGGTGTTTTGAAATTATATCACAAACGTGTTTGTAAGGAAACCACTGCGTTTTAAAACCGCAGTATTTTAGAACTATTATGTTTTAAAAACGCTGCACCAAACAGGCCCAAAGACAACTTTGAAAGAACTTTTCAAGATTTTTAATTACATACATAAAAAATTATGGATTGCTCAAAGACATCCCGACTACAACCATAAACTCTTTAAAACTCTCTTTCTATAAATTGGTTATTAAGCGTACTATATAGCTAGGCTAGTTAATTATAAGGGTGATAATCAGATCGGTCCCATTTGGTGAAATTATAACCGCCTAGGTCCCCTATATTTGTTTTAAATCGCTAAACTATACTTTTGGAAAAAAAAAAATGAAGAAGATACCCTTAATGAAGAAGAGGAGTGCGAACAAAACCACTGCCCAAATTTGAGAATCGCAATGTACAATTGAAATCTGTCAAAATTTAGGCATTGCAATGCAAAAAGCCACCATCCAATTTGGGCATCGCCATGAAAACATTGGGTATCTCAACGCACAATTGAAAACTGTCAAAATTTGGGCATTGTAATGCAAAAAGCCACCGCCCAAATTTGGGTATCATGATGAAAACATTGAGTTTCACAATGCACAATTGGAATCAGTCAAGATTTGGACATCATAATGCAAAAATCTCAGTTCAAATTTGGGCAGTGCAATGTGAAAATTGGGCATCGCAATGCAAAAATCCCAACTCAAATATGGGCATCGCAATCCAAAAATTGGGCATCATAATGGCTTCAAAGTAAAAATTGGACATCCCAATATTTTCCTAAGCCCAAAACAGTGCTTTAATATTATTTTTTTTGCATTAAAAGGAAGAAATCATGGGGTAACTCTAGTGGATCTTGTAGATCTCGTTGAGAATTTCAATTTGATATGCGGTGGGTCTCGTAGTTCATCTCGAGATCAAAAGTTATGTCATACCGACGGAAGAGTTCTCAACTTTTTGATTTCTACCAATGCATTAGTTTCAAAACTGATAAGTAACACTCTTAAGCTTCATTGATCAACGAGATTTCTGTCAGGATCTCTGACTCAACGGGTTTCCTCATGTTTGTCCAACTGAAGAAAAAGCTGAAGTTATTTTTCAAGAACAAGAATAGCTAGGGATATAGAAAAAAAGATTCTCCAATTCCAGATATATTTGATATCGAGGCAACTAAGGCAACATGTGAAATGAAAGATTTTCTTCGAGTTCGAGCTGTGATTCATGGCTGATGACATAAGATAAAGACATATATTTTGAATAAGACAAAGGAGGGTATTATTGGAAGAATTTTATGAAAATTCATTTGCCGATTAAAAAAACAACAAAACACTTTAGCGATTACAATTTCAGGAAAAGGGAATGGGTCGCAATTATTCATAATTATAAACTTGATGATTGTTAAGGTTAAATGGTTGGTCTCATACCTTTTGGGACGAACATAAGGCTCAATAATTTGGTTGGTCTCTAGTAGAAAAACAAGGGCGATAACCGGGTCGGTCCCATGGCATTAAATTATAACCGGAAAAGTCATTCATATTTGTTTTCAACCGCTAAAGTATAATTTTGAAGATAGAATGACGATGATACCCTTAATGGATAACAAACGAGTGCAAAAAAACCCGCGCCCAAATTTCAGCATTGCAAAGGAAAATCGACGCGTCGCAATGGAAAACTGAAGTCACATCCAAATTAGGCATCATAAACTAAATTTCTGCATCGAAATTCAAAAATTCGGCAATGCAATTAAAGTCTGTCCAATATTAGTATTGCAAAAATTATTGAACAAATTCACAATGCAAAATTGAATTCTACCAAAATTTGGGCTTCGAAACAATGCAATTTTTATTTAATATTTTAATTAATTATTTTTATATAAAGCGCGTTGCATATATTTTATCATGTACTTTTTTTATAAATAAATGATTTATATACCGCGATACAAAAAATAAATTGAACTCTGCCACCAAATTTGCACATAGTTGGGCATCGAAATACGAAACTTTTGACGTCGGAATGAATAAATTGAACTCTACCACGAAATTCTTAAAATCAGTTATATCGCGATACAAAAAATAAATTGAACTCTGCCACCAAATTTGCACATAGTTGGGCATCGAAATGGGAAACTTTTGGCGTCGGAATGAATAAATTGAACTCTGCCACGAAATTCTTAAAATCGACGCGTGGCAATGGAATATTGATGTCCCGCCCAAATTAGGCATCGTAAATCAAAATCCGTGCGTCGCATTGGGTTGAAGTATGCCCAAATTTATAACCAATTAAAGCCTATCCAAATTTTCGAATCTCAATATGACCAATTAAAGACTATCCAAATTGGGCAGCACAATTTAATTAAACTTATGGCATCGCAAAGCAAAATTCAAGTCCGTCTAAACTTAGGGCATTGCAAAAATTCTTGAACAAAATCACAATGCGAAGCTTTTAAAACAATGCATTACCACTCATTTGATAATCATTTATATACCGCGATACAAAAAATATACTCATAGCATCAATGAGTATAGTTTTTTAAATTTATTTATTTGCAATGAATTATGTACCGTGATATATAAATTGAACTCTGCCACCGAATTTTCACATAGTTGGGCATCGGAATGAGAAACTTTTGGCGTCGGAATGAATAAATTGAACTCTGCCACGAAATTCTCAAAATCGGCGCGTCGCAATGGAATATTGAAGTCCCACCCGAATTAGGCATCGTAAATCAAAGGTCGTGCGTCACAAAGGGTTGAAGTATGTCCAAATTTATAACCAATTAAATTATATCCAAATTTTCAAATATCAATATAATCTTTAGGCATCGTAAGATCATCCGAAAAGCATAATTAAAGACTATCCGAATGGGGCAGCGCAATTTAAACTTAGGGCATCGCAAAGCAGAATTCAATTCTGTCTAAAATTAGCATTGCAAAAATTCTTGAACAAAATCACAATGCGAAATTGAATTATGTCAAAATTTGGGTCATCGAAACTAGAGATGTTAATAGGGCCGAGAACCGCAGGTCCGAACCTATTAAACCGGGTTTTTTCAGGGTTAGGTTTGAAATTTTAGCAGACTGTTTAAAGCGGACCGTTTAAACCGCAACCGATTAGGGACCGAAACCGTTAGGGTTGAACCGGAAGTCGACTTGCATACGATTTAGTATAGTTAGTAATATACGGGATGGGTATAATACCCAAAACCGTTAGGGTTGAACCGATTAACAGTTTTAATATAGTTAGTATAATATACGGGATGTATATAATACGCTAAAATAAGCGTACAAGCCTCGAAATTGGGAAAAAACGTACAAATTTAATCATTGGCTGGAAACCGCAGGTTTAAAACGAAACCGACAGGGCCAGACCGAAACCGTTAGGTTTTTGACCGGACAACAGTGAAAACCGACTAAACCGGACCTATTCTGGACAGGAACCGTTAGGGTTGGACCGAAACCGTTAGGGCTAAACCGATTAACATCTCTAATCGAAACAATGCATTATCACTCATTTGATAATGATTTATATAATGCGATACAAAAAATATACTTATAGCATCATATAGTTTTTTTTATGCGGGCTTGTTTCCGCTTGCATTCACTGTTATAAATGCTGGAAATCGCAATAGTTGGTTTTGGTTTCTTTCTAAAATAAAAGAAGACAATGTTGATCGTGATGTTTTGTTTGTATCTGATCGAAATGTTGGGTTAATAGAAGCGATGCCCGATGTTTTTGGGAGTTCAGCCAAACATTTTTTCTGTTTGGTGCATTTGTATCGTAATTTGAGAGATCGATATGTATAAAGGTAAATCTTATTTGAGTTCGTTTCACAGAAATATGTATTCACTGAGAAGCTTGAAATATTTAAACAAGAAGGTGGTCAGATTGCTTGTGATTTTTTGCTCAATCTTCCATTTGAGCAGTGGGCTATTGCATATTCTAATGAGAAGAGGTATGCTGAATTGACCTTAAATGCTGCAGAATCCTTTAACAACTAGATTTTGGATGCTCGGGCCTTGCCTATTACTCACATGGTGGATTGTATAAGATGAAAAATCATGAATTGGTTTGTTGAAATACCTAGCAATGGAAGAAATTTGACAAAAATATTATGTCCAAAGATGGATAAAAAGTGGTTTGAGTATACTAATGTTGGGATGATGTGGATGCTTCAGGTTGGATGTAATTCCACTTTTGAGGTTTTATCAAATCCAACAGTAGTTGTTGATTTGCAAAATCGTACATGTTCATGCTATCAACGGCAGATTAAAGGGATTTCCATGTTCCCATGTTGCTATTGTGATTATGAGATATGGAAAAAAGATTGAGGAAATGGTTGAGGATTACTTTCATACAAGTAATTACATCAAGTGTTACAAGGGAAATTTGATGCCAATTCTGACTACTGAGAGGCACGAGCTATTGGAATCTTTTGTTGTAGAAATTTTTTTGACTCCAGTAACTAAGAAATTAACTGGACGTCCTAAGAAGAATAGGATTGCATCAAAAGGTGAATCCAAAAGTAAAAAGAAAATGATTTGTAGCAAATGTCACTAGCTTTGTAACCACAACTCAAGAACATGCAGAGAAGCAATTCAAATTTGATCCCATCTTGACTACTCTTTTAAGTCACTTAGTATTCTGAATTTGTCATTTAGAAGTATTTCTTGGCAGAGTTCAATAATTCGTAATAAAATTTCGATGTCTTTAGGTTCAATTTTTTATTCCGATGCCAGTTATGTAAATTCCAATATCTTTAGGTTCACTTAGTATTGCATTACTTTTGGTGTACATCTAGTTTAAACCTTTAAAATGTTGCTCATTTTGTAGTGGGTCAAAATATTTCACTAATTGATGGCATCGTTGCTAATATACTTCATTTTTTAATAAAAATAATCACTCAAAAATTGACGCAACGAAACAATCAAATAGAAACTCTTTCAACGAGAAATTCCTTAGAACAAGCCTATGACGACTTAGGGTTCAAGCACAAAGCAAGAAAACTCAAATTTTATTAAAAACTGCCGAAATAATGTTTAATAGGGTATTTATATGCCCTAACAATCCAAACCCTAAAAGGAAAAGTCTTAAACAAAAAAGACGAAAAAACCTGAAAACTTCAAAGGCCGGTAACAGTACTTAAACAGTGTTTTTTGGGCTAAAAATGAACTGTTCACACAGTAAACCTTGTGAGTCTTGTAGATCTCGTCGAGAGCTTCGATTTGATATGTGGTGGGTCCCGTAATTCATCCGTACGCGAAAGTTACGCTCTGTTAAAGTTCTGCCGACCGTTAGGTGCTCTCTACTATTGCTTAAGGGAAACTAACAGAGAAACTACCAGACCCAACTTTCAGAAACTGCCTCTGGACCCACTTAACTTCGAACTCTTCCCAAATGTCTTGCTTAAGTACGATATATATATATATATATATATATATATATATATATATATATATATATATATATATATATATATATATATATATAGAAGCAGGGGCGGCACCCTGCGAGGTTTTATTAAATGAAAGAAAAGCATACAAACTTGAGGGGGACAACCAGCCTTGCCCTTATAAATGGGAGGACGGAGGAGCCTGACCTCGAAAAGGAAATACAAACCAAGAAAGAACAAGGAGAAACTACAAAGATTAACCAATTCTAACATAAGGCGTACTAATAGCATCAAGATGGATAAGACCCTTAATAGCACGCGGAATGTCCGAGATCGAGAGAAAAGATGAGTTAGACTGAATGTCACAAGCCAAATTCGCAAGGCTATCAGCAACTTTGTTAGATTCCCTGAAGCAATGCTTGAAAATATAATGACCAATACACTGAAGACAGAGAATATCTCTGAATAAATAGGAGTGAATCCAAGGGAACTTATGGTTCTTAGTAAGGCACTCAAAGATAACTTTGGAGTCAGTTTTAATAATAACATCTTGGATATTGTGATTGTGGAGCCAAAGAATACCAGAATGAAGAGCACGCAATTCAGCTGTTAAGTTGGTACAATCCCCATAATAACTAGAGAAAGCATAGACAAGGCCGCCCTGGGAATTACGGACAACACCTCCACCACCACCCAGACCAGGGTTGCCCCGACTAACCGGCAAACATTGGATATTGAGATGTTAAAATAATCAATTAATATTAGGCATCGTAATGCAATAATTGGGCGTCAAAATTAAAGTATGTCCAATTTTGGGCTTTGTATTGTAAAAATCCAGGAACAAATTTCGACATATACAATGAACTATACCTTAACAATAAAATGTTTTAATTACTGTTTTTGTATAAAGCCATGTGCATATATTTTACCATGCACTCTTTTAATATATGTAGGTTTTTTCAATCGCGGTTCAATTTTTATATTGAAGTCCAACCAAAATTATTGCTAATCGAAAGATAAGCGTCGCAATGTATTAAAGTATGCCCAAATTGGGCATTGTAATGGGAACATTGGGCATCACAATGCACATTTAAAGTCTGTTCAAATTTGCACATCAACATGCAAAAATACTTAACCAAATTGGGCATCGTGATGGGAAAATTGGGTATCTCAATGCACTATTGATGTCTGTTCAAATTTGTGCATTGCCATGTTTGATGGAGATGATAAACATGTTTCTATTGCAAAAAATTAAATATAACCCCCACAACTCCATTAAAAAGAAGATTAACAACCGTCAGAATAAAAATTGAAAGCATGTGACTTAGACGCCTTTTTGAATCCATACTAGAATAATTGAATCAATATAAAGAATCGATTTGGAGCAGTTCCATTTGTGATCAAAATAAAAATGCTTTCAATTGTAATATGCAAAGAAGAGAGAATGATCAATCCATGAGTTTTATCATAACATGATTTTCAAGCAGCTTCTTAATCAGAGTTTTTATTAGGATACTACGAAGATGAAGAGAGATGCAGAACATATAAAAATAAATTAAACAAATTTGAATTTGACATAGGTTGAAAGAGAGAATTGCAGAGAAGAGGGTATTTTTGGAACAAATTTTTTTAAAAACATTTTACCTGTTGAATAAAAAAAAAGGGAGTGGAGCGGTTACAATTTTTCAAAAGTGCACTGGGTGGTACTTATTCCGAAAAACAATGCTTCTTCCGTTTTTAAATAACTATTATGTTTTATTGGACGTGCTAGTTAAGAAAAACTAATTGAGTCTACTGTAAATATATTATGTAGTTTTTTTTAAAGCCTCTTTATGCATTTTGCTATAAACTTATAATTAACGTAAGAAGAAAAAGTAAAAGTAAAGTTATAAAAAGTGTTTTTCCTAAAAAGAAAGTTTAGAAATAAGATAATTATTCTGAAACTAACCTAAAAAAACATGACAATTATTTAGGAAGGGAAGGCGAGAGGGATTATTGTAAAGGTTAATTGGCCATAAACCAACTTCTGATCATGTTAAAGGCAATAAATTAACACAAATGGGAAGAAACATATGAATATGCATGTCGGGATGTAAACGAACTGAATCGAAACGAATATTACAATATTCGATTCGTATTCGTGAAACTATTCAAATATTTGTATTCGTATCATTTGCTCTTCGAATATTAAAATTAATTCGAAATTGATATTCGTATTTTTCGAGTATTCTATTCAAAATTTTGTTTCTTAATTGTTTAAACAAAATTTGGTTAATTCCATTTTTTTGCAGGCAATCTTTCTAAATATTATTTAAACAAAAGTTGCATAATATCATTCTAAATATATGTAGTAATATCCAATACATTTAAGATATATTTAATTAATTAATACAACAAGTATATATATTTATTAGCTATATATTTATTTCTTAAGAAGTCAAAATCCTAGTAAAATGGTAAATTAAAAAAATACATACATACATACATATATATATATATATATATATATATATATATATATATATATATATATTATTTTAATATTCACAAATACTTGAATCAGATACCATGGACTCGTATTAGAATTTCAATACAAATAAAATCAATTAAAAAAAAATCATATTTGAATTCAAATATTTTAAATACGAATATCTATATTGGAATACAAATATTTTTCGTTAAGATCCGTATATACATGCATGTCAACCTAAAACTGGCAACCTATAAAACTAGGAACCGAAAACGTGTAAAGGCACAAAAGGAACATGCAAAATCTCACAACTAGAACATGTACAAAAAAGTCAAAAATAATCTAAATATGCTGGAAATCATTGAAAAATAAAAATCTAAGAGCATCCGCAATGTTACATATTTTTATATAATTTCTTAATTAAGTCTCACTATCACTTTTATATTTTTATCTTCTTACTTAATTAAAAATATATCTTCACATTGTATAATCTTCTTACATATCTTCTTACACAAAAATATTAAATTTAACACCATATCATATAATAAATAAAAAACCTATCCCCACCCCCACCCCCTACACTCCAAAATAAAAGTGTCACGTACTCACGTGGTTAGGCCCCCCTCCCCCCCCCCCCCCAACACTTAGCCGCCCCCTTCCCCCTCACAGCTCCATTTTTCAAGATCAACTTTCTATTTAGGAAGTAAAATTTATTTCTCTCTCCTAATTGGATCAAACCCTCTTTCCTAAGTGGCCTCTCAACACAATTCTCATTGCAATAAGACAATTGGATCAAATTACATTGGGGATGCTCTAAGCCTATCATGCAATAAGCAAACAAAAAGCGCATAAAATAATTAAAAGGTGCAGAGACCTCTTTTTTGGAACCCATGTTTTAGTTTTATAATTTTACATTGCTTCCAAATAAAGATTTTCTCAGATAGGACCAATTTGTACAAATTTAATAGAAGTGAGAGCAAATTGTAACATTTACTGAGTATTATTTTTTTAAAAAAATTCTTCATAAAAAAATCAAATGGTGGCAACTACCCCCAGACCCCTAAGGGTGTGTCCGCCACCGTTGGTAATTTATGTTCATACACAATTACACATGTGTCGCACAGACAACCTCATTTTTAATAGGTTTGAGCATCAACAAATTTTCAATAGGTATAAATGGCAGTGCCAATAAAAACTCAATTTCAATCATGTGCATAAATGAGCTCCCATGGGCATAGAAAACTTTGAAATGTCAAAAAAATATAAAAAATAAAACTTTTCTTTACTCCAAAATGTGAGTAATATTTTTTTTGTAATCTTTTTTGTTCAAAATGAAATAGTATTCGAATTGTAATTCGTCAAACATTCTTTATTATATTTTTCTTTTTTAGTATTTGTATGCTGATTAACGTATGTAAGTGAAGTAGTGGTGGTAGCAGTGATGGTTTATATTATCAAAATAGTGAAAAATACAAAATCAACCTTACCTTTTATTATTATTATTATTATTATTATTATTATTATTATTATTATTATTATTATGATCATTTATGAAAATAAAACTTTTAGAAATTAAATAGAAAAAAGCAAAAGAAACAAAACAAAGCAAAATAGAACAATAGGAAAAAAACACAAAAAAGAAAAGAATTAAGAAAGAGAATCAAGTGTGGGATATACATAACACAATGACAAACCATTGTGCCAAAATTACCCAATAGTCAGGTGGGTAGTAGATCAAGTAGGTTGCAACATCGTAGTCCAACAGTAAGGGCATTTTCGGTACAAAAGAATAAGAGCCGTGTCAACTCAACGTTTCTTGCCTCTCAATCTCCATCTCGATCTTCAAATACAGTACTGTTTTCATCTTTGGAAAGAATACCAGAAAGTCCTCTTAAAAAAAATTATATCAAAAAAATTTCAAAAATAATTTTTCCATCTAAAAAGTCTCAAAGTTACACTTTTAATATCACAGTCCAAAACTTAACATTAATGCTAACATCG
Source organism: Codonopsis lanceolata (assembly GCA_013146195.2). Classification (NCBI taxonomy): domain Eukaryota; kingdom Viridiplantae; phylum Streptophyta; class Magnoliopsida; order Asterales; family Campanulaceae; genus Codonopsis; species Codonopsis lanceolata. The sequence goes on along the minus strand of CM028377.1, from coordinate 104,711,192 downwards.
TTAGAATAAAAGTTTATAATTTTATATATTTTTTTTCAATGAAGGTAATGGTTATAAAATTATATTTTATAACAACAACAACAACAACAATAATAATAATAATAACAACAATATAATAAAAGCAGTAGACCAGTAGCATTAATAATTTTATTATTATTATTGATGCGTCCAAATAAATCTCATGACACACTAGGCTTCTTCAATAGGATACCTGACTTTCTACTTATCCTCAATCTTCAAGGCACAACTCTGCAAACCAATGAAAAGAACCGTAAACTAGGCAGGGGCACTCCCTGCAAAAGCCCTCCGGCGTGAGAGTTAGCACAACAGTTCACTAAGTCAACAATTTGACAGAGTTTAGGCTAGTAATTAGAATCACGTACCTCCCTCTTCCAATTTGAGGGGTTTTTATAGCTGATGCCGGAGAGTAACTGCTCATTAATGATCAGGGCATGAATGGCGGGCATATTAACCGCTCCATTAACTGTCTCATTCATCACAACGGTAACATCATGGTAATGATGGAGGATTTCCCGGAAGTAACCGTCTATATTCACAATAACTGCCTCTTTGATAAACGAGCATGACAAGTCATTCCTGTTGCCTTATTTGTTGCTGGTAAACCCCCTTCTTTGTGAACTTGCCGTGAAGACTAAGCCCCGGCTCGTGATATATTAACGGTCGCTGCCCATTTCTTCCATGCCCTGAACCTTGGGACGCACGTGCTTTGCTCGTGTCTGATGGAGATGTGCCAAGCTCGTGACCTATGTCTTGGGCCTATTGGGCCGGGCAGCTCAGTAGCCCCTACTATGTGTCTCCCGAGTATTCATGCTCGGAGCGAGGAGAAGAACTTTGGATCACCAGGCCAAATCGCTCTTGAAATGTAATTTTTTGGTGAATGCATCGAGTTACCCACGATCAAATTTATGAGTGGACGCCAGCCCAAAAGGTTTTGAAGAGATGAGCCGTCATCCCCCGCCTATTTGCACTTACACGGGCTCATTTCCCAATGAGCCATTAAATGCTGCCTCGACTCCCGAGCCCTAATGATGAGTAACCCCCAAACGACGGTTTCGACCAATATAAAAGTGAGAGTCTCTCCCCATTTTCAACTTTTACCGCTTCAAGAGACTTAAAACCAGAAGAAAACTTCATTTCCACATTTGGAGATCATATCGGTGCCGATCCTGCTTACATCAGTGCTCAATCTAGAACAAACTTCCAAGATCTTAAGCCTCCACTCCTCTATACTAACAGGTACTTCTTTTAATCTTTGTTGCCATTTCTATCCATGCTTTTACTGTTATAATCCCGAATTAGGGTTCCATAGTGCCATTTACCCATATACGATCTCTACTGAGAATTGAAAACCTCCATAGCCCGAGCAATCCACAATCTGAACAAAATAAGGACATACTTAAAGGCAAACAGATCGTTACCAACATCTCCTCCTCGATCAAATGGGACGACTTGACATGTGAAGACGATGTCGGTGCCTGGTTTTATTCCTTGGGTATGGACCTGATAAATGTGCATATTGTCTATATTTTTGGATACTTTGGGCTTATTTTCTAGTCAATATTGCATTTATCATTGCTAATTTAATTGTTTTGACTAATTTACCTTTATTTGTCTTAATTGGGCAGTTTTGCAAATTTTGTGCATTAAAGTCAAGCTTTATTGGTGAATTAAAGACAAACTTTAATGATGAAGTAAAGGCAAATTGAATTCCAGCATTTTTCGTGGGCAGCAGTTACTTTTCGTGGGGTGGAAAACTAATGTCAAGAATTAAATTGAAGATTTTCAGCAATAATCGCACCATAGGTGCGAAATATTTCGCAACCTTCAATCGGGGCAGCTCAAGAGTCACTTCAAATATTTTCCAATTTGGACATTTTTTATCCATTTAGACTAAATGTCATCTAAAGGGGGATGGAGAGCTTTAATTTAGCCTCTCATTTATCTCTCCTTTATTTCTCATTTATTGTCATTACTCCAATTTATTTTGGTTGGTGAGACAAGGGGAGAGGGAAGGCTTATCTTTCCTATATATATATATATATCTCCTTCATCCCCTCCTTAGGGATATAGAATTTTCCTTCCATATTCTCTTCTCAAATAGTTATATAGACATTTTAAAGTAGTTTTATATTTGAAGACTAGAGTTCGTGAATTCATTCGGAAGTATTTTATTATAAGTTCTTCTTCTTCCCTTCTCTTTACTCTTATATTACATGTTTATTTTAGTTACTTTAATTATGTGTGAGTAGTTTTCTAATTCTAGGATTAGGTGTAGCCCGTAATGGATTTATAAATAAAGTTTTTATCTTTTCGTTTATTTGAATGTCACCCGTTTTGATTCAATTTTATCTTTATTAATAATTGTATAAAATTGTAGTAGCGAGGGATCGAAAGGTGAAACTACTACATTTATACAATAATCTTAGTTACTGAAGTGAAGGACAAAAGGTGAAGCGTAAGTAACGGAACTCTAAAATTGAACTAGAAATTCATGAGAACGAGAGTTGATTAAATTTCTAGAGGCTTATAGAATTGTAGGACATAATGGGTTTAGTTTAATTCATTGATCGAGACATCGATTTGAATTAATCTAGGCACGGTTGAGAGTAGGTCAAAAGAATGCAATTAACTATTTTTATGCAATTCGCCTTCAAAATTTGACATTCATCACGAACAGAAAGATTGTTACGAAATTTATAAATTCATTGTTGTGGTGAACCGAAATCCTAGAAGCTTTTTAATTATTGTTTTTAATCCAAAATCTAATTTTGCATTTTAATTTAGTTAATTTAGTCTTGTTAATTTAATTTACTCATCGCACCAAAAATCTTGAAATCAATTAGTCTAGATAATTTTAATTGTGAGTTCTTCGGTATTTGATTCAAAGTCACTGTGGGATCGACATCCTAAATACTACACTAATAGCCATGCGCTTGCGGTAGAATTTAGTGATCAATTGAAAATCACTCAACAGGACCCCAAGAACTACCGGGTAAAAGCCTTCGACCTGGATATCAATGAGAACGACACAACTACCAAGGGGACCGGATGGTATTCTACTTCAACTTCTTCGTTGTAGGACTTCGTCTCCCTCTAGACCCATTCATCGTAGAATTTTTGAACATGACCAACTCCCTCCCCTGCGACCTGACCCTTACAACAGTAAGGTTTCTGGTCGCATACACCGTTGCCTGTAGGCTGCTCGGGTTTGAATCCGAAATGACCTTATTTAGGAAATTTTTCCTATTTTCCTTAGATAAAAAATCTGGACGTATCACAGGGCGCTCAAACCCTAATTACTTCAAACTTTTGAATGATGACCCCAATTAAGTAGATTCCTGGGACGGAAAAGCCCTGTTAGTTGAATCAAGAATAGGCTGCCCGTTTGCTCCTTACATACACGACTTCGGGCTCCCCGATTATGACAAGACTGCCTTCCGAGCTGGCGAACCCCAAATAGCTAGGGCCTTGGATGGTAAGTGAAAGATCATGTTGACCGTGGATGGAGTCGAGCCCGAGATGGACAAGGACTGTACTACGGGGCGGGTCACTCACGTGTGGCCTTTAACTTCGTCAAAAGCCCGGTGACGGGACTTCATTGCCGTGATTTTATGATGAAATGAGTGAATGACAATTGACAAAGACCCGTTATCGAGAACCCCGAATCCTAAACCACTATACCTGAATCTTGGGAAATTACCAATGCCATGGGCCATTCCTCTTTGACTCTTCCAAGTAGATTTCAAGAATTGATTGCTCAAAAACAGAACCAATTACACACGCCTTGTTCGATACGGTCGACAGTTAAACATAACCACTCTGCCATGGAAGGAAATTTCCTAGTGAGTGCCTTGATTATGCACAAACAGGAACCAATTACAACCGACATTAAACTCTGCTCTTGATTTACAACTTGTAAACCCATTACTGTTTTTTTTAATAAATATCTTTGCCTGTTGTATTTGCAGACATGAGGCAATTGAATGATGCGAACAAGTTCCTTCAGGCCGCCAAGAAAGGAGCGACCAAAAAAGGCAAGCACCTTTCTACTCAAACTCTGCCACTCTTCCAACTATTCCGGCCACCACAGGCGGGCGAGGCACAAAACGGAATCAACCAGAACCGAGCCAAATTATCATTCCTGCACCCACAGTGCCCGCTATCCAGAGAGCTAATCCCATTACTGTAAGCACCCATCCCGCACCAAGTGAAGCGACCCCAAGCAGAAGTCCCCCCAAAGAAAAAATGAGCAAGCACCGAGCGGAAAAACCGTACTAGGAGATGCTAGCCCGCCAACTCCCTCGTGGCATAAAGACAACTTCTTTATGCCTGAGGATCGGGAAAAAGCTGGAGCCCTTATTGCCGAGCTAGCCAATGTGCCCGACCTGGACAAAATCAACATCTTCAAGCGTAGTGGCTACCCAGCTACTGTGGGACTGGGCCTAGTGAGGAGGCTACGACATGGTGGGGTCCAGAAGAAAAGTGCACAGCACGCAAGCTCGGTTCTGGTTGGCGAAGTGGGAATGTGCTTGACCGAAGTAACTACTCTCTTTATTCTCGCAATCCATTTCCTTTTAATATGCCACAGACATTGACTATGCCCTAATTTGCAAATTGCCACGAAAACGGAACTGATGTATGATCGACTTATCGACAACGTCAATTCAAATGCTGCAATGGTGAAGGAGAAAAACCAGCTGGAGGAAACTGTCAACACTCTTTGGGCCGAGCTTAAAATGACCGAGGAGACTCTCACTGCTAAAGTGAATGAGCTCTCCAAAATCGAAGAAAAAAAGAAAAGCTTGGAATCCCACCTGGATTTTTCCAAGAAATCTGAAGAGACGGCCTTCAACAATATCTCCTTGGTCCGAAAAGAGCTCCGAGCTACCCAGACGCAGCTGGAAGAAGCCAAAGCCGCTGCTGCCAAGCAAGAGAGAAGACTAAAGGAAGAGCTAACTTGCCCTGACGAAGAGCAAAAACAAGCCATCATCGACAACTACAAAAATTCTGAAGATTTTGCTTCTTGTGTCGAGAGCGAAGCCTACCCTTTCTTCCTCCAAGGGGTGCATCATGTGCTGAGGTAAATATCGTGCAGCGGTCTGGAGATCCGGCCAGAGCTGCTCGCTGAATGGGGCACCAACCCGCCCTTTTGCCCCTCAGCTCGTCCTGGCCATGCTCTTGTTCCATACACTGAAGACGAGTTGGAGTCTTTCGCCGAAGCCGATGCAGAAAAAAACTGTCTCCCCTCCTCCTGCTGCCCAAGTTACCATAAGCGAGCTAATGACTCAAATCTGGACGGCTCAAGCTCAAGCAACAGAAAACACTCCTAACCCAACCAACGAAGAAGATGTAATCATCATTGAAGCCAACCCCGATGAATCAACCACCACCAATCAAGCAGCCACCTCAACTATTCCACCTAATGTCTGAAACTCTGGCCTGCGTGCCACAATACTTTTCACAAACAATTTATGCTTTCTCCCTCTGATCGGTGAACAATTTATTTTATTGTTTGTGTAATATTGTTTTCTACTTTCGACTTCACTACTACTATTATGTCTGCTTAAGCTCTCATAAATATTTCAATTGTTTCTACTTAAAAACAATCTTTTAAATTAAAACACTTCATTCCAAGCCTGTCGGAATGAAAAAATTCAAGGCCCTCGAACACCAACCCCCTCTCACGAGCAGAGGCACCTCTTGCTCGTGGAAGAGAGAATAATCGAAAATGACAACCAAAGCAACTAACTCGAACACCAACTCTTTTTCACTAGCAGAGATACCCCTTGCTCGTGAGAAAGAGAATAATTGAGATAACATTAACCCACTCAAACACTTTCACACCGAGCAAGGAAACTACCCTGCCCGCCAAAAGTATAATAGAGTTCTGAAATAAATGTTGTAAACGGAATAATCAAAAAATTAAAACCAATGCATGCTCGTTCATTTCACCTCAACTTTTAAGGACAGGGAAAAAGACAAATATCTTGAACGCTGTCAATCATCGATAATATTTCTTCAAATGATCTGCATGCCATGGATGTTTCAGCTCGCTGCCATCCTCTGTTCGCAACATATAGGTCCCTTCCTCAACAATTCTGACAAACTGAAAAGGACCTTCCCAATTTGGAGAAAGTTTCCCCCACTCTGCTCGATGGCCTGTTGCTTCAATTTTGCGGAGAACCCAATCGCCCACAGCAAATGACCGACCACGAACCCTTTTATCGTGGTGGGCCTTTGCTCGCTGTTTGTAATTAGCCATTCTCAATTTAGATTCCAGCCGTTTTTCTTCTAACAAATCAAGATCGACTGTCCGAGCTACACTGTTGGATTCAGCATCATAGTGTGATACTCTATGATTGGGCAAGTACATCTCCACCGGTGCCATTGCCTCAGATCCATAAGCCATAAAAAAAGCCGTTTCCCCCGTTGGCCCCCTGATGGTTGTCTTAACCGCCCACAAGGCTGAGGGTAACTCATCCACCCATCTTCCTGCCTTATCTTTAAGGCTTCGTTTAAGAACATGTAAGATTTGCTTATTAGCGGCCTCAGCTTGGCCGTTACCCTGTGGATAGGCAACCGATGACTGCCAATGCTTCACGCGCATCTGCTCGCATGCCTTTGTGAACTTTTCTGAGAATTGAGTCCCATGATCGGATACTATTGCCCGGGGTACCCCAAAACGGCACCATATATGCTCGTGCACGAAGTCGATCACATTGACCTCACTAATTGTTGCCAAAGGCTTGGCTTCTACCCATTTAGTAAAATAGTCCACAACTACCACTGCATATTTAAACTTCGAACGAGCCAAAGGAAACGGGCGAATGAGGTCTATACCCCACATATCAAATGGCCATGATGCCACCACAGGAGTCTGCTCAATAGAGGGTAATCGAGGTATATCGGCATAACGTTGACACTTATCACAACGACGAACATACATTTCGGCATCTCGCCTCAAAGTGATCCAATAAAACCCCGCAGCCAAAACTTTTTCTGCCAAGGACTGTTGGCCTGGATGCCCTCCACATTTTCCTTCGTGTATTTCGCCTAGAATGCCCTCGGTCATCTCTGGCCGCACACACCTGAGCAAAGGTCTAGTATACGACCATCGATAAAGTACCTTATCTCGAATAACATGCCGGCAAGCCCGCTTCTGGATGGTCCGAGCTTCCAACTTGTCCTCGGGCAAGGTTCCCTGCTCGATGTAGGCCTTCAAATCATCTATCCAACACTTCGTGGCAGGCTCAATGTCCATAATCACCTCCTTTTCTATTACTAGGGGCCTCTAGGTATTCAACCATGACCCCTGGATGCAAAGATTGGATTTCACCTTTAGCCATCTTGGATAGGTAATCCGCGCGCATATTATCTTCGTGACCAATTCGCACTAGCTCCCAATAATCAAAATCCTTCAATACTTCTTTGACCATGGTACAATAGCGAACTAGCACCGAATGATGAACAACATAATCACCCCTTACTTGATTCACGACCAACTGTGAATCACAATAAATAATCACCTTTCGTACTCCAATGTCCTGCGCGAGCTCAAGCCCTGCAACCAAGGCTTCATACTCTGCTTGGTTATTGGATGCTGGAAACTTAAAACACAATGCCTTTTCAAACTCCACATCCTGCTCGGCGGTACTAACACCAAACCGGCTCCATATCCCAACCTACTGGCTGAACCATCCACGTGTAACTCCCAGTAATAAGCTGGCATGGGCCTTTGAATTGGTGCACTAGTTGACGCAGTCTTGGCCAAAACCTCCTCCACGCTCGAATCCTTGAAGCTAGTCTCAGCCACAAAATCTGCCAAAGCTTGTGCCTTAATTGCCCGCCGAGGTTGGTAATCGATCTCAAACTCAGTTAGCTCAATGGACCAAGTGAGCAAACGACCAGATGAATCTGGCTTGTGCAAAATTTTCCTGAGAGGCGTGTCCCGATACACAATAATGGAATGTGCAGAAAAATAAGCTCGGAGTTTCCGAGCAGCAACAACAAGCGAATACGCTAACTTTTCTGCATTAAAATATCCCCCCTCCACCGCGGTAAGGGCCTTGGAAACATAATATACAGGCTTTTGTAAGTTACATTCCTCTCTAACTAACACAGTGGCTACAGCTTTCTTTGTGGCCACCGAATACACAAAAAGCGTCTCGCCAAAGACTGGACTACTTAACAACGGAGGCTGCCCAAGATACTCAACCAGCTGCTTGAAGGCTTCCTGGCATTCCTTCGTCCATTCAAACCCCTTGTTTCCACGAAGCACCTTAAAAAACGGCAAACACCTCTCCGCCGACTTGGAAGTGAAACGATCGAGAGCTATAACTCGCCCGTTGAGCTTTTGAATGTCCTTGATACATCGAGGAGGCTTCATAGTGACCAATGCCTTAATTTTCTCTGGGTTGGCCTCTATTCCCCTTTCAGTCACCATGAACCCTAGGAATTTTCCTGCCTTTACCCCGAACATACACTTGCTCGGGTTAAGCTTCATATTATTTTTCCTGAGGTTGCCAAAAGTTTCTCCCAAATCAACTGTGTTGTCGTGCCCTTTGGTCTTCACCACCATATCATCAATGTAAGCCTCCACATTTCTGCCGATCTGCGAGCTGAAGACCCTATTCACCATCCGTGGATACGTAGCTCCTGCATTCTTCAGACCAAATGGCATCATTTTATAACAATACAGCCCCCTTGCTGCTCGGAAAGCTGTCGAGGTCTTATCCTTCTCGCTCATCTTGACTTGATGATACCCGAAATACGCATCAATAAAACTTAGGAGCTCAAACCCCGCTATAGCATCCACCAACTTGTCAATGCGAGGTAGGGGATAGCAATCCTTCGGGCAAGCCTTATTCAGGTCGGTAAAGTCTACGCACATTCTCCATTTGCCATTGGACTTTTTAACCATAACAACATTAGCCAACCAAGTTGGGTAATGAATCTCTTCAATGATGTCGGCACTAAGCAGTTTCTCTACCTCTTTTTTGATAGCTTGATCCTTCTCGGCATAATACACTCGAGGCTGCTGTTGAATTCCGGTTCATCTCGCATTTGGAGCGTGTCACACTCCACTCTCTCCTCTTCTTCAGCCTGAGTTTCAACTGTATCAAGCTGATCTACATCCATGTCCACAACTTGCTCGGTTTGTCCCCCCGACTTCAATGTCGGCAAAGGACCAACGTCTTCTCGCAACCTTCATCTGGCACCAAGCGCACATCAACATCCTGCTCAAACTGTCCCCCCGACCCCAATGTCGGCAAAGGACAAGCATCCTCTTCATGATCACGTCGCTCATTTCGGTCCAACTCCTCGCCGACTACAGCAATCGTGGAAGGTCCCACAGTCACATTTGATTTTTCCTTGGTGCTGATGGTAATTTTCTGCTTGCCATCTTCCAAGGTTAACTTCTGCTTCTTCCTCTGACTGTCTCGAACATACTCCAACACTGCCCGGGGTTGGCTCTTCAGCATCCCTATCCCATAGTCTATGTAAAACTTGGCCGTTGGTGGGGAATGGAGACAACCATTTGAAACTTAGTCATGCTCGGTTCCCCCAAAATGATGTTGTAAAGGGATTTCAAATCAATCACCATAAAGGTGATTTTCTTAGCCCGACTACAGCTTCCTTCACCAATGAAAACTTCTAGCTCGACCATACCCTTAATAGGTACTTTATGATTGGTGAAGCCCTCCAGTGTCCCCGCATACGGCTTGAGGTGGTCATCACTCAGCTCTAAGCCTTGAAAGCACAAGTAGTACATTACGTCCCTGCAAGCTCCAGTGTCCACCAAGATTCTATGTACCACCCAACCGTCCACTAATGCCGAGACAATCAAGGACTGTTCCCCTGCCACATTACTCGCTAGCTCGTTGCGAGTAAACTGTATAGTCTCTTCCCCTGCTTGTAAAGTGGTTGGGCGGTCCACCACTTTTGACAGAGAATATATCTGCTTGCCGAGCTGAGTTGGTGTGAGCTCCTCATCCATAATCACATTTATTACCCCTCTGATTGGGGGTGCGTCTCTTCGGGGAACATTTTCCCTGTTTCCTCCATCTCTCTTGAACCGGTCTAACCGGCCTTCATTGATCAACTTTTGAATGGCCTTTTTCAGCGGCCAACATTCTTCCGTTATATGCCCATAGTCATCATGATAGGCACACCTCTTACTCCGGTCCCTGGAATCCGCTGTCTCAAGGTTCATGAGCGGTGGTCGGGGTAACTCGTCCCGAATTTCATACATAATGTCTTCTCGCAGTGTATTAAGCGGGGTGAGGTCAGACTCCCGCAGAAACTCTCTGGGGCGGTCATACCGCGACTTGATTTTATTGTACCCCCCGCCCATGGCTTAGCCGCTACCCTTGGGATTATTCATGACCTCAGAATTCTCCTTCTTCTTATCTTTCTTAGCAGTTTCACCCGCACACCACTTCTGAGCCCGCATTAACATTTCTGCCTGTGTTTTGGGCTCCCGCATGCTCAGTTCAGATCTCAATCCACCTTCTCCTTCGAGCAAGCCCGTTTCAAAGCATAAAGTCACTTCCTGCTCGGTTAACCCAGGAACTTGCTCCAACACTTTTGTGAACCGCTCCAAATAACTAGCGGTTGATTCGTTAGCTCCCTACTTAACTTTAGACAAGTTAGCCCTTGTCTTTGCAAGTGTGCCCAATGTCCCAAAATCTGCTAAAAACTTTGTTCGCAGGTCAGCCCAATTGTTGATTGATCTGCGCGGAAGAGATCCCATCCATGGCAATGCCTTTCCCTACAGCGCACCCACAAAAGCTTGAATTTTCAATGCCTTATCTGATGTTACTAGGCCGATCTGGGACTCGAATGACATCAACCAATCTCTCGCCTTGGTCTTCCCTGTATACCCCTTAATATTCGGGAAGATGAGTCCCTGTGCGGGTGGTGCATTCTCGATCCAAGGAGCAAGAGGGCTGGCTGAAGTTCCCAGAAAATTTCCATCAAGGGCTTTGCCCTGCTCCCATGCTTCTATACAGCGTTTCAAGTCTTCAAAGTCTTGCATATTAATGGTTGGAGGCAAACCACCCACGGGCTGAGATTGTAACGCGGGCACATGAGGGGCCTGTGGGGGTCCCATAGCTCCCAGAGCCTGAGCAGCGCCCACGGCATGCGCCACCTGTGCCTGAGCAACAGCGGGAAATGGCTCATTAACCAACAAATTTCTCTGAGCGTCTGATTGTTGCAACTCCCTCTTTTCTCTGAACTGGTGTGATAAATGTACTTGAGACCGTTTAGGTGAAGGCGTCCTGTGACGGCGAGCATGGGATCTCGTGGGAGATGGGGTGCAATGACTGTGAGCGTGTGACCTTCGAGGTGAGGGCGAACGAGGTCGGCGATGATGCGACCTTCGCGGAGAAGGTGATCGACGTTGACGGCAAGACTGTGCCGAATCATCCCCCACTCGGGGTCCTAGTCGAGAATACACACTTGGTACAATCCTGTGACTAGCTCGGCCTTTCTACTGATTACGTCTCCTTGATTCCCGTTCACGTTGCTACGAGGGGACAAGTATTGGATTGAACTGATTGCCCCCGGTTCTTGATCCACTCGCTGCCTGGCTCGGTGTAGGCAAAGCAGGTAGGGGTTCCAACTCAATGGGTAGAGGCGACTTACCTATTGCAATCAACTGCAGGTTCAGCTAATGCATCTGCCCCAAATAGATAGCCCTTTGACGAAGAGCCTCTTCCCGAAACTCATTGGCCAGTCCAATAGTGGCTACAACACTCCTAGCCAACGAGTCCAACCCACGTCGTTGATTGAGCAGGTGGCATGCATCATGAGGTGGCGGTAGTGGATTATTAGCAGCCGGAAGATTCATACTTGGGGTAGCCGTGTGCACTTCCTCCACCGGGTTACCGCCATTAACACCGTTTTCAGCCATAATTAAAACTTACCAAGAACAGAATTTCACCTCACAAAGAATGTTTATTTGGTCCCGGCAACGGAACCAACTGATGCGTCCAAATAAATCTCAGGACACACTGGGCTTCTTCAATAGGATACCTGGTTTTCTACTTATCCTCAATCTTCAAGGCCCAAGTTTGCAAACCAATGAAAAGAACCGTAAACTAGGCATGTGCACTCCTTGCAAAAGCCCTCCGGCGTGAGAGTTAGCACAACAGTTCACTAAGTCAACAATTTGACAGAGTTTAGGCTAGTAATTAGAATCACGTACCTCCCTCCTCCAATTTGAGGGGTTTTTATAGCTGATGCCGGAGAGTAACTGCCCATTAATGAGCAGGGCATGAATGGTGGGCATATTAACCGCTCCATTAACTGTCCCATTCATCACAACGGTAACATCATGGTAATGATGGAAGATTTCCCGGAAGTAACCGTCTATATTCACAATAACTGCCTCTTTGATAAACGAGCATGGCAAGTCCTGCTCGCTGCACGCTGTTGCGTGCTGGGTAAACCCCCCAGCTCGCTGTGACCTTGCTCGCTGGAGACTAAGCCCCCGGCTCGTGATATATTAACGGTCGCTGCCCATTTCTTTCGTGCCCTGAACCTTAGGACGCACGTGCTCTGCTTGTGTCTGATGGAGATGTGCCAAGCACGTGACCTATGTCTTGGGCCTATTGGGCTGGGCAGCTCAATTATAATAATAATAATAATAATAATAATAATAATAATAATAATAATAATAATAATAATAATAATAATAATAATAATAATAATAATAATAATAATAATAATAATAATAATAATTATTATTATTATTATTATTATTATTATTATTATTATTATTATTATTTTGACAATCACTATCACTACAATTACTGCTACAATTTCATAAAGGTTTAAAATTTAAGTTTTAAGAATTTTTTAAATGAAAAGATTTAAATTAGATTTTATGAATAGAATAATTCTTTTGTTTGTTCTTTTCGACATGATTTTTTAAAGAGACTTTTGGTATAATTTTTCAATAATAATAATATTGACATAAATTACTCTCGTATTTCCTAAATTATTGTTCTAAAAAGTATTAAAATTTAATTTGAATTATAATAAATTCGATTCAAAAAACCAACTGTGACAGTAATTTAGAAACAAGGGGAGTTTAAATTAATAATAATAATTACACTATATTATTATTATTACCATTAACTAATATTATTATATACAATACAATTTTATCATCATTATCATTATTGAAAAGAAAATAAGATTTCGTCCAAAAAGAAAGCTTTTATTCTAACAACATTAGTAGAAGAGTTAACTTTTGAACTGTTTTGTATTAAAAGTCTAACTTTTGAGCTTTTTAGATAGAAGAATTATTTTTAGAACTTTTTGAACATTAATTTTTTTAATAGGAGTTTATGAATTTTTCACTTAATCTTTCCTACTATTTTTTAGAGTGCATAAAATTAGGGCCGGTCCTTATTCTTTGGGGAGTAAGGGCAAACAAGAAAAATGAAGTTTATAAGTAAAAAAGAAGACAAGATTTAAGCATTTGTGTGTGACACACACACACACACATATGTATATATAACTATTAAGTTAAAATATATTTCCTCCATTCCACTAAAAGAGTTCATATTTAAAAAATCTAACTATATATGAAGAGATACTCCCTCTGTTCGGGCAAAGAGTCTCCGTTTGAAAGTCAAACTTTGTAAGAATATGACACTTTTAGTAACACATTAGAAATAAAATGACACTTTTATACCTTAATAATTTTTTAAAGTGGACTCTTTAAGTATAACTTTCAAAAATGCTTGGACATATTTAATATGTTAATATATCATGTTATTGCTCTGGATAAGGTTCCTGCAGAAAATGAATTAGAGGGGTGTGTTCTTTAAGTTCCACGAGATCAGTGATCTATGTCCTTAAGACAAAAACAAGTGCCGCAATTAGTCTGGACGGATTTGAAGCTGTTAGTCTCCCAGGGTTATGGAGCTTACTTGATTGAAGAGGCAGACTTCCTGGATCAATCAACAGTGAATCAGAACTACTACTGTATCTCTGTTTAGGGAAGAAAGGAGTACAGAAAAGGGAGGAAATTTTTGTAACCTAAAAAACAAGTTTCTGTAGTATTTATCTAAGACATTGTGTCTGTTTCGGACACAACTGCTGGTAACAGTCGCTGGGAGTTGGGAGTAGTTGAGGCTTGTCCGAAACAGACACAACTGCTTCGGATACAACTTGAAAGGGTCCAAGCAAGCCAGCCAGGCGGGTGACCAACCTGTTTGGACCTGCACTCAGCTAGGTCTTCTTTCCTACACAAAAGTGTAGTGGCCCAATGGCTGATTGTTAAGCCTAAACGCTCTTCTTTATAAAGCTAGAGCTCTTTTCCTTTTATTCCCAATGTTGGATTCCCTACTAACTACTTACACAACTTCCTTATTCAATCTTTATTGGAAACGAGTTTCCAACATATCAAATGTGGAGGGTAATATTGAAATATTATGGACATAGCTAGTATTCATAATCTTTGAGCATAAGCACTTTAGATAACACTTTTTTTTTTAATAAACATAGGTTTAAATATCAATTTGGTCACCCTACTGTCGGCCAAAATTCATTAAGCTCACTCTACTTTTTTTTCCTCAATTTAATCACTCTACTTTCACATAATTTGCACGTTCATCACTCCATCCATATATTTGGATGGAAAGTTTAATTTTCTTAGGAAAATCCAAAAATACCCTTACTAAATTTGGTGGTTTTGAGGATCTCCTTCTCATCTCAAACATAATTTCTTTTTGTGAAGTTTACCAGGAGTCCATGTGCCTCCACGACACTATTTGCTTGCAGAAAACCAATTTTATGGATTGATGGATAAGGGTACAATTCTTATCTCATATATTATTAACTAGTTCAATTTCCCCCACAACAAAAAACAACTTCAGCATCTATTTCCTCCCCATTAAATATATCAACCGGAAACCCAGAACTTAAGGCAATCAAAGCTTCAAATGTAGCTTATATATTTATTACAATTATCTCATCGGATATAACAGTGCAATTTTTGTTAACTAATTAGGCTTCACATGATTAGAATTGACTCGAGAAGTGGGTACATTGTATACCTAATTTTTTACGGCATCGTACAATGTGATCTACCTCGTCTTACGCTTTCTGGGTACAAAAGAAGAGAGAAAGTGATTGGTATTAGGGTTTGTATAGGGGTTTTGAGATTGAATTTTGATTAACGACTTAAATTGGGTTATGGTTAGGGTTAGATATGTAACCAGAATTGGGGTTAGGGTTTGAATGGGGAAAAAGGATGGTGGAGATGGTTGTGAATGTTGGGAAGGATCTGTTGTCATCAACTTTTCCTTTAGATGATATGTATGAGATACATCATATGGATTGAATCTTTCACTATCTACGAATTTTACCTAATTTGAGCCTCTGGATGCTTAAGATCCTTTCTTTTTTTTTTCCTGAAGTTGGAACTTTATTTCTTCGGTAAGAGTGATAGAATTCTTTCTTGGTTTAACTATGTCAATCGTTATAGCTTCTTGATGCGAATTAGATGGCTTTCAATTCATCTATCTTCTTTCTTTCGTTTTTTCTTTTTCCCTGGCCTAACATAGGAGATGTGGACTGCCATAGACTAACTGGACATAGCTAACGGGTAGAAGGGGATCAGTAGAGAAACCCTAAAATATATTGTTAGTAGTAGCATTCAAAGTGCTTTTTCCATTGTGTGACTTGATTTTGTCAACACATCTTTTAAAGGTAAGAGGTATTATTGTCTTTTCAAAGATTTTCATCCAACTTAACTAACGGAAATGACTCTAGTGACCTTATTGACTTTCAAAGTCAAGTAGAGTGATTAAATTGAGGGAAAAAAGTAGAGTGAACTTAATGAATTTTGGCCGAAAGTAGGGTGACCAAATTGAGATTTAAACCATAAACATAGCACCACTTAAGCAAACAAATTAGTACATCACCATCCTTTTAATTAAAGAAAATGGTTAAATTCACCATTCGTTCCTGAACTTTGGCCAACTTCAAAAGTGATCACCATTGATCAAAGAATACTATTTTTGCTCACTAGTAGTCCCTAGACTTGACGACTTCAGCTAAGGTCCGTTAAGTCATCATGCTCTCACTCATGTGTACCAACTTGAGGATAAATCAGTCTTTTCCCGTGTTGGACCTAGGTTATCTCTGTCTCGTCCACTTGATACATGGCCAAAACTAAAATGTCTAAAAGATGAGATCATCATCATCATCATCTGCATCAAATTCATTTAGTGACGATACCTCTCTATCTCTTTAACTCTCAACCTCACCAGTTGCCATCTCTAACCAGAATCCACCAGCTATAGTCATATCCCTTTTGCTCCAGTCACCACCATAAGTTCCAACACAATGCCCAAGTAGCAGCTCACCCAACTTAAACTGAAATCTCTATACTCCCAAATCTAGCCTTCATGTGCGTCTCCAAAAATTACACCCTCATTTGATCACCATCTCTGATTACAAAATAGTTGAACCAGCTCCAACCTTCGTCTCCACTCTAATTTTTGGCTAGACCATCTTAAATCTCATATCCATCTTTGGTTCAGCACCCAACCATCTCGACAACGCTCTCTTTCTAAACTTCTGGTCTAACAAGTGTGCTCTCTCTCTGCCTCTATCTCTCTTTGACTCTCTCTCTCTCTCTCTCTGTCTCTTTGTCTGACTCTTTCTCCTTTGCACTTATCCGCTACTAAGGCTTGCATTTGGAGCTGATTGCTTTCTCTAATTTTTTGATTAACCGCTGAGTTGGGAAATTGTTGCTTTGAGCTTTTGTGCTTAATTCTTATGCGTGATTATAATTCAGTTGAGTTGGTAGGAATGTGAGAATTTCTCTGTACTAGTCAAGCTTGAAGTAATCTATCGTGTTAATCATTGGGTGTGACGGTGGGGGTGACATTTTCTTATATTCATTCAACATTGTATTGTTGAATTGTCACTAAATGACGATATTATGACTAATAAAGTGATCACCGGTGTGTATGTATGTGATTGCTAGACAGAGAGCCGACGCAATTGTTTTAATGTTTTGTTGTTGGTGAGTCGATGAAGAAGACACCATATTTACAATTAGTCCCCCCACATATAGTATGAAAGGCTTTTGAATTCCTGTTTTACCCCCCCCCAATGAACATGTGCCCAACACATGATCATTTAACGAGTACTCTTTAACAACGTCAGGTCAAGGGACTAGTGGTGAGCAAAAAATGTGTTTTTCGGTCAATGGTGATCACTTTTGAAGTTGGGGGGACTGATGGTAGACTTGGCCAAAGTTTAGGGACGAATGGTGAATTTAACCCTAAAAGAAACTAACCAACCATCACTCCCTCTTTCCTCGGATTCAAACACACACACACTCTCTCTCTCTCTCTCTAAAATATTACCCTCTTCTTGCTCTAAACCGAGTGAAAGGTGAATTCTTTTTAGTGAGTTGTTAGGACATGGTGGCTTTCTTTAAGGAGAGTTGCGAGGATGTGGTGACTCTTTTTACGAGGGTTAACAAGACCTGACTACTCTTTTTAAGGAGTGTTACTATGAGTTGGCGGCTCTTTTTAAGAAGAGTCGTCAGGACTTGGTGTGAGAAACCGGTTTCGCGACCCGCCCTCACTATTGAAAAACGAGTGGTTTGGAAACTTTGAGTGTGTGGAATACGCTCAGTCTCATTGTGGAGTCTAAATGTGTGTATAGATTCGTCACCTCTATTTTAAGGTTAAATAGAGAAAAACCAAATGTTACCAGAAAATGTATAGGTTCGGGGGCTAAGTTATGAGTTGGGAAGGGGTTAAGCACCTAACTCGCCCTTTCGATCTCGCTCTTAGGGTTTTAATAAAATAACATGTTTTTAATGTATTTAGTCTAGAAAAAGTGTTATATATATATAAATAAATAAATAAATATATATATATATACACACACACACACACACATTGGAAATAGCGGCGCTTTGTTTAAATATCATTTGGGCATAATAACAACTATGTTTGTATTTATTGTTTATATATCTACATGTTAATGATGCGAGGATCTATAAGAAATTTAACTATTTAAAGTTATATTAACATTATCTAATAAATATGCATAATTGTTTTATTTACATTTTATTTATTATTTACTACATTAACATGCATACTAACATTTAATTAATTAAGGCATTTATTCATAACTAATATTTACAAAGTAAGCATAATAATATATTTTGAACATTTTATCTATAGTAAAGGGAACAAGAGAGTAAATTGGTACTTATCTCTTGAAGCGTGAATGTCTGAACCCGGTATATACGCCTAGACTTTAACCCATTAGGCATTTGAAGTCTTTTAGGTGTGCTTCCCATGTCCTTCTGAAAAAGGAAGTTTTTTTCTTTTTATCTTATCATGTCGTGTTATGTCGTGTCATGTCTTGTCGTTTCTGTTGTGTCTTGTCCATCATGTTTCTTGTGTTTTGTCTGTCGCGTCTGTCGTGCATTGTCTGTTGTGTCTTGGGTAGTGTAATGGTATCTTATTGTTTTTTGGATCGGCTTGCCGGGGCAAGGACTGGATCTTCGGATGGCTCGCTTAGGGCGAGGAGGCTTATTGGGGCAAGGAGGAGGAAATGCTCGCTTGCTCAGGCAAGGGAGGAGGCAAGTTGACTTCTTCTTCTGCGAACAGAGGGAGCGTCTGTCGTATCTTGGGCAGTGCAATGGTATCTTATTGTTTTTTGGATCGGCTTGCCGGGGCAAGGACTGGATCTTCGGATGGCTCGCTTAGGGCGAGGAGGTTTGTTGGGGCAAGGAGGAGGAAACGCTCGCTTGCTCAGGCAAGGGAGGAGGCAAGCTGGCTTCTTCTTCTGCGAGCAGAGGGAAAGCGTTGTGTGTGTGAGTGTGTGTGTGTGCGTGCGTGTGTGTGTGTATGTGTACGTGTGTGTATGTAAGTGTGTTGTGTGTGTTTTCTGTACGTTTTGGAGTGAATAATGAAGAGGCTGGGGAACTTTATTTATAGGAGGAAAATGTTTTGCATGGCGCCAGGTGTAGGCAGGAGAGTGAGACAGACAGTAGCCGCCGCGTGCCTTTTTAGAAACATTGGCGTTTTGTTGGATAGGTGGAAAAGGAAGGATGACGCGACACTAAAGATGGAGAGTGGCTCCTTGGGTGTTCTTTAGGGATGGGGTGCATCTCTCATGATAGGGGAGTGGCTCCCTCGTTGCTTTTCTTCAATTTTCCATTTCTCCCCTAAATCCTTGGTTTTCTTCCGTTAAGTCCTGTTACACTCTGTTAAGTCCTGGTTGCCCTGAAATGTAACTGAAGTAACTTTTGTTAGTCCATTTAATTTATAATAATAATATTTATTATTATTTTAGGACATTGTAGTGTAGGGGTATGAAATTGGGGTGTCTACAGAGCCCCTCAACAACGGAGTTTGCAAGTGAATGCGAGTTTACAAGCAGACGAATGTCATTGATAAGAAATAGACTCCCAATTTCAAGACATGCATTGTAGGAAAGATTTTTTTTATATTTTTAGCTTTAAAATATTGTAATGCAAGTCGGGGCGTGGTTGAAATCTTCTCCTTTCCTCCTCCTTTTTTCTCTCTCTTTTGTTTTTTGTTTTTTGTATATATTGAAATGCGTATACATTGAAAGACATGTATATTAAAAAGACATGCAGATTAAAATGGCATGTATATTAAAATGACATGTATATTGAAAGATAATGTATGTTGAAATGACATGTATATGAAAATGACATGTATATTAAAATGACCATGCATATTGAAAAAGATGTGTATATTGAAAGGCAGTGTATATTGAAAGGCATGTGTATATTGGAATCGGGGTCGGCCCTGAACATTCAGAGGCTCATGGCGAAAAAAAATAAAAGGGCCCTTTTATTGATTTTTTTTTTTGGGACATAGATAAGAGTAGAAGTGTAGAATCATGACCATACAACCAACAAAACTATATACATTATATACTTTACAGGCCAGGCCAATTAATTATTAATTAAAAGTTAAAAAGACCTTCCCAAGTTTCGAACAAGTGACCATCGGCATCTCATGCGCAACCCTTGACCACTACAGCAACACGCTACTTAATAAAATATTTAACAACAAATTATATCTACAATGTAGAAGGTAATTTTTACAAATTTGGGGCCCCAAAAATTGGGGGCCCATGGCCGTTGCCCCTCCGGACATACCTCAAGGCCGGCCCTGATTGGAATGCATGTGTATATTGAAAAATATGTGTATATTGAAAGACCGGTGTATATTGAAATGATAATGCATATTGAAAAACAGATGCATATTGAAATGACATGTATATGAAAATGATATGTATATTAAAATGACATGTATATAAAAATAACGTGTATATTAAAAAGGGCATGTATATTGAAATGCAATGTATGTTAAAAAGACAGTGTCTATTAAACAGACATTGTATATTGAAATGCATGTGCACACTGAAAAGAGAGGTGTATATAGAAAGATAGTGTATATTGAAATGCAGTGTATATTGAAAGACAAGTTGTGAGAACCCCGTTTCGAACTTTCCCTGCTACGAATAGCGGGTGGTTTCAAAAATTTAGCCCATGGAATATGCTTGGCCCAGTTGTGGACTCAAAAGTATGTTTATAGAGTCGTCACCTCTATTTTATGGTTAAACAGAGAAAAACCAAAAATACCAGAATATATGGGTTCGTGGGCTAAGTTACGAGTTAGGAAGAAGTTAGGCATCCAACTCACCCTTTCGGTCTCACAATGGAATTGTCAATATGTTTGTTTTATTTTATACACTTTGATTTAGAAAAATACATTTATATATATATAACAAAAAGGAAATAAAGGAAAGTTGACTTACATTTTACGAAAGAAAAGAAAGAAAAATTACAACATATATAATACAACTAGTGAATAATAACAACATTCTTATAATCTATTTTAAGAATGAAAAAAGCTATGTTAACAATAAGATTTATTTATATTACATGTATAAGCAGGAAACAAACTTATTAAATAATAAGAAATATAACTATTTCTGATGCGTCCAAAATCCTCTTAGACGCACTGGACTTTGCTAACTGGATACCTGGCTTTCAATATCCTTGATCTTCGAGGCTCAACTCTGCAAACCAATGAAAAGAACTGTTAACTAGGCATGGGCACTCCCTGCAAAAGCCTTCCAGCGTAAGAATTAGCACAACAATTCACTCAGTCAACAATTTGGCAGAGTTTAGGCTAGCAATTAGAATCACGTACCTCCCTCCTTAATCTCGAGGGGTTTATATAGATGTTGCCGGAGAGTAACTACTCATAACTGCCCATTAAACATCATAGCATAAATGGCGGGCACATTAATTACCTTATTAACTTGTTCCATTCACTATAATGGTCTCAACATGGAGAAGGTGGCGGGTTTCTCAGAAGTAACCATCCACATTCAAGACAATCGTCCTTCATTGACGAGCATGGTAAATCCTACTCGGTGCATACTGTTGCCCGGTAGGCAAACCTCCCAGCTCGCTGTAACCTTGCCCGCTGGATGCTAAGCCCCCAGCTCGCTGTCTGTTTCTCAATGACCTGAACCTCAACGCTCGTGTGTTTCCCGAGGTTGGTGAAGACGTGCCAGGCACGTGACTGATGACTTGGGCCTATTGGGCCGGGCAGTTCAGTAGCCCCCTACTCCTTGTCTATCGAGTATTTATGCTCGGAGCGAGGAAAAGAAATTTGAATCCCCCAACCAAATCGCCCTTGAAATGTAGCTTTTATGAATGCATCGAGTTGCCCACGATCAGATTTATAAGTGAATGTCAGCCCAAAAAAGTTATGAGGAGACGAGTCGTCATCCGCCGCCTCTTTGCACTTACACGGGCCCATTTCCCAATGAGCCATTAAATGCCGCCTCGACTCTCGAGCCCTAATGATGAGTAGCTTCCAAGCGACGGTTTCAACTGATATAAAAGCGGGAGTCTCTCCCCATTTTCAACTTTTACCGCTTCAAGAGACTTCAAACCCGAAGAGAACTTCATTTCTGCATTGGGAGATTATATCGGTGCCGATCCTGCTTACATCAGTGCTTAATCCAGAACAAACTTCCAAGATCTTCAGCCTCCACTCCTCTACACTAACAGGTACTTCTTTCAATCTTTGTTGCCATTTCTATCCATGCTTTTACTGTTTTAATCCCAAATTAGGGCTCCATAGTGCCATTTACCCATATACGATTTCTACTGCAATTAGTCTGTTGAAGACTTAAATCTAAAGTATAATCTATCAAAATGTAGGCTTTTCGATTCCGATTTCTTCTATTCATCTTGTCCCCCATTTTTTCACCAAACCATTCCAGTCCAAGTAGGGGAATCGAGGAATACTTGACCGGTGCCCCGCTCACCGATCTTAGGATAGGCTCTTGCCATGGGTTTTACTTGATTTGTTCTTGCCTAACTACCCAAGCAAGATTTAACATGTGTTCCTCGATTCATGTTTCCTGTAGGATGTCCAACGACGAAACCCACTCAGAAATCAAAGGTCGTAGCTACGACCATGGTGCTCCCACTGAAACCGAAGAGAGCTCAGTATCTTCTAGTTCAAGTTCCGAGGAGAGCGAGCTGGAAGAAATCTCGTTAATTCCGTGGAAACGAAAACCCCAACACCTTCCTGAACTGGAGACGAGCAGAGATAAACAAAACGTTTCTAAGGATGATGACCGAATTGATAACCTTCCCAGCTCGAGCAATCCACAATCTGAACAAAATAAGGACACACTTAAAGGCAAACAGATCGTCACCAACACCTCCTCGATCAAATGGGACGACTTGACCTGTGAAGACGATGTCGGTGCCTGGTTTTATTCCTTGGGTATGGACCCCAAGAACTACCGGGTAAAAGCCTTCGACCTGGATATCAATGAGAACGGACACAACTACCAAAGGGACCGGATGGTATTCTACTTTGATTTCTTCGTTGTAGGACTTCGTCTCCCCCTAGACCCATTCATCGTAGAATTTCTGAACATGACCAACTCCCTCCCCTGTGACCTGACCTTTACAACAGTAAGGTTTCTGGTCGCATACACCATTGCGTGTAGGCTGATCGGGTTCGAGCCTGAGATGACCTTGTTTAGGAAATTCTTCCTATTTTCCTTAGATAAGAAATTTGGACGTATCACAGGGCGCTCAAACCCTAATTACTTCAAACTTTTGAATGATGGCCCCAATAAGGTAGATTCTGGGACGGGAAAGCCCTGTTAGTTGAATCAAGAATAGGCTGACCGTTTGCTCCTTACATACACGACTTCGGGCTCCCCAATTACGACACGACTGCCTTCCGAGCTGGTGCAAACCCCAAATAGCTAGGGCCTTCAGATCATCGGAGTGAAAGATGGACGGGATAGGCGGTCTGGACAAGACTGGGTACTCGATTGGTGGGTCCTCACGTCTGATTTCAACTCTTCTTCATCTGGCCGGGATCATAAGTTGGCATGTGGATGGAGTCGAGCCCCGAGTTACCATCGAAGCCGAACAATTACATCGCTACTGGGGGAAATGCCATGGAGGGAAATTTCCTAGCGAGTGCCTTGATTGTGCACGAACTGGATCCAACTGCACTCCCGCCTTTTCGATTACTGGTCTGACTTTAAACTCTGCTCTTGGTTTAAAAATTGTAAACCCATTATTTGCTGAAAATTGTTTTTCTCTATCTTTGCCCAGGCACTTGCATATATGAAGCAATTAAACGATGCAAACAAGTTCTTGCAGGCCGCCAAGAAAGGAGCGACCAAAAGAGGCAAGCATCTTTCCACTCAAACTCCTGCCGCTCTTCCAACTATTCCGACCACTACAACCGGGCGAGGTACAAAACGGAGTCAACCAGAGCCGAGCCAACCTACCACGCTTGCAGCCATAATGCCCGCTGTTCAAAGAGCTGATCCTACTACGATAAGCACCCATCCTACGACCAGTGCAGCCACCCCAAGTCAAAGTCCCCATAAAGAAAAAATGAGCAGGCACCGAGCAGAGAAAGCTGTGCTTGGAGATGCTAGCCCACCCACTCCCTCATGGTATAAAGACAACTTTTTCATGCCTGAGGGTCGGGAGAAAGCTAGAGCCCTGATCGCCGAGATAGCCAACGTGCTCGATCTGGACAAAATCAACATTTTCAAACGCAGTGGTTATCCTGCTACTGTGGGACTTGGCTTAGTGAGAAGGCTGCGACATGGTGGGGTCCGGAAGAAAAGTGTAGAGCACGCGAGCTCGCTTCTGGTCGGCGAAGTGGGAATGTGCTTGACCGAAGTAACTACTCTCTCTATTCTCGTAATCCGTTTCCTTTTAATATGCCAGAGACATTGACTATATCCTAATTTGCAGATTGCCACGAAAATGGAGCTGATGTATGATCGACTTATCGACAACATCAATTCAAATGCTACAATGGTGAAGGAGAAAAACCAGCTGGAAGAAACTGTCATCACTCTTCGGGCCGAGCTTAAAACGATCGAGGAGACTCTCACTGCTAAAGTGACTGAGTTATCCAAAATCAAAGAAGAAAAGAAAAGCTTGGAATCCCACCTGGATTTTTCCAAGAAATCTGAAGAGATGACTTTGAACAATATCTCCCTGTCCGAAAAGAGCTCCGAGCTACCCAGACGCAGCTGGAAGAAGCCAAGGCCGCTGCTGTCGAGTAGCAGAGAAAGCTAAAGAAGGAGCTAGCTCATCCCAACGAAGAGCAAAAACAAAATATCATCGACGACTATAAAAACTTTGAAGATTTTGCTTCTTGCGTCGAGAACGAAGCCTACATTTTCTTCCTCCAAGGGGTGCATCATGTGCTGAGGCAAATATCGTACAGCGGTCTAGAGATCCGGCCAGAGCTGCTCGTTGAATGGGGCACCAACCCGCCATTTTTCCCCTCAACTCGTCCTGGCCATGCTCTTGTTCCATACATTGAGGACGAGTTGGAGTCTCTTACCGAAGCCGATGCAGAAAAAGGACTGTCTCCCTGGACCCCTCCTCCTGCCTAAGTCACCATAAGCGAGCTAATGACTCAAATCTGGATAGCTCAAGCGCAAGCAACGGAAAACACTGTTGGCCTAACCGATGAAGAAGATGTAATCATCATCGAAGCCAATCCCGAAGAAACCACTAACACTGATCAAACAACCTCCTCAACCATTCCCCCCGATGCCTAAAACTTACCGGCCTACGTGCCACAATATTCTTCAAAAACAATTTGTGTCTCTGGTCGTTTGAACAATTTATTTTTCTGGATTTTCTTGGTTATGTAATATTACTTTTGTGCTTTTGACTTCGCTGCCAATATTCTATCTGCTTGTGTCTTCATAAATATTCCAACTGTTTTTGTATGAAAAAACAATCTCTTAAATTAAGACAATTCATTCCAAGCCTACCAGAATGAAAAAATACAAGGCAACAATGCAACTAACTCGAACACCAACTCTTAAATCAACCCTTCTTCACGAGCAGAAGCAATTCATGCTCGTAAAAGAGAGAATAATCGAGAACAACAACCAAT
The DNA here is from genome assembly GCA_013146195.2 of Codonopsis lanceolata. Lineage (NCBI taxonomy): Eukaryota > Viridiplantae > Streptophyta > Magnoliopsida > Asterales > Campanulaceae > Codonopsis > Codonopsis lanceolata. Next base: position 104,685,651 of record CM028377.1, on the reverse strand, counting down.
GCAACTAACTCGAACACCAACCCTTTTCCAGGAGCAGAGATACCTCGTGCTCGTGAGAAAGAGAATAATCGAGATAACATTAACTTACTCAAACACCGGCAAGGAAACTACCCTGCCCGCCAAAAGTATAATTGAGTTTTGCACTAAATCCTGTTGTAAGCGAAATAACCAAAAAATGATAACCATTGCACGCTCATTAATTTCACCTCAACTTTTAAGACATGGGAAAAAGACAAATAGCTTGTACGCTATCAATCATCGATAGTACTTCTTCAAATGATCTGCATGCCAAGGATGTTTCAGCTCGCTACCTTCCTCTGTTCAAAACATATAGGTTCCTTCCTTAACAATTCTGACAATCTGAAAAAGGACCTTCCCAATTTGGAGAAAACTTCCCCCACTCTGCTCGATGGCATGTTGCTCCAATTTTGCGGAGAACCCAATCGCCCACAGCAAATGACCCACCACAAACCCTTTTATTGTGGTGGGCCTTTGCTCTCTATTTGTAATTAGCCATTCTCAATTTAGAGTCCAACCGTTTTTCTTCTAATAGATCAAGATCGGTTACCCGAGCTACACTGTTGGATTCGGCATTATAGTGTGATACTTTATGATTGGGCAAATACATCTCCACCGGTGCCATTGCCTCAGATCCATAAGCCATGGAAAAATTCATTTCCCCTGTTGACCCCCTGACCGTTGTCCTAACCGCCCTACAAGGGTAAGGGTAACTCATCTACCCATCTTCATGCCTTATCTTCAAGACTTCGTTTAAGAACATGTAAGACTTGCTTATTAGCGGCCTCAGCTTGGTCGTTACCTTGTGGATAGGCAACCGATGACTGCCAATGTTTCACACGCATCTACTCGCATGCCTTTGTGAACTTTTTGAGAATTGAGTCCCGTGATCGGATACTATCGCATGGGGTACCCCAAAACGACACCATATATGCTCGTGCACGAAGTCAATTCACATTGATCGTCATTTCTAAATTATACTCTCTCTGGTTCTAAACTCTTCTAGTTAATTATTATGAACCAACACTGACAGAAACCATTCACTTAAAGATTACCTATAGTAACTTCACGGGATAAAACTAATTTCCTTCAATTCTACTAGCCCAATGACCAAGTACTTTTATGCAAACTAGTCAAGTGCACGCGCGTTGCACGTGTGTATTTCTATGACCTCAAGCATTTTATATATATATATATATATATATATATATATATATATATATATATATATATATGTGTGTGTGTGTGTGTGTGTGTGTGTGTGTGTGTGTGTGTCTTCATCTTACTATCTTTGAAATTAATAATTTTTTTGTCTTGATCTTACCAGTCCAAAAATCTATGGACTAAAAGGGTTTGTGCTGAAATAGAGGATAGAATCAGTGAGCTCCCAAGTATCGTAACGGATCGTATCTTGGAGCGGCTCCCAATCCGTGATGCCGCTAGAACAAACTTTCTATCAAGAAAGTGGCAAGATAGTTGGGCTTCTCTTCCCCATCTTATTTTTGGGGAGCATTTCTTAAACGAGATGCTTGATAAGCACAAAAACTTGTTTCAACACAAATTTCGAAACGCTATCGATCAAGTTTTTGTTGTTCACAATGGCCCCATTCTCAAAGTCATCCTCATCATTCCAAAGACTACTATTGATATAAGGTTTGCGATCGATCGCTAGATTCTCACATTGACAAGAAACGGAATCAAGGATCTTAAATTTGGAAATAGAAACTCGACACCTTACAATTTACCTCCTAGATTTCTATGCAATGCGTTGATAGATTTGACCCTCCATAATTTAACATTGAACCCACCAGATGCATTCGGGGGATTCCATTATCTTGTTAAGCTTAAGCTTTCCAAGATTTCATTTTCTACCAACATGTGTATAACTCTACTACAAAATGCTCCAAAGTTGAAGGAGTTGTCATTCTTTTTTTGCACCGGAATAGAACATCGAAGTATCAATGCTCCAAATCTCAAATTATTGTAGATGGTGAATAGTGATAAAGTTCACTGGATATTAGATAAAGGTGATTCTCAGACACATATCCCCACACAGAAGTCATACACAATCCACGTAACATGTTCGTATATCCAGCTCCAACTTGGACATCGAAGGTTACAATGACACTGTAAATTTACATAAAAGCTCTCACGTGTCTTCCTAATGCATAAATAATATTACTATAATAATGTATGAACGGTACTTCTGAAGTTCCCAGTTTTCTCTCCATTATCAACACTTGGACTAAGCCCTTGTAGTTAAATATTATTAACCAACACTGACGGGAAACTATTCACTAAAGATTGTCTATAGTAACTTCACGTGATAAAAATAATTTCCTTCGATTTTGCTAGCCCAATGACCAAGTAATTTTATGCAAATTAGTCAAAGGCACGCGCGTTGCACGCATGTATTTTTTATGATTTTTTTAGTGAGATGCTATTTCAACTATATTTTTTACTTATCTATTACATTATTAGTCGTTACTTTTAACTTATGTATGATTGGACAAAAATACCTATTAATAAATTACTTGTTATTTGAAGTTGAGCAATATATTTCTCATTTCTAAATTATACTCTCTCTGTTTCTAAACACTTCTAGTTAATTATTATGAACCAACACTGACAGAAATCATTTACTGAATATTGCCTATAGTAACTTCACGAGATAAAATTAATTTCCTTCAATTCTACTAGCCCAATGACCAGGTACTTTTATGCAAACTAGTCAAGTGCACGCGTTGCACGCGTGTATTTCTATGATCTCAAGCATTTTAATATATATATATATATATATATATATATATATATATATATATATATATATATATATATATATATATTGTGTGTGTGTGTGTGTGTGTCTTCATCTTACTTTCTTTGAAATTAATCAATTTTTTGTCTTGATCTTACCAGTCCAGAAAATCTATGGACTCTAAAAGGGTTTGTGCTGAAACAGAGGATAGAATCAGTGAGCTCCCAAGTATCGTAACGGATCGTATCTTGGAGCGACTGCCAATCCGTGATGCCGCTAGAACAAACTTTCTATCAAGAAAGTGGCAGGATAGTTAGGCTTCTCTTCCCCATCTTATTTTTGGTGAGCATTTCTTAAACGAGATGCTTGATAAGCACACAAACTTGTTTCAACACAAATTTCGAGACGCTATCGATCAAGTTTTTGTTGTTCACAATGGCCTCATTCTCAAAGTCATCCTCATCATTCCAAAGACTACTATTGATATAAGGTCTGCGATCGATCGCTAGATTCTCACATTGACAAGAAACGGAATCAAGGATCTTAAATTTGGAAATAGAAACTCGACACCTTACAATCTGCCTCCTAGATTTCTGTGCAATGCGTTGATAGATTTGACCCTCCATAATTTCACATTGAACCCACCAGATGCATTCGGGGGCTTCCATTATCTTGTTAAGCTTAAGCTTTCCAAGATTTCATTTTCTACCAACATGTGTATAACTCTACTACAAAATGCTCCAAAGTTGAAGGAGTTGTCATTCTTTTTTTGCACCGGAATAGAACATCGAAGTATCATTGCTCCAAATCTCAAATTATTGTGGATGGTGAAGAGTGATAAAGTTCACTGGATATTAGATAAAGGTGATTCTTAGACACATATCCCCACACAGAAGTCATACACAATCCACGTAACATGTTCGTATATCCAGCTCCAACTTGGACATCGAAGGTTACAATGACATTGTAAATTTACATAAAAGCCCTCACGTGTCTTCCTGATGCATAAATAATATTACTACAATAATGCATGAACGGTACTTCTAAAGTTCCTCGTTTTCTCTCCATTATCAACACTTGGACTAAGCCCTTGTAGTTAAATATTATGAACCAACACTGACGGGAAACTATTCACTAAAGATTGTCTATAGTAACTTCACGGGATAAAATTAATTTCCTTCGATTTTGCTAGCCCAATGACCAGGTAATTTTATGCAAACTAGTCAAGTGCACGCGCGTTGCACGCACGTATTGTTAATGATTTTTTTAGTGAGATGTTATTTCCACTATATTTTTTACTTATCTATTACATTATTAGTCATTACTTTTAACTTATGTATGATTGGACAAAAATACCTATTAATTAATTACTTGTTATTTGAAGTTGAGCAATATATTTGTCATTTCTAATATATAGTGTCTCTGCTTCTAAACCCTTCTAGTTAATTATTATGAACCAACACTGACAGGAAATCTTTCACTGAATATTGCCTATAGTAACTTCACGGGATAAAATTAATTTCCTTCAATTCTACTAGCCCAATGACCAGGTACTTTTATGCAAACTAGTCAAGTGCACGCGCGTTGCCCGCGTGTATTTCTATGATTTCAAGCATTTTAATATATATATATATATATATATGTGTGTGTGTGTGTGTGTGTGTGTCTTCATCTTACTTTCTTTGAAATTAATCAATTTTTTGTCTTGATCTTACTAGTCCAGAAAATCTATGGATTCTAAAAGGGTTTGTGCTGAAACAGAGGATAGAATCAGTGAGCTCCCAAGTATCGTAACGAATCGAATCTTGGAGCAACTGCCAATCCGTGATGCCGCTAGAACAAACTTTCTATCAAGAAAGTGGTAGGATAGTTGGGCTTCTCTTCCCCATCTTATTTTTGGTGAGCATTTCTTAAACGAGATGCTTGATAAGCACACAAACTTGTTTCAACACAAATTTCGAGACGCTATCGATCAAGTTTTTGTTGTTCACAATGGCCCCATTCTCAAAGTCATCCTCATTATTCCAAAGATTACTATTGATATAAGGTCTGCGATCGATCTCTAGATTCTGACATTGACAAGAAACGGAATCAAGGATCTTAAATTTGGAAATAGAAACTCGACACCTTACAATCTGCCTCTTAGATTTCTGTGCAATGCGTTGATAGATTTGACCCTCCATAATTTCACATTGAACCCACCAGATGCATTCGGGGGCTTCCATTATCTTGTTAAGCTTAAGCTTTCCAAGATTTCATTTTCTACCAACATGTGTATAACTCTACTACAAAATGCTCCAAAGTTGAAGGAGTTGTCATTCTTTTTTTGCACCATAATAGAACATCGAAGTATCATTGCTCCAAATCTCAAATTATTGTGCATGGTTAAGAGTGATAAAGTTCACTGGATATTAGATAAAGGTGATTCTTAGACACATATCCCCACACAGAAGTCATACACAATCCACGTAACATGTTCGTATATCCAGCTCCAACTTGGACATCGAAGGTTACAATGACACTGTAAATTTACATAAAAGCCCTCACGTGTCTTCCTGATGCATAAATAATATTACTACAATAATGCATGAACGGTACTTCTGAAGTTCCCCGTTTTCTCTCCATTATCAACACTTGGACTAAGCCCTTGTAGTTAAATATTATGAACCAACACTGACGGGAAACTATTCACTAAAGATTGTCTATAGTAACTTCACGGGATAAAATTAATTTCCTTCGATTTTGCTAGCCCAATGACCAGGTAATTTTATGCAAACTAGTCAATCGTATTGTTAATGATTTTTTTAGTGAGATGTTATTTCCACTATATTTTTTACTTATCTATTACATTATTAGTCATTACTTTTAACTTATGTATGATTGGACAAAAATACCTATTAATTAATTACTTGTTATTTGAAGTTGAGCAATATATTTATCATTTCTAAATTATAGTCTCTCTGTTTCTAAACCCTTCTAGTTAATTATTATTAACCAACATTAACAGGAAATCATTCACTGAATATTGCCTATAGTAACTTCACGGGATAAAATTAATTTCCTTCAATTCTACTAGCCCAATGACCAGGTACTTTTATGCAAACTAGTCAAGTGCACGCGCGTTGCACGCGTGTATTTCTATGATCTCAAGCATTTTAATATATATATATATATATGTGTGTGTGTGTGTGTGTGTGTGTGTGTGTGTGTGTGTCTTCATCTTATTTTCTTTGAAATTAATCAATTTTTTGTCTTGATCTTACCAGTCCAGAAAATCTATGGACTCTAAAAGGGTTTGTGTTGAAATAGAGGATAGAATCAGTGAGCTCCCAAGTATCGTAACGGATCGTATCTTGGAGCGACTTCCAATCCGTGATGCCGCTAGAACAAACTTTCTATCAAGAAAGTGGCAGGATAGTTAGGCTTCTCTTGCACATCTTATTTTTTGTGAGCATTTCTTAAACGAGATGCTTGATAAGCACACAAACTTGTTTCAACACAAATTTAGAGACGTTATCGATCAAGTTTTTGTTGTTCATAATGGCCCCATTCTCAATGTCATCCTCATCATTCCAAAGACTACTATTGATATAAGGTCTGCGATCTATCGCTAGATTCTCACATTGACAAGAAACGGAATCAAGGATCTTAAATTTGGAAATAGAAACTCGACACCTTACAATCTGCCTTCTAGATTTCTGTGCATTGCGTTGATAGATTGACCCTCCATAATTTCACATTGAACCCACCAGATGCATTCGGGGGCTTCCATTATCTTGTTAAGCTTAAGCTTTCCAAGATTTCATTTTCTACCAACATGTGTATAGCTCTACTAGAAAATGCTCCAAAGTTGAAGGAGTTGTCATTCTTTTCTTGCACCGGAACAGAACATCGAAGTATCATTGCTCCAAATCTCAAATTATTGTGGATGGTGAAGAGTGATAAAGTTCACTGGATATTAGATAAAGGTGATTCTTAGACACATATCCCCACACAGAAGTCATACACAATCCACGTAACATGTTCGTATATCCAGCTCCAACTTGGACATCGAAGGTTACAATGACACTGTAAATTTACATAAAAGCCCTCACGTGTCTTCCTGATGCATAAATAATATTACTACAATAATGCATGAACGGTACTTCTGAAGTTCCCCGTTTTCTCTCCATTATCAACACTTGGACTAAGCCCTTGTAGTTAAATATTATGAACCAACACTGACGGGAAACTATTCACTAAAGATTGTCTATAGTAACTTCACGGGATAAAATTAATTTCTTTCGATTTTGCTAGCCCAATGACCAGGTAATTTTATGCAAACTAGTCAAGTGCACGCGCGTATTGTTAATGATATTTTTAGTGAGATGTTATTTCCACTATATTTTTTACTTATCTATTACATTATTAGTCATTACTTTTAACATATGTATGATTGGACAAAAATACCTACTAATTATTTACTTGTTATTTGAAGTTGAGCAATATATTTGTCATTTCTAAATTATAGTCTCTCTGTTTCTAAACCCTTCTAGTTAATTATTATGAACCAACACTGACAGGAAATCATTCACTGAAGATTGCCTATAGTAACTTCACGGGATAAAATTAATTTCCTTCGATTCTACTAGCCCAATGACCAGGTACTTTTATGCAAACTAGTCAAGTGCACACGCGTTGCACGTGTGTAATTCTATGATCTCAAGATATATATATATATATATATATATATATATATATATATATATATATATATATATATATATATATATATATATATGTGTGTGTGTGTGTGTGTGTGTGTGTGTGTGTGTGTGTGTGTGTGTGTCTTCATCTTACTTTCTTTGAAATTAATAAATTTTTTGTCTTGATCTTACCAGTTCAGAAAATCTATGGACTCTAAAAGGGTTTGTGCTGAAACAGAGGATAGAATCAGTGAGCTCCCAAGTATCGTAACGGATCGTATCTTGGAGCGACTACCAATCCGTGATGCCGCTAGAACAAACTTTCTATCAAGAAAGTGGCAGGATAGTTGGGCTTCTCTTCCCCATCTTATTTTTGGTGAGCATTTCTTAAACGAGATGTTTGATAAGCACACAAACTTGTTTCAACACAAATTTCGAGACGCTATCGATCAAGTTTTTGTTGTTCACAATGGCCACATTCTCAAAGTCATCCTCATCATTCCAAAGACTACTATTGATATAAGGTTTGCGATCGATCGCTAGATTCTCACATTGACAAGAAACGGAATCAAGGATCTTAAATTTGGAAATAGAAACTCGACACCTTACAATCTGCCTCCTGGATTTCTGTGTAATGCGTTGATAGATTTGGCCCTCCATAATTTCACATTGAACCCACCATATGCATTCGGGGGCTTCCATTATCTTGTTAAGCTTAAGCTTTCCAAGATTTCATTTTCTACCAACATGTGTATAACTCTACTACAAAATGCTCCAAAGTTGAAGGAGTTGTCATTCTTTTTTTGCACCGGAATAGAACATCGAAGTATCAATGCTCTAAATCTCAAATTATTGTGGATGGTGAAGAGTGATAAAGTTCACTGGATATTAGATAAAGGTGATTCTTAGACACATATCCCCACACAGAACTCATACACCATCCATGTAACATGTTCGTATATCCAGCTCCAACTTGGACATCGAAGGTAACAATGACACTGTAAATTTACATAAAAGCCCTCACGTGCCTTCCTGATGCATAAATAATATTACTACAATAATGTATGAACAGTACTTCTGAAGTTCCCTGTTTTCTCTCTATTATCAACACTTGGACTAAACCCTTCTAGTTAAATTTTATGAACCAACACTGACGGGAAACTATTCACTAAAGATTGTCTATAGTAACTTTACAGGATAAATATAATTTCCTTCAATTCTGCTAGCCCAATGACCAGGTAATTTTATGCAAACTAGTCAAGTGCACGTGTATTGCACGCACGTGTTGAAGGTCCATTTAAAGTTGAGCAATATATTTGTCATTTCTAAATTATACTCCCTCTGTTTCTAAATTATTGTCCTTTTTGACCCGACACACCATTAAGAAAAAATAATCGACTGTATTATAAATATTAGGGTAATGCGTAATTTTTTAGAAAAGTAAGGATAAAGTGGTAAAAGTGTTTTTTTAAAAGGAAAGTTATGAAATAAGACAATTATTTTAGTACAGAAAAAAAAAAGTTAGAAAATTATTTAAAAACGAAGGGATTATGTGATACTTCATTACTATAATAAAATATTAATTTGATTTAAACATTATTTTTTATTAACATAACTTCTATTATAATAATATGGTTGGTATTAAATTGATTATCCGTTAATCTATTCATAATTAATATTTAGAATCAATTGTTATGGTTGACAAAATGTACAAAGCTTTACTATATGATATCAAAATATGAATTTACTAGTAGATATTTTTTTTACAGTTATAACCTGATCTGCCCAGCCCAATTGGCCCAAGTCATAAGTCACATGCTCGGCGCATGATCACAACTCAGTCAGGGGACCATCCTACAGTTAAGGCTACGAGGAGAAGATTAAATGGTTTTTGTGCGTTGTGGGCAGGGTCACAATCCTTAGCGAGTAAATGATGTCAGCGAGCTGGGGGCTTAACCAGCGAGCATGGGTTGTTATGCTCGTGGACTTAAGAATTGTTGTCAGTTGAGGACGGTTATGTCCGGAAACTTCTCCATTTGACCGTTGATGTTTATGGGACAGTTAATATGCCCGCCATTAATGCCATGATTGTTAGTGGGCAGTTATGAGCAGTTATACTCTCTGGCGGCTATAAAATCCCCTGAAAATGAAGGGGAGAGGTACGTGACTTTTACTCTAGAGCCAAAACTCTGCTAAATTGCATACTCATTTGCTAGTCTTGGACTAATTCTTACACCGGAGGGCCTTTGCAGGGACTGCCCCTGCCTAGTTTACAGGTTGTTTCAATTGATTGTAAGGTTGGGCTTTGGAGATTTTCGGATACGTTGAAAGCCAGGTATCCAGTTGGACAGATCCGGTGCATCCAGAAGATCTTGGACGCATCAGTTGGTTCCATTGTCGGGAAACAAGCAGTTTTTACGGTAGCAGTTTTCGTGATTTGATATTTGTTCTTGGTAAACTCTGACAATGGCAGAAAACGGCTTTAATGATGTTAGTGGAAGTCATCGGGAAGAGGTGCAAGCAACTCCTAGTCTTAATCAATTGGCTGGGAACAATCCTCCTCCTCCACATGATGCTCGCCATCAACTCAACCAAAGATGTGGAGTAGACTCTTTGGCAAGAAGTGTCGTGGCAGCAGTGGGTTTGGCGCATGAGTTTAGGGAAGAAGCTCTTCGTCAAAGAGCTATATACTTGGGGCAAATGCATCAACTTAATTTATAGTTGATTGCAATGGGTAAGCCGCCTTTTCCCATTGAAGTGGACCCTTTACCAGCTTTGTCGGCTCCAAGTCAAGCTGCAGGTGGTTCCCGCACTGGGGGTAATCAGTTAAACCCATTAGTCATTCCTTCTCAGCCACGTGTCCAGGAGTCAAAGGGACGAGGTCAGCCAGAAAGTAGTAGGGTTAGCCACAGACTTGTGCCCAGTGTTCATTCACGGTTGGGACCACGAGTGGGGGATGATTCAGCACAATCCCGTCGTCGTCGGCGATCACCTTCCCCGCGAAGGTCTCATGCTCGTGGGTTTCGTTCACCCTCACCCCAACGTTCTCATGCTCGCAGTCGTCGATCTCCATCTCCAAGGAGATCTTATGCTCGTCGACAGATCTCCATCTCCCAGGAGATCCCAAGGGCATTTATCCCATCATTCTCAAGGAAAAAAGGATTTGCATCAACCAGCTGCTCAGCTCTGCTGGGGTGCCTCAGGTTCAGGTGGCGCAGGCCGTGGGTGTAACTCAAGCCGTTGGAGCTATGGGTCCCCCACAGGTCCCTCCTATGCTTGTGGTATAGCCTCAGCCCGGGGGTGGTTTGCCTACAACCATAAATATGCAGGATTTTGAAGAGCTGAAACGCCGTATGGAGGCGTGGGAGCAAGGAAAAGCCCTGGATGGAAACTTCTTAGGCACTTCAGGTAGCCCGCTAACACGTGGATTGAGAATGCACCGCCAGCACAGGGGCTTATTTTCCCAAATATTAAGGAGTATACTGGGAAAACGAAGGCGAGAGACTTGCTGATGTCATTCGAGTCACATATAGGCTTAGTGACTTCGGATGAGGCGTTGAAAATTCGAGCTTTCGTAGGAGCTTTGCAAGGGAAGGCCTTGGCATGGATGGGAGCTTTGCCGCGTCGATCAATTAATAATTGGGCTGATTTGCGAGCAAAGTTTCTGGCGGATTTCGGCACTGCGGGCACACTGGCAAAGACAAGGGTTGATATGTCGAAGGTTAAGCAGGGCGCTCATGAGTCCACGGCTAGTTACTTGGAGAGATTTACTAAAGTACTGGAGCAAGTACTAGGGTTAACCGAGCAGGAGGTTACATTGTGCTTTGAGACGGGTCTGCTCGAGGGTGAAGGTGGACTGAGATCGGAGTTGAGCATGCGTGAGCCCAAAACGCAGGCCAAAATGTTGATGCGGGCTAAAAAATGGTGTGCCGGAGAGACGGCAAAAAAGGATAAGAAAAAAGAGAATAATGATGTTGCTGGAAATTCCAAGGGGAATGGTCAGGCTGTGGGCGGAGGCTATAATAAGGGTAAGTCGCGATATGATCGGCCAAGGGAATTTCTTCGCGAGGCAGATCTTACCCCGCTCAATACATTACGCGAGGATATCATGTATGAAATAAGAGACGAAGGATACCCACCTCGCATGAATCCAGAGACAGCTGATGCTTAGGATAAGACAAAGAGATGTGCCTATCATGACGATTATGGGCACACGACAGAGGAATGTTGGTTGGTGAAGAAGGCCATTCAGAAATTAATCAATGAAGGACGGTTGGATCGCTTCAAGAGAGACGGAGGAAACAGGGGGAATGCTCTCATGAGAGATGCCTACCGGGTGAGGTGTAGACACCCCAATTTGGTACCCCACGGTATGTAACTAACATAAAATATCAAGAAGCTGTTAAAACTTAACGAATGTCAAGTTGCGGGGAGTCAAAAATGCGAAAGGAAAGCGAGGATGCGTGAAGCGTGAAGCTACGAGGGGCTAAAGTGCAAAATTTTCAAAGTTGCAAAAGGGGCTTGGTGCGCAATGACACCCATGGTGCCGCCAAGCATTGACTTAGCACCATGGGGTTTCTATTCACCTCTCTCACAAAGAAATAGTACAACTCTTCAAGCGCAACGTACAAGCTGTCGATGCACGGGAAATAAATTCAGAAATTCCAGCCGCGTCCCTCTCCACTGCTATAAATAGGAGGCCCCGGCTCCCGGTTTATGAACACATTTTCATCCGCGATTTTTGATCGCGTGAAGCTTCGCCGTTTTCAAATCAGATACGATTAGTACGAGAGGTGCGAGATAGGTGAGTGGAAGCCCATATAATCTCCAAACCGAGTCCAAACTCGCCAAATCAAAACCCATAGGTTATAAGTGATCCCTAGCCTAGTTGTTAGGTATCCACCTCACATCTCAGTCTAAAAATCCCAAAATAAAGTAGTTACTCTGCCCGAGTAACGAGCTAAAAGTCAAAACTTAAGTCTAGGTTCCGCCCAACCTGAAAGGGCAAAACCTACCCAAATAAAATTGTCACTACCCAGAGTTGATAAGCCCAAACCTCAAAACATCAATCAAATCAAGCGGTCATCCGGTTCAATTCAAAACAAAAGACTCCTCTCCGAAGAGGACGAGCGAGCACACCACCGCTCTAAAGGTAATACCTTTAAGAGCGTATTTTATTTCATTTGTATTTTTCCTTTTATTTATTTTCAAAAATTGTTATTTAAATCCGAGCAATGTAGCCAATATAAGTCGTTGTCTGCCGGATTAGATTAGGAAATATTATGTAAAAGAGCCGTTATAATGGCCAAATATTCTTAAATATGTTTGTAATTATTGGAAGGAGGCAGCGAGTCCCGTAAAATAGTAAATAATGTAGCCACGAATGTATCTGTTTAATTTTCCCTTGTCAAAATAAGACCTTATTTATTTGCTAGATTAATATAACAATGAGCATACTTGACCAAAACGTTTTGAGACCGAAAGAGGCGAGTTGGGTGCCTAGCACCTTCCAACTCGTAACTTAGCCCCGAACCCGCTTTCTAAAAATCTACGGTTTTCTTTTTACGGTTTTCCTTTATTTTTGCCTAAAAATAAAGGTGGCGACTCTAAAACTTTCAGATCCGTGGGGCCTCGCAACATTCCCTCTTTGCACTTTCATGTTCTCCCTAAAAAAGGGGAGATACGGGAATGGAGGGGTGATGTATTCCCATATCCTGGTATCCCCAAACAAGGGATAACTTGATGTGGGGAAACTCATAGCTCCCATAGAGATACGATTGGGCCATAAGGCTATTTTAATAAATCCATAAGTGGGGCGTCGCAATATCTTTTCTTGCACTTCTCTATTTTCTCTGAAAGATAAAAGGGGAGAATGAGAATGGAAAGGTAATGCATTCCCATATCTGTTATCCCAAATAAGGGATAACGACATGAGGAAACCTTTAGTTCCCATTTTGGATACAAAATCCACTCGAGGCAACCAGAGGCACATTCCAACGTGCTAACATAGACAGCACTCCTCGCACTTTGGATTTCGTCTTCCCTAAACAAGGGAGGGTGGAGCGAGGCGTGGTGTCGCATCCGCGTGCCGCACATCCAGGCGCGAGGCGCGTCGCACCGGGAACCTCACGGTGGCGACTCTTGGGGAGTTGTTTTATTTTAAATAAAATGGAGGGCTAGACTCATAAAATAAAACCTTTTTTGTTTTCTTTGTTTAAAATTTCATTGCTGATATGCTTTCGTTATATTAATTTACGCATTTCAATAAAGTGTTCCCATTACTAGTGCTATATTTGTGGATATGATCCTCCATCGGCGGCGATCTCGTTAGATACATTACGGACATGTTCGAGTATAAAAAATCAAAAATCAAAAAAATATACATATATAAAAAAATTTCGAAAAAAAAAAAAATATATATATATATATATATATATATATATATATATATATATATATTATATTATATAAATTTCGGGCGACAACAAAATTTGGGGCTTTACTAGGCTCTATTTTTATTTCTTTTCAGTTCATTTTCTTTTCACTTTATTACGTACATTTGTGCATATCTGCATCCATCTTGTCATTTTATTTTGGGGACATAGGACCAAAATTTGTAATTAATAGGGATAGATAGTTTCCCCACTTTTCTTTCTATTTCTTAAAATGGTGTGCTTGCTTGCTTGCGCTCAAAAATAAAAAGCCGAGAAAATCCACATATAACAGCAAGACAGACCAAATTTATTTTATTTTCTATATCTCGTAAAATAAATAAAGACTTTCTTGTTTTCTAGATACACACACGTGCACGCATATAAATATATTCGAACTGTTACCATATACCATGGCCGCCTACCCCCTGCATAAACCAACGTTAGAATGCATATAGTTTTCGGGACACTTCACAGGCAGGACCGGTTTTGCATCTTTGAATTATGGGTCAACCCCTGCCAAAAAAAAATCATCAAATATATATATATATATATATATATATATATATATATATATATATATATATATATATATATATGTCAAAAAAAAAATATATGTGTCAAAAAAAAAATGTGCAAGTTCGAAAAAAAAATGTAAGTGCGCACAAAAAAAAAAATATATCAATACAATAAACAGGGGCTGATTTATAATTCTCAAATGCTCGACTTAGACCATTTCGGATGGTGGATCCTAGAAAGAGTATAGGCCCCGCCTGGACCGACGGTCCAATCTGGGGAGTCGAAGGCAGTGGAATACGTTGGTCCTATACTGCGGAGAAAGAATCACTATTCGGGAAAAAAGTCTCGAGGCTGTCAAAATAAAAGCAGGTGCTTATCCGGTCAATTGTAGGGAACATGAAAATAATTAATAATAATAAAATATTAATAAAAAGGCTACTTCAAGCCCAGATAGCCTCCATCCAGCCCTCTGATACCTACCAAACCCCATTTTCCTCGAAACAGGCCGAATTTGGAAAGCGAGAGATCTTGGCCGAGTTGATTCGGGAAGATAGTGTCGAGTCGGAAGTGTATCGGTTTCGATCGGTATCGGGGCAACGGCTCAGATCGAACAGATCGGGCGGCGTATTTCGGCGGAACAGCAGAAAGATCAGTCGGTTAGAGTGGTCGGCGTAAGCAAAGTGGCTCGGCTATGGGTGCAGTCGAGGGCTCGAGGTATTTTTCGCCTCTGGCAATACAAAAATGGCTAGACCAAAATTTGGAAGCATTTATTGATCATATAAAGAGTCAACTGATTGATGTAATAGAAAATTTTAAATCTAGTGGTGAGAAAATCCCTTCCCATGGTCCCCCGAAGCATCAACCTTCTATGTTCCCCAAATCCAACCTCTGACCAAACACCAACCCGCCAACCCGAGAATCCTATATTACCCAAATTCCACCAACTCGAGAACCCTTATAATGCCCAAATTCCACCAACTCATGATCCTATCTTTGTCCCGAAATCCTTATCCAATCCAAAATCCTATCCAATCTAAAATCCTTATCCAATCAAATATCCCTATCGACTATATACAATATCCATATCCAATCCAATATCCATATCTGTCCAAAATCCTTATCCAATCCAAAATCCTTATCCAAACCAAAATCCCTATATTATCCAAAACCCGATAACCCAAGACCTTTATCCAACCCAATACCTATATCCGCCGAATCCTTATAATGCCCAAATTCCATTAACCCAAAACCCATATCTTGTCCAAAATCCACCGGCCGAATCCACACCTTGACGAGAAAATAACCCGGCTTTCCTAAATCCGACCAACATATACCAAAACCCAACTTTCAAGTCGCAAATTGGAGGTCGACATCGAAGATGTGAAAACCATGTTGCTTAAAGCTCTAAACCAGGGAGTTTCTAATGAAAATTTGGGGGGACAGCTTCCTGGGTATGATAGACAGAGGCACTGATTATGAAAAACTCTCTGCTGAATTCGAGTCTATTTCTAATAAGCCTCTGTGAGAACTAGTATGCTGACCGGCCCACTTTTGGCCTTGCAGATCTCGGTGGACTACTTTGGATATATTACCCCTATTCCTTTCCCTAGCCTTACAGTTTGGTCATCTACCAATCCGCTCCCAAAAGTGAGTACCCTATTCCTTTCCTAGCCCACCTTACGGTTTGGTCATCTACCAATCCGCTCCACTGGGTTGAGGATCTTAAACCCGAGGTCCTCAATAATGTAATAAACCATGTGCGTTGTGCTTTTAATAATAATCTAAACGTCTTTGTTTATTTCTTAGTTGCACCTGCATTAAAAGACACATTAAATAATTATGATAATGAGTCATTTAAAAGGACCCAAAAGATAAAAATTTTGTTTGAGCTTGTAAAGTCGGTAGAGCAGAGACATCATCAACGACAGCGAAGGACGATCCACTATCAATGCAGAGTGGACAAGGAAATCAAAAGAAGTCGAGTCGGAATCGCTACACGCAGGCTCCAAAAGAACACCACCCATGGATCCTTTCAAAAGTTCGTGGGCGTGCTTACGGTTCTATGAAGATGTGTCGGGGTAGACCCGGCCATAGCCAAACAACGGACCCTCATATGTCCAGATGCTCAGCCAATCAGACAAAAGCTCCACCGCATCAAGTCAGAATGGTCACTACAAGTTGAAAAAAAAAAAGCATGAAAACATTTGCACGTCAACTTCATTCGGGTAAAAAATATATATATATAATACAAAAAAAAAAAAAAAATATATATATATATATATAAAGAAGAGCAAATAAAAAATAAAAAAAAAGAGTAAGAAGAAAAAAAAATACCCGATCTAGCTGTTCAAAATAGTGACCATTCCCAAATCCAACAATAGCATGCTAGGCTATAGTCAAATCAAAAGCGGCGGGGAGACCAGAAAAACCTCATCCCTTGGGGACCTACGCTATCATGTCATGCCGCTGAGCTAAAAAATGTTGGGGGCTACTTATCGAAAAGGTCGCTACCCCTCTCTTCCACGATGTGTCATATATGGTCAAATGATCCGGTCGGGAGATGTCGTACTCCTCTAAGCCGAGAAAGAAGACCTTGTTCGGCCCTTCGATCTTAACAAGCTCAAAAGGTATTATGTTTGAACCACCCTATCAAACAAGCAAGTGCTTCCTCTCCGGCCCCTAGAGTGAAAACCCAGAAGAGGCGGCCTAGGCAAAAGTTAGGGCATTCAAAAAAATGAATAATAAAAAGGAGAAATAAGGGCTCGCTGAGTGAAAACCGAAAAGGGCTGAGCAGGCAAAAATTAGAGCATAAAAAACAAATAAAAAAAAAAATAAGGGCTCACTAGGTTGAAAACCGAAAGGGCGGCCTAGGCAAAAGTTAGAGCCAAACAAATAAAAATATATATCGAGGAGAATAAGAGAGAGAAGACACTCTTTGAAACCCGACATCCTATCTCTCGTCTTCAGCCAGCAAAAGAGGCTCGTGACCGAAGAAGAAAAAAGAAAACCACGACATAAGCTCACAATAAAATACTAAAATATAATATTACGGGTCCTAAAGTGCAACTTAGGAATAATTGCAAAAATTTAGATTATGCATTAATGGCATGTACATATCTATTATTGCTGTACCCTTTGTTTTCCCAAGAAACAATCCTTTTTTCGACCATAGCCCCGAGCGGTCCATCGATTGCTGCGGCGTCCACCGAGCCGGGGCCCATATACTCCTTCTGCGAGGCGAAGAAGAAACCCTAGACTCATCGGCATGAGAACCCCAGTGTCCTCATCCTCATCATCAATGTCCCCATTATCCGGATAGAGTCTTTGGTACCATGATATTCGGCTCCGGCCATCGTCTTTACTTCTTTGCGTCGATCGCGAAAAAAAAAAAACCTACAAAGGCTACAACCACGGACTAAACGACCACGATGCAGAAAAAAATGAGAGATTCGGCCATCTTTCCGTTCGATATCACCCAAAAGTCAGCTCTTATCCAAAGTGTATTCTTAAAAATCCTTTTTCGAGTGCACGTGCCATTACATTTTAGATGTTTGGTATAGTTTTATTTTACGTAATGAATTTATTTTTGCATGTGTAACATCTTGCATCGTATACATTATATTGCATTATTTCATAATGTTTGTATTTCTTTTCTGAGAAAAAAAAATATATATACAAAAGAAAAAGAAAGAAATACTAATGTTGCAAGAACTCAAAGCTAATAATAACTGGACGGGCTTGGAAGGCCACCACCCACGACTCACGGGACCCTTCTGATTCTCGACCTCTACCCGGCTTGACGTCATCATCATCATCATCACTTTGTCATCTCGGCGTCACGGGCCGCCGCCTTGGTGGTCCCCTTACAAGAAAATTCATCGGTCGACTGGTATAATTTGCGATCTTTGAAGAATCGAATAGTTTCTTGTAAGTAGACACGTTCACCTAAAAAAATGAAAAAAAAAAATGAATGAATGAAAAAAAAATGTCGGTCTCAAAGAAAAAAAGAGTGTGCATAAAAAAATGTATGCGCATAAATAAAATAAAAAGAAAGAGACAATAAAGGTGGATGTCTAGAGCGAGCTGCTTTCAGGGACGCGACGCTCCTGCGGGATCTCGACATCGGAAGAACTTTGCTCTACTAATCCACCGCCCCATTCATACGAAAAGTAGAGAAAATATCATCGGGCTACGTAAACATCGGGTTCTCGTCGAGGCGTGAAGTAGATGAGGTGCCTTTCAGTGGGAGCGATGTGAACTT